>JBBMOC010000016.1:118785-806063 GCA_037975185.1 Centropyge bicolor | reverse complement strand
CCGCCCCACCACCACCTCACTCCCCTCCCCAATTTCCTCCATCCACTTTCATGTCCCTGAACAAGAATGAGATTAATTCAGTCCATTTGTATTAGTAGTAACTGGTTGTGCAGCTTTAGGTTCCCTAACAGTGGTGAAAAACCTCAAATCTCTATCTGGAGTGGGGAGCCTCTCCTCGTCGGCCATCTCCTCACACTGTGTCACCTCCCCTGCTCGAGTATGTACGCCCGTGCATGCGTACGTTCAAATTATTCCGAGGCACTCTTTTATTCATGGACACGTGCATTTTTTAAAGCGTCTCATCTTGGGAACATTTTAGTTAAGTGGTTTATGCAACTTTCAGGAGCCTGGAAACATTCAGGTGTGAAAGACCACAGAGCAGCTATTAGCTTTTTCACGGCGTCGCCATGGCAACACTGTCAATGAGAGACATATTGATTATTAATGTTTCGCTACCATTTACTGAGTTGGAAACTTTGCATTGTTGAGAAAGGCAATGAGGGACGAGTGGGAACGGTGGTTTCCGTCCTGGTCTCTGTTCATCAGTACACGACCTGGTCACAACCTTCTCTACACTCTCTGACCTTTAACTGCAGAGTCTGACCACATATTTGGTCAAACTCTGTTCAAACACAGCGTGTGACACATGGACAAACATCCACACTGGACCAAATCCTGCCCTGGCCTGGGCACAGTTTTGTAAATGTGGGAAAGATTCATCACCCTCCCTCACATTTGATCCGAAACCAAATCAGAGTCAGAAGCAGACGAATCGATGGAAGAACAGAAAAACATGAACGTGCTGTATGTTGAGCAGTTGCCTCATCTCCAAATATCATTGTGTGGGAACAAGAGCTTTATGATTGTTTTAGGATAGATCAGAGATTTGTAATTTCTGAAATGGCTGGTTTGTTAGACCCAGTCATGGAGAATAAAGAAAAAGATCAAGACACATGCCCAAACAGAAGTGACTCAACCTTTGAAATGAGTCGTGTGTTTGTTTATGTGTCCATGCTTCTAGGAGGAACACCAAGGAAAAAAAGGGCATATTTTATACAGCAGTCATTTGTTCACCATTAGTGATCTGGACTCTGCATTAACACGATCATTCTTGCCATTCGAACCTTCTTAAACTCAAGAGGCGTTCTCCTTACAGCATTATAACTGAAGTTGGTTTTAGCTGTGAGCGCCACAGAACGCAGCTCTTAAGAACTGCTTTGGGAAACGTGTGCAAATTTGAGAGTGTTTGCACAAATGTTCTTCATTACAGTCCTGCAATCGCAGAGCAACTGGTACCAGTGGATGGTCATCTGTGGAGGGGAACCTCTTCCTCTTACACTGAGCATGGAGCTTAATTCAATCTAGGTAACTCTAGATCGCTCTGATGTCCTATAAAAACATTTTTAATTCATCATTAGATCTTTTTTATTTAACAGTGTTTTATAGCTTATGGCTGAGTGTTGATGCACGTGTAAGTTGTAGGCATACAAGATTTCAAAAGGTAAATTGTAGCGCACATTCTGTAATGAAGGCCATCAGGCTGACTCAGAGATCATTCAGGCCGAGCAGATACAATATCTCCAAAACCAGATACCGCTTAGCTATTTTAAGCCACTTGTCAAGGTGTGTGAGGATCGATTGGAAGCGCTGAGGGTCTCTCAAAGCGTTGCACGCTGCTGGTATGTTTCAGGCGCGTCGGGCTGCAGGTGAGGCCAGGTGCCACCCTCCTCCCCGCAACTCTCGTGTCAGGTTGTACATCTCCCGCTTCACTTCCTCAGACACGAGAATAAAGGAGAGGGGGGGGGGGAGAAAACAGCTCCCGAGGGTGAAGCTGAAAGTGAGAGAAACAGGTTGCCTTCTCTCCAAGGTCAACCAGCTGCCACAGTCAATGAGCCTCTTCAGTCTATGAGTCAACAAAGCACAGGATCACTTCCATGCGTGAATGTGTCATATATAATACAGCCCCCCGACCCCATCACGCACCCGACAAAAACACACAGTCATACGTAATAACCCCCGTGACTTTAATGGGAGCCTCTTCACTGACTCATACAAGATGTCCTCAAAAACCTGTTTACGTCTCATCTCTTCCATTTTACAAAATATATTTCTGCTCTCGTCTTGTTGCATGTGAGCGCTTCCCTTACACACCCTTTGGTGCTGTCGGTTTGTGTTTACCCCTGTGGACAAACCCGCAGCTTCATCAAGGGTGCTATGGAAAGGACAGTGTGTCATGAGGGACCGAGCAGCACGGTGCCGCATTGTTTCAGAGGCTGGATGAGTCACGGAAGACAAATCAGGGTTGGTGGCATTTGAGAAGGCTGGTCCATTGCATTAGGACAGCACTGTTAAATCAACAGTGGAATTATGCGTTCCCAAGATGCCTGTTTTAGCAGGTCAGACAAGGAATTCATTAAGGCGTAACCTAATTACCTGAGAGACTCGACAGTTACATGTTATGATTGTAATTTGCTTCTGAAGGGGGGAAGAATAGCTTCCCCCCCTGCTGCTCCTCACGAAAACCGATGGAAGTTAAAATTCTCAAAACATCAATAGCACCTCGTACACAATGTGAGTGCAGCATCGCTATGACTATTTCAAGTAATTTCTATATGACTCACCAAAGAAATTCAAAAGCTCACACATCATCAAAAGAGCAGACAGCAAATTTTCATCTGCGTTAGTCACGGCTGAATTACTTTTCATCTGTATCGTCGTGTTTTTTTTTTTTTTCCCTGCAAGATGAGTCCACGCTTCAATTATTTGTTCCTTTGACAAAGTCTAAGATTCAAATGAAGCGCTCGACATTGTGTAGATTTAACCTGAGAGTGTGGTCAAAAAAATATGTGAGACAACACCCCACCACCACCACCATCGCCGCCACCTCACCCCTCCCACCATCTCATTCAGCTTTTACCACATTTCAAAATAATGCTTCTCAGTGAGGTTCAGCTTTCTCTGAGTGGCTGCTTTTGATTCTTTTCTTTTTTTTTCACTCTGTACTGATAAAAGCAAAATTACACAAGATTGCTCACATACAATAGGGCCGAGCTATAAATGCATTCATTTTGTTTTTGACTTTCAGCGCACATCTCCTACGTTTGTCCCGTATGCGAATGTCAAGTGTGTGCAGGTGACGGGCTCTGAGCATAATCCGTTTTTACCCTCCCCGCTCCCCTTTTTTCTCTCTCCGTTTCCACCTCTGTGTCTCTTTGTGTCTCGCTCTCTCTCCCTCTGACCACCCTCACACACACTGCCAACGTGAGATAGCCACGTCTGTGTGTCCAGTGCAGTGTGTCATGTGTGATAATATGTGACGTACGCGTTCACGTGCCAGCGGTTTTAGGGTTCCACTAGAAGATACTTATTATTGTTATCGTCTTTAGGCATCATCATTATCAGCTGGAGCAGACGCGACGGGTCCCTCTGCGTCATTGTTCCCCCCAAAACCCCTAAAGCTCTCGCCGCCAAAGCTACCCACAACATTACCAACAAAGGAGGGAAGAGAACACGTTGAAAATCACTCTGGCACTCTTTCAGCGTCCCTCCCCTCATCCATCCTCTCATCCCTGGCCTGCACCCCCCCCCCCCCTGTATACCCTCTGCACTCTGTCTCACTCACTTCTTTTGTCTCATCCACTCTTTCTTGTTCCATCACACTCTATCTTTCTGCGTGACATGCTCTGCCCTCGTCCGCTCTCTCTGGCCACCATTATCTAAACCACCCATCTCCTCATCTTTCCCTCAATTCCCCTCTCCCGTAGTCAGGAAAAAAAATTTCACAACTTACACACACAGATGCGTGCAAATACTCTCACCCCTCCCAAAACCTTCTTCCATGCACACACTCACCACCTACCCCCCACCACCACCACCACCACCACCACCTTCTACTCTCCAAACCCCTACCCCCCTCCCACCCTAATCCTAATCACACCACCACCACCGTCATCAGCCCTTATCTCACTCCACCAAATCTGCTGTGACTCAAAACAATTTCCTCTCATTTGCGATTTTACTGCCCGCCCCCGCCTCCTACACCTCCATCAACCCACCTACCCCCCTCCAGTAAAACCCTCTCCACCTCCTCAATACCCCATCGCTACCCATCAGGCGCGAACCCCACCCAAACGCACATGCACACAAACACAAACACGTATACAAATGCACTCACGTACACACACTCTGACCGGTCGCCATTAAGAATGACGGCTCATCATGTGTAAGCGGTGATTTGCCACTGTCATCCAGTGGAGCCCGAGAAGAACTGCAGTGTGACGTCACAGCGGACGCCGGCCCCGCTGGTTGGTGGAACATATTTACGTGTGTGTGTGTGATTCTGTGCGTGTGGTTGGGATGGGGGAGCCGGAGGAATACAATTTGGTGGGTGGGTGGACCCGGTGGGCCTTGCTGCATCACTGAACCAGGAAAATGAATGAGAGCCTACACTAGGTGTCACCCCCTTCCTCTCCCGTCGGCCTCTCGCTAATTTTCTCTTTTCTGTTCTTCTCTTCTCCCATTGGCCCTCGAGGCAAAGGAAACAGTTGAAATTGCAAGAATTAACTGAGTGTTTGACAATATGTTCGACGGTATGTCGCAGCCTTCCTCGACTGTGTTTAATGACTTGGATCAGCCGAAGGAGAAACAAATGTTTGTATCATTCGATTAAATGATTAGAAATCCGTTCAAAGTTCAGTGAAGCAGCCTGATGTGCCAGAAATTTTGAGCGTTTGAGTTTCCACAAGAGCAAAACAGCACCACCCAATGGGAGGTTCTCATAGCCACATCAGAGGGAGGAACGCCTCAGTGAGAGGTGTTACTATGGCAGGAAGAATATAACATACTGCACAATGAGGTGACAGGATACAAGCATGTGTGGTGTTTTTACAGCGATGACTCAATGATATACCTCAGTAAGTGTCTGACTGAGAAACAACATCAGCTCCGTAGTGCTGCAGTCACGAGATGGTTCAACGGCCAACAGTAAGAGTTAGTTAGTTTCCACCAGTCTGCTGAGCACGAGTGGATATTTATGTTTTTGCTGAAACAGACACTATGAGAGTGAATGAAAACTGTACATTTACAGATAAACAATGAGATGGAATTCACTATAATGCTCCACAAACCTGCAGATTCACATTGTCATTTTATACCTTTGTTAATGTACAATGTTGATTATAGCCACTTTAAAGCTCAATATTTTTATTTTATCAACGGATGAGATGACTATGTGTGATGTAAATGTGGTCACTTGAATCCAGAAAGTTTCTGCAGTTCCACTCAGTGTTTTAGCATCGTTCAGCTTATTGTTTTGGTTTTATGGCCCACAATGAAAACGGTGGTAAAGGTTACTGAAAGCTTATAGGTATGATTGAATTGAAATGGCTACATATATGCAAGATAATCAATTTCATATCTCGAAGTTTAAAGATGCACAAAAGGAACATTTCCTACCTTATTCTCTATGGTAATCATAACTGCCACCGCCCGTCAATTAAACAGGGTGGAAGCCTTGTTACTCATACAATGTGTTTAATTACAGACATTCACACTTTGACCAGAAGCATTTTATTCCTTTGAACTGTGGTGGAACACTGAAGATTTGTGACGCTTCAGAGCAGCTGAGAGAAAAACAACCGGTGTCACGGCGGATGCTGGCAGGGAAACAGGGAAAGGACCCAAACTGCAGACTTCTGAGGCAGAGCTGCAGCAATTCAGTGATTTATTGGGAAAATCAAGGTACAAAAAGGCAGGCAAGGGTTTTAAGCTTCCTGGAGGAGTGCACAGCTTGTTGGTGGGTCGCTGGTGGAGAGATCTGACTTGTAGCAATGCCACAGCATAATATATATGCCCACTCTCAAAGACAGAGAGCAAGGGGGGTAGATGTTGCCTTGGTTATTGATTATTACACAGGTAATTGGTTATTGATCACTCCCAGCCTTCTTGCCTGTGTCTATACTGTACAAACATCACTCAGTTTGGGATGGGGTTCTGTTTTCTGCCAAATCTCATTTCAGTATGGGAGATTAAGCCGGAGAAGAGGCTTGTAGAGGAGTAAATGGACGGTCCAAAACAGACGAATCACCTCCTGCTGCACACAGTGTTGACTCATGCTGCGGATCCCGGCTGATAAGCATCAAGCTCTCAGTACCTGCCGACTACAAGAATAAAACAGTCTTTAAAACCGGTGGGACCTGTGGGAAGATTGTGTTTAGATGTGCAGTATGTAGCTAAAGGTACTGAGCGTGCAACAATATCCAGACTGACTGCGTTTGAATCATTATTAAATACAGGAATATCTGTCTTGTTGAGGTTGTTAAGACTGGATGTTTTTAAAACCAGCCATTAGTCAGCAGTAGTTTGCAGTGTGGGTCAATTCAATTCAATTCAATTCAATTTTATTTGTATGGCGACAAATCACAACAACAGTTATCTCAAGGCACCTTACATACAGAGCAGGTCGAGAGACCCGACAACATATAGAGACCCAACAGTTCCCATCATGAGCAAGCATTTGATGCGACAGTGGCTAGGAAAAACTTCCTTTTAACAGGCAGAAACTTCGGACAGAACCAGGCTCAGTGATGGGCAGCCATCTGCCACTACTGGTTGGGTTGAGACAGAGACAGAGAGAGAGAGAGGGACGGGGGGGTATGGTATGACAAGCAGCAATATAATCCACAGGCGTGTACATATCGAACAGCAGTATTGAACGGGGACACATTGTCAGTCAGAGGCTTGTAAACATGGGTCCGGATTCTGGGGATGGGTTATGAATGGATGCAGGTGGAGGAGAGAGAGAGGAGAATGAACCTCAGTAAAGGTCAGGTCACTTATTACCATGATAAAATTTAATATTTGAGAGTTGCTTTTAATTTAAAAATGCTTTAATTGCTGCTTTTAACATGACTACTGCGGTATACCAGTAATATCTTTTCAATTTCCTACCTGCTTTATTATAACAGTAATTACCAGGTTAATGACACCAAACCTATGAGAAAAAGAATTAATAAACTGAAACAGATTAAACCCTCTCACTGGCCTAAATAAATTCTGTTTTTCAAATAAGTGCACATAGATAGATAGATAGATAGATAAATAGATAGATAGATAGATAGATTATCCATATATCTATCTATCTATCTATCTGTTTCGAGTTAACAGGCATGAATTATTATAGCAAATGTTACATTGAAGATAATACAATGTTACCAATATACCATAGAAATAAGGTGCATTTGCAAGTGTCTTGGGAATATTTTGTGAGGAGAAATATAGTTTATCAATTCGGAGAACCCAACATGTATCCACTTTTCACTGACTTCTATTCATGGCACAAACCCAGAACTTGATAGACGAGGACATTTAGTTTCCTTTTGTGCAAACCTTTTGCTGCCAAAGGCTGTCAAAAACCTACACCAGCAATCACTGGAACTATTTTCCAAAGAAGAAAGGAGAGGTAGTAAAGACATTTAGAAATACAAAGGAGCTGCAGCAAAACCAAAGCATAACACATGTCAGCTGCCAGAGCAAATAGGAACTTTTTCTTACCTCAAGTCCTTTTCAAAATCATGGGTTTTATTTCTGAATAATAACTCAGTCAGCTACTGTATGCATTGTATGTGGAGTTGAACATTTCATTCATGTTTGGAGATGTTCATTTGTGTTGTATAGACATGAAAACAAGGGAGCGTGATTTAGTTTATTTCACAGCTGATGCAGCAGCATTAGCAGCATGATTCAGTGTTTATTGACGTTCTGCTCTCAAGGATCACTGCTCATTCTCTGCCATAGCTTTTTAATATTAATCCTTATCTTATCCAGACTTTTTTTTTTAATCCAAGCATGGTTGTCTCTTCTCTCTGGATTAATAATATTTCATTTCAGTTTAGGTAGTAAATGTTACAGGAATTTCCATTGGCTGTGGTTTGACCTACTTATTCATATATTAATTTTATATATTTACATGATATTTATATTTAAAAAAAGGTCAGTCCTGAATGTGCTGCTATGTTCACAATTTACTCTTACAGATTTGTTTTCCCCTGTCAATTTTGCCCTTTTCTTGCACACAAGCAAGTATTTTATTTTCCTTTTTTTTAAAAACCTTTCTTGCAGATTTATAGGTAATATAAAGCATCCAGGGGTGATACTCCAACTAATATAATCCACTTTTGATTCTGCTTTTATCCTGTTTGTCCTGCTGGGCTTTCCTCATTAACACTCAGCCTATTCTGCTGACTGTCAGGCAGAGCCCAGAGGTCACCAGGTGAATCATTTCCACTTCAAAACATGACATCAAATGCTACATATACTATTACTAGTGAATCAGTTTATTCAGTGTGATTCGTGCACATGTTTACAAATTTCCCTTTCTTTCTGTCTGCCATAAAGACTATCCCAGCTGTACATGATCTTTATCCCGGCTCTGCCAGCGAGTTCAGCTTCCTCCACGGTTTTACAAAATGTTCGTATCTCCATCCATATACGCTGCGTTGAATGGTTGTCGTGTTGCATTATTGATCTAATTAACCCCATTCATCGGCTCGTGTTGGATTCTGCAGGCTGCACTTCATGTACCAGCTGCAGGGGAGTTATCTTCAGAATCAGGTGCATTTAATGACGGCAAGACCACTGGTGTGAAACAGAATAATGACTGAAAGTTTGTCAGTAATTTCGTGTGTTAAAAAGGAGCGTGTGCTTGGAGAAAGTGCCAAACAGCAGGAGCACTGATAAGTTGAAATGGCGTGGGGTTTTTTAACACCTTGCTTTGGCTCACAGGGCATCATGAGGCCTCAGGTGATATCTGGGAATGTTTTTAATGCAATAATCAATAACATCTTTATCAATCTCCTGGAACTGGGGCTCATGTACTCTCTTATAACTGAGTCATAATCTTTAATATATTTAACTAATCACAGAATTGTAAACTGGAGGATTTGTCTGACTCTGAGTGACTGGCGATGACTGCATGTGTTGTTATTCTACCTCACAAATCAACTTATCCCTCCTGCTGAGCAAAATAAACCTGACTTGTCGGTGTAGAGTTTCGATTTCTCTTTGTTTTACTTCCACAAGATGTGACAGGAGCTATTGTCAGGGGTCAGAGAAGCAAATGATTGGTGCTGTGTGTAACTTGGTGGGTTTCATTGGGTTCCCCCATTGGAGTGTCTTTGATGTTCACTGTCAAAATGGGGAGTGAGGTGAAGACAGATTAAATATTTATGCAGTAAGTGACAATCTAATCTTATTTCTTGTTTTCTATTCCCATCTCTATTGCAGGGCTGCAGTTGGTCTTTTTAATTGGTGTCACAAGAGGAATTTAACTAACTCAATAAATATAGCATCATTGCTGTTGTAGATAAATGCTAATTCAAAAATGTGAGTAGCATGTAATACTATTTTACTTTTTATTTAATTATCTTCTTTCTGGGAACTATTTTGCAACTAACATGTATTAAAACCGTCCTTTGCAGCCCTGGACTCTGATGAGAACCAGACCCACATGAGGACCAGCAGATCCAGTTCTCTCAGTGTGGTCTAGGAAGCTTGAGGCGCTCAGTGCAGGTCAGCAGACTTCAGATGACGTGGCCCTGTCAGTCAGGCAGCTGGTGGTGCGACGTGGTCTGACTGCGCTGCTCGTGTTCGTCATCCTCACTGCTGGAGTCTTCATCAGTGAGCTGCTCACCAGACAGCTCGAATTAGACAAATGACCATTATTAGACCACATGTGTGCAGCAGGAAACAAATCACTACAAGCCTCTCCTTTGAGAGTAAAGATGCATTGTCATGTTTAGTGGAAAGAGGACAAAATACGTACAGACGCATAGCTAAAATCAGCAGGAAAATGACATTTATCGCAATATGTTTTTCCTATTCTGCCTGCACCCACAATTTTGGGTTTTAAAAGTTAAGCGGCTGAGGTGACGAAGATGAAGCAGCCCCCATCCATTACAATATTTGCCCATCTGAAGCAATTTTCAATGTCAAAATTCTATTCCACACTCCCACGTTTACAAAGTTTCAGGCCATTTATTGTGCACTGATGATGGGAAAATAGCTGCATTAGAATGACAGTTAATTACTCAGTATTTTATGAGTAAAAAACTTCTGTAATTGCATTAACTAAATGGAATTTTTGCAGTTATGAAAACTTGAAATAATTGCTGGAGATGAAAGAGTTCAGATCTACTTTGATTATTAATTTATTTCCTGTCATTACTTCATACTTAAGAGACTGTCTTTAAAGTTACAATTATCCTCAGAAAGGAGTTCTATTATAAAAGCGGTTTGTGCCATTTTTCTAGATCTTCATTCCTTTCATCTGTTTAATAGATCAAGCCACTTTTGGAGTTGTAACATTAGTCACGTTTCGGAAAATCTAACGGGGAATATGATGAAAATGAGGCAGCCAATGAAAAGCGTAGCTGAAAAAAAAATACTGCGTAGACATGTCTGCTTTAAATAGAAACCTGCTGTGTAAGATGGGCTCCAATCAAGACACTGACGAAATATATGTTCTCATTACGAAATATATAGTCTGAATGGATGCCACAATTAGAAATGGCATGATTAAATGCTATATTTAGGCTACGGCACATCTGCGGATGTGTGCTTTCATCATCAGAGACGGAAAGAAAATGGTCTTTTTCAGTGGTTTATTTTTCCGTCCTTTGATCTGTGTTGCCAAATTTGATGATAATGAAAGGTCTGTATGCTCACACTGCAACACGCTGGCTGGATGAAGACATGTCAAACTGAGCAAATCAACCACCTGTTCACACTGTGCAGGAGCAGATAACTAGCAAGATCAGGCTTCACAGTGAAAGCCTGCTCATAAATAAAGAACTCAGTCTGATTAACAGCACACAATTTAGCATGTATGATTTTCTGAAATGCATATGTACATGTGAGGTGTTTGGCTACTGAAGCAAGGGCTCGATATTTTTGGAAATACACTTCACTGCTGAGCATAGCTTTGTATTTACCATACAGATGTGAGAGTGGTATCAATCTTCTCATCTGAGTCAAGAGAGCAAATATTTCCCAAAATGTGGAGCTACATCTGTTCTATGGAAATAATAATACCCTGTAAGGCTGCTTGATATGAGACCCCAGGCCGCTGCACCCTCCAATCTGACATCAGCACCGACTCACAACAGATTGATGTTTGCGACAGTCACTTATAAACTTGCATATTAATTTATCGTTATTCAACATGTAAATCAGGCTTGATTCATACATGGGTACATCGTCGTCTGAGCTTCAGTCTTGCTCATCAGCAGAGACATTGCCACCGGCTCCTCACAGAGACTGTAATCTTGGCCCGCTCACCTCCAGAGACCGCAATCAGTAACATGCTGTGGCATCATTAACAAGTGACTGTGTAAAGATTTGCCATCAGTATCGTGAGACTAGAACTTGTGATACAGTAGCTTAAGGAATCACATATTAACTTCTTGCCTGTGTCACCGTGCCACACAATAACATAGTTAGAATTAAATTAGTTAATAAAATTGTCAGTTCATAATATCACACATTATTTTAGTGAAACACCCAGAACTAATATGCACAAATACTCGTATGTGAGGGCTTTGCAGGTGAGGGGTTGTATTGTATAATGTTAAGCAACAGTATTGTTTTTTGAAAAAGTGTAGTACATGTTGTGTAACAGGAATAAGTGTTGCCTCTTCTCCTGGATGACAAAGTACAACAGTATGTTATAACTTTTGACATAATAATTAAGCTACAGCAATGTTGCCATTTAACGCCATGTGCCACATAGAAGAGCAGAAGCTGAGAACAATTTCTAAATCATTGTTTTCATCATGAATCAGCTATTTAAACCAGATCTTTCTCCATCAGCCTTAATAACTAATCCTTACTTGAGTTTTAAACTGAAGCAACAATATTAACATCATGACATACTCATATGTGCACCACACATTTTCAACAAATCCAAACACCATCTAAAAAAATAATTTATATTATAATAACTGGAAAATAGTATAAACTCTTTTGACTCTGAAGTTACATACAACAGTGGTCCCTTCACCAAGCCGCTATAATTTACTGATATCTGTAATTCTGGATGTTTTGACAACGTATGATCAAATTTAAATCTGGGTTTGCTATTTCTTCTGTTTGTGTAGTTTAAGTTACACTATTTGTGTCCAGTAAAGTGGAAATCTTATATACTGGCTGGACCAAGAGTAGCTTTTTGTGCCAGTCAGTCAACAGCAGGACCTATATTATAATAACTGGTGCTTTCATTTTTTAACCCTTGGCCAAATAGTTTCAAGTCCATCCCTTAATGTAGTGGTTATGTCTTATACATTAGTACATACCCTTCAAAAGTAATTTTTTTATTGATTAATGTGCTAACATATGGCAGTACATTAAAAAAAATTGGCCATAGATACACAATAAAAAAGGACTAGCTTATTATTTATGAATCATGTCTGTCCTGAAGAAAACCAGAGCAGAGAGATAGTGATACAGGAAGATGGTGATGTATAGCTTGCTCATACAGTTGAGCAGGTTCTCTGTCTATTACATATTTAAATGTTTACATGGAAATTTTACATCAGATATTTACAATCAATCTTAAAGTTAACACATGAAAAAATTATTTAAGGTCAGTAAGAAAGAAAACATATGTCACAGTGTAATATGGAGATCAAGACAAGAATAGGTGCAAAAATCAAAAGCTATCTGTGGAAGAACATCTGTTCCTTGATGCCCACGTGGTCTCTGACTGAGGGATTTATAATGTGTCTTGTTGTCCCGGTTGAGCATTTCAGGCTGAACAGGTTAAAACGTGATCTTCGTACCAAGACTTTCGTTCATCCTGCCAGTCTCATTTGATATTGCTTCCAGCTTTCAGTGGATTTGCTCAGCAGTGCAGCACTGACACATCTTTTACTCTACACAAGACACAGCCGGTGGCTCATTTCAGGCTGTTCTACAAAGTAAAAACTCAAGGTCTGAAAGTTGAGACAGGAATTTTCAAAAAAGGAGATCTAAATTGTCATTTTGTGGGAACTGTGTTCAGCCACTAGATGTCTACATTCAGAGGTCAGAGATAGATCAGAGGTTGGTGGTCAGGTCCAGTGGAACCAGTGGTGTTGGAGTGGAGTCATTAGCCCAGTTCAGGGTGAAGTTGGCCCTGCTGTCGCCGATGTGCTCCGGTATAGGATATGCAATGTGAAAAGCAACACCTATGATCAAAACGAGAACTGAAACTGTGAGGACAAGTCCTCGACGCAGGATGACCTTAGTGTCAGAAAGAGGCTTTTGAGGCTTGTTTTTTGAGGTATTTTTGCTCTGCTCAGCATTGCCTTCAGCCTCACAACTTGCTTTCAGCTCCTGATCCTGGGTGTTGACGGGAGTGTAGCCTTCTGCTTTAAGGGCTTCTTCACCATCCAACTGGGCCTTCGGGGTGCAAAGATGCTGCAGTTAATCAATATGTGAATAACTCAAGGTCTGATAAAACTAACATGAACAAAGAAGTGAGAACGTCCTACTTAACTACATACAGCACATGTATACTTACCGTCTTCGGGTCAGAGATGTCAGGCACCATCTCTTCAGTCACCACTGTACTAACAGGACGCTTTGATGCCATCGTCACTTTTACTCCAGCTCGATGTTGAGCCTTCAAGCAAATTCAAGTGAGGTTCATGAGACGTGTAAAAATAAAAGGTATCTTTCAAGTCATGTAGAAAAAAAACCTGGATGAGATTTCAGTCATTCACAAATCCAAAAACTAATTAGACTTAACTTGAAAACAGCATAATATTTTTGTTTTTCAGGGGTGTTTTTGCCAAAGAAAAATGACAAAACAAAAAATAATTTTAAATAATCAATGAATAATTGTATTTTTTGTTACTGCCAAAATTCACTTGATATCTGGAAAATGCTACAATGCCAGAATTTATTGATGAGACTGCGTCCTGATGGAACTCTCAATACCTTTTGGAAAGGTTTAAATACCACGTGTGGTTTTCAAAATGATAAGTGCATTTTACCTTCAGGGTGACTTTCTTCCAGTTAAGTCTGAAGATTAGAACAAGGAAGACTATGTTCTGCAATGTAACAGCAAGAAGGATGCCCACCCAAAAGCCTGAAGAGGGACACAATTGTGGATGCATTAAAGAAATATCTACTGTGTATTCACTTCATACAAACAAATTAAACGTAGATGTTAATAAAGAAAAGCGAGTGATATACTTAATACTTATGACAAACAGAAGGAGATGCAGCCTTTCCAGAAGCTGTATGAGCCTGTGCTTAGGTACACTGAACTCCAAACACAATGCATATCTGCTTGTTTCCTTTATATTATTATTACACTGTGGAAGTAATATTAGAAACTGGGCTGATTAAATTCTACTTTAAACAGTCAGGTCAGACTCTACTTTAGGTTCATGAGTCTCCAAAGCAAATATAGATACAAGCAAAACATACACACCTCATAAGGTCAGAGCTTTGATGCATGAACGTGTGTGTGGGTTCGCTCATGTCCAAATTGGGGATATACACTAGACTCAAGAGCAGTTGGCTCAGGACAGCGGTGCAATTGGGGACAAAAAGTGGTCTCCTCAATTGGAAAACTGTGATTTTCAGGTTAACTGGTAAGGTTATTATTATTGTTAGGGTAAGGTTGAACTTCAGGTTAATCTCCAGGAAATGAATGTAAATCTATGTATATTCCCCAAAAGTGACAAAAGTAAAGACTGTGTGTGTGTGTGTGTGTGTGTGTGTGTGTGTGTGTGTGTGTGTGTCAGTATGCATGCACATTTCTCACAGCATGCACACTTGGAGTGGACAGCAGAGATCCACTCTGGCAGGGGGTAAATGGCAGGCTGCAGGGAAGGAAATTAAGGAATGTCTGGTGCAGCAGGACCGGGAGGGTTTGTGGGTTTAACTAATGAACCTGGATTTAAATGTAGAAACATAACCTCATTTCCGACTTCTGCTGGCATGCTTTATAGGTGAGCTGCTCAGTGGACAAGATATACAAGTGGTTGTTTGTGGTCACTATGTCCACAAGCTCAGATTCCATCCACCTGAGGTGAACCTAAATTAGAGTTTGACCTTCAGGTTATCTGCCTGTTTAGATTCACTTTACTGTGAGACTCCACAAAATGATGCAAATGATGAGGCTGCAAAAAATATTAATATATTTCTTGAAGTTAATTTAAAACTTCTTTTCAGGAGAAACTACACATGTGAAAGATGATGTGTGAAGCCTTTTGTGGCTCCTCTAGACGGAGTTGTGCAAAATCTCATAAATGATTAGACGTCTTAATCAGTCATCCACCATGTCAATTATCATGTTAGCAAAACGTTGGATGGTTGACCTATTCAGCTTTTATGTCATTATCAAGGATGACATAACAAAGATGCTACAAGGTGACACTGTACATTTAAAACATAAGGCAGGTTTAACATTCTTACTGTATTTCTTTCAATTTTGTTTACAGGAGCATACAGACATAGAAAGGGATGAAAGTATTACCTAATATTCCAAGATGAGCAGCAAACATCAGAGCTATTCCCACTGGCAGGGTGATGATGTAGTAACTCACCAGATTGGCCAAAGCGGCAATTTTCTGCATCCCAGATCCTATAAGAATCCCTGTGCAGATACACTGAAAAAAACACAGAAATTTAAGTGAAGAAAAAAAGACATGGATTGAATAAAAGGAACAAACAGCTCTGTGTTAAACACGATGCAATACATTCAATAACATACCAGAATTGCATCCATGAATTGCAGAAATATGTAAAGTATGAGGTTCTTTGCGACAATTTGCACAATGTTTCTGCAGACAGGAGAAGAATATCATCAAAAAACAGAGCTGCATTCACATGGTGCAGGAATGAATGTGTGTTGGTCTGAAACTCACTCATCAGGGGTAAATATGTGGCCGAGGACAGACTTAGAGCCAGCAATGATAATTCCCTGGATCACAGCAAGCATTGCTATAGTGAAGATATTACATGAGGAATGATACCTGAAAAGTTGCTGTCATTTGATTCAAACCTAATACACTGATTTCACCTGTTATACTGTATTAGTAGAAACAAATACACCTGCCAATCAATCAAAATGAGAACTCTCACTAGACTGGTTTAGATTATATTAATTATGTATTTTTTTGTTTACAAATAAAGAGGGATGTGTCTACATACAGTACCTGATAGAATCAGGGCTACTTTACAGGTGACGATGGCCCTGCTAGTGTTTCCAGCCCCCAGAGCATTTCCAACACGCACAACAGTGGCGATATGGACACCTAGAGGGATCTGCAAGGACCCCATATTACTCTCTGATGCCAGTTACAATCAGTTACACAGATGACTTAAAGGAAAAGTTTGGTACTTTTGGGAAACATAGAATATCTTTTTTCTGAGAGTTTGAAGAAAAGATCAATACGGCAGCCATGTCTGAAACAGCATAAAGACAGGAGGCAAGGGGAAACAGTCCAAAGTTGAAATCTACCAGGATCTCCAACACTCAGTAATGAGTTATCTTATTTGTTAATATGTACACAAACATAAGTGTAAAAGCCATTTGTGATTTTAGGGGAGACTGTGTGTTGTAAGTTCTTCTTGTTTATCTCTCCACCCAGCACTTGTGCTCAGAGTTTCTCCCCCTGTTTCCAATCTCCATGCTAAACTAAGCAACTCCTGGATCCAGGTCCTTACTTGACACACAGACATGAGAGCGGTATCGATCTTCTCATCCAAAACAAATAAGCACATTTCCTAAAATGGTGATTTCTTGTCAAATATCCATACCATATATGTTATGGCTCCTATTTCCGCCAAAATGTGTTGAGCAGCAAGATCATTCTCACCAAGTAAACCTGGTATGACAAAGGTCAGATTTAGACATTTACAAAGACTCACCCAAAACACAAATGTTTAACCTTCACACACACAGCATGGTGCTGGATTATTAATCTGACATATGACAGAAGGAAAAGAGGTCATGTAGCCAGATTTTTACATAGCACACATATAGTTCTTGAAGAATATGTTTTTAATATTTTCAATAGGCGTTTTCATTCTGGCCAAAATAATAATAATGTTTTGAGTGGTACGACATCATTATGGGCTTTAGAGAAATGCAGACAAAATCAAGTGTGTGTGTGTGAGAGAGAGAGAGAGAGAGAGAGAGAGGGAGAGAGAGAGAGAGAGGGAGAGAGACACACACACACACTCACCAGCAAGGAAACCTCCGACCTCCCACACCCACCACTCGAGCCAGGTCATGACAGCACTGGGAACAGCCAACTTCATGAAGAGGTCCCACTCCCGCAGACAGTCCAGGGACCAGCCTGCAGAAAGTTTGGGTTAGGGTCATGCTTAATATAGCTTTCAATGAGGCTTTTAAAAAATTCTGATTTGCTTATTCGGCATGTGATATTCACATTTGTGTATATAACTCACCGCCCCATGTCTGTTTATGGAGCTTCTTCCATCTGATGTAGCCATACAACAGCAGGCAGATGGTGATCTGAGAGAGGCTGTTAGCAATTGCTGATCCTCTGCAGACACACATTGAAGAACATCTTTGTATAGTGAAGGGATGCAAATGGTCTACATTAACTGTGACTCCATCTCTCTCTCTCTCTCTCTCTCTCTCTCTCTCTCTCTCGAGGCAAAGACAGGAAAGGACTGCACACTGAGGGGTCAAGGAGGTCAGCGTGGACACAGTTTAGGTTGCACTGTGTTTTGAGCACATTTGGTGTCTAAGGGTCTGAGAATAAGGGACAAAGAGGAGTCTTCATATGGGAGGGGAGGGACCGACCTTAACCAAACACAGAGAGCTGATTGGTTAAAGTGACTGCCTGTTGGATCAAATGTTTGTCCAGCTGAGCCAGGATCTGCTCTCTCTCCTCTTTCTCTGTCCTACACTGCCTCCCTCTCTAAAAGAAATACAAAAATAATAAACATCAGTGTGCTGCTGACTCTGTTTTAACAAAAGACATGTTATTCTTCTTAGATTTAAAATTCATAATCTGACCTCCTGTGCTCTTCTTTCTAAACTCAACCCTCTCCTATTTGGACTCCAGTGAAGTGAGCATGAGAGTAAATGTTATAAAGGCTTTGTCTAGTACATTCTAATGGTCATGACACCTATGGTCTCATACCACAAGTAACACACAAAAAAATTCCATCAAAAAAAAGAAAGAAGCAGCATGAAACACTTACATGACGCCCAACTGGAGGGTGAAGATTAAGATGTAGTTCGCTGCCAGGTTTAAAATGTTTGCTGCTGCTGCCGTGTACATCTGAGGCAGGATGATCCCCTACGGAAAGAAAAACGATCCAGTCTGCACGAATATTATTTATACAGGATCAATAGAAACAAAACAAATTCAGGAAAATGACTCCAGTGATGTCAGGACCAAGTTTGAGCTAGATGCTAACATGCTTTAGTTTTGCAGGTAGCCTATTTAACTATAAACCAGAGTTTTACATTAATGAAAATGTGGATGTAAAATGACCCGATGGTGGCACTATAAGGAAAGAGATCACAGCAGTTATTAGTTCATTCTGAAGGGAAAATGAATGAGTGAACCCAATTTCATGGCAGCTGTTCATTCAAAACAGCAAATGTGAACCTCGAGGTGGCACTAGAGAAAACTTGTGGCCAGTACATTTAGTCATGTTCCAGACACGTTGCAGTCAGTTTTCTGAGGGAAGGCACTCACTGAAATTAATGCCTGTTTTCTCTTAGAAACTTACTTGGTTTTGAAGGTAGGCAACTTGCAGCTGGTGCAGGAACATGGCCTGCAGCAGGGAGTGGAAACAAAGACATAAACTGAACTATCTCAGTCAAATTAAAGAGGTCACTGGAGTCAGCACAACATGATGGAGAGAGATGGACTACCTGTCTTACTTTTGAATCACTGTGGTATTTATACACTTTTGTTTGATTATAAGCATGAAAAATGTCCATTGTTTTTTATATGCATCCATTTGTCAACTACTACTACTCTTTGTACATCTGTTACTAAAAATATGCTTTTACTTAATTACTTTTATGCACCAGAATAGTTGGTATTTAATTTCAAGACATTAGGGCACTGTTGGAAAAATGAATGAAAGTAAATTTATCAAAACAGATATTTAGATTTGTCTGGTATTACTTTGTAGATCTGAAATTATTTTGTAGTTCTAAATATATTTCCTGTTGGCCACCTCACTTCTTTCATTGACAAAAAGTCATTGAATTTGGGTCACTGTGAACGCTTAAGCTTAACTTAATCAGATTATTCACAGTGATCAGGTTATAGTGTGCAAATAAACATGTTGCATGGCTTGACTTGGGGCCCCTAACCTTAGTTTGCATTTCTTATCTTTTACAAACAGAGCCTATAGTATGTCCTTATGTGCTAATTCTGTGGCTCAAGTCACTGCAGAATATTGCATAATACAACATGTACTGAATCAAACAGAAAGCATTTTAGCCCCCCGGGAGACCGCACTATATTATTTCAGACTCTGGGGGGTGATTCGGTCCAGTGCACTCACTGGAACAGCTGGTAGAAACGCCATTATGTAGAGGTGGGCAATTCTGGAGGAGAGGTGAACAGAGTAATATTAATTTGGGAGAGTAAACAATAAAAGCAGACAATAATTCGCTTTCGGCTCGGATATATCCTTTCTGCAAGTCTATATATGTAATAGCACAACTATGTGTTGCTTTAGTTCCTCAAAAATAAATAAAATGACAGGAATCTATATTATTCTGTATGTAAGCTATTAATATATCAGTTAAGGTGTGGATTTACCTCGCCACCTCGTCCTCTTGGTGCATGCAGATCAATATGCTGTAAGAGTTGATTAGAAGACCCCAGCATGGCAGACAAAACAGCAGCAGGATGAGTGAACTCCTTTGGAGAATCACTCCCACACGTTTCATGTTCTTACCACCGAATGTCTGCGAAACACAAAGGCAGCAAAAGGGAACCCAATCTGATTACATATGCCCAGCATTTAGACATTTCTTTTTATAACACACACTAACAATGAGACACAGGTAAAGAGGTTTGCTCACCTGAGACATGAGCGTGTCAGAAGCCACACTGAGGCCATAGCCTGTTGAAGTTGTGGTCACGTTAATGATCTGAGAGGTGGAGAAACAAATACAAAAATGTCACAGAGCTGCAAGATAGACTACAGTCATAAAATATCACTGTTTTTTGCGTGTGTTCGCAGCCTCATACAGCACATTAATGTGACCTATGGACACCAAGCCCTTCTACACCTCAGCTGTTCCAGAAACTAATGTAAATGTGGTTCCCATAGTTCCCAGAAACTATTTGGTACAAAAGGACTGAAAAGGGGTGATTCCAAGAAAAGCAGTCCAGCAGGCACTCTGTGTTCACACATATCAACACTGAGGGCAGGTGCAGCAAGGCTAGAAAACCCATGGTTGAGCAACAGGTAGTTTTTATGGAGCAGAGCAACTCCATTATACAATATATGCATATGTTTCAGCTGTATTTATATATTTATACACAGTTGGGTAGTTTAAGTTATAGAAGATTTTATGAGGTCCTTAGACATCTTATGTGCAAAATCTTTATTTGTAAAAAAAAAAATAAAAAAATAAAAATAAATAAAGCTGTCAAATGTAGTGGAATAAAAAGTATTATTTAAAGTATTTCTCTTTCTCATTGTGGTGGAATAGAAGTATAAAGTGCCATGAAGAGAAAAGACTAATTACAAGTATCTAAAATTATTCTATCTGTTGTTCAGGTTTTTGCTGGATGTGCTCCAACAGTCCAGAAGTCAAACAATAACACAAACTATCTAACCATTCAAGGACGCCGTAAACCAGTAACTCCTGTGTTCTGCAAGATACTTTTATATTATGTTGTCAAAAGAAATCTGGGGGCTTTGAAGGTAGTGTAGATGGATGTAATGGCTTCAGTTGCCTGTGGTAAAGGGCTATCTGAGGTAACTCGGAGAAAATATTCTAAATGTAGAACACACTTAAACTGATTTTAGATTAAGTATTTTTGCTGCTGTCCCAATCCACTGCTACTGAACTAAATCCAAACTAACCCTTTAAGATCTCTAAGCTTTATGACAGGGGTGAAACAGTGGACCAGCCAGAGCGTAGTTAGGATAAGAATGTCTGTGTGGCGGGGGAGGGGGTTCATCTTCCTGTATCGCTAGATGATGTACCTACATGTTTATAATAAAAAAAGAGAGAGATATTTTTCTTCAGTGTGTCTGCTCAGAGCAAGCAGTGCCTCAGCTTTTGTGTCAAAATGGAGTCACCGAAAATTGCATCACTCTCTACTGATTGGTTAGGTCATCCAAATGACTTTTTGGAAGAATGGTGGTCATGCCTCTGCAAGATTTTTCCTATGATTTGTCTATCTTTAGCAAATAAATATTTTTATTCCATTTCATGTGTTAACTTTACATAGAGAAATTATAGTTTAATCTGTGCATAGTTTCTGGCACGTATCTGTGACTTACAAATGTCTAAATTCTTTCTGTTTGTGCAGTTGATTGCTCTTTACTGTTTCTTCAGTGTTTTCCATGTTTGCATGTTAAGTGCTGATGTGAGTATATTTGTCTTTCTGCGACCTTTAGGAATATAATGAGAGTTATAAAAAGTTTTACTGAGCACCTTTTTATAGTTGCACAAAATGAGCATCATTGAAGACCTGCACTGTGTGATATCCATAACAACACATTAAGGTGAACCACCATCACAACAAGATAACATGGACGTCCATACACACACAAAGATGCTCTTGATATTGAAACTGTAGAGAGCAGTAGAGAAAGTTACAGTGACAGTAGTAGCAGTAGGCGCAGCAGCAGTCAAAGTAGTTCAGTAAGTAGAAAGAAAAGTACTACTTTAGTTGCAGCAGGTAAAATCAATGAGTGTACAAAAGAGTAAAGGTTGTACCGCCGAGGCCAGAGCATATCCAGCCAGTTCTGCATTGCCAATTTGACCAGAAAATATGGTGGTAACAAATGGCAGGAAGAAGTTCAGCAGCCGAGACAGCACCTGCAGAAACAAACAGGAAGATCTTATTTCCAAAGAGCATTGATCAGGTAAAACTGATCAAATTTTTGCTATGAGCTGGGCTCAGACAGCTTATGTGCACTCAGCAAAGCAGTTTCACATTAGAGAGCAGTGTGGTGAAATCACCAGGCGAAGACAGGTTTGCACTAACATACAATCTAGGCAGCATTTTATTTCACCTTTTGCATGCTGTAAAAGTAAAAGTGCACATTCAGAAGTCACCCTGCAGCAAAAGAATACAGTCGCTGAATGCATTCTAACTGTGGCACTTTATGGATAACATACCAATCCCCCTGCCTGCTCCTTCACACTTCAACTTTCCCCTACTCACCAATGGGCCCGTGAGAAGTAAGACATGGTAGAGCTCTTCTCTGTAGGCCAGTGGCAGCCAACGTCTAACGCAGGCACATCGAAACAGTTTGGAGCTGTCCACTGCTGCAGTCTCGTCCCCCTCGACCCCTGCAGACTTGGCAGCAGGCTCCCCAGCAACGGGCCCTGCACCCGATGCCGGACGTGCAGGTTCTGGGGATCCCAGGTTCTCCATTCAGACACGGAAAGAGAAGACAGAGGGGAGAGAGGAGGGAGAAAAACTCAGGCACGAGGGAGGGAGGGAGCAGGGAAAGAGCGAGTAAGAGGGGCAGTCGGTCTGTCTGTGTTCAGAAACACAACACATGCCCCTCTTCGAAGTTGTTGATTTAATGATTATGGTTTGGTGGAGATGAGAGACCGAATAAAGGAGGAAGGAAGAGAAAACAGAGGGAGTGACAGAGGGAGTGGAAAAGAACAAAATATTTTTCTGGTGGATACAAGGGTCAAAGCAGGACTGATGGACGTTTCTTGGTCGGGAGGGAGGGTTTGGGAGGAACGCTGTTTGGACTTTACATAAAGTGAGTGAGTGCTTTGTGAATATGTTTCATTAACATTTTTTGGTGTGCGAGTGTGATTGTGCATGTGTGGTCTTACGGGGCTCAGTAGTAATCTGATGAGGAATGCCTGTTTGCACCGTTCACACAAAGAGCTCTGATGCCATAAACTTTGCAAGCTTTGATTAATTAGTTACAGGGCAGCTGTTTGTGTTTGTGTGTGTGCTCGTGTGTTAGCCACTGATCTTATCTGCCTCCGAGTGTACTTCAACCACCGACTTTATCCCTAAGGGTTGCCCTCCTCAGGTACCTCCCACATAAACAAACAGTCACACGTGCTCACAAACCTGCACTCATCAATTTTCCCCCCTGGCAAACCTACATGTATTTGCAACTTATATGTTAATAAATGACAACATTATCGATTTTAATCACTGATATTTAATTTTATATTCTCAGAAAAAACACAGTTTCAGGAGATTCACAGTTTACACAAACTCACTTTCAGTCAATTTCTGTGACAAGGTCCATAAAGAGGTCTCAAGCTTTATTATGACAGAGGTCACAAGCACAGCTATCAGCTTACACATTACAGTTGAAGAGGCTGCAGGTGTGAGTGTGTGTGTGTGTGTGTGTGTGTGTGTGTGTGTGTGTGTGTGTGTGTGAGTGTGTGTGTGGTGAGAAAAAGGAGACCCCTATGTGTTTATCTAGTATATAGGTTACTAGCAGGTCAGTCTTGCAACATGACATGAAGAGCACGTTCTTCTCCTACAACTACATATGTTTGCTGCTAACCTTTGGCCTTTGATCTGTTCGCACACATAAGGAAGTTAGCGGGCAGGTATAAAAAGCTGCCACAGGCTTAGTTTTATGTGTTGATCATAAAAAAAAATCCAAAGCTTATAATGCATTCATATTCACTTTATCAAATTCAAATATGTGAGCAAAGAAGTTAGAGGTTTGAGGGAGGCGTGACTAAACACAACTGGCACTTTCTATGCTCAGTCAAAATCACATAAGGGATTTTTGAGAGTGAGTATAAGAAGCTGTCAGGCTGAGAAAGGGGTTAGCAGATACAGGCCTGCCATTTTAAGAGGCTTAAAATGTGTGAGACGGCGGAGAATCAAAATCTGATATAAAAGTACTAACAGCAATAATGAATGAGGCGTCATATGTCTATTGCCCTCTTATCAGTCTTATCGTTATTGTAATGTAGAGTTACAAAGTGGTTGACAAAAAAATCCAGTGTTCATGGTGTATTAAAATCCATTATAGAAACTTGAAGTATCTGTAGCTGAAGAGACCTTCAGCTGGTCAATGCCTCACTCTAGTGGGAAAGAGAGGGATGGCTGAAACATGGGCTGGGTAAACTGTTTAACAGATGTAAAACCTTCACTTTCATTCTTTTTTTATGTGTTGATTTTGATGATTGTTGGCTTTTACTGACTTCACATAAAATCTAAAAAGACATTTAGATACTAAAGAGTGAATTGCAATAATAAACACAACACATTTTGATCACCATCGCTGATCAAACAGTTTCAGCTACATTAAGAGTTCCAGATGTTTGTAGAGTTAGTAGAGACCAAAAACAGAGCTAATAGAGGATGAATATTGGGCTCACCTTTATCAGGTGATTTAATGAATTGTCACGTTGCTCTATAGCTGCAAGATGTGTTATGAGCTATAAAGTCACATCCACTTAAAAGGTGATGATATGTCACCAGTGTGGTCATAATTTGTTTCTGCTGCCCCCAAGAGGCCAAAATAATTAGTTATCGCAGGTGGAAGTTTTCTCTGTTGTTCCCCAAAATTCTATGATACAATAAATTAATATGATCAACAGACAAAAGGTCAAAGGTCAAGGGGTCATGTTTTAACTCAATTAAGACCTAATTAATGTTGATTAATTATTTAAGATGCAAACGTTGAAACACTGGTATTTAGCCGCTTTGTTGTGAGCTTATGACAAAGATGCAGTTTATTACCTGTTGTTATATCAAAACACACATTACATCGGTCTCTGCTTACCATCAATCATCTGACATTTACAAGAAGAAAAGAAGGAGTGCACGAGGAAATAATCCCCAAACCTCACTGCCACATCCATGTCTTTTTGTTCAGGGACATCACAATAGCATGAATACTGTTCTGTTCTTCTCAGGTTAGGACATCCGAAAATATAGAAAAAGATACATTTCATATTCATTAAAATTCATTCAAATTGCATTATCAGTGTATTATGGCTTTTATAAACCTTTTAACTATTGAAAGCAAATATGGAAAGAACTTGTAAAAAGTTTATTTTAATCCTTGCATCCACACCCTGCCAATAAAAAGTTTCCTTGTGTGTGCACATTATAAGTATGCAACAATAAAAAAAAAAAAGAAGAAAGAAATCAGGGGTGGGAGGATTGACAGGGTGTTAACAGGAACTGGTAGAATGAAGAGGAAATCATTTAGAAACAGTTAGGGGAGGTATGAAAGTGTCCTGAAAGCAGAGCATATAAGAGCTACTGAGGATTGGAACTGTCCTTTAAATTCTCGTATTCACACAGGGAACATCATAAAGGAAACACAAACGAGGAATAATCATTGTCAGGTAAGTATCTTTTTGTCATCTCAAGATGCAAAGTGTTTATGTAGGAGTATGTAACTGTATGAGTTATCATAGAAAAGTATATTTTTAGTGTATTTCATAAGTATAGTTTATTCCATGGGTATTGGTTTGTGGCATTGGTACTATGTTGATGAACTGACTGCTTGTATGATGAAATAGAAACGGTAATGATTTATTTTTAGTAAACTTCATTCCCACATTAGTTTACTATTAACTTAAAGTAGCAAGTGCCAGCAAGCACATGCTGTCTTGAAAGAATAATGGACTGCATATATATATATATTCACATCTTCATCTAAAAGGCAGATTTTTTCTAAATATTGTCAGTAAGTTTAAACTGCAAGGTAGCAACAAATTGTTTTCCATTCTTTGCATGATGTTCTGGTTACAGAGCGTATTTTTGGTAAAACACCTCATTCACATGGAAAAATAAAAAGTAGGAAACTCAAACTGCCGTCGACTGTGACATTGTCTTTCACGCCTAAAGCTCTCACATTATGATAATCTAGATTTTCTAAATGATCTGACATAAATGCTTTAAGAGTAGGACTATATACATACATAATATTTAGCAGTATGAAGATGATGAGATGAGCAGTTATTTTCAAAAAATGCAATTTCCCTGACTTTGGACTCCTAATCTGATTCTTAAATAGAATCCATTATCATCTTTATCACTTGTGCACAAAATTTGAGATTTGAGTAATTTGAATTGCATTTAACTACTTATCATGTCGGCTAACATGATATCACATAGGGCCTATTCTTTATACAGCAGAGGACTTGTAGTGTTTGTGTCTTTGATCTCAAAGCCTGTTGAACAACTTGATTGTTTTCGGCCAATTTTAGAAGAGGATAGGAAAACGGTTTGGCTTACAAAGAAACTTTACTCAACTGAAAGAGATTAGGGAAATTGGAAATTTATACTGAGGATAAAAACGCGAATGATTAACGTGTTAAGTATTATTGTTGGTGTCACAGATGATTGGTAGCCTCGCAAGGCTGAGGAAAACAACAGAGAACATTAGGAAAAGCCTGTTTATTTGTTTAAGCCCCTATTCAAGAACAAGGCAAATCAAAGAGCCTTACATAAAAGGTATTAAGAAAGGAAACATAAGGCAATACAAAAATGCATATAAGATTTAATTAATGCAAACAAATTTCAGTCTGTCACTGCAGCACGTCTGAGGCTACAGATTGAATTTGTTTCTGTTGTGCTGAAGTTCTGGTGAATTCAGTTTAAAGGAGGCATTTATAAATCTCTGTATGAATGTTCTTTCTGATGATTTTTCCTTCACATTCAGGTTTTTCCAAGGAAGAGTAAAATGAAGCTGACATTCACATCTCCTCTTTTCCATTTGCTCCTATACTGTGCAACCCAGGCGTTAGGTAAAAATTTAACTGACTCACCTCTTTCAGATAATTTATTCAGTTAAATGATTTTTTATCACCACTTGCAATCTAAGCTTCCACTGTTTAACTCAGTCATTCCTAAAAGATCAAACTCTCTCTCCCTTTCCTTTCTTTTCCTCAGGCATCAAGATCCAGTCTTCAAACGTCAGCAGTGATGGTGTTATTCAGACTGAGCTGGAGAAAACTGTGTCTCTGGTTTGTGAGACTGACTCTCCACCTGACAAAGTTGGAGAGTTGGTCTGGCTGAGGAATGATGCCGCCGTCAGTCTGAAGGAAGGAAACAGGGTAAACAGCAGCAGCATCTGCATTTCGCCCGTCACCCATGATGACAATGAAGCCACTTTCACCTGCCACTGGGGCAAAAATTCCACAGTTAAAGCCTCAGTCACCCTGAATGTCACATGTGAGTCCCCTCAAATGTTAGTAAATGTCAGAATCAATAAATAATAATAGTAACTAATAGATAATATGCAGCTTTTAGGTTTACAGAATATTTAGTAATATTTGTCAGACGCTTTAGTCCACACTGAAATATCTATCCAGCCATTGGATGGACTGCCATGAAATGTACAAAAAATCATTATCCCCAGAGGCTGAATCCTACTTCTGTGGTGATCTTGTGCCCTTCCCTCTGGTGCCTCCATCAGGTTAACATTTATGATTTTGAGTGAATTATTTTGAGATGGATCGTTAGAAATGTTTTTACATACATTCAGGAAGAATTTAATTTAGCACACTTTGGCGAGCCCTTAACTTTTTATCCAGCTAGCACCACCACAGGATCAAGATTTCATTTTGTCCAATATTGGTTCACAACCAAATATCTGCAAAACTGATGAGATTCCAATCAGCCTCAGCTGTACTTTGTTCATCATCTTAGTTAAGCATGCTTGCTTATAAGATCAGCATTCGCTCTATGTGGCTGTAATGTAACAGCTGTCATGAATTTTAGAAGAAAATGAGAGTCTACAGCCACTCTAACACCTTTAAGAGGCTTTGCGAGACTGAGCTTAGGAGCAGCAGTGTTTTGAGTGAAAATGCTATTATCAGGTAAATTGCTGATGTTTAACGAGTATAATGTTTATTGTATTCTCCATCTTATCATAGAGTTAAAGTCAGTAGAATACATCTGGGAACCATTAATGTCTGCACATTTATAATAATCTATCTAATAACTGTTGAGATATTTCAGTACCAAAGTGGTGGACCAGCAAACAGGATGACACGCATCATACAGCATAACACAAGTTGAGAAATTGCTGCACTCAAACTTAAATTAAATCAGCGTAGCTGTAATTTAAAAATGTAATATATTTCAGTTGTGTTTACAAAAAAAACCCTCATCATCATTAAAATGTGTTTTCTGTGATGTTCCCCTTCAGTTCCCCCAGAGCTCACTGGTAAAGAGGATGTCATAGTGGAAGAAGAGGCCCAGCTGATCCTGCGGTGTGATATCAGGGCTAATCCACCTGTCTCATCCGTGTCCTGGTCAGTAAATGGAAGCACACCCGAACTAGAGGCAGGAGGCTTCACGGTGACCCAGGACGCTTTTGCAGCCCAGCTATCTGCCAGCAAAGCGGAGAGAAGCTTGCATGAAGCCATGTATCAGTGTACAGCAATCTCCCCCATCTATGGAGAACACACCAAGATCTTCCATGTCAAATTAACAGGTCAGTTCACACAATCAGCGCTCCTCAATTTTCCTGAAGCCACATCTCAGTGTTGAATGGTCTTATTTGATATGCTCTTGTGTAATCAGCACATAAAGTAATAAATGAAAGTCAGCGATATAAAGTCACACAAAGTGCTTTGATCATCTCCTTCCACATCTGTAGAAAAGACCATAAAGTTCCCGCTGTACCCCATGATAGCAGGGCTGGTGGTGGTGGGCCTCACTGCCATTCTTGCATTTGTTTCAAGGTGGAAGAAAATTATGAAGGTAACACACAAATCACACGCACATACAGCACAAAGTACCCTGACTCACTGCAAACTGAACCTCCTAATGCTGTATTTCTCTTCTGACAGTGCTTCAGGTGCCTAAAATAACCTGAATGAGAGGAGCAACAAGAAGGAACATCACTGTTCTGTTTTGTGTGTATGAGACTGTTTTGCCAAAAATGTCCTTTACAGTCTGACTAAATGGAGCATGCTATCTACTGCATTAGCTGTTGATTATGGAAGGAGGATCTGTGAAGTTTGTGATTATGACCTTGAGATCATCCTAAAACTTGTTACTTTCATAGTGTGATGCACCCTGACCCAGTGACGTCAAAATAGCTTTTTAGACTCCGCTCCCTTTTTCCTTGTTAATATCTTTCCAATAAACATGCTTTTGTTTCCTCACCAACATGATCCACAGTTTCTGCATTTGCTCTGAACTTTAACTCCTGACTCAACAAAACAATCAAGGCTTGTTAAAATCATGTTATACATTTACCTTTAATGAGACAAAAGGACTAAGATGCCACAAGGGTCAAGGTCTAGAAGAAACACTTAACAGGATCACATAAAACAGGATCACATAAAACACGTTTCACAAGAATGTGAGATCAGAGTAGCAGAGTGGCTGTCAAAATAAAGTACGAAGACAAGCTTATTGTACGAGTGAAGGTTTTTATTATGAAAGGAGCTGCTTGGTTATAAATGCATTTTTGAATCTGTTGTGAAGAATTTACTTATTTGCTCTCTTTCCGTGTCAGAATATTCGGTTAGCTATGATTGTGTCCAAAAGTCAGTAATCTTAATAAAGTAAGGTCTAATTGTGCCCTATAGGGCAGTTCTTCAAGGTCAGGATCAGGCACAAAACACTTTAAAAGTATTTTTAAAATGAAAAGACATAAAAACCAAAAGAGTACCTGCCAAAATGAGAATGTGAATGTTACACAAAAACTCTGGTTTGCGTGTAATTTGTCTTTACATAACATACACAAAAATGTATAATAAAGTTGGTCTAATCTACATTCAGCAAAAGAAGACACATTTTTTGATCACTCAATTCACTGTTTAGACATACAGAAGCTGTACCTGTATCTATTTAGCAGCTCATTAAGTCTAATTGAAATGTCAAGAATTATTTTTACAAGACAAGAGAACAAAAAACAATAAAAGTTAAACACAGGTGGCTTGTTAATGCCTTTGTTAAATCACTGTAAAATGAAATAAAATAGGTGGATGTGACAAAGATATTATAGTACTGATGCTTGAATGCATCTAACATGCAGGTCTGTACTGACACCTGCTGGTCACATTACTTTAAAACACTTCCCAGCCGTGATTGTGTAAATGTGTAAAAAAAGTCACACAATGGATTATTAGCATGAGATTAAGTCAAGCCTCACAGCGTCTGACAAATGAGTATCAGTATTTGGTGACTTGTCATCCTTGTTCTGTCAATACACAGCAAAAGGAAAGATGGTTATCATGAGTATTTATTTAACCTTTAATCAGGCATTTCCAGCAAGATGTAACATCTCTTTTTTTTTAAAGCAGAATAAAAGAAATATCAAGGCAAAAGTTAAGATTGTTTATCACATAAAACAACAAACAAAAATCCAAAAAACAGTCTTCCAGGTGAGCACAACCAGGTGCTCTTGGGCCTGCAATACAATGCAATTAGAATCTCTCAATATACAATAATGTAATACACCAACAGCACCAACACTAACTGGACACAAAACTTTCCATGTTGAATCAACACCTATTTCACGCCAAGTCAATAAAAACTGAACAACATAAACCTCACAAAGATAATTTTTATTGCTGGTGTTGTATCGGATTTCATAAGATTGCTGAAATAACTGTAAGGTCAATGGACAAATATTCCATAAAGGTTATGACATGATGATGGTAATGAGTCAACATGAAGTGCAGAGATTTTTATCTGTTTTATTACATCAGTATGCAATGAATCTGCAAACATTGAGGAATCTGAATTTTTCGATGGTCAAAAGAAGAGACAAGTTGACCTGACTGCACAATTAACCATTTACATTATAAGAGGTCTTACAGCACAATCTTATGATGAACTACAATTAATTTTAATTCATATTTACTTTATATTACAAAGATACAGAAACAAGAAGGCTAAACAAGAGAAAAAGAAGAAACAGTGATACATAGAAGACAGGTCACATTATTGTAGATGACCACAGTCTTGATGGGCCTCTGTTTGTTTGTTTGTCAACACCCACCAACCAATGTACAAAAAAATGTCACACATAGAACTGTTTTTATTCGCTTCACTGTTGGAAAAGTACATTTGTAAATAATAAAATCACTGATTGCTGAGTTTCAATAAGCTGCTTCAGTTCAATTCAGAAGTGTCATGTTGGTTTGTTGTATAAGTTTATGATTATAAAATATATACGCCTCTAACTTGGTTAGGACCATGAATCACGTTAATTTTCAATATATTTTATTCTCAAAAACATCCATTTTAATCTTTCAGCCATTTTTCAGCGTCATTATGTCCTGCACGCCGAGACGTAACGTTACGTCATTACGGGGTCTCTGCGTATAGGGCGTGGTGACGAGATGTGCGTGCTGTCTGCGGTCCACCGCCAAATTCAAACAGTGAAAGAAAGACAACACAGAAACAGGCAGCTGAAACCGAGAGGACGGACAGATTCTTACCACTGATACTTTCAGGTAAACCAGCGGTCTGATAGCTGATGTTTTTTGTCTTCTTCTTTATATTTAACTTGGTTTCATTCTTCGCAAACTGTTGTTTTAACGTTAGCTAAAGCTGGTGCAGATAAGCTAACGGTGCCTGACCAGCCCTGTTTTTGTTGTTTGTGAATGATAATCACAGGCCTTTTACTGGTGATAGCACCGTTTGTAGACTTCTCATTGTGAAGTGTGACTTCGTTATCGGTGCCATTTCACACATTAGTGATAAATCAGTGTTGTGGTTTGGATGGAGCCATAACGTTACTTAGCTAAGTTAGTTAACTCATGAGTGAAACAAGGCACAACCTACAAAGCCAGAAATCCTCATCAGACAATAGACACGATACTTTCACTAACACGATTCACTGCTGCCTCGTTGCTACAGCTCGTCCTCGCCTTAATTTGAAGTCCTTAATTTATAGACATTTCTCACATTTTTGGTGAAGTAACTTCTCTAAATACAAATTAACTGGCTCCAGACTGTGAACAGGCTAGTTTTGTGTTAATATTTGGAAACTCCTCTTCATTGATGAAGCTATCGATTTATAAAATGCCAGAAAAGAGAGAGGAGCAGTAAATCCTGACGTTTAAGAAGCTGAAATACATCATTAGACATTGTTGCTCGAGAACTGACTTAAATGATTAGCTGATTATCAAAACTTTTGCTGAGCACTTATCTGCTGCAACACAGTTTGACAGAGATGTGGAGTCATTGGTAAGAATGCAGCTAAAGATTGTTGATGTTTCTTACACCCCTGAAAAGTATGTTTTATTATCATACACGTCTGCTGTTCTGTTAAACCTCCACCCCCCTCTTGCAGGAAAAGCTAGTCAGCATGGCATCTTCAGTGATGGATGGAGTTGGTAGAGCTGTGGTGGGAGTCTGGCGGGCACATACAGTCCTGGATGAGTCTGACGGTGCAGAGAGCTCCCCAGAAGCCCCCGACCGTTTCCGCAAGCTTCGCTCCTCGTCTTCACTTAACTCCCTGAGAATGTCATTGCGCAAGCGACTCCCTCTGCGTTCTGTCCAGACCAACTCCCTCCCAGAGAATCCGACCTGGGAAACCACAAAGGAGCAACCAAAACCCAACACAATCCGCAAGCTTACTCGCAGTGCTCGGAACTCCATCAGCGGAGTGTATCAGGTAGATAGAGTGGTGTGGTTTTAATTTGGCCTGTTCTGAGTAACAAGTGTGCATGAAAAGGCCTAAAAATCAACCAAGTTGTGTGCTAATTTGTTTCCCACTCATCATCTCCCTCTTCCTTTGTATCCTTTCTCCTGTACCCAGAGGATGCAGAGGTCCAGAGAGTTTGCACATGAGGAGTGTTTGGTTGAGACCCCTGGTCGGGCATGTGATGGAGAAGATGCTGGTCCATCAACTTCTCGCACTCCAAGACGTACACCCGGCCGAGCCGCCACTCCAAAACGCACTCCCCGACGCACCCCCAGGTCAGCAGCCACACCTGGACGTACCCCAGGCTCTAGAGGAAGAAGGACTCCTGAGGCTGGCGTACGGGGGGTGAAAACAGGAGGAGGCAGGAGGCAGCTGGTCCGCATGGCTGCATTACGAAGTCCTTTTGCATCCCCCAACACACAGAACCAGAGGCTGTGAGTCTTCTATAACTCAGAGTGTCATAGCTACATGCACAGCTGTTTTTCAGATTTTATTTTTGTTTGCCCCTATCATTCCTGTGGTTTTCTCTACTCTAAGTGTTTGTTTGTCTGTTGTAACAGAAAGTTTGACAGAGATTTGGAGACAGTGTCCAGTGGACTCAGGAGGCTCAAATATCTGTCCAAGGCCTTTGATGACATCATTGGCAGAGATGACAGGTAAACCTTCTTCATTTTAAGTTAATTGTATTAATCACTAGGCATGTTACTATTAGACAATAGGGTTTGCATTTTGAATGTTCTGTTAGTCTTTTTTTTTTTTTTTTAGTTTTGAGTTCATGAATGAAAGCATGTGTGTACTGTACATGAATGAGAGTGTTGTGTGTATTTGAGGAAGCCATCGGTCCATTTCCTTTTATACATACATATTCTGCACAGAGGAGACCACAGAGTCACATGGCCCACCTCTTCACCCTCCCACCCAAAGAATCCCAATCTGCAGCCCAGCTTGAGAGGCCCTAGATTTCCTTCCCTTCCCCCCACATACATTCTTCCCGGGTCGGTTTGAAACTGGGTCTGTGTTTATGGAATTCGGATGAGGAGGGAGCAAGGGGGAGACAGGAGGGAAAGAGAGTATGGGTGTGGGAATTGGAGCCACATGAAATGACAAAAATGCACTCTAGGGAGCTTGGAGTATACTTGCATCACTTCCTGTTGTTGACATTCAAAATCATGGTCTGCACCAGCCCATAAGGGGATACACTCTGACAAGCAGAAAGACACACGGACAACGACCTTGTCCGTTATCAGTGTGCATTACATGCAGCCAGCTGCTGTCCTCGCTGTATGGAAAATTCATTCTTTGGGAATATAAAACATTGTTTTCTTCCTACAACAGGCAGTTCAACTATTCCCTAATTGTGGAGTAGGGAAGAAGGTAAATCCAAATATAAAAACATTATGCTTCTAAAACCAGATGAACGGTGGAAACAGACGTTCTGAATGTAACTAATTTTTTAACTTGAAAGTGCATGGCAGAACTAGCCTGCTGTCTATGTTTTGATGCATGGACCGCTCTGTGTATGAGATTGTCAGAGCCGTTGCAATGAAAAGCTGTTCTTTTATGACTGATGAATAACTCACATTGTCTAGGCAAAGAATGCTTATCTTCTCTATCAGACTTCTCTATCCTTCCTCCTTTACTACCTTTTGCTTGCCATATTGACTTGTCCTCTGTCACTGTATCAGTTTGCAAATACTTTCTCCTATTTACCCGGCCGTCTGCTAGTCTTGGAAATGCCTTTACCAATCTGACATTATGCTGTCCAAGTTCGATTCATAAATAGACTTTAATACTGATAGGTGTTGCACAGTTTGCGATGTCTTAAAATTCTTGTTTCTGGTTGAGAAACACTAGAAAAAAAGTTTTTAGATGCACCTGAAGAAAGAAAAATATTAATGATTGATTTGGTCCCACTCTCTTATTTCTCAATGGTGTTAATGCATTTTTAAAGTCTTAAACTGAGTCCATGACACCTGCAGACACTTTCATTACTCACCCTCTTTCTAATGCAGCACTAATAATTTATGCTGTCTATTCTAATTATTGTTCTTGTCCCTCTCTGCAGACCCAGTACCCGGGAACGTACTGGAGGAGCAGTGATGAGGAAGCTGGACCCCAGCGGTAAACTCAGTCGCTCAAACCTCACACGTCGAGCCACGCACCTCTCAGACACACTGGGAGGTTGGGCCCACACAGCTGTGAACACTATTCGCAAATCCAACTGACGTGCATGCATGTTTGTATGTAAACACAGGACCTTTTCTAGCCATGTTTCACATTTATCATTATTGAGGTATTACTGTTACATTTACATGTCATGATACTGGGATGCTATGCCATGACAACTTGTCTTCTTTTTTTATCTATAATGTGAGTAATTAGCAACTTCCAAGTATTTCTTGTGTGTTTATACGTCTCAGGTTAGCTAGTTGTGGGTAAAATATCTTCATTGTAGCTGCCAAAGGGATTTCTATATTGTGGTATATGTACCTGTTATAGCTGCTACAACCAAATGTCTTAGTTACATTTCTGAAAAATACTAATATTGTAGTTCGTGTTCTCACTCTCGGTGTAGAAAGTTGTTGCTAGTTTCTGAAAATTACTCTAAAAGAAACACTGCACAAGACCAAAATTGTATCTGCAGAACTAACGCTAAATTTACTGATGGAGGGGAGATGCATTTTCCTCTATTTTATATGTATGCAATAATGTTACTAAAATTTGTTATACGTTTTTTTTAAATGTCATTTGATTATACCAAAATGTAAGTGTATTTTCTATGAAAGGGGACTTTTTTTATACAATTTATAACTAAGGCAGGATTTGATTTGGATTGTTTTTCTTTGGGATATCTTTTCTTGATGCAGAGGTCGGCATGTTTAATGGACTGTGGATGATTCATGCACCAATACGGTACATATAAATCATTTGATAATGTGATGGGGGAAGATGTAATGACTCATTATGTGATGACAACAATAATGAAGTTATAAAGCCATGTCTAGCAGGTTATTAGTGTAGTGACTCTCAAACAAACAGCCTTCAGTGAAGCAAAACACTCTTCTCCCCCTGTCATTTCAATGTATTGGTACCCTCTTCTCTGCAGTAATGAGGGAAAGGGAAACATTATGCCTAAATGTGAAAAAACATATCTCATAATAAAGCCTGTAAGCTTCATCAAACCAAAAGTCTTGTCTTTTTTGTTATTGCAACACATGGTAATGATAAATTGGGCTTTTTGTAATACAAAATAATACCTTCCTTATAACATGATTGCTAATGTCACACTTGCTATTGTAAAATGTCTACATAGTCTCACATTAAATGATGTAGAGGGTATTGCTTTTGTCAGTCACATTCTGTATCTGTATTTCACAGAATCATACAAATATGAGTCAAACTTACATTTAGAAGTTGGGTGAAATAATGTGGCCGATGAGATTATGTTAGACATGCTTATACATGTTTTTCACTTATTGTTTGAATTCCAAAGGATACATTTACAGCAAATCCTTTGGCTGAGATATATTAACAAAATATTATTATACAATATCATTTTGAATATTGAAATCCTATGTTTAGGAGTGGAGAGTAACTAGATGTATTGACAATTTTGAGGAACTTGTATTTTACGCTTTACTACTTAATTACTTTCATTGCTTTTGTCTCTGTGTGTGTGGGCTGGGTTTGCATAATGAGTACTTTTGCTTTTGATACTTGTTTTTTTTAATATATATTACGTAGCCTATGTACTTTTATTTTTAACAAATTTTTAAATAAAGTATTTTATGGTATTTAGAGAGTATTTTTAGAGTACATTATATTTTTAGTTATTTTGCATGTAAATAAAGAATCTGACGTACATAAGTTAAACAAGTCTAACATTACTGATTACCTTTTTTGGATATCGCCCATATCGCCATCTAACCGGGTGAAACGAGCGTCGCTCAGTTTGTCCCTCGTTGCTCGCCGTCTCTCTGTCCACGCCTCGCTGTTATCGCCCCTCCTCGCTCTCTCCGGCTTTGTACCCAGAGTTGAACCCACGCCGCGGCTTCCTTCTCCAAGATACCGGGGCTGCTAAACATCGGAAAATGGCCCTCCACGTTCCCAAAGCTCCGGGTTTTGCCCAAATGTTAAAGGATGGCGCCAAGGTGAGGTTATATCTGCGTGTTGGAGAAGTTTTGTAGCTTCTGGAGAGTGCGGTTGTGAACTAGCATGCTAGTTAGCATTAGCCTCTGAGTTAGCACGCTCATTCACAGTCATGTGGGAGACTTCTAGAAGGAAGGCAGGCCGCTCGCAGCTGCTGGACCCGCCGCTGTTATGGTGGACAAAATGCTGGTGTCAGTGTCCCCTCCAGTCCTTGCTGTATGCTGTATCGGTCATGTCTGCAGTGTTGTAGCTGCAGTGATAAGTGACCGTCAGACAGCAGTCACACCCAGTTAGCATTTAGGTAACTGCCTGCTGAAGCTTTGATTGTCTCCTCGTTTCCTGTTTAATTCATTTAAATGTGTTGGTGATGCAAACAGTTTCTGTTTTAATGTCGGCAGATGTTGATTTCAGCCAGCATTCCCAGGATACTTCTGATAAATCCACTAACATCCTTGATACAGTTTGCTTTCCATTAGTTTTTAGGCAGATATCAAATAATTATGTGTCTGACATGTTCAATAATGAAATATAATGCGCCTCTGTTGAAAAGTTACAACCTTTGAGTTATGATGTTGTTCTCTGATGCAGCACTATTCAGGGCTTGAAGAAGCAGTCTTCCGAAATATCAGAGCCTGCAAGGAGCTTTCTCAGACCACACGCACCGCCTATGGGCCCAATGGTAAGCATCCACCCTCAGCAGAAAGCTGTATTTGTATGACCTCCTTGTTTGTGCTCCCACCTTTTAGGACTCTTATTGGCAAGAGAATGAATTCAGTGATTTCTAAACTATGACACTGCTGCTTCTCAGGTATGAACAAAATGGTCATCAACCACTTGGAGAAGCTCTTTGTCACCAATGATGCGGCAACAATCCTCAGAGAGCTTGAGGTGAGGAAACCTGACACTGTTCTTTCAACATACTGCATTTAGGAACGATTTTTAAATTAGGGGCAATTAACTGTTTTCGTGAATGTCATTTCATGTTATAGGTGCAGCACCCAGCAGCCAAAATGATTGTTATGGCATCTCACATGCAAGAGCAGGAGGTTGGAGATGGTACAAACTTTGTGCTGGTGTTTGCTGGAGCTCTGCTGGAGCTGGCTGAAGAGCTGCTCAGGATGGGTCTGTCTGTGTCTGAGGTAAACAGATGTAGTCACTGATTCTTATCATATCCTTCTTACTTTCATTAATGTTAAAGTGTTGCAAAAACACAAATGTGCTTTATACAAATCGGCTAAATATTGGCAGGCAACATCTGGCTGGTGCAGTAATGGTTTTAGAGATGATTTAGATATAGTAGTTTGCTAAAACATCCCAAAGAAATCAATCTCTGCATATGCTCAGTGTCCCTTTTCTGCTTCCACACAGGTGATTGAAGGCTATGAGAACGCATGTAAAAAGGCTCTGGAGATCCTGCCAGACTGCGTATGTTCCTCAGCAAAGAACCTCCATGATGTTAATGAGGCGACATCTCTCATCCGTACAGCGGTCATCAGCAAACAGTACGGCAACGAAGACTTCCTCGCTAACCTCATTGCTCAGGCCTGTGGTGAGTCAGAAATCCCGACTACTACAGAATTGAACTATGGCGGTCAACTGTCAAAACTAATTGACTTGATTCATTTATTGATCCTGACTTACTTTTCTTTACTGATTTGTGCTACAGTGTCCATCTTCCCAGAGTCCGGCAATTTCAACGTTGATAACGTCAGAGTGTGCAAGATTTTGGTAAGCAGTATCATCTGTTGAATGTTATTTGTCTGCCTGTGTTTGTGTTCTTTACCTCTAAGTTGTTCGTGGTGTTTTCAGGGTTGTGGGGTGACAGCGTCTTCCATGCTACATGGCATGGTGTTTAAGAAGGAGGCAGAGGGAGACGTCACATCAGTTAAAGATGCCAAGATCGCAGTTTACTCCTGCCCCTTTGACTGCACGGTGACAGAGACCAAGGTACTGGATAATTCAGACTGTCTTTGATGCTTTAGAAACTTTAGACTAAAATTATTTTATAGTGTATATAGTTTATGAAATTTTGGTGTTAAAACAGTCTACTGAAGGTACTGATCTTGGTGCTAACCATAGTCTCATCTGTCTCATAGGGCACAGTGCTGATAAATAACGCACAGGAGCTCATGGACTTCAGTAAGGGAGAGGAGGACATGATGGAGGCTCAGGTGAAGGCCATCAAGGAGGCTGGTGCCAATGTGATAGTAACTGGAGGGAAAGTGGCTGATATGGCGCTGCACTATGCCAACAAATACCAGCTCATGGTGGTCAGGTAAGACCAGGATGACCTCTGATAAATACGAAAATACATGTTAATTCGTGATCAGAAGCAATCTCTTCTTCAAAATGAAACCTTTCTTGCTTCTGGCTCTCTTGATATTTATACCTTTCAGTTGAAATTGCACTGGTGTGATTTAAGTCTTGTTTTTCCTCACCTTAAACAGTCGTTCTGGGATTCAGATATCATTGTCTTTCTTTGCAACAACAGTCTATTAATTTAATTTTGTCATGACTGAAAATGAAAATCTGCATATTAGATTACATTATTATCGGTGCACTGGTATTGCAAAGTCTAGTGTATCTTTTATGACAGTGTACATCCCAGGTCTAAATCACAATTTTCCCCCATTAGGCTTAACTCCAAGTGGGACCTCAGGAGGTTATGTAAGACTGTGGGAGCTGTAGCACTGCCCAGGATGGTGAGTGTCCTCATGTTGAGTTCACATATGTAATAATAATAAAACGGACCAGTATATCATGTTAAATATTGCTTTTTTTGCTCCATTAGACTGCTCCAACTCCAGAGGAGATGGGTCACTGTGACAATGTGTACCTGACAGAGGTGGGGGACACTCAGGTGGTCGTCTTCAAACATGGTAAATCACTGTTTTGCTCCAGTTTTGTGAGTCTTCATTGAACACCTGATCTCTGTTGGCTTGATTAGGCTTAACATATCTTGTGGTCTTGATTGTTTTTAACAGAGAAAGAGGATGGTGCCATCTCAACGGTGGTGATCAGAGGCTCCACTGACAACCTGATGGATGACATTGAGAGGGCTGTAGATGATGGCGTCAACACCTTCAAGGTTCTGGTCAGGGTAAGTCAACACAAGAAACCTTTATAGGATTATTTGCAACTTTGGTGATAAGAAATATGAATTAAACTACCTGTAAAGAAAAAAAATAATATGGTATTTTTTTGTTTCCTTGTAGAAAAGATAAACATGTCACATTTCTTTATTTCATTTGCCTGCAGAACCTTAGAGTTTCAGCTGAACTCTTTCTTTTTTTTCATATATACGGTTTGACATGCACAACAATTAAAGTTTCTGTTTTATTCACCTTCTCTAGGACAAACGACTGGTACCTGGAGCAGGAGCCACTGAGATTGAACTGGCCAAACAGCTCACCTCATATGGAGAGGTATGCAGATTTGAGTACATTAACTGAATTGCACCAGGTTCTGATAAATGCATCTCCTCTTGGTTTTGCCCTTTTTGTCTTTACTGTGTCACTGACTGATAAATTGCAGAAACATGACCCCTTTTTTTTCTCTCTGTAGTCCTGCCCGGGTCTGGAGCAGTATGCCATTAAGAAGTTTGCTGAAGCCTTTGAGGCTTTGCCTCGTGCACTGGCTGAGAACTCTGGTGTGAAGGGAAGCGAGCTCATCTCTAAAATGTACTCTGCGCATCATGAGGGAAACAAAAACATGGGCTTTGACATTGAGGTGTGTATGTGTACCAAAGAATACCTGTATGACCTGTATACCTGTCCGAAATAGTGAGCTTAAGAGTCCATAATGACATTTAACATGCAAAATGGTACCTCTGAGTTTTCCTGAATGCAGAACCTGTTGGATATGTTTTTGAATGTGTTGAGCTCCATGAGACTATGTTTGGTTCTGATGACTGATTGTGTGGATGTGATGTTGTTTTCAGGCGGACGGACCAGCTGTGAAGGACATGCTCGAAGCTGGCATTCTGGAGCCGTACCTGGTCAAACACTGGGGCATCAAGCTGGCCACCAATGCTGCCATCACAGTACTGAGGGTTGACCAGGTGTGTACACAAACACACAAATACTCAGATTAATTATCTATATCAAATACTGTTTATTTATTATGAGGAGTTTAATTTACCTGAAGGATTATTTACTATAGGGATTTGTACTGTCCAACAAACCCACAAAGCCTGTCACGCCCTATCTTTATCTTTGGTGTGTAGCCAGTACAGGCGCAAACTGGTGATGCGTCATGTATTTACATTCAAGAGTCTTATTCATTTGTTTCTTAGCAAAGGATCCAGCTTTAACATATTCCTGTCTAATGTTCTTCTGAAATTCAGCAGGTGAAGTGTTATTTTGACGCCCTATATGAATGAATAGTCTCCAGGTAGTTGACATTAGTGTGTGTATATGTGCGATGCAGATCATCATGGCTAAGGCTGCAGGGGGACCCAGGGCTCCCAAGCAGAGAGGCCACTGGGACAAGGATGGTTGGGAAGAAGAGCCTGATAATTTTGATACTCACCATTAGAGGGCGCACACACACCCTCTGTCAGTAGGTCCTGGGATGAGCGTGTGGTTTTGACTCACTTAGATGTACTCACTTGCTCACGGGACACTGAAGCTGTGTGAACTGTCTGTTCTTTTGCCTGTCACGACTAACACTGGGTGTGATACAGAACTTACTGCAGAGAAATGTTGCATTGCTATGGCACATTGAGCCACTTCTCAGATGTTTTAAATAATACCAGGTGTGTCACTGACAGCGGACTAAATCACTTAAAGTTTGAACTTGCACAAAACAGACACAGAATGGTTTGATGGCATGTTGCATGTACTTATGACCCCTTTTCATTGCAGGATGTCCTCAGGCAAGTGCAGAATTTTAAAATATTGCATGTGCCTTGATTTAATGTAAGAGCTCATGTAAATGAGATGAGATGCGCAGCTCCAAATTCTGAGGTGACCTCGTTGTCTGAAGGGTATTTCCCTCCTAAGATGTGCTCCAATCACTATTCATCAGAAACAAAGCTGGAGCTTTTCAATTCCATAGGTATCAGTAGAGTCAGAGATTATTTACACCAGCTTCAAGGAGCTGTGAAGCTGCGGTGTTTATGTCAAAGGTCTCATTGATGTTCACTTTTATTTTTGAAGTTACAGTAAATATGAAGATTATTTTTAGGCTTAAAACTTTGCCCTCTACATTTCAAATTGAATAGATACTGTGAAAATGCTTAGTGCCTCAAGTGCTGTGGTTAGTCCCAACATCTAACTGGATGGAGGTTTGATCTTTCTTTTTAGGCCATTTTATTTATTTATATTTTATTTATTTATTTATTTCATTGCATTTTTCCTGTGTAGCACATTTTCTTTTACAGCATACACATCGCCATATAAGCTTATGAATATTTCATCACCATAAACGGCCCTCTTTGGTATCTGTATTTTAAATCACCTCTTACTTTGAAAATATAGTCCAAAATCATTTGAGCATAAGAGTTTTCGCCTCAGTCTGTGTTCTTGCAAAAATCCTTAATGCCACGCTTGCTGAACGGACACATTCTTCAAAAGAGTGACTGTTGTCTCTTTCCCCCATTCAGATCATCATGGCCAAACCAGCAGGGGGACCCAAAGCTCCACAGGGCAGGAAGGACTTTGATGAGGATGACTGAAGCTGAAGCTGCTCCTGAGACCCTGAATGCTCCCACATGGATTCACAAAACCTTTTCTACTTGTTTATTTAAAGCTCAACAGTTTGGTTTATTTTGTAGAAACGGCCCCTCATTGGTTAACAAAATAATATGTGAAAGTAAAATGTATGGATGGCACTGTTTGCTTGTTATGTTCTTAGTCCCAAATAAAAGGCACTTGCGCTGTCACGTCATGGTCTGGGCTGTGTTTTGACTTTGTGTCATTCAGTGGTGTTATATAATTGCAATGCTACATGTTGCCAGGTTGTATTGTTGGTTTATGTGTTCAATAATTTTGGTTCAGGTCTTGAAGTGACTTAAGTGACCTTGATTGGAGGTTACTAATCATTCAAAATTAAAAAAAAACAGAACAGTTAGGATGAGCTTGGTGCATTATGGCAGTGATCTGTACATTTACCACATCACTTGACTCCCTCCTGTTAAGTTACACCTTCTCTTGGAACTCATAAATCAGCACCATGCCGGGCTCCCTGCTTATGGGCATGCATGAATTCACCTTTGATGCTCTCTCCTGTGGGTTTGTACTTAACATCATGTTGAGGCAGCAGAAATTATGCATGCACTGGTTTATTTTTAGAACAAGAATTGAACAGAGAGGTCAATTGAAGCTGCATCACCAGGTGCAAAGAAAATGCATTCACGGTGTTCATGCATGCGTGCATTTGTTTGTTCCCTGCAAACTGAAAATCACGGCATGCAAGTGATGCTCAGGGTAACAGAAATTCTTGATTTGTAGAATTGCAGCAGCTGTGATAGCAGAGACCGACAGGGGGCGCTGAGCTCCACCAGGCTGCAGCCTCATTTGATGGAAAAGCTGTGTGGGCGGATTTGCGCTGACGTTGCCCAGAGTCGGGATTAACTTGTTTTCATGTCGCCATATCTATCACATTTTGCACCGGATGAGATGCACATTGTTGATGCAGTTTATTAGTTTTCTTCCAAACCTTAAACCAGCCCGGTGTGTTGCTGCATGAAACCGTGGATCAGCCACCGCGAGGCGCCTGGATGAGGAGCAGGAGTCGCCCCCAGGATCCAGGGCTGATGTGCTGTCAAACTGATGGGGGCCGACGGCAGTAAACACAGGAAGGTGAGTCCAAAGAGTCCTCAGGTGTGACGCACGTGGAGTGGGGGAGCAGGTCACCTGTGTCCGTGATCTGACTCCTGCAACCAGCAACTGTGATCATGAGTGTCAGTGATTTGAGGTTTGCTTTATCAGCGTGTTGAATGTTGAAGTGAAGTGTGATCAAATGGAGTGGTTAGTGATAAATTAGTAGTTCATTAACATTCAATATATTAAAACATTTTCTATAGTCTTCTAAAGTAGATGTAATCTTTTACTTTGAAGGACGAAATCAGGCTTCCGGTATTGCCAACTAAAATCTATTGGCAACCTCATGTGTCCAAATGAAATTCTGACATTGCTCTGTCTTGTCAGATGGCAGTGTTTTCTGCTGAGTGACCAGAGATGTGTCCCTTCATGTGGCTCATATGATAATAACATCCTGCATGGCTGATTGCACACATCTTGCACCACAGAGCATCAGATCTGCTCTGCAGCCCCGGGGGAGAAGAAGAGGGGGGGAGGGTTGTGTGACCGAGTGACTGCAAATTGGATGTAGACCATGCTTTTTTTTTCCTCTTGCGAAATCACAAATGAGAGCAGGAATGCTTAAGTGAAACTAATCTGTTGGCCACCGAGCTCCACTGATGCATTTTAGGGAGTTTGCACAAAGTCACTAAGATGGCACAGCCAGTGTGATGCATGGAGGCCAAACAATCCCTGACTTCTCTAACCTCTGGTTGAAGTTAGACATTTTACAAATGCAATCATCATACTGTGAGAAATCTTAGTATATACAGTTGTCTCTATATTAGGTCTTGCAGCCAGAGGCAATTGTGACAAGCAAAGGAAAATGATCATAAAGTGTATATCATATACAGAAAATGTCCAGTTTCTTAAGTGGAGCTGCAGAGTTGTAGTCTGGAAGCGGCGGGGATGTGTTTGCACTCAACACACTGTGTGTATATAAACCAATGCTTAGGCAACTTTCCCTGTTTAAATAGTGAACATACACACAACCCCCCTTTTGTTCTGCAGAGCTCATACCAGCACTGTTTGCTCTTGAGTTTCTCTAAAACTTTGCTTTTAACAGTGCACGCTTGCCTTGATAAGTGTTACTTGTTCTTGCGTAAAAAAGCCCACACATTGTGTCCAGTGAACAGGCCCTGGGTCAACAGTGTTTGTCAGTGTGAGACAAGGAGTTGGCTAAAACATGCAGAAACATTTAAGATCTTGGTAGATTTTTTCCAATGTCTTCCCAGGAAGTGTGCTCACTGACATGATCCATCATCATTCGTAATAACTCCACAGAGACATAAGCTATGTTTTCATTGTTACGCCTGCAGCACCGTCTACAGACCTGTGCCATAACCGTCTCTCTGTGCATCCTTGTCCCCTACAGAGGCCCACTAATGGCCAGGAGGATGAGGACTTCTCATCAGGATGGCGTGGCTTCCTCTCCAGCATGGGTCTGTCTCTCCCAGCGAGCCTCTGTCGCCTGGCACCTCCTGCCCTGCGTCTGGGCCAGCGTCGAATGCTCCAAGGCAAAGCCCCCGACATCCCAGAGCACGTCCTGAGGTTGGCGGGAGTCGGCCCAGACAAGCTGAGAGCGGAGTGGAGCCTGCCGGGGTTCATTGCCATGTTCCTGCCTGAATTCCCCCACAAATGTGTGCCTGGGCACGAACACTTTCAGGTAGACCTCAGTTCCAACACAGACGCCAATGCACAGATAATGCACGGCTTCAACTGGCCTGTCTGATGTTTTCTCTCACTGCTTTTTGTGTCTGGATGTCTCTTTGTTTCTGCTCCATCAGGTGTTGAGTTACATCGCCAAAGGTTCATTTGGACCCATTCTGAAAGTGAAGGACAAGGCCAGACAGAAAACATATGCTGTCAAAGTAAGTCTTCAGCCTCAATCTCACATTTTAAATGTGTTTGTCGAAGCCATGCAAGAGTCAATTTGGTAATTGATGAAATTGGAATGCATGTACAAATACACTACAAGACAGATGACTTCATACCATTTTTACTTAGTATGCAAAGTGACTATTTGTAGCCCTGTCAAAGTACTTCAGTACAGTCCTGTATAGTTTTATTTCATCTCAGTATTTTTGTCATCCAACAGGTTATACCTAAATCAGAGATTCTAAGACTTGGAGTCTTGGAGCAGTCAAAAGAAGAAGTTATAGTCCAGGTGAGTATTGAGAACAGGCCTTGAAAATCATTGTGAGTTTGGAGGTTTTCAAGACATTAACAAGTAACTAAGCACCCAAAGTCATCAACTGTTGGTATACCTGAGCTTCCTAAGACTTTTTTTAGTCAATATTTTTTTCCCATACTTACAATGTATATGTGTTTGACCTAACAGTATCCTGAAATAAATCTAAATAAGGATCAATAGATAAGGCTTTCTAAACTGACACAAGAGTCAAGATAAATAGATATATATCAGTGCAGTACTTTTCATTATTAGAGAGAGGAATACATCAAGGTTAGCCAGTAACCCTCCTTCTTTTTGCCATCAGTCTTTGATCATTTGCACAGATCAGATCTAACTCAAGTATTTTATGTAAAAAAAAAAAGAACAGAAATGATCTCTGTATGCAGATGATATGTTATTACACATTGGTGGTTATTAATTGTATCAACATCAAAGGAATACATTCTTATTACAGTCAAAATTAAATGTACATAAGACTGAAGCTTATGCTGTGGATGGATTGACCTCATCCAATATGTTGTGGGACACATTATAATGGGTTTCAGGAGGTGATATACTATGTTGGTATTTTTATTCACTTTTCCAAACATGCCAATTTCGAGTCTCACCAACAAGACTTGATGTTACTGAAGTTGTGAGTGAAGTCATGTCAGAAAATTAGTTGGGCCCAGTGAAGTAAAAATTGTAGACTTCTCTTTCATCAATGGCCAAAATTGAGATTTTTCAGATTGTTCTTGGACCCTTTCCTGCAGCGTCAGGTTCACCACCCATTTGTCCATGACCTCCAGGACTGCTGGCAGACTCAGCACCACATCTACATTAGTGAGTCAGCCAGAGACCAGTGAACCAATCCAACCCAGATCCACTATCCAAAACCCCCTCACTCCACCTTTTCTCACCTCAGCACCGGTAGCGTTGTCCAGAATCTACCTACAATCCCCGACCCGACACCTAGAACACGATGAACAAAGGAGAGAGAGATTCCAATTAAGTCTTTGTTTAGCCTAAAAACTTTAACCTTTAAAACCCAGCAACCCCAGTCTACCACTTCCTGTGCATCCTGTATCTGCGTTGCCCCTCTTCCCTCTCCTCCAGAGCAGTTACCCTTTTTTTTTTTCCAAATTAGCCACTGACTCAGAAAGTGTGACCCAGTTTGTTTGCTACCCCACCCCCTGTGAAAAGAGACTATGTTAGCCCGGGGACCAGATGTTGAACACGGATGCAGCCTCAACAAGAACACACGTGCTACATCCAGAAGAGGCTTAAACAGTGAATCATCACTGAATCATTAAGCTATAAATGCAGATATGGGGATAATGGAGCAAATCAAGATTATATAAAGTCATCCTCCGGCATTGTGGAGGATCCTAAAGGAAAATTTTTGAATTGTCTTTAGTGGGTCAAAACTTTACACAATGCTGTGCATCTGTAGTACTGCAGCTCAGTCAGCAATGTCTAGGCCAAACTTTTCTTTTCTACTTTTGTTACCTATAGCAGCAATCAAAAATGATTTCTATCTCCAAATATAGACACACAAACCTTTTCACCTCTGCACTCCAACCCACTTTTTACCTTTATTTTTCAGATGTGTGCTTGACAGACTACAGTCAATTGTTTGGTTCGTAGAGGTCAATAGTTTTACACCGTCCTCACTTCCAGATTGCACTCTTCCTTCCTCATTTCTTTCACCAGTGTGTGTTCCACATCCTGCCTACCTTCACTACCCATCACACCTCACTTTACATGACAGATGCATGTTTTAATGCTGTGTCCACTCCCACAGTGTGTGACTACTGCAGCACAGGAGACCTGTACACCTACTGGCAGATGATTGGTCAGTTCACCGAGGACACAGTACGAGTGTTTGCAGCAGAGTTGGGATGTGCGCTTGGTACGTATGCTACATAATACTAACACTTATATTAATACGAACAGAAATGGTTAAACCTACTTACATCTTATGCACCTACACCTTTCTCCTCAAAATTTCTTAATTAGATCAGAGATGTCTGCAGGAAAATTTCCATAGCAAACAGTATTTAACTATAAGTAATTATAACAAGAGGTCTAATTAAAATGAGATGAGCTCCCAAAGGAGTTCCCATAGCAACAAAGCAGTGCCGTGGTTTGATGGCACACAGTGATGTATTTGAAACTTTTCCGTTTTCTGGACGAGTTTTGAATTTTTTTTTCCTCTTGCTGTTTTTCCACAGGCTTTCTGCATGACTTTGGGATCATCCACCGAGATGTGAAGGTAGAAAGATGAGGAGAGAGTAATTCACAAGTTTGGTTACAAAATGTCAGACCATTTGTTTAAAAATGCAAAACAAATGTGTTCATTTTTAATGAAGGTTATAGATAACATTGGTCTTTACATTACAAATAAAAGCAAGTGTTGTGTCAAACATTTGACCTGTACAATATGAAATTAAAAGACCCTACTTCAAATCAAACATCAAAAATTAAACAAGATATGATCCAGTAACATAGATGCAAAACATCGGTCATAACAGAATGTATTCACCAGCAACAAACATTGTTAATCACTGTTTGCTAGTCAGTCCATTCATACACTCTTGTGTTTAACTAATCAGTACAAATGTATCAATACAGTTAAAATACAGTTTATGATGTGTGTTTTTTTACCATCTACTTGCAGTTTTGGTTGTAAAAATGTGCTGTTACTTGCAAGACATTGGTTAATAAATGATGTGTCTAATTCAGTTTTTTTGGCACCTTTTGTAGATGGAGAATATCCTGCTGACAGACAATGGTGAGTAAAAACCTGTCCCCAGCAGAGAGCAGCATAGCTCTGGTATGCAGGAGATGCACAGAAGCATCCAGAGAACATCCTGATCCTGCACAGCTGTTAGTCAGTACACACTGATGCAAACGCTACATCTGTTGTATGCAGTTACATTCACTAATGAGATTAGATCATGAAGGTGATATTTAAATATTTTATACTGGTTGTAACTGTATCAGGAAGAAGAATTTATGTGTATTATGTGAATGTTCATAATGATTTGGAGAAAATGGTCTGTTCCAGGACACCTCCGCTTAGCTGACTTTGGTTTGTCCCGTCGCCTGGAGAGAGGAGGGAGAGCTTTTACCATTTGTGGAACCATCCAATATATGGGTGAGAAATTGTCCACCAGATCCACCCAGATCCAACTCTGTGGTTAATCCTACCACATTACTGCTCTGCAGACTAACATGTTGTTCCGTGTTTTAATCTGTTATAGTAGGAAGTGAATATATTATTGTGTAATTAGATAGTACATCCTGTGCTGTGAGCATGCTCTGTCTGCTCTGCAGCCCCAGAGGTGCTGAGTGGTGGACCCTACAACCATGCGGCTGATTGGTGGTCGCTGGGAATTCTGCTTTTCTCATTGGTTACTGGGAAGGTGAGGTCGTGTTGCCAGTAGGATCAGTATGTCTTGCATGATGCGCAGATATTACTCGGTTGTTCCCTCAGTGACAAAGATTTTACATGCCTTCTTCATGAGGTGATTTAGACAGATGTTGAATTATGGTGTTTAAGTGTTAGAATGTATGTTTTTTAAATCCAGCCATTATGTCTTGCTATGTCAAAGTCTAAAATCTGGCTCTCTCATGTGCCTCAAACTCTCATCAGTTCCCCGTGCCTCCAGAATCAGACCACTGCAGTATGCTGAGGAGAGTGAGGAGTTTCCCCTATGAAATGCCCCTCAGCTTCAGCCCCCCACTGGCCTTGCTAATAACCGAGGTAATTACATAAAGCGTAATCATATTGCACCGGTATCAACTAACTGCACAGTGTGGCCAGTTTTATATTGATGATGATCACGACCTGCACACGCCTCTCTGTCTAGCTTTTGTGTAAGACCCCCTCCCGCCGCCTGAGGACCGTTGAGCGTTTCAAACGCCAAACCTTCTTCCATGGAACAACCTTTGACCTCGAGCTGCTGCAGCGCCAGCCTGTGGAGGTAACTGATGTGAATGTCTCAATATAGCACAAGAAAACTGTTGAAGAAATTCTCAATATACAAGCAAAGTGATTTTTCTTCACTGTCCAGGTGATTCTGCAACTGAGAGAGAGACCAGACCGAGCTGCCAAGGCTCGACGAGGCCTCACTTTGTCTCTGCAGCCTCTCAAGGGTTTTGACTACGACTCGTTCCTCAGCCCTCCAGCTACACCAGACACACACCTGGATGCTGGCACACAAACTCACACAGCTGCACCGCTGCCAGGCCCGGCACTTCTACTGCAGCCTGCTCAGGAAAAAGGCCCACGGAGGGAAGTGTTTGTGTGATGGACTTTGAGTTTACAGTATGGTTACTAACACACTAAAGGGAAAGGCCTACATGTATGTATTTCTGGACACTTTTTCACCCTTACACACAAGTGTGGTGCGCCTTCTAAAATGTCTTATTTAGCAAAAGCCATAATAGCTGATTTGGTTTAATTGGCTCTATAGTTTAGTAGGGAATGATTCATTTGAGTGAAGAACACCACTTCCCCACTTGTATTGGCAAATTTTATGGGTTTTTTTGTGATGTAGCAACACAACTTTTTCAGTTTTTTTTTTTTTTACTTATTTGCCTTCCTCCAATGAGCACCTTTTTAAGCCTACTGTATTTGCTCAACAGTTGTGCAAGAAAGATTGCACTATTATCCATCTACTTTCAATTTCCCAGTGACTGGTCATGGTTGCCCTGTTAATACATAATGTTCCACTGCTATCGAATTCACCCCACATGGAAAAGTCATTCTGGTTGGAAACAATGCACCGAACTTGTTATTTTTTTCCAGGGACTTATATGTAGTTAAGTAGAAATCCAACCAAATCCCTTCAACAAAATGAGTGTGTTTCTGAACTTCTGCCTTTATTGTCATGTATCATTATGAAACCACTTTGGCAGAAGTGGATGAAAGAAACTCCTTGCCCCATTTCCTGAGTAATTATGTTGTGATCTTTACTATAAAACATACTCTGTATCTTTTTTAATGCTGTGACATAACCTTTCCCATACATGACCTTTGCTGCCTAAAATTCTGTAGAGACAGAAACTCATGCTCTCCTCCTTTTCTACATAAAAGGCATGCAAGCATCACTACATCAAATTAAGGCGTTTATGCCTTCAACATCTGCTTTAATTTAAATCATTTATAACCTGCGACTCACCGGAGCACTCACTGGTTTTCCCAAGTCGGCCTTGATTTTGACTCTGAGATGACATCCAACTGTACAGTATTGTTTACTTCCAGTTAACATTTTGATAGATACAGGGCTTTTTCTATTGTCCAAGGCTGCCAGTAATCACACCCTCATGCACTTACCTGATCATCAGATTACATTATGATTTTGTAAAGTATATGCCCTGATGTGCACCCAGAATGCCTCACATGTGTCATCCTGAGCTTGCTTTTTTTGTCACAAAAATGCTTATTTATAAATTCCTCTTTATAAAGTTTATATGAATATTTTGGATGCTACTTGATGTCATATGTCATGTTACAATGTATTTTTGTAATTACCATGTGCAACTGTCAAGCACAGATGGAATATTAAACTCTTACTGTGCAGCAAACTGTTGATTTGGATGTTTTGTCTGTGTGAGATGTGAAATACTAAAACAGTTTTCAACATATCAGTGAGTGAAAAGAAAGTCATCATTGCTTCACTTTTCCTATCAGCTCAGCCACATTGTTTCTGCAGAAACACAGCATGTCTGTGTTTGGTGTCCAGCAGTACCCAGTTACTAAAGAGTGTACTGTACTGAAGTAAAAGTTCGAGATACACATACTTTACTTGAGTGTTTCCATTTTATAATAATTCATGTTTACTACTATAATTTAGCACTTGTAAATACTTTACTTTTAATGTTATGTGTATTTTGCTGAGAATATTGAGCAAAAATGTAAATGTTAGTTTTTTTCTTGTAATAGAGTTTGTTTGTTTTTTTTACATTATGGTATTCCTACTTTTACTTAAGTAAAGGTTTTGAATTCTTCTTTCTCTGCTGACAGCAACAATTGTAAGATTCAGAACAGTGGTATTCTTATTCAAGTTTTATAGCATTTGAGATTCAACTGAGAACTTGAAATGCAGAACAAAAGCCAGCAGTTACATTTGACATAAAATGAAGAAATAAAGAAAAACAAATAGCCTGTTTCCTGAAAGTAACAATTCAATCTCTGCTTCTGTCAGTATTTTTCACTGTTGTCTAATCGAAGGGTGTAAGTCAATTTTTCCATGGGTCATAGACGCTTAAGAGTTCATGAAAAGGTCTATAGTAGGGGGAATTGAAGCCAGCCCCTAGGCATATCTCCATAGTACAGAGAGGCAGACATCAATACTAAAACCCAGTATCCTTTAGCATTGGATGGCCTACTTACTCCCAAAAGAGAAAATCAGATTTTTTGCACAAAATCTGTCCAAGTCAGAGAATTGGTAGCCACACCCAGTCATTTCTATATTTCCTGTTATAATTGGATGTTATTCATTCATCAGATATGCTTGTTTATTATCTTACAATGTCTTTGTTACTGTCACCATCATACACATCTATAAATATCTAAGTATTTTTCCCATCAAGTTCTTTCTTTTAGGTACCTAAAAACATCTTATCATTAGAAGGTACTGAGTACTACTGAGCAGGATATGTATGTGTAGGTATGTGCGTATGTATATATGTATGTGGCTGCCTGTTAAGTTCGGTGGGTTTTTTTGTTTGTTTCTTATTCTTTTTCCTAAATTGACTGTGAATCCTCTTATATTACATCTATATCATCTGTATTTCTGCATACAGTTAATATGTTAAAATGAATTAAACTTAAATGACAAAAATATCCTAGTCTGTTTTGGTTTCTTTTATTTATAAAGCTCTAGATTGAAAAACCAAAGCTGTAGATTTAAAAACTTTGTTTATCTTTTTCCTTATTTTCTGCGAAGCTCAAATAAAGTTGCAGAATCATGTTGCATCCTGAGCAGTGATGCTCTCCGGCGCACGCGCGTCAGCCGACTAGCGTCATCCCATCACATGACGTAGTCGGTAGCCCCGCCCCCGGCTCGAGCCTTTTGTAAAGGGTCACGTTGCGCTGCAGCAGTGAAACAGGAGACTCGTCCGCATCCTCTCAGCCAGTTCACCTGATCTCTGTGCGCCCAGACACCCATCAGCAGGTAAGAAGGAGCTCTGATCAACTCGGTACCACAGCTTCACACACTGTTCATGTGTTATTGATCATTGATAGATGATAATAATGATGGTGATGGGGAAGTGATGCTGCTTCACACAAGCTCAAGCTAACTTTATCCTTCTTGCTAGCTAGTTAGTCACGAATGAAGAGCAGCCATTAGTATCTGTAGCTTTTTAAACGTCGTGTCCTTTAATAAAAAAGACATTAAAATTTTCACCTTTTTAGGAATATTTTAATTTAAAGTTGCGTGTTTCAGCCCATCCTTAAATTACGCAACAGGAAGGGCGTAAAAACGGTGACCTTCAAGGATGAACGTGGACAGAAAAGAGCCTGTTGCGTCTGATTCCAGTTTAAATCCACACATCCTGTTATTTTATATGTTCAGTCTGTGTGTAATGTGTTTAATAGTGTGGATGGCAGCAGTGTGAGTGTGCTGTCAGTGAGTATGTGTGAATGAGCACGTAGACTTCCTCTGATGTGAGGAAAAGGAGGAGGGGCGGAAGATGAGTACATGAAACCTCTAACACTAATTTATAGGCTCACGTACACGATTTATACAATCAGACTCATCTTATAAGCATAACAGTAGAGCAGGAGATATGTAATACATTTCAGTTATAATTCACTATAGAGCTGACAGAATTATTTATTAGTAATTTGCCAAACTGCATATAAGTCTTTTTTTTGTCTTTTTAGCCTGTTGATAAGACTAAGCAAGCAATTTAAATATGTTGACTTTGAGAAGATGGAGGGGAATTTCACTATTTTCTCTTATTTTATACACTAAATGATTACTGGATTAAGTTGGAGAAAAAGCTATTCAGCTTGTGTGTGTGTGTGTGTGTGTACATATATATATATATATATTATTCATACTATCAAAGCAGGCTATGAAACCTAGAGAATAGTCACATATTGCAGGCAGGAAGTGGTGAATTTTTGGTATTTTTTGTTTTAAAAAATTATTAATCGATTATCATTATAGCAGCCAATTCTTTCTTTTGATTGCCCAATTGATTAATTGACGAATTGTTTAAACTCTAGAGTAAAAAAAATGTATGGATGTTAAAACATGAATGAGGGTGGATGAATCATGAACCCAGACTTGACAAGAGACAAGACTAGAACATATAGTACATTACCTATAATTTGATTTAGTTTAATGTTAATTGCTAATTCTATCAACAAATTGTCTTGTAATACGGTTTTTCTTGTTCCTTTAACCACAGTCATTTGTTTTCCTTTTCTATGTGGAGTGGCAACCCAAAATGTATTCACCTTATCATGAAAATTAAATGTAAATATGTCAGTTTACTAGTGTTTAAGAAGGAAATGTCACTCAGTGTAATCCACACATTTTCATCAATGTCAACCTTTCTCTGAACTGCAATGCATGCAGCCTGTCATAGGTTCTTGTATCAGAGCACTGCATGGGAAACAGTGCCCCTGCTAGCACTGCTGGATCAAGGCCTGAGGATAGAAAAAACCCAAACACAGAGAAGTGCGTCAGTGCCAAGGCCAGCGGCCCTTCTGGTAACAAAATGCAGCACATCAAGCCGGCTTTTAACTTTTGACTAGTGCTGCTTTGTAGGATTCACTTTACCTCCTTAAAGCTCATGCAGCTTGCAATGTAGAAAAACTAGCAAGGTCGGTAAAACTTCAGGTGGTCATAAAGATACAAGACAACAATGCCCCCTATCCTGCTTCTCACTATCATATTAACTATTAATAAATGCTATAGGTGCCAGCCTGAGTTTAGGTAGATAATCAGGGTTTACTCCCTACAAGACAATGCATATAGCTTTATAAATATTAGGCAATATAGAATGCAAGCTTAAAATATTTATGTTATGTTATCTAGTTTGTTGCTTGCAGCAATGCTTAATAAAAGACCAGCTGCAGTACGATTGCTATAGATAGATGTACATTCTGGTTTGAGTGTAATGTTTATGCGTTTGTGATCACTGATGCAGTATCAGTTTTCCCAGAGAAGGATTAATTGGCTGTTGTACCACAAAGAAGACAGTGTGATGTCTGGTTTAATCATCCTGTCCTTTCTAAGGTGAAAGCTAAAAGTCTATAGAAACAACAGATACTGAATGTAATGACTGAGTTGAAAGTGGGTTGCGTCTAACCTCAGTGACATAGTTGCATCACAGTGTTAAATCTGAGTGGTAGATGTGATTAGTGTGACTGTTGTGCACTGCATTTGACTGATGTTTAATGATAGTACTATTTCACACACAGTACAGTGATCACCTATCTGAGTGGCTCTGCGTGACGCCACAATAGGGAGTTGGCCGTTGCGTCTTGATGTCGCAGTGCAGAAGTGGTGTTTGTCTTGTTCAGACAAGTTGTTCAGTGCAACAGGATGCAATAAATATCAGTGAGAGATAGGAAGGAGAGACGGTTAAGACAACTTAATATTAATCTCAGCTGTCACTCTTATCACAGTTCTTACAAATGTCACCCTGTCACGACTGCCTCATTTTAATTGAAAGGATTCCAAAATAGCTGTTTTTTATGATTACTCCAAAAATATGCTGCCTGTCCTTGTGAAGTGCATTTTAGCTAATACTTGCCAAATCAATGAGTGATGTCCTTCATCAGAATTTCACCCCTGCACACTGCATGACATTGTCTGGAAGATAAACCTTGTCACCAGACATAGTGTGTGATGAAAGCATCAGAAAGTTGCTGCTTCAAATCAGAATAAGAATAAAGAAATAAGAATTTACAAAGCAATTAAAAAAAAATTGTTTAAAAAAAAATTGATTTAAAAGATGCGACAGAGTTGGCAGCTCTGATCTCCCCAGACAGGACATTCCAAAGTGTTGTAGCCCCAACTGCAAAGGCTCTGTCACCTTTCTGTATTGATCTGGACCTTGGAACAACAAGGAAAGATGCATCCGAGGATTTCAGGCAACAGGAAGGGACAGTAAAAAGATCTTGGGCCTCTCAGGTTGTTTTAAATGATCAGTAATAGCTTGAAATCAATTCTGATTGCAACAGGTTGCTAGTGTAAAGAAGTCAGAGTCGCTCAAATGTGATCATGCTTCCTAGCCTGAGATAAAATCCTGCCAGCATAGTTTTGTACAAGCTGGAGTTGGGAGAGGGATTTTTACTGATGCCAGAGAACATCAGTCCAATCGACGTGCACTATTTGAAATAGATATGTCACCTTTGGGAGAGTGTGAAGCAACTTCAGTAGCTTTTGGTCTGATTATTCGAGGTCTTTTGTCAGGACTTTAAATAGACCATCAGAGACTGAGTCCTCATCCAGGACCAGATAGGCATTTTCAGGCATGTGAGGAAATCAAACTCTGTGATCACACTGATGAATAATGAATGCATTATGACAGTGCTCCTCCATTTTGGTAACAAAATGGAGTTGACCAGACAGTGTGACTGTGCAATGTTCCCACCAGGCCTTTCAAAGCTGTCACCTGCTTGGAGTGGCTGTGAAGAAGGAGAGCTGAATTTTCAGGGCGTACAACATTTAAAATGACTCAAACCAGTTTGTTTCTTGGGTTTTTATTGAAGAAAAGAAGCTTCTCTTTGTGGACAACTTGATCAATTGAAGCCTAGAGCAGGATACTTCAATACACCAGGCAATCAATCAAAACTTACCAGTTTCAAGGACAGAACCCCTTTTCAATTTAGGCACGATAGATTCTCTTATTTTAGTTCCTCACATCTGTGGTGCCTGCAGCAGGTGCTCATTATTACGTGTGCAGCACAAACTAGAGCTTCGTGTTCTTAAGTTCCCTATGGATGTACAGCATTTCCTGGAGACACATAAGCAGCAGATACTAAAATAGGAAACACTAATGTTAGTGTCTCCCGGGATTGTGAATAACTGTTGGGAGTGGAAATTCTGACATTCAGTGACACTGAGTTGTGCTCTGCTTTTGGTCTTTTATATTTCCCATTTGCAGCAATCAGTCAGAGAGTTAGGTCAGACAAAGTAAACACCTGGCAGTCACCTGACAGTCAGTGTTGCTGCCACAATATGACCAGCAATGACAAATGCAATGTCTCCTCTGCCTGGTGAAGGTTACAGTGTTAAGACTAATGTCTGAGGAGATAGAGGTGCTTCTTCTATGGTAGATTTGACCCTGGGTGATTGTTGATTAGAAAGAAAGAAGCTATTGTTCTTTGATTCTGTGACTGTCTGCAAAACCTGACATCCACAGTTGATGTTTTAAATAGTTGAAATATTTTTGGTTCCTAATAGCTCCTTTGAAATCCCAGTTTAGGTAATGTCATCTTGTTTATTCTTCCGCTGGATTCATTTGCACACCAAATGACAGAATGTGGAGAGAGTAGACAGGTGCATTGCCTAAGTATATGTATTTTCTAACAATGTGTGTGTTAAACAGTGTTCCTACCAAACCTATGCAGGCTGATCATATGTCAGAGGCAGGTCACATGCAGACTGGAGGGCATTGTCCTTCAAGGTCCTCTTTCTATGCCTTATGCAGTATAAAAGAAATGTGATCTGAAACATTTCATTCACTGTTGTTCTTGTTTTGAAAAGTTTTTTTGTTCTGAAAAAGAAAGCTCACTGTTTGGTAACTTTCCTTTGTGTTTTACTTAACATGGCATTACAATGTGATTTCACATCACCTTACAGATTATTTTGCAATGTTTTCTCAGCACTATCCCAATCACAGTGGACCCAAAGTCAGTTGAAAATGTTTTGTTGAAGCACACAGGTGCTTCACAAAAGATAGCAGGTATTTGCTGAGCATGAGTTTTGTCGGATTAACACTAAAGCAAGGCCGTTCACAGACAAAACATACTGAAGTCCCAGACATCATGCCTCCATGCCTGTGCTCTTAGGTTGGGCTTTATCAAGTGTAAATACCCTTTCTTATTCACAGGAGATGCCTGCATCCAGTTATACTCCCAGTCTAACTGTGTTACCCTGCAGACCTGGCTTCTTTCATTTCACCTGCGTGTAGAATTTAACTATTACGACGAGTTGTGTTTGACATTTATATTGTGGTAACTTGTGGTAACTGCACTGTTTTAATTGAGAGTCCTTCATGTGTGTGCTCTAAAGGTTGTTATCTCATAGGTTTAAGCTGAGGATTAACACAGGGGATATAGTGTATGTCAGGCAGTGACCTACCACAATAAATCAGCCTCAGTTGGGAATCCAGTGGTTACATGAGTTTACTGTTGAGCTATGCTAACACTAAACCCACCTATTATTATTTTTATTTTTTTTAGCTTTACAGGAGGCAGTTGATGTGTTTTGTATTATAAAATCGTATTTATTCTTAGATGTAATCTGTACTTAATTTAAATCAAATCATTACCCTTCAGCATGGTGAACATATTTATTTACATTTATAGTAAATATAGCTGCTTTCTGTCCGCCTCTCTTACCTTTTTTCCACCTTAGCACTTACATCAAGTTTTTAAAGGTGCGTAAACCCACTAAAAATAATTTGACTCCTTTCCCACTGCCTGTAGACAAGGTTGCCTTTGTGGGTTTTTTGCTGGCGTGTCACATTTGATGTCACACACACTCTAGAAAACGGAAAATTAGAAAACAACCAGTCACAAATTCAACACCAATTGAGCAATGTCGCTGTCACACTTTGTTCCCAGACTGAAAAAGCAGTAAATAATGTTCAATGTGCATCATAACATCTTACTGGAAAAGATGTGAAAATAAGCATGTCCACCTTAGTGTCCTGTTACTGTCACTGCTGATAGGAGCTGTGACTGCTGCAGAGCCATTTGACCAGGGATTGAATGCAGATTGTGCCCTTTCCCACTAATGACAAAAGTCAGGTGTTAGTGTGTTTTTTGTCCAGCATCAAAGAGTTGACAAGGAGTAGCTTCCACCATCAAACAGATTCATCTATAGCTGGTTCAGAATTGTGGTTCGTGCTCGTGACGTTGCTCACTGATAACAGCTTGGCAAAGTGGTGCAGTCGACCAGCATGGGAAGTCACAGCTTGTTTCCTGGCATTAGTGGGAGTGATGCATTTTAGGGATGTGTTCAAGTGGGAATTTACAAATCCTGCACACTCAGCTTGTATGTTTCCACAGTAGATGTAGTTGTCACTTGGAAAGCAGCAGCATGCCTCATTGAGCACAGCGGAAGGTTTGAAGGACACTAGAAGGGGTAATAAAAAAACCTGGAAACAAACCTTGCATTAAGGCGAAGAAATAAAAGACGTGTATACGTGCAGTGCACAAAGACTAATGTAATGACATTAGGGGGAAACAGGAAAAGTGTTGCTGAGGAGAGCGAAATGAGCCGTGCTGCATCCAGTCCTGCAGCTGTAATGAGGACTGGCAGCAGAGTATATAGGAGCCCTGTTACATAATCACGCCGTCTCTGTCTTCTGTGGTTGGGATGGGGAGGGGAGGGGTTACATAACTGCTTATTTACGGCAGAGTGAAGAAGGAACAGAGGACAAAATAATCTGGTTTGAAACGTGTGTGTGCATGTCAGCACGTCTTTGCTATGAGTTAACACAGTCATATTCACTCCCGGATGGTATAAATGTCAGTGGTATAGCTTTGTTTGGATTCAAGATGACAGTCGCACAATGGCCTATTTTATTGAATAAATACAGCCATTTTGATCTTTTTTTCTCTCAGGAAGCAGGAACCATATCTTCTACTTACAGTCACTGGTTTCATCATATCTCTCACACACAAGCTGGGTCCTTGGATTGTGTGACTTTCAGTGTCGCCTTGTAGGAGTTTTGCCATTTTCACCCATCCTGCTGCTTTCACAGAGAGGAGCTTAGTGCTGCCATAATAGACAATAGAGGAACAAAAAAAGGGGCCTTTGCCTGGCAGTCATCCAGGTCAACATACCGTAAAACAATGTGACCTCTCCATGGCTCTCTCTTTTTTCTCTTTCAGCCAACATGACTCACCAGTACCCCGCACTGACTCCTGAGCAGAAGAAGGAGCTGCAGGACATCGCTGAGAGGATAGTCGCTCCAGGAAAAGGAATCCTGGCAGCCGATGAATCCACCGGTATGCATGTGTCACATCATTGATATCTTCATAAAATTTTACACGCTCTGGAAATGAGAGAGAGAGACCTTTTAGGATCTCCTATAATAGGACCCAAAGTGACTAGATGAATGCTTCACTTTAATATCTTTCACATATTATCACAGTGTAAGCTCAAAACTCGATGGACAGATCAGGCTGTCTTTGAACACTTCCTGTTGATGCACATTGTTTAGTTAAGTATCATAAAATCATCAATACTCGTTTTTGAAAACTGGTGTATCCTCAAAACACTTCGTTTTGGCCAAAACGCTTCACTTTGCACCAAACCTTTTATATTTTCATTCATAGAATTATGAAAAAAAGAAAAGTTAGTGTTAAGCCAAGTCAGATTGATGTTATGCCATGTTTCATTGGTATGGATCACTTTTAACTGATTTTCAACTACATTTTATGTACTCATGCATTAGATTACTTGTTTAGTTCTGTCATAACTGTCACGCAAGAGTAAACATGTGTGTGTATGTTGTCACAGGCAGCATGGCGAAGCGTCTGAACCCCATCGGGGTTGAGAACACAGAGGAGAACAGGCGTCGCTACCGCCAGCTGCTCTTCACAGCCGACCAGCGCATCGACAGCTGTATCGGAGGGGTTATCTTCTTCCATGAGACCCTCTACCAGAACACAGACGATGGCACTTCCTTCGCCAAGCTCATCAAAGACCGCGGCATTGTTGTCGGCATCAAGGTGCACAGTGCTCAGTGTTGTAATGAACCACTTCAATCATATTCAAACCTTTTCCGTTGGGACCACCGTTACAGTCAGTTTAAATGAGTTTATAAAATGAGTCTCATCTTTCCTCTATTTCTGCAATTACAACCATTCTCCTTACTTTGTTTCAGCTATTGGCTGTTTTTGTATATGGGTTTTCAGACTCACCCGTAGTCTCCCCGCCCCCGTCTTCTAACTTGAGTCTGTGAACTCAGCCTTATTTGGTAGCCGTTTGGCTCTAGTCTCCACAGACACAGTGTTGATATTATTGTACAGCTAAGTGTTTCAGTTTAGCAGACAAAAGCACAGTCATCATTTGCCTGACTGGTAAAACTGGAAAGCCTCCTACACTGTATGTATATGGAAACACAGACTTATTGTGACCATGTTTAGATGCACACAGACCCACCCGTAACAGCAGGTCAGGTTCAGAGGAGAAACTGGGTGAAAGAGCTTTCAGCAAAAATGTTGTGGAAAGTTTTTGTTTAGTGCAATGAGATTTTGTATCAGATGCTTTAGATAATAAAGTATGTCACTGAATATACGCAAAATTGGTGCAGAATTTGAAAGGCATTTAAGTGTAATAACAATTTTGTAACAATGTTTTAAAACATTTCTCTTTCTGTTTTTACAGGTGGACAAAGGTGTCGTTCCCCTTGCTGGAACAAATGGAGAGACCACCACCCAGGGTAAGAGCTATTAGGAACACACACTCTGACAGCCTCTAAACACTACAAAACCCCTGCTGTGTTTCTGATGGATGGGTCTTTGTCTGTGTGATGGAGTGTAGGTCTGGATGGGCTGTCTGAGCGCTGTGCACAGTACAAGAAGGACGGTGCAGACTTCGCCAAGTGGCGCTGTGTGCTGAAGATCAGCGACACCACGCCGTCTGAGCTGGCCATCTTTGAGAATGCTAATGTTCTGGCACGATATGCTAGCATCTGCCAGCAGGTTGGTATTACTGAGGGTGTTATTTAGTTAATGTTAAAGTTCCTCAGTCTTTGGTCAGATTTGGGAATTTGAGGACACTTAAAGGGATTTTAACCAACATATGTATGTATATCTATTAGGGATGCAGCTAACAATGATTTTCATTACTGATTAATCTGTCAATTATTTTCATGATTAATTGATTGTTTGTCTGCAAAATGTCAAAGATTTTGAATAATGCCCATCACTATTTCCCAGAACCCAAAGTGACCAAACAACAGTCCAAAACCTTAAACAAAAAAAGCAAATCCTTCAATTTTTGCTTGAAAAGGATTAATCAGTTATCAAATTAAGTGGCAATGAATTTTCTTTTGGTCAACTCAGTGATGAATTTACTAATCATTATAGCGCTAGTATATATAAAAATATGAGAGTTTGCCTTTTGCTTATACTTTATAATGTCTCCTAGAATGGTATTGTTCCTATTGTGGAGCCTGAGATTCTTCCTGATGGCGAACATGACCTGAAGCGTTGCCAGTACGTCACTGAGAAGGTAAATTTACTGTGGAATATATATTACATAAACCATGTATATGTACTTTAATTTCCATATTTTACTCCATATTCGTGACAATGCTCTCACAGTCTTTTGACGTACAGTACATGTCCCTCTCCTTCTGTTAGGTCCTTGCTGCAGTGTACAAGGCTCTTTCAGACCACCATGTGTACCTGGAAGGGACACTGCTGAAACCCAACATGGTCACAGCTGGACACTCCTGCCCCACCAAGTACAGCAGTGAGGAAATTGCAATGGCTACCGTCACCGCCCTGCGACGCACTGTGCCTCCTGCAGTCACAGGTCAGATAGATATGAGAAATGAAATTTAATTGGGCGGGATAATTAAGATATCTGTACTCTACAAGGAATATATTATATACTGTAAGCTACTAATTTACTATTTAAAGTATATAATTCTAAAAATACACCTAGTGCTACAGTATAAATAATTATTAAAATATATATGATAAAATATTTTATTTTACAGGTCCATTATTTATGAATAATCACATACAGTTTTTTGTATTAAAGACAAATTCCACAATTTTGTTGGTTTATCTGACCTGCTGTGCTCTCTGTCAAGGGTATGTCAGCTTAGCATTTAATTGGAATTAATTCATTTGAATTGTACTAGTTGAATTCTGCCTCTGTTTTCCAAATAATTAAAACCAAATTATAGAGTACCTTCTGGAAATTTATATAAGAAATTATTAGGGATTTGCAAACCTATAAAAACAATGCATTACCTCGTGATGTAATGCAAGATCATTTATTGTTATATTTTGCCATTAATTATTTGTTTTCTCCTACCCTCAGATATTTAGAAGGCCAGATACTTTCTTTTCATAGACCTGAAAGACTGAAGTGTTTTATAAATGCAGGTTTGAGCTTATAGATGGCATGTGAAGGTGCTTGTTTCTTTTTTTCCCAGGAGTGACATTCTTGTCAGGTGGCCAGTCTGAAGAAGAGGCCAGCGTGAACCTTAATGCCATTAACAACTGTCCGCTTGCCAAGCCCTGGGCTCTGACCTTCTCCTACGGCCGCGCCCTGCAGGCCTCTGCCCTGAACGCATGGAAAGGAGAGCTGAGCAACGAGAAGGCTGCCACAGAGGAATTCATCAAACGTGCTGAGGTCAGACATCAGACACAGTCGCATCCTTGCAGAGTCAAATGAAATGTCCTTCATGCAGTATTGTTAATTTACCTTTCATTGTCTCTTCTTCAGGCAAATGGTCAGGCTGCACTTGGCAAGTACGAGTCTTCTGGAACTGCTGGCGCTGCTGGAAAGTCCCTTTACGTGGCTAATCACGCCTACTAAATATCACACTGCCACGTTGAGATGTGGTCTAACTGTAGTCTTATATCTGCTCTGCTATTCCCCTCACTCCTCCATCAATCACAGGCCTGCGCTGTCTACTGTACTTTAGAGTTGTCAGAGTTATTAAAGTTACATTATTAGATATGTGCATTTAAAATTATAATGTGAAACTACAATACTAAAGGAAACAGGCTTGTTATTTTTTCTATTTAATCTAACAAAAAACATTTTGAGGCAATTTATGACTGAAGTGGGAAACTATTTTATGTGTCAATAACAGTTATTGGGCTCAGAGACAGAAAGTTAGAGGCTGTGAAATTTTAACAGCAGAACAAGATAATCGGTCAGTATTCAATTCATGCATCTTCTTACCTGCACCTGTCTCCACACCTGGTGCTTTCTCCCCCACACCGTAAATCTTGAGCCACTAGCAAGCAGGCCAGATCAGCATGTGTGTGTTGGTGTGTCTGTGTTTCGCTTCTGTCAGAATGCAGTGTTGGCTCATCCTAAAAGCGCTATACTAACATCCTCCTTGACAGCGGGACCAACTGATCATAAGTAACATCAATACTTCTGATAAGGGACAAGACTTTGCAGATTTGAGTTGATCTTATGAATGACTGTCCAAATGTGTGGAGTGCTTGTTGTACTTTCACAGAGCTCCAGCAGAGGTCAGTAGACCAGTCTGTAATAAACCACAACACACCAAGATTCATCCTAATGATTCATCCTAACTTTTCTGTTCACACGCTTCTAATCCACCACTAATTAGAGATGCATCTTGTGCGTCGATTCTCAGTATAACATTAGCTTTAAATTACATCAAGTAATTAATGTATTCAGTTGTGTGAAGTTGTCGATATTGTGTGATGCTTGTGTGTCATCCCCCTCCTGATTCCCCCAGCACACCCCACAAGAAGAGGAGATGGTTTCTATATAAACATACCCGTAATGTGGACCAATATGTGGGGTTTGCACCGGGGAAACAGTCACTGCTGTGTTGGAATACTGTGATGTTTGTGATGTTAATATTGTTCTTGAAGCACTTGGTGTGTCAAATAGTGGAGAAAAATAAAATAAAAACTAGCAGAGATCTCTTTGTCTGTGTCACATTTATTGCTGCTATTCCTATGGTGTCTGACCCAAGATTTCTCTTTGGATGCAGTTTTATTCTGCACAGTCGAACAGTCTTGCAATCTTCTCCTTGCATCATATTATATACTGTTGTAAGCCCAGGTCTTTCCCCACTTCCTGTTCATAGGAACTTACCGTCAGTTAGCTTGATATTACCTTCACAACCAGTATTGCAGCATATTTGGGAATACAAGTTAGCCAACATTTGGATTGGACTAAATCACAGAAAGATTTCTCTAGTAACTTGGTGTATTCTTGGTGTATAACATTTTCCTTCAGGGTTATATTGGTAAATATAGTTTAAATTGTCTGAAACTCAGTATCTTTTTTGCATTTGTTAAAGACATGATTTGTAATAAAAATATTTACACTAAGCTGCCAATAAAACTCTCTATTCTTGACTGGAATCTGCTATAATCACACTCAAATGTATTTAAGACCGTCTTAAATGGGATCTCAAGACAGATAAATCTTGCAGTAGAGAGTAAGCTGCTAGTAATAATTTTTCTCCCTCCTCCTATAAAAAGACACTGTCAGTATAATACAGATTAATACACAATCACCACTGAGGCTGAAAATATATGTAGTCTGAACAAATACTTTTCACTTTTTTAAGTAAGGTGACATTCAGCAGTTACTGGAGTTTTGTGTTTTCTTGTAAAACAATGCGTATTTTCCCCCTTCTCTCTCATTTTAGTTATGACAAATATAAGTATTTATTTGGGATGTTTAGGTAACTGGAAATAATGCGTGTGCAAGCCAGGATTTAAGCCACCACAAGGGGCGCTGGCTGCCAACTTTCTCACATTGCGTTTAATATATTGACTGGGTGTACCGACGGCTACTGTTCCTCACTGCGTCTTAAACAAACTCACTTCTCAGGTAAGGGCCGAACAGACAGGTGTATACTACAATATTAGCTTAGAATAATAAAAAAATAATGGAATAGCAGGGATATATCACCGGATCACGACTTATTTCTGTTTTTACAGCCGCATGAATCGCTCCGCTTGCTTCCGGTCATGTGACTTGTGACTGGCTGTGATATAAAACAAACGCACCCATTCAGCTCTTGACAGAAATGGCGACCACGGAAGTGGGTGAGTAGAGCATAGATGAGAGTAGATCCATAACTGAATGTTGTATGAATTCCTTTTCTTCATGAAGGCCGCGTTTAAAGCTTTTTTAGTGCATATTTAACATGAACAACAGTTGTAGCGACTCTAGTACGACTCCTGTAAAGCTAACAGCTAGCTAGCAGTGATGCCTTCATTGATCACTGGAGACACTGCAACCACACCTGCTGTTTTTGCCACTTCATGTCTTTTATTGTAATTATTTATTTTTTATTTCCCAATTAACCGCAACATTAGAGTTCCTAAAGTCCCGGTTAGTAGAGACAAACACCTTATTTCCTGACATATTTTATTTTTCTAGCTTTCTTTAGCTAAACAACGTCAGTGTTGACCAATGAATGTTGTCTCTCTATACATGTTTGCATCTTAATACTTTAATAAAGTCTCCTCTATGTCTGTCTGTATATCCATCTATGTCCATCTAAACTGATTCATATCAACATATTATTTTTAGTTAATTATTGGTGTCCTGTAAGGTGTCATGTAACAATATGGATAAAATTCTCTGTCATGGTGAATGTTTTGTCATTGTTTGACATTTTATTTTTTCAATCCAGTGACAAATCAAAATATTTACCACCACTGGTGCAAACATATGATTGCTATTAAAAACAGTCCTGCACATTGACTTTCAAAATGGTCCATAATGGTTGTACAAGGAGAGTAATCACAGTATAAATGACATAGCAAACACAGTTGAATTATTGTTATATCACTGTATGTATGTAGAAGGACACATTCATCTGTCTTACTGTCTCTGCATGTCTTTCAGAGCGCAGACGTGGCCAGCTTGCTGCTCTGTCCATAGCAGCAGTGGTCATCATCTTGGGAGTCCCTCTGTGGTGGCGAACAACTGAAACGTACCGTGCCTGGTTGCCTGTCAGTCAGATACAAGAGTTAGCTAACCTTCAGGTTTGTTTGTGCTTCTTGCTATAAATATCCCATCTTGTGGTCAATTTTATCTTCCTTGTGTAATACTTGTGTACCTCTTCAAAATGTCCCTCTCTTTGTTTCTATTTTGTAGCTTCAGTTAAGTGCTGATGTGGAGGTTGTGTTTGCGCGTGGAACTGTGACGCCAGACCAGCAGAAGAAGGTCCCACTGACACAGACACAGGATGAAGAACATGCAGTAGATGGTGATTAATGAACAATGTCTGCGATCTTATGCTACAAAATATGAAAGACTATATGGTAATTCTAGTCTCAAATTCTGTCGTTTCCAGAGAACACAGCTTTGAGGTACAGGTATGAGACAAGGTACCGCACAGCTACAATCATGGAGGAGGATGCCCTGAACCAGCCCACTGCTGCAGGTGAGACGTTGTCTGTGCATCAAATCCAGCTTTCAGCTCTTCACATGCTAACATTTTATCTCAGTGAGATTGCAGGTATTAATTTCTCTGTGCCACTGTTGTTCTTTTTCTTTAGAGGCAGATTTATCTCTGCACACCCTCAGTGAGAGTCCTTGTGGTTCTTTGGTTGTGTATGTGATCCCAGAGTCAACGTCACTGCTGCCCGAGGTTCTCAATCTTTTGATTTTTGTTCTGTGTTAAGGAGTATTGTTTGACTAATGCTAACCCATACTGACCTGTAACTACATGCCTTTCAGGATGTAGATGTGTATATTGGTCAGCGACGCACAGCTCTGCTGCGTATTGGTGCCCAGATGAGAGTGGGCAGGACACTCGAGCAACTGCTGTCTCACCTGGAGCCTCGCATCAAGCAGGTGCTGCAGGTGATGTCTTTTAGCCACACTGACATAACTGCTGCCCTCAGTGACAGAGTCCGTCTCAGCCCTGGCAACAAAGAGAGCATTGCTGACAGTATGAGAGCCTTTAAATCCAGCCCAGGTTGGTGTTTGTGTCAGCACAGCCATGAAGTGGACTGACTAAATTTGTGTTTGAATCAGTATATATGTTGACTGTGTGAACAATCTCTTCTGTTCTCCATTTATTCTTATCTTTAGGTTATGAGATAACATTCAGTCTGTTGAACCCAGACCCAAAGTCACACCGGCTACACTGGGACATCGAGGGTGCTGTTCAGACCTACATCCAACCTTTGCTTACAAAACTGGCCCCTTTGGCTAATTTTAGCATTGATTCTCAGGTACCATGTGTGCAAGTGTGTGAATGTACATTACCCACACGATGATGACAAGATGCTCAGCTGCCATATTTTAATGAATATAATCTTCTTACAGACCTTGAACTATGCCATGCTCGGTGTCAACCCACGCTTTGACAGCAGCCGTGGTGCCTACATACTCAACTCTGACAGTCTTGCACATGTCATCAACCCTGTGGAGGCTAGGCTGGGTAAAAGAAAATGCACACTGAATGGAAATCTGATGCAGTTCCTTGTTGTGTATTTATATGTATTTAACTGTTGTTTTGGATTTGATTTCCAGGCTCAAATGCTGCATCTTCCAACCCAGTGCTGAATTTTCTTCTGTATGTCCCGGATGCCCATCACTCACCCCTTCACATTAATGACCGCAAGAAACGGGAAGTGGTTTCTAATGCATTTCACTCTCCACGGTGGGGTGGAATTATGGTAAGATGATCTGTGGGAAACATTGTATGAGAATAGTCTAGTCTGGTTGTTTCTTATTAAAATTGCATATGTCGTATATTTATCATCATCATCATTTGTGAGTTATACAGTGATTTCGCACTCTTAATTTGTTGTGTTGGGTACTTATTCAACAAAAACTATGAATGTCCATGTTTCTGTAGGTCTATAATGTTAATGGTTTCTATGAACCTGAGGCTGTGTTCCCTGTTGACATCAACATCAACATGGCAAAAGTCATGGGAGTCTTCCTTGCACAGCTCCGGTAAGTGGACGCCCACAATACGACAGGTATTACTTTACCGATAGACACAAGGTAACTTTCCTCCACTGTGTCCTGTCAGACTGTTGCTGGGTGTGCAGTCCTCTACCCCTCCTCCTGGCTTCCTGGTGGCACCGTGCAGCAATACAGGACTGGCTGATTGGGAGCTGGACCGTCTCATGTGGAGTCGGAGTGTGGAAAATGTTGCGACAGCAACCACCACCATCACCTCACTGGCACAGCTGCTGGACCAGATAGGAAACATTGTTATCAATGACAACATCGCTCAACAGGTAAGATGTTACCTGTAACATCAGTAGGTTTCTATGTTGCCCAAGAGTATGGACAATTCTGCTCACATATTTTTGTGTACTTTTAGTCTGGTTAAGATTTTAATAAAGATAACTTCCCTTTCTCAGAAGGCTCACTGTCATGCCAAATAATTGTTTTTCTGGACATACTGCCATTACAAATTTATTCCAATCACAAGATTTTATATTTATAAATCAAAAGTGGATATACATATCTGACCATGTAATTATGCAACTCTCTTTTCTATAATTGCATCAGTTGTAGCCAACCTGTGATTGCTGTTGTCATTCAGGTGTCCAGTGCCGTCACGTCTCTACAGCTGGCTGTGGCTGAGCTGGAGGCGGGGAACCTCGGCTTTGCTCTGCAGTACAGTAAAGAGGCCATCTTGGCTTCAGAGAGAGCGTTCTTTGACCCTTCACTCCTCCACCTCCTGTACTTCCCTGATGACCAGAAGTTTGCCATCTACATACCGCTCTTTCTGCCCATGTGTGTGCCTATACTGCTGTCACTGCTCAAAATCATGTCTGAGGCTAGACAGAGACGGAGAGAAAATAAATCCAAGAATGACTGAGAAACACCTGAAAAGAGGATGTCTTGAACACATAATTTGAACAAAAAAAACCTTATGAACAAACAGTCAGTGGCCTTCATATTTAGGTACAAAGGTACACCTGAAGAAAGATTCATTTGCAGCATTGAGGTGGGGGGGTGGGGTGGGGGTGCTACAAATCAGTCAGGCATGATTTTTATGGTTTCATGTTAATTGTAAGACTAATAATGTCTGTCTGACACTGTATATTAGAAAGTTTGAATTGTTGTAAATGTGTTTTATATTTGAATTCAACTTTCTATTTTAAGTTATTGACTAATAAAGACTAAAGGTACAACTTGTGTTTTTGCTCTTTGACTAGCAAAAATAAGAAATTGACAAAATAACATGAACACATGGTCCACGCAATAACTTTTTTCTGGTCAAATCAGTGGAGTTGATTGTACTTTTGTTGTTTTTAGTTAGTTTGTTTGTCTTGACAACTAAACAGAAAAAGTAAAGCAATAACTGTGTTGTATTTTTATGTGGTCGGAATCCATTTGTGTTCATACTGTGCCTGAGTCACTCACCAATCCTGAATGTGACATGAGCAATCGGATCCCAATGCACCCTCAATGTCATTTAGATATAGCCATACCTGCATTTTTGTGTTAAATGTGAGAAAAGCCACAATAAATGATGTGCTTGTAATACATGCACACATACAGTTGACTAAATACAACCACAAGCTCTGTTTAGTTGCTGTTTTGAAGTTTTTACATCACATAATTTGCAGGTGGAATCTGCCCAGTTGTCATGGAATTGCAGATGTTTATTGTCCATTTTGTCTGCTAATGAAGATAATTCATATGATTGAAAGCTCCAGAACAGCTATTAAGTGGAACAATGAGCTGAGATTGTTTTGTAAGCTTCTGTTTCCAAGGCAGATGATGAACTTTTAAGCTCAACATACACATATACTGTAGGGTGTGAGTCATACTCCAGGACATTAGAGGGCGGTGCGCGCACCTTGAAAGCTACTTGTGCGCCATCACGTTACAGAAGAAACGCGCGTTGTTGGAGAGAGATCTTGAGTCGCAACTTTTAGCTCTCGTTGAATTGTTGTGAACTCCACCCTGAATTTTTCCAACTATTTCAGCTGTAGCTACATAGTTAAAGTTTAATTCGCCGACAGCATCTTATACAAAGTGAACTACCGAAGCGTCATTTTGTCTTTTGTTTGTCGTATAGGACCTGTTAGCCAGCGTGCTAACTTCCGTACCTGTTAGCTAGTTTTGTGCTAACATGTCCGTTCTTCGAGGACCAGCAGGGAGCAACGACTGTCGGATATATGTGGGAAATCTCCCCCCTGACATCCGTTCAAAGGACGTTGAAGACTTGTTTTACAAATATGGAGCCATTCGTGACATCGATCTGAAGAACCGGAGAGGAGGACCCCCGTTTGCCTTCGTGCAGTTTGAGGACCCGAGGTGAGCTACTGAGCTACAGAGCTTCGCCATGTCTCAACGTTATGTCCCTGTAGTTGCCGTCAAACCTGTTTCAAACAATATATACGCATTCACATGAATAGGTACATGTACTCAGTAGCAGTTTGTTTGGTACAAGCTGCAGTAAATCCTATTTTCTAGTTTTTTTTAAGAGAGAAAGTTGAACAGTATTTCATGTTGTAGCACAAACACAGGAATTTGATGGCATGATGAACATACAAAGGCTTGGACTGACAGCTAATTTGGATTGCAATTTGTTTCATTTTTGGGTGTGTCAATACTTGAATTGTCAACCATGAAACTACCAGTCCAAGCCTTAGCCTGTGCACGAATTCAGCATACTAGATATTAAATTCTCTAATTGTTCTGCATTCAATGGCTCCCCATCTTGCTTATGTCTTTCTTGCGATATCTCATCCTAGATTTCACTCATCAGGCCGAACACTAGTTTAGCAACATACATTTTTCTCCCAAATTTCATCAGTATCACTCATCTTATCGTGTGTGTATTTTACTGTCTGATTTCACAGGGATTCTGAGGATGCTGTGTATGGGCGTGATGGTTATGACTATGATGGCTACCGCCTGCGTGTTGAGTTTCCTAGAAGCGGAAGGGGAGGTGGTGGTGGTGGTGGCGGCGGCGGCGGTGGTGGAGCAATGGGACCCCCGAGGACAAGGCACGGCCCCCCCTCCAGACGCTCAGAGTACAGGGTTGTTGTGTCAGGTGGGTGATGTGTTCCTCCTTTGCAGGAATGTTTATCTCTGTACCGAATACATAGATTAATGTATGAGTCTTACACCAACTTTTCTTCTCAGGTCTTCCTCCCAGTGGAAGCTGGCAGGACCTGAAGGATCACATGCGAGAGGCAGGTGATGTATGTTATGCTGATGTGTACCGTGATGGCACCGGAGTGGTGGAGTTTGTACGCAAAGAAGACATGACCTACGCTGTGCGCAAGCTGGATAACACCAAGTTTCGCTCTCATGAGGTACATAAAGGGTTACAGCCTCAAGCTTACTTCATAAAAATGGCTGTAGAACTATATTTTGGAACTGGAAAGTTTTCTAAAATGAGCAAAGCAGGAGTGAGGGGAGAAATGAGTGGGCAGTAAGTAAAGGCAGTGAAGTGAAATGTTTCTGTCTTTATTTTACAGTAGATAAACATGTTTCCACAATAAGTTGTACTGATATGGTTCTTACATGCTGGCTATGGCAGTACTCTCAGTCTCGTCATGCTATGATACCAAAGGTGTCATTTTAAAATTTTGGATAAACAGGTTAAAAAAAACAAACACTCTAGAAAGTAAATTATTGGCAAGAACGGCCACAATATAGATGTTTTGTAAGTCAAGCAGTTACCCCAGAGAAAGTCTTAAAGATGGTGTCCAATTTGGGTATGAATATAGTTGATGACCAACTTTGCATGTGTGCAAGGCAAATTAGAAAGTCAAGGTCTGGGTTAAAGCACCATGTGTTACTTCTGCAACTGCATCTATAAGCACTCTAAATGTATAAATGCAGTTTTGAGCTCTGACATGTTCCCTGACATATTCATTGTTGCTGCAGGTATTTCCCTCTTCTGTCTACCTGAGTAGACATGACAATGGCTGCTTAGCTACATGTGTGCATGTGTGTGTTTAGGGAGAAACGGCCTACATTCGTGTGAAGATGGACGGTCCTCGCAGCCCCAGCTATGGCCGTTCCCGTTCCCGCTCTCGCAGCCGCAGTCGGAGCAGAAGCAAGAGCGGCTCACGCAGCTACTCCCCTCGTCGCAGCAGAGGGTCTCCACGGCGTTCCCGCTCCCGCTCTCGCTCTCGCACCTAGATTGACCTTAACTAAAGCAAGGGTGTGCCTCAGAGCCAGAGGAAATCTTCACATAACTTACATCCTGTATACTCACCACGGATTGTCTCATGAGTTACCCATTTACACTGTCTTTGTGTGTTTCCTATTCCACCACTTTTTGTTGCAATTTTATTTTTATTTTTCACTTTTACAGATGGCTCTGGTCTCTGTACATGGCTGCATTTCATTCTTCATTCAAACATCGCTTTTCTACTAACCATCTCCGCCCCCTCTCTATACTTAAGTTCTACTGATTGTCCTCATCATGTGCTTTGTTTTGTTTCTTTCGTTTGGAAAGATTTTACTTTTCAAGCATGTACTACTGTCCTTTGACCTTCTTGTGTGTCTCTCTGTAGAGTTCAGAGGAACAGGATAGGATGTGAAGAGAGGAAACAGTTCATATTATGATAAACAGGAGGAGGAGGAGGAGTCAAATATGGCACCAATGGTATGATGGCTGTGCCTTGTCAACTGTGAAATCTGCATTATAAAGCTGTTCAGTTTTTTATATACATTTGACCATAGAGTGCTGTTGTTGAACGTTTTCAGTTGTAACCAGTTCTGTATACCACTCTGTATGTGGAGACTCAACATTTATGCTTTCTTTTGCTTTTGCTCATCTTTTAGTATACAAAGTAAACCTTTTTTGGCATTGATTATAGATGGTGTTCCTTGTTTTTCTCAAAGTAAACTCCCTCGTAGATTCATTTATTGACCTTTTAGTATCCAAAATAATTGCTAGGTTTTTTTAATTGACTATCTTTTTTTTTTTTTTTTTTTTTTTTAAGTATTATCTGAAGGTGTGATTCTAACTTGCCTCCTTCTCTTTGGTTCTGCTGGTATTCTGAAGGTTTGGACTGGGCTCATTGTCTCACCATTCCGGAGCTGGATCAGGATTAACGATCAGATCAGGATCAGGATTAGGATTAGGCTACAGGATGGATACATGGAGCAGGAGTGTGGAAACATTTTTACCGGGAGAGGATCCCGAGGATCCCTGTCCACATAACCCCATCAAACCGGAAATATTGTAGTGAAATATTAAAACTAAATTGGCCTTCAAATAATCCCAAATTTTTTTGCCATTTTGCGTGGGACCTCAGAGACACAATTTCTGACTACACCGTGACAAGTCATAATTTTTCAGGTTTTTGATTTTTTTTTTTTTTAAAGTTCTAAAGCGAAGAGCAAAGCAGAGCTCAAAACCAGGAGGAGGGCTGGGAGGTGCAGGATGGATCCACACACGTAAGGAGAGTGGTAAATAGTGGGCAACCATTAAGAGTGGAGGAGGGAGGGAAGAGGGATGACTGGGAGGTGACAAGGGAATGTTACCTTAATGTGGTTTGTATCTTTTTCTTAGGTCTGACTTTTCCTGAGGAGGATGGTTAGTTTTATTTTACGTATTATCCAATATCCTAAAGCTTTATTCTCTCTTAATAAAACATTCAATAACATAAGTTTAATGTTTGTGTTTTTCTTTCCCTGTATTTCTTTTGACAGAGGGTTGAACACAAAAACATGCAACACATGTAATATTTTCTATGTAGCCTGTATATAATACTAGTTGTTTCTGGAGGACTCTGGTGTCTCATAATGGTTTCAGGTTGCTGTTTTCACCTTTTCTAGCTACTGGGGGGAAAAAAAGGTCTACTAAATATCAGCTGTACCTAAATTGTGCTTTGACCTTGTTAGGCCCTCATTAAAACTATACCAATGTGTCATATTTTGTAAGCTCATCATAGGCTTTGTAAGTGGAGTGGTTACTCCAGCTATCAATGTACAGTAGACCAAAGTACAACATTTGCGTCTGAAAAGTCCTTAATTACGATATGTATATAAACTTTAATTATATATCTTTAACAATATTTTAATATTAAATAAGACAGGCTATATTAAAACAATCCAAGTGTTTGGCGGGAATGTTTGACGTTACACAGCGGTACATTACATGCAGCGTCATGACGTGATAGTGTACATTGTCTCTTATTGGTCCGTCCAGCTGTCCCACGGGTCTATGTAAACAGTGGTTTCAGTCCCGCAAACATTCCTGGAAATGTCTGTGGTTTCTTAAAGGGTACACAAAAGAAGAGGATTTAAATTTTGTTTGCTGAAGGTCAAACTGCTGCTCGTCTGAATCGTTCTCTTCTTCGGCGGTGAGGTTCCTGGTAGACAGTTGTCACCTGTGTTTTGCTAGCATGTCTGGCGGAGGAGTCATCCGAGGGCCGGCAGGGAACAACGACTGTCGGATCTATGTGGGCAACCTGCCCCCGGACATCCGCACCAAAGACGTCGAGGACGTATTTTATAAATACGGAATCATCCGGGATATTGATCTGAAGAACCGGAGAGGAGGACCCCCGTTTGCCTTCGTGGAGTTTGAGGACCCGAGGTGAGCCGCAGAGCCACATTTCACCCTTATCTGCAGTGTTTAAAAAGTCAGCCTGTCCTCAGCAGATAAAGCAGGAAGCATTGCTGCCTGATCAGTTATCTTCTTAAACAGCAGGTAACATACGAAGATGTTAGGTTACTGCCAATATATACAATACATGGTTCAATTTGTCATATAGAACAATGTATAAAATAAACTTAAAACACTTGGCTAAAACTACTGGACAACAAACCAGGATCTATACATTAAATACAATCCTGTAAAAACATAGAGAAACATTTCTGATAATTAAATAATGTAACTACATTTTATGGTGACACTTCTAACAATATTGTTTAAAGTTAACCCTTCAGATCAACAGGATGTTGTTAGGTACATCATTTGTCAATTTTACACCAAGGTGAAAATATCTGTGTAAGGACAATCGTATTTATTTTATTGTGGTTTTGCCAATAATTTTACAGCAGTCCCAAACCCAAATCTCTGGGCCTTTTAATCATTTACTTTTATTTTGGATTTAATGTTGTCACATTTCTTTCGTAGCCAAATTTAAGGGATTCTTATGGAAGATGTATCTCTTCATGTAATGAAAATAAAAAGAATATCACCCAAATATAGTGTCATCATCAATTTTTTTTGAGCTCCCAGATACTGACATCAGTATCTGTCTCAAAAATCCACTAGATGATTACTAGTTGAATACTGGGTATTTGTTTTGTTTGAGTGTTTTCAGTTGTCCTGCAGTGTAAGGACAGCACAACAAGCACAGTAAGCATGCGACCATTAGAGGTAAAAGCTGTGTGTGTGTGTGTGTTTTAATTGAAATTGATTGAACAGAGAGAGAGAGAGAACTTATTGGACTGTTTCAGCACCACGGAGAGAGACACAGATTGAAAAAGGTTTGAATCAACTTAGATTAACGCTGTGTCTGAAATCACTGCATATTTTCTACCTTATGCACTATAAACACCAAGGCCCTTTAATGAGTGTCCAAGTTCAAAGTGTGAAATAATTAAACATGCAATACATATACTACTCACAAGGGCTGAACAATTAAAATAATAATAAATCACAATTTGGTCATGTGCACTATCCAAATGCCAGGAGCTGCAATGTTTTGATAAAGGTAAAATGTTTCACAACATACGTTTATAAATGAGGCATTGTGGTGCTACAGAAATGGCTAGGCCTACAAATCATATTCCCCAGGCATTCATCCCACATGCATGTTTGATACAAACCCCAGCAAATATCACATCATCATTATTATAAACTGCAAAATTACCATCCTCACTGAATTTGTGACTTCTATTACAATTGTAACTTGTGTCAAAATTATCAAAATCAGTCATAGTCTTTTGATTGAGTGTCGCTGTTACCCTGCAGGGATGCAGAAGATGCTATTTATGGCCGTGATGGCTATGACTATGATGGCTACCGTCTCCGTGTTGAGTTCCCCCGAAGTGGACGTGGAGGTGGTCGGGGAGGTGGTGGTGGAGCTTTAGGAACCCCAAGGGGAAGGTATGGCCCCCCTTCCAGACGCTCTGAGTACAGGGTTATTGTCTCAGGTAGGTAAACCCTAGCAGATTATCTTACCTGGAATGTAAGTAAATGTTGTGTCTCTTATGACCTTCCTTTCTTCCTTTCAGGTCTTCCTCCCAGTGGAAGCTGGCAGGACCTGAAGGATCACATGCGAGAGGCAGGTGATGTATGTTATGCTGATGTGTACCATGATGGCACTGGAGTGGTGGAGTTTGTACGCAAAGAAGACATGACCTACGCTGTGCGCAAGCTGGATAACACTAAGTTTCGCTCTCATGAGGTAGGTTAGGGTTGCATGAAGGAATAGCTCTGGGACTAGATTTTGGAATTTAAACTTTTTGTTCAAGGTAAGTCCTGAAGGAATGGAGCAGGTCAAATGGACAAAAGGGGGACTAAAACAACTGGACAGTAAGTAAAGGTCCATTTTCACTATGGAAGACCATAACACATTGCCTGATATGTTTGCATTTGTCTTTATGCTGTGTAAACCTGTCACATCTCTGTGCTTATTTTGTCTGTAATTTTTTCATGTAGCTACTTTGTAAGAGGACAAACATTCATGTTGTTTTATCCATAGTAACCGGGGGGCGAGCATCTCCTTTCCCATTCCTACTTATTTGTTTGTGTGTTTAGGGAGAGACAGCCTACATTCGTGTGAAGATGGATGGCCCTCGCAGCCCCAGCTACGGTCGTTCTCGCTCTCGTAGCTGCAGTCGAAGTCGGAGCAACAGCGGGTCACGCAGCTACTCCCCTCATCACAGCAGGGGGTCTCCACATTACTCTCCACGGCATTCCCGCTCACGCTCTCGCACTTAGACACGCCCGGCCTTGATTAAACCACCAACCAGCTAAAACACAACAATGCATCTTGAAGTGGAGAAGACAAACTTCAAGGCACAAGTCCTGTATCGTCTCCATGGACCATTTGCAGTGTTAATTGCTGTTTCTTTTGTTGTGTGATCCTGATTCCCCAGTTTTCAGTTACATTTTCAGAGACTCTTGTTTGAACAGATACATTTACAGAAATAGTCTGGTCTGTCTACATTGCCCTCTCTCTTATATTTCTATTCCCCCTTTCCCTTTTCTCAGTGCTTCCTTTTCACCCCAAAATGATCAACATCCCTTTTCTGCTAACCTTGTCTCCCCTTTTCTGTACTTTTCCTCCTTTGATTCCAGGGTGTTTTGAACAGAATGTTGCCTTTTGGAGTCATTCATCATTGTATTTTTTCTGCTGTATTTGTTGTTTTGAGGGTGGTATGAATATACATTCTTTTCTCAGTCTTGCCTTTACTATTGTACTTTGACCCTCTCATGTCTCTCTGTAGAGTTCAGAGGAGCAGGATAGGATGGGAACAGAGGAAAAGGAATCACAGTTCATATTAAGATAAACAGGAGGAGGAGGAGTCAAATATGGCAACAATGGTATGATGGCTGAGGCCTCTCACAAATCTGCATAAAATAAGGCTTTATTCCATTTTTTACTCAGAATATACTCTTGAAAATAACTGAGTACTGTTACTGAATGTCTGTGGTTGTATTACAGCTTTTGTTTGGTTATGCTATAGTTGCAGTATTTGTGCATGTTCCCATGATATGTAAGTGCCAGCAAGGTTACTTGCCTTCTCTCAGTACCCATCAAAGCCCAGTGATTCTCACACTGGTTCTGCAGTTTTTTCCAAAGCACAGTAAAATGCTCTGTTGGGTCAGTAGAGTATTAGTTAACTGTAGTCTACATACAATGTACACTACCTTCTGATTAGAGATCAATAGTGTTTCTGTTTTTGCTCATATCTTAGTATCCAGAATAATTGCTTTTTTTGTTGGGATTATTTATGTCTTTTTCTAAGTATGTTCTGAAGGTGTGATTCTAACTTGCCTCCTTCTCTTTGGTTCTGCTGGTATTCTGAAGGTTTGGACTGGGCTCATTGTCTCCCCATTCCGGAGTCGGATCAGGATTCAGGATCAGATCAGGATCAGGATTAGGATTAGGCTTCGGGATGGATACATGGAGCAGGAGCATTTTACCGGGAGAGGATCCCGACCTCCGGCTCTGTCCACATAACCCCATCAAACTGGAAACATTGTAGTGAAATATTTAATCTAAATTGGCCATCAAACAAGTCAAAAGAAAATGTTTCTTTTTGTGTGGGACCACAGTCACTGATGACAACCTGATGAGTGATTGTTTTTCAGATTCCTTTTTTTTTTTTTTATTGAGAGGAGCAAAGCTCGGATCAAAACCAGGAGGAGGGCTGGGAGGTGCAGGATGGATACACGCACGTGAGGAGAGTGGTAAATAGCGGGCAACCATTAACAGTGGAGGAGGGAGGGAAGAGGGAGGACTGGTGAATCTTATAATTATTATAATCTCCAGCAGCTTGAGGTTTTGTTCTCTTCAATAAAAGTTCAATCTAATCTATAGTTTCATATTATTGTGTTTCTCTTTTTCTGTACTTGTTCTGTAATTGCAAATTCATAGATTATACTGTTTATCTAAAAGATTCCAGTTAGATAAAGGGAACACAAAATTACAGACTAAGCTGAAGAATGCAAAAAGCTCCAGACTTACATTATCTGACTAGACTTGTCTGATACCATAATATGCCTCAGTTTAGGGCCTTAGCTCAATGTATGCCAATTCTCCAAAAGTACAGTCTACAATGTATGCATCTCAAATACAATTTAATTTTTTAATTGTTTGTTTTCATAACAAATATCTCAATTTAAACAGTTCATTGACTGTGGTGGTTATCAATTTCTCTAGTGTGACACATGCTAAAGGGAAGGACGATCCAGTTTCTGCAGGGACAGGCTTTCTATTCTTGTCTCCACAAAACATTCATTAAAAACACTGACTAGCCTACCTACAATTCCCATTTGGCCCCGAATAAAGAAAGAAGGTCAGTATATTTCTGTAGAAGAAAATCCCAAAAGCAAAAAAAATGTTGATGTGTGATGAGGAAACGTCTTTTCTTGTGTCTCTTGCCACATAGAAAAGCAAGTCTTCCATATACTAACCTCAACCTTTACTATCCCCATTGAAAAAAAATCCATAACATAAATATGCAGATATTGGTGACTGCAGTAGTTTCCTTACTAGAGATAAGCTGTCTCCTACTTCACGGTAAAGTAAAATGAAGAGGTTTTCAAATTGCACTTGTTTGAACTGCAAAATCCTGCTTGCACATACACTTGGTAAATGTGAGATTTGAGCTGAGCAGAGAAGCTTTCAGCACATGAATGTGAAAACAGCCTCCTGACGTCAAACATTCTGTCCAGTGAAGCTCAAACATCCAAGTGAAGTAACAATAAACAAAACACGTTTCTGGGCAGGAGGGAACAAGAAAAGCCAAACTGACTTTGCATACAAACTCTAACTGCATGTTATCAGAGCATCATTCAGAGGGTTTTTTCTTCCTTCCTTTCTTTCTTTCCAGAGGTGATCACATCAGTAACCCAGGGTCAGAAATCAGACTGCAGGTTTCTCAGGTTTTTCCTAAGTTTTCCTCCTGACTGAATCCAGCAGACCTGGGTGTCCAGTATGTTATCATACTACATTAAAGAAAGTGAAAATCTAGCAAAAGGATTTTTTTTTTGGTGGTGGCTAATTTTTGTCTCAGGCAATGAATGAATCATTACTCTTAACAATGCATATTCCACTCATGCCTCTCCTCCCCTCATTGTGTCTTATCTCGAGCCTAATGCGTTGCAAGCTCGCCTAAGTTATGCAGATCAATACCATTGACAAACCTGATCACCCTGATTGATCAGTCCCTCTGAGGAGAGGGAGGGGGTGAAAATGGTGCATTCTGGGTGGAAATAAGATGCAGCCACTGTGCGCAAGTGAAAAACGCCGTCACTGGGGCGGAGGCTTCGCTGCAGCCAATTAAAGGGCAGATCTGAGGAAGTGGGCGGGACCGAGACGCACGCTTTCATTCAATAAATGAAGGAAAAACTGTGCAGCTGCGTGTAACCATCGCTTCTAAACAGTATAACTTCACTGAGAGACGGTAAGAGTTCAATACATAATTGATGTTATTTCATTGTTAGTGTTTATAATGAATGCTGCCTGCACACTGTCAGCAGGTGAGAGGCTTCTGTTTGCTTGCCTGCTCATCTCGCCTGAGCCTCTTGTCGTGGTCCTGAGAGGCTATATGAAAGCTCCCTCTACTTTCTTTTGCATTGTTGTTTGCAAACCTGACAACTTGAGCTGAATTATATGAGTAGCTTGTTGTTGAATATATGCGGACATGGTTAAGTGTCACTTCATTTGTAGCAGTAAACCAAAGTTATATTGCTGTTAGCTGCACAGAGCAGGTGCATCTTTTTCACCAGTGTCATGTCAGCAGCCTTCTGTTATTCTTGCAAACACAATGTCTGTCCTACAAATTGACTGAATTGTGTATATAACTGCACCAAGTATGATCCAGAACAACTCTGTCAATGTGCATCTGAGGGGGTGAGTCAAGGTTTTTCCTCCAAGTTCTCCAGATGACTTCCTGCTTCCTGAGGCCTCCTGTCCTGTCAGCTGGATTGGAGTGGAGATGGTGCCTGCCTCACTTAGCTCTCATGTAAATGATAATTTCAAAATGCAAACAAGTATACTCATAACCACAACCAGCCATTTGTTCTGTAAGCAAATGATGGCAGACGTGTTGTAGTCAAAGATGGGGAATGACAAGGCTCAGAGAGAACTATGTACAGAATTTCTTCTGACTCCTTTTGTTTCTTCTCTTGACCAGTCAAAAACGCCATCATGTCTGACAAGAAGGCAGTGATAAAGAATGCAGACATGTCTGATGATATGCAGCAGGATGCAGTGGACTGTGCCATGCAGGCTATGGAAAAGTACAACATTGAGAAGGATATCGCTGCATATGTCAAAAAGGTATGTGAGATCAATATCAAATTACCAGAACTGCTTATCAGTTCCCGTTCTTAATGGCCTTTTATTATTGTGTTCCCTGCAGGAGTTTGACAAGAAGTACAACCCCACATGGCACTGCATTGTTGGGAGGAACTTTGGCAGCTATGTGACGCACGAGACGAAGCACTTCATCTACTTCTACCTGGGCCAAGTGGCCATTCTGCTGTTCAAGTCAGGCTGAAATCCAAACACACCCTCATCAAGCTACTTTTAATTCAGCCCTTAATACTTGGTGCCATGCTGTACATTTGCTATCACCTGTCTGCAGACATGCTTTCCTCCAGGGTTCCTGCTTGCTTCAGTCTGTTATTTTTTGCCATCTACACCACCACCATCAGTAGATGGTGCGTTAGTCATGCCTGGACTGGTGGTGTGCCATTCATAGAGAATATAAATGTACTCCCCATGCCAGCTCTCAGTCAGCATTTGCACAATTTACAGACTCGCCATCACTCATAATTTCTGGATGTTGATTTTTTTTTGCTGTGTTGATGCACAGACCTTGTACATTGTTTCATATGGGTATGTTGTATAATAACTTATTTTTCATGGAATTAAAATGAGCAACAGACAGTTTTTGTTGAAATGCCTTTAATTTTCAGCTTCGACTGAGATTGAATAAAAATGCCAAGACTGTTGCTTACACTTAATAAAGAATATTACCTGCTAAGAGATTAAGGGTTTTGTACATGCTTGAACATTCCTGTTTCCACCTCAGTTGTGAATATTTACAGTGTTACTGTTGTACATCTCTGGAATGTAATTTAGTGTGCAGTTTGGTATTGTGATATTTTCAACATGTTCAGCACAAAACAACTTTGAAACAGTAAATTGGTTCAAAATGTTTGTGTGACTTTGCTTCACTTGCATGTACTGTAATTCCATTCACAAAAAAACATTGTTTATAAGAACAAGAATGACTTCACAAAATTAACAGATTGCCTGCAGGTTTTTTCGGCCAAGCTCGATCCACCTGTCACTGTAACACATCAGCCTTCCAAGTCATATCCAGAATGATTTTCTCAGCTGAATGTGGCAGAAATGATTAAAGGCAGAACTTCATATCTTCAGCAGAGACCACAGCTGTTGGGCCTGAGATTATGTTTATTAGACTACAGTCCACATCTACATTTTCAGAACCTTAATACAAATACACAAAGCTCAACAAGAAATTATATACAAAATCAAATGTGACATGTAAAATGGGCAGTTGTGCAAATGATTAAATCTTTTGATACTTAGTTTAAACCTCTGCATTTGCATAAAAAGGAGAGTGCAGGACCTTTTCTTGTTATGGTGTGTTTTCACATGTGGACATGGGCTCATTAAATGTAATTTACAGTAGTTTGTTCATCCCTTTCTGAGTTGGACAGGATAATAGTTGGGATCAACCTGTGTACTCTAGTGGGCAGTAATGAGCCCCATATTTGGATATCGAGATTGAAATGACGCCCGTGAACCACCAAACAAGTAAAACATTTCCGGGTCTAAAAAATATGGCGGCTCAAACCGGGTTGTCAGCACCGGCCCCCGTGAGTCGCGGCGATGTCCCTGTGTTCCCCCCGGTGTCTCTGTCCGCGGACGCCGCCCCGTTCACTCCGCTCGGGCCGGACGGCTGGAGGCTCGGTTCACCGCCGGACGCCGAGAAACAGTTCTCCCGCTGCGCCTCGAAGCTCCGAGCTCTGCGGGGAGACGGTGGTCATCTGAGGGAGGAGCTCAACCTGCTGTTCGACCAGCTGCTGTCCGAGAACTACAACAGAAGCATCGAGACCAACATCAACATCCGAGCAGAGGTGACACACAGCCGCTTTGTCTTATTCTGGTGTCTGTTTTTAACACGACATGTGAGACTGACAAGACAACAAACAAACCTACATGTCTCTGAAGTTTGGTCCAGGTTTGCTGCCAGAAACTTCTAGTTTTATAGTCACGTACACAATCATAGCTCCAGAACAAGTCTAACAAGTAGATAAGTTAAATATAATAAAGACAAATCTATCAATAAACTATAAAAGAATCTTGCAAATAGATGAAGTAAGATAGAAGTATACTAAATAAAGTAGGAATTAACATTATGGTCTGCAATGATTTTCAGTGCTGACTATGTGTGCTGAAAAATTGTACAACCAGTAGTGAGTTTTAGAGAAATGAACCAATATAACCAGAATACTACTATATGCAATATAAGATGGCATTGGTGTGATGATGATGCATGACAGGTGGGTGTATTATAGGTTATATATATGTGTGTGTTTGTGTGTGTGTGTGTGTGTGTGTGTGTGTGTGTGTGTGTGTAAAGTCAAGACAAGCCGCCAAAAAGTACAAAAAACTAGTGGCATAATAAAAAAGTTTTTGATTCTCTTTACTTCTCTAGTGATGGACAGTGAAAGAAGAGATCTGTGGCTTCAGGTCATTCACAGAGAGGCTGAAAATGCAAAACTGTGGGAGCTGGCCAGTCAATACATTTACATCTGTGGCAAACATGTGTGATGTGTGTGCTGGTTGTGCCTGTGGACTTTATTCACTGTGGAGTGAATAAAAAGATTTAGTGATGGTGTAACTAAAGTTTTTACTGTGCAGAAATATAGTCCTGCCATAAAACTGCTTTTAGAACAGTCTGTCCTAAGGCTCAAAGTAATGCGCTGGTAACATACACTCCTACATTTCCTTTAAAAACATCAACCTTTCCTATTTTTGTCCTCACCACATGTGATGTCCAAGATCATTTTGTGTTGTTCCTGTGAAAGAGATTCTTTATTGTGCTGAGCCTCTTATTTCCCATTGCAGGATGTGTGCAGTCTGCTGAAACACGCCAGCTGTCTGGTGCCACTGAGTCAAGAACATTTAGTCATCAAATTTTGCCAGCTAGTACATCATTTACTCAATCAACTGAAGGTAACAACTAGCATTTAACAGTAGAACTTATATTACACATCTAATGACCTTGACTGTGTGTGTAAAAGTGCTGTACTTTCTGAGTCAACCTTGCAATGCCATGTTTTTCCTCATGGTCTGTTCTCACTGTTGCTTAAGGTAATAATGGACGAGCAGACATTCGATGTCTTGGTGAACTACACTGTTAAAGCACTGAAATTGTGCAGCACGTGGACACACTCAGATATCCTCCTGGCACTCTCCACAATCGTGTATGGCAATGGACCTCAGTGCCAGCAGGTAGGCATTTGCTCGAGCTTTGTGAAAGTGTATTGAGGTATGTGACAACTGTTGAATGTTTACAGTGAGATGTTTTGATTCATAGCACCTCGGCGACTTGCTGGGTGAAGATGGCGTGCTCCTGCTATATAGTTCTCCATCCCAGCCAAATATGGAGCTACGCCGTGTTGCTCTTACCTGCATGGCCAACATCTGTCTCAGGTAGGCTGTACATGCAAAATGTTCCACACACTATATGAGTATGTTCAAAATACTCAGATTTGCTTATATTTTCATCTAGAATCCAGAATCTATTCATAAAGAATACTTGTTTGCATTCTAGGTCACAAACTGGCCTCTGTGTTATAGTTTAGTTTCAGCTAAATGCTTCTTAAATTGTTGATTGTAATTATTTCTGTGGTCGGCCGTCTTGTTTCTCTCCAGGATTCCTGGTCAGCCACCTTTGGATGACCAATACAGAAGTCTATCTTTCAGCGTCTTCCTGAAAACACTACAGTCACCCAAACCTCCCAACACTGATGAGCTCTTCTACTGCATGGTACGGATAATCGGTGTGTTGTAATGAAAACTTCAATGGGGAAACTACGTTTAATCATAGTTGACCCATGGTTGCCCTTGTGTCCTCTGTGCAGGTGATCCAGGCGGCACTGAAGGGACTTCAGTGTTGTCTATCAGGTGGGAAGTGGAAATTTGGTGGAGGAGAGGAGGTCGGGTCAATATTGGCGTCACTCAAGGTACAAAATTGTAACAGACAAATATGAGCAAATTGCGTTGTCTTTTTTTGTCCTTTATCCTGCACAAACACCACATTTGAGTTTATATTTTACATGTTTTCTGCAGAGGCTCATGTTCCAGGGAACCCCAGGTGTGAATGTCGAGTGGCCACCTGTGCTTTACCCAGCACCTCTTCCTCAGTATGAGGGTGTCTCTGCACCAAAACCAGCTGAACCATCAAAACCCTCTGAACCACCAAAGGACGCTGGTGTGCCAGGCAAAACCTCAGGGGTAAGACAAGCCTTTGTTTTTATTGGTATAAGTTCTAGTAAGGACCAGTTTAAAATCTAAGCTGTGACACAAATTTTTGTAAATGTTTTTAATGTCTTTCCTCAGAATAAAAAGAGGAAATCCAGAGGGAAGGGGAAGAAGACGAGCACAGAGGAGAGCAGAGGAGATGATGGAGAGGAAGACGATAAAGAGGCAGTGCCAGGACTTCAGAAAGGAGGGGCAAGAGAGGGAGGCAGAGTGGAGGGAGAGTCCTTGTCTAAACCTTCTGCTGTGTCTCTCTACCCCTCCTGGAAAAGAACCAGCTCTGACTCAGAGTTTTCTGACCCAGAGGGCAGCGCACAGAGCAAATTAAGGTACAGAAATACACGGTCAGCCTTCATGACCACTATCTCCGTATTTTTGATACACACATTTGAGTTTTTCCTAAACACTAACAGGTTACATTAGAGGGGGAAAAAAACAGTTCCACAGTTTGTTATATCCCAGGCTTTTCTCTTTCAGGCTTTACCACGGTCGTGTGCGTCAGGGAGCACTGCACTGTCTCCTGGCAGTGATGAAAGGTGTAGAAAAAAGGACTCTGTACGGCTACTGGTCCTCCTTCATCCCTGACTCTCCTATTGGGGGACCTCCGCCTCTCACTCTCCTCACAATTATCCTGAAGGACCCCTCACCAAAGGTACAGCACACCCTCAACCGTGTTACAGTTCTCCTCCATGCATGTGGCTGTAGCATCTGTCTCCTTTCTCTCCCTGCAGGTGCGCGCATGTGCGCTTCAGGTATTGTCGGCCATGCTGGATGGCTCCCGTCAGTTCTTGGCCGTGGCTGAAGATACGGCCTCTCCTCGTACATCTTACACGCCTTTCTCCTTCTCGCTGGCTACTGTCGTCAGAGAGCTGCACCGCGCTCTCAGTCTGGCTCTGCTGGTTGAGACCTCCCCTCAGACACTCACACAGGTCATAAAGGTAAGATGACATAAGCTTGATAAACACGAGTTTGTGATGACGCCTTTACCTTCTAAAAGTTTTCTCTCCTGGGTTATTGCTGCTGTATTTTCTCACTGTGTCTCAACATAGAGTATTTTCATTAGAATTGATCTCCACTGGCCTCTGTTATTTAAAGTATGACAGCTCTTGCAACCCAAACACGCCCTTGATAGTTGGAGGTGGTAAAAATGACAACTCCCAAATTTAGGTTATAAGAGAATGAGCATGAAACAAGTTAGGCTGAGATGGTGCTCAACTCAGGCATTTTACTGTCCTCACCTCTTATCTCCACCTTTCCTGTCTGTTAGTGTCTGGCCTATCTAGTGTCAAATGCTCCCTACCACCGTCTCAGACCTGGTTTGCTCACCCCGCTCTGGAAGCAGATGCGTCCCTATGTGCGCCACAGAGGTCTGTATCACATCTGTACAATGTACAAGTATTTAAGAGAACAGATCAAGCAAACATGCCTCTTTTGATACACATGCTCTCTGTCTTCAGACGTAAACGTTCGTGTGTCAGTCCTGACACTTTATGGGGCTCTGGTGACGACTCAGGCTCCTCTCCCTGAGGTGCAGCTCCTCCTCCAACAGCCAGAGGGCAGCAGCAGTAGCGCTGGCTCATTCACTCCACAGGACTCGACTCTCAGCTGGAGACAAAGAGATGGAGTGTCCTCGCCCTCTCGCACACCAGCCACACCCTCCCAGCGGAGCTCGCACACACAGTCCCCCAGTGTTCCCCGCACACCGGCGGAGGAGGACAGCTCCCCACCATGGCTGCTGCAGTTGTGTGTGTCGCTGGTGACTCAGCCTAGAGAGGACCAATCAGACAGCGAGGGGACAGGGACAGGAGGAGGTGCTTTAGAGCCCTCCCCTGTCCGACTAGAAGCTCTACAGGTAAGAGATAATGGGAGAGACAGAAAGGAACAAAGGAGATATTTCTGAAGGTGTTTTTTTTTTTTTTTTTTTTAATGTGTGTCCTGTCTGTTCCAGGTCATGTCCCACCTGGTCCGTGGCTACTTCTCTCTAGCTCAGTCATGTCTGTGTGAGATTGGGCAGGTGAGCGCTCGCTGCCTGGGGGAGACGGACCCCTCCATACAACTGCACGGAGCAAAGGTAACACCTTCTAGTTTCTCTAACTCTCTGTAGGTGACTTCTCTGCTCTGATGTTCAAGCTCTAGAAGTTTAGATGGTATAAATATAAAAATTAAATCTCTGATTGCACTAAATGACATGTATTTGGAAATGACATGAGCAACAATCATAAGGTCCAGATCTGTGCACTGATATCTGTCTTCTTCTATTTAGTTACTAGAGGAGTTGGGGACAGGTATAATCCAGCAGTACAGAGTAGAGAACAATGTGCCTGAGAGCTCGAGGGTCCCAATGAGCCAAGTAAGTACAAACTGACTTTACACTGTGTGTGCTGCATCAAGGCAGGACAGTTTTATTTTGTTAAGAGATTGTTAGATTAGATTAGATTCTTTCTTTCCTTTCCCCCTCTCATTTGGATCATATAACGTTCAAAGGCCAGGAATAGAACCAAGCTAAGTTCATCTTTATTTTATTTGTATGTTCATTTTTCGATCTCTGAATTATCTGCGCCTCAGCATTTATGGTATGCCAGTGGAGACTCTCTGATTGTTTTCAGATGTGTGATTAGAAAGTTTAAAGTTCATACATATGTTGGCATGATATAGGTAGTGCTGTTTTGGTCTGAAGTCTTGAGTGGTCCTCTGAACGGAGCACTGCAGAACGAACAACACCCCACGCTGCAGACGAGTGCCTGCGACACGCTATCTTCCATCCTGCCGCAGGCCTTTGCACAGCTGCCTGTGAGTCTCCCTTTGATCAGACTGTCTGTTTCTGCTCAGCTAATACTGAGCTTCATGGAGCTGAATGTATGACGTGCAATGTTGTTTTAAAGGACAAGACCCAGCTGATGTGCATCACTGTGCTGCTGGGGCTGACCTACAGTGAAAACTACCTGGTGAAGACTGCAGCCGTCAGAGCTTTGGGAGTCTACATACTGTTCCCCTGTCTGAGAGAGGTGGGGGCATAGACCACTGAGCAACATGCTTCTGACCCACAAGGATCTCTTATACAGTTTGTAATTTGTTTTCTCGCTCTTGTTTCAGGATGTGATGTTTGTGGCAGACACAGCAAACACCATCCTTGCTGCTCTCGATGATCGATCTCCAAATGTCCGTGCCAAGGCTGCCTGGTCCCTGGGCAACCTCACAGACACACTTATTGTTAATATGTAAGAGAACATGGATACAAAGTGTTGAGTAGATGATTTATGAAGCATAGTGAATGCATCTTCTCATCACTTATCTCACAAAATAAAAGAATAGGTTTAAGAATAAGGAAACACTTTAGCTAACTTATTTGGATAAACCAGTATGATATAACATTCAATGTATTTAGTCTGTTAATGGAGATTCTATTATATTTCTGTTTATCTTCTGTTTTTATCAGGGAGAGTGTAGGTGTGGACTTCCAGGAAGAGTTATCGGACATGCTGCTGCTCAAGATGTTGCAGGCAGCCACACGAGCAGCAGCTGACAAAGACAGAGTGAGAGCATTCACACTTTTACACACAAGCACAAACATCCAAATTTATTAACTCTTGCCACATTTTGTTCTGCTACGTAGTAATTTCAAAATGGATATCTTCTGTCCAAGAGGAAACAACTAAGTCTATGAGATGAAGAGTACATTTTCTTTTTATTTGTCTCTCTAATCTCTTACCTTGGTTCCTCTCTTCAACCCTCTCCAGGTGAAGTCTAACGCAGTGCGAGCGCTCGGGAATCTGCTTCATTTCCTGCGTCAAAGTCAGCTGACCAGGTCTGCGTTCCAGCGCCCACTGGAAGACGCAGTCCGCGCTCTGGTTAAAACTGTCCAATCAGAGGCCACTATGAAAGTGAGATGGAATGCCTGTTACGCATTGGGAAATGCTTTCAGAAATCCAGCCCTGCCACTCGGTAAGTGTTTATTTCCAGTGCCTGTGTTTGCCCCCAGTTCATCAACTGTACTCTGTGACCCTACTTCCAACCAGGATTCAAAGGGATAGTTTGATGTTTTTTGAATATGCTTATTTGCTTTCTTGTCAAAAGTTAGAGAAGAAGATGAACATCATTCACATATCTGTTCTTTCATATGAGGCTTCAGCCAGAAGACAGCTAGCTAGAGGTTTTGTTTGTTGAAGGGATGCAAAATGTGCCTAACTGCGATTGAATTTAATTTTAGTTTTTATTTTAATCTCACTCACACCCCAAAGTTAACAGCTCATTTCTGTTTCTTTTTCCCTCTCAGACTCAGCCATGTGGTCTCGTGATGCCTTCTCCTCCCTTTGCCATGTTGTCACTTCCTGTAAGAACTTCAAGGTGCGGATCAAGTCTGCTGCTGCCCTGGCTGTTCCCAGCCACCGCCATTGCTATGGGGACACAAAGCAGTTCAGCTGCGTGTGGCGTTCCCTGGCCACAGCACTGGAGAACAGCGAAGATACCAATGACTTCTTAGAGTACCGCTACAGTGCCAGCCTGCGACACACGCTCTCACAAGCTCTGCTTCACCTCCTCAGCCTCAGCCAGTCACAGGACATGCCAGCCCTCGGGGCATCGCTGGCTGGAGAGGAGGGTAGTGGCATCAAAGAACATTTGATCAAGTATGTCAGAGCGGAGGAAGGAGGAGGAGACGGGGAACAGGGAGAGAAAGACGGGGGGGACAGTTTCACCCCTCAGCAGAGACTTGGAGGTCTGCAGCAGACCCTGAGCAGACTGAAGGAGTTGAAGCCTGAAGGAGGACGGGGAGAGGAGGAGAAGGGTAAGGAGGTGGTGGTTCTCTTCCTGGATGATTTGCTGAAGAACTGTGAAGAGCCGTAAAGTCTAATTCCCAACTGCAGCACAACTGAGTTCTCAAGGAATGGACAGACGAAAGACACGTCCAACAACACACTAAAGGCAAAGATCATCTAACAAGGAACCACAATTTTACCTTTTTTTCTTATGCACATTTCAAGACATTGTAAAGTTCAGTGCCTGTAAGTCCTTTTATGTAATTGCACTTGCACTCTTTTATAGATTAAAGGTGCAGTCAGTGATTCTAATCTCACCGCTTGTCAAATTCAGCGAATGAGCCTTATGAGCCACACAACACTATTCTAGCCAATCAGCAACTGACCTCTGCCTTTCCCTCTTCCACATCTTCACCCACAAGAAACTGAGCTGCTCTAAGATAGTGATGAAACATAAATAATAATATTATTTTAATCATATTACAACCAGTGGAGTCGCCCCTGGCTGACCATTAGAAAAAATGGACAATAGACATGAAATTTCAACATATGAAGATGATGATGATATGACAAACATGAAGATTGAGATTATGGATGATTGTTTATTGTTATTGACTTTCAGTGGAATCTTATTGTCATAACATGTTACTGCTTAGCAGAATTTTGTTGTCCAAGTTAATGAAGGTCAGAACTTTTTATTTATTGTTAACACATGTGGAAAGTTTTTTGAATATCAATTTGATTGTTTTATTTGTCATTTACATACATTTGCCATACTAAGATATACACAGTGGTTTCAGAAAGTATTCAGACCTCTTCAGTTTTTCTGACTGTCCTTAAGTGGCCCTGCCAAAGCTCTGAATACTTTCTGAAACCACTGTTACATCAATATTTGCTTCATATTTTGAATGCTGTCATAATAATACCAATAATATTGCCGAGCTATAATTCAGGTCATGAAGTAAACTACATTGTCTGTGTGAACACAGCAACGACGCTGACTGGAGTGACAGACTGAACATCTGTGCAGCACATTAGATGTTCAGAGCAATAAATAGTGATCCTACAGTCTGGTTTCAGAGTTACTCAACACAACAGTGTACATGCAGTAGATTTTGATATGAGAGAAATCTTTTATCTGTGCCATCTTGCAAGGTGTTGTTTTCCACAAATTGACCTTAGATTTAAAACACTAATGTGTACCTGTTGCACAAAAGGTAAAAACATGGAAGTAACAACTCAGGTCTAAAATGCATAGAAATATATTAGAGTCACGGTTGCTTTGATGGAAAAATACTCCCTGAATTCATAAAAAGAAAAAAGAAACAACAGTAAAATGGCTACTCAATCATGAAAGTGTTGACCTTTAAGTAAATATCTTAGGTGTGTCTACATGTCTTGGTGGACTACAAAATATGTAAGTTTCAACTCTTACCAAGGCCTTATAGTTTATGATTATCATTACTCTATTTCTGCACAGGCTACGTGCAGACTTTTGTGTAGTCGGGGTATTAAACGCAGCCAGCAGAGGGCGCTAGTGCTCAGAGGGGAGGGGAAAAAGTGCTGGTGGATGATCCGGATGTTGATTAGTGATGCCTGAGTCCGGACAGACCACGCTGCTGCAGTGATGGACACCTTCGAGTTGTTTCGGAAACTCGGAGCTGGAGCTAAGTTTGACCTGAAGAGGTTTGGTCAAGACGCCGCTCGGTTTAAGGTAAACTTTAGTCATTTAGCTGATGATTTACTGAACGAAAATAGCGACTGATAACAGCAACACGAATCACGTTTAATGTATTTGGCTAATCTCGATTTATGCCAGCGTGAAGTGTGCTGCCATGTTTGCTTTTCGTTTTTCTACATTTTAGGGAGATTGGTTACCTTCATTGGATGAGTGATGGGACAACATGTCACACACGTATATTATACACGGACGGTGACAGTATCTCTACCTCATTTTGCAGGTTATCAGGTCTCAGGGAGTGGAGGCGTCCTCAGATCCTCTCTCTGCGATCGATTTCTTTGGCACAGGATCAACCAATGGAGCCCAGAGCAGCTCTAAACGACTGGAGGACGACGACGAAGAAGATGATGATGAATATGAATATGAGGTGGGAAAGAAAAGTGGAGATTCTGGCGCAAGAGGCAAAAGGAAGCATAAGAATGAGGAAAGAGACGTGAAGACAAAGAAGAAAAAGACGAAAAGCAGCCAGGTGGAGGTGGAAGGTAAAGCTACATTAACAACTGATTAACAGCTGGCTGTGGTCATTTACAGATGTTTTGACGTTTCCAGATATTTGTATAAACATGACCTGTGTGTTACATACACAAAACACTTTACACACTAAGGATATATAAGGAATATAGTAATGTCAAGACATCATCTTTGTCACCTCTAGTTCTGTGAGTAAACAGCAGAAAACTTGTCAATGACAACATCTGTATTTTGTGATATGGACAAACAGAAAGTTGTCCAGCTGGAAAAAATGTCACCATTCATTAATTAATAATTTATGGCACGTATTAAGCAAAAATGGCCAAAATTCTCTGGGTCCAGCTTCTAAAATGCAATATTTTGTAAAATAAATGACTAATTGACTGAATCAATCATTGTATGTGATGACAACATGAATGCGATGAAGCCCTTCATGTCTGAAACTCATTGCTATTTGCTGTCTTCTGTCTGACTGAAGCTGGTGGCAGAGTGCAGAAAATCACTGGGGGAACCGGCATCACCTGGACCTCCTCACTGGACAGAAAGATTGAAAACCTGCCGAGTGACGGGAAGGAGAAATCTTCGCTGAAGAGATTGAAACATCTTCATCAGGAAAAGGTCCTCATAGAGGCACAACTCCCAAAATAAGATAGAGGGATTTTATGTGATTTTGACAAATGTAAAAATGTAGTGTTCAGTAAAGGTACCACTGATTTTATTTGATTTCAGGTGAATCGTATTCGCTCTCAACACCGTATAAATGTGCATGGCTGCGACGTACCTGACCCTGTGTGCACATTTGAGGAGCTGCAGTCGGAGTATCGTCTCAACTCGCGTGTCCTCCAGAACCTCAAAGACGCAGGGCTGGACTCCCCAACACCAGTACAGATGCAGGCGATACCGCTCATGATGCATGTGAGTGGAGACACACACATTCATTGGTTCCCAAACAGTATACAGACAGTGATTTTGTGAGGATTTTCACATGTTTGGTTTGTGGATCAGGGTCGGGAGCTGCTGGCCTGTGCTCCCACGGGATCAGGGAAGACTTTGGCTTTCTGTCTCCCGCTGCTCGCCCACCTGCAGCAACCAGCCAACCTGGGTTTCAGAGCTGTGATCATCTCCCCAACCAGAGAGCTGGCCAGCCAGGTACACAACACACACAATGTTTACGAAATACTTGAAAAATGTCAGTTTCCCTGTTGTTGTAGTTTCAGCTATTGCTGAAGTTGTTTTTATTAAATGATCACACACACATATATATGTATATTCAACACCTTTCAGTCAATTTTGTTGTATTGTGTTTAGACCTACAGGGAGCTCCTCCGCCTGTCAGAGGGAGTAGGATTCAGAGTTCACATCATAGACAAAGCCTCTCTGGCAGCTAAGAAATATGGACCACAGTCAAATAAAAAATATGGTAAGAAATGGAAAAGATGTTTTCACTCAAGGTAAATTAGGAAACATGAATTTCCTTTATTTCACTGTTTACCTTGTACATTTCCCTGTGCAGATATACTCGTCAGTACTCCAAACAGACTCGTCTTCCTTCTCAATCAGGATCCCCCTGCTCTTGATCTCAGCAGGTAACACTGAATCTATCACTCTCTGACATTGTTTCTTTCTTAGACATTTCTTGGTAACTGAACAAAACTTATGTTTACATTGACATTGACTCACCAGATCTCATTGTGTGAATCCTTGAGTTCGAACAAAAGTGAGACAGCCATTTTCTTCCTCAAACAACATTATAAATCCTGCATTGTTTACATCTAGTCTGTCTCTCTTCGGCCTACCTGGCTTCAGTGAGCCTAATATTATTGATCCTGAATAAGTAGTGTCACTGTCCTCCTTATCAACTGGTCCCGTTAACTCTGGGTTTTCCTACGCAGCTCTGAGCTGAGTCATGTGAAAGAGGTAGTTATTGAATAGAATCAACATTGTCAGAACCATGAATGAAGTACTAGTCCCTGGTGGTCTAGTGGTTAGGATTCGGCGCTCTCACCGCCACTGTTTTTAAAGTGCTTCCTATCAAAAACAAAACAAAAAAAAACTGATTGCTGTCTTTTGGTTTTCAGTGTGGAGTGGCTGGTTGTCGATGAGTCCGATAAGTTGTTTGAGGACGGTAAGAAGGGCTTCAGGGAGCAGCTCGCCACAGTTTTTCTGGCCTGTTCAGGTTCAAAGGTGCGCAGGGCTTTCTTCAGCGCCACCTGCACGGCAGATGTAGAGCAGTGGTGCCGTCTGAATCTTGACAACCTGGTGTCCCTCAACATTGGACACAGGTAATATACATGTAGAACTCCTTACTTTGGTGGAGTTATAGCCTTTTTTTCTTGCCTTAAAGAAATGAATTTATCATCTTTTCAGAAATACGGCAGTTGAGTCGGTGGAACAGGAGCTACTGTTTGTTGGGACAGAGAATGGCAAACTCGTGGCCATGAGGGACATCATCAAAAAAGTAAGGGACACTTCAGAGAGAGTGCTTCTTAAGCTTGTAAAGAATTCATTAAAGTTGTTTGTTTTCTGAATCATCCCACAGTCACAGTTTGAGTTTTACAGCTGAATTGTTACTGTTAAAGGTGGAAGTGTCAGAAAACACATGGATGAGCAGAGGCTCTGTTTCTGTATGACCTAACACTACATGAAAGCATGTTCTCCTTGCCATTTTCAGGGTTTCCTGCCTCCCATGCTGGTGTTTGTGCAGTCTATAGAGCGGGCGCGGGAGCTTTTTCATGAGTTGGTGTATGAGGGCATCAATGTAGACGTGATCCACGCAGACCGCACACAGCAGCAGGTCCACACAAACACTTCATGCACTGTATTAAGGTTTTTGTGAAATGCGACTTTGTATTTATCCTCTTCCTCTCTGGCTTTTCTGTTTCAGAGAGACAACGTAGTGAACAGTTTTCGCTCGGGAAAGATTTGGGTATTGATCTGCACGGCTCTGCTCGCCAGAGGAATCGACTTCAAAGGAGTCAACCTTGTGCTGAACTACGACTTCCCCACCAGCTCTGTGGAGTACATTCACCGAATTGGTTAGTTTTTAGTATAATCAGTCATTTCACAATAAGATCATCCATTAACTGATTAGTCAGTAGAGAAAAAATAAATCAATGATTATTTTGATAGCGATTATTCATAACTTATTCTGTAGAAAGACCAAACATTTTCTGCTCACTGCTTTACAAACCTGAGGATTTGCTTTTGTTCAGTTTACGTCATTGTTTTTTTATGACAGCCTGTGTTGGACATATGCCATTATAATCCTGAGTCATCTCACCCATTTCTTCTCTATTCCTCCTTCATGTATCATCCCGCTTTCTGCTCCTCAGGTCGAACTGGTAGAGCTGGACATCAGGGCAAGGCCATTACCTTCTTCACAGAAAATGATAAACCACTGCTACGCAGGTACGTGGGTACATGAAACCTGAATATTACTGAAATAGATCTTCAAGATTTACTTGGTTTGTATTTAAACCTTGAAGCCAGTTTTTGTCAGTTTTTGCTGTCAATTGTCGAAGACAAAAGGCCCAAAAATCATGAAAAACATCCCAATTTGTCTCAAGTACTGTGAAACTTTTTGGGCTAAGTGTGTTGGATTGGTTCACTTTTCCCGAACCATGTTACATGTATTTTAAAGAAAACATCACATTATCTACATTGCTGCCACAACATGCAGCTTGAGTCTGTACTAATTCTATGAGGAGTTTGTTTTTTGTGTACAATGATTTATGATTTACACCTCTTTAATTTCTCTCTATTTTTTTCTAACAGTATTGCAAATGTCATAAAACAAGCCGGCTGTCCTGTACCTGACTACATGATTGGCTTCAAGAAGATACACAGGTAAAAGAGATGTATGATAATAATGAAGCAAACATTAAAAGGCATTTTTGCTTTTTTATTTCTTGCTAAATTCATCAGTTTCACTTTTTGGTGATGTGGTTGTAATGGTTAAGTTTTATTTGTTTTGTGTTTAGCAAAGTGAAGCGGAGACTTGAGAAGAAACCTCCCAACAGAAGCACTATTTGCACAACTCCTCGCTTCTTAATGAAGAAGAAAAGTAAAGCACCAAATAAAGGACAGAAAGGAGGAAAAGAGGCAGCAGATGGAGAGCAGAAAGGAGAAAGTGGATCTCAAACGGCAGTGCACCAGCAGAAAGAGAAAAAGAAGACAAAAGGACAGGGGGTGAAGAGAAATAAAACACAGAAAGAAGGCGGAACAGAAAAACACAACATGTCTCAGAAGACAGGATCAAACTCCTCTGGAGCCAAGTTAAAAAAGTAAGGATAGTAGATGAACTTTCTTACAATTAATATCCCAATACTCTCATGTATTCATTTATGTATGATTAATTAGTTGTCTTGTTGTTGAAATTGATCTGTTTGATACCCCTCAAAACGATCAAATCCAATATCTGGAATCGGTTCACTTTGTAATAAAAAGTTATGAAGTTATGACACACATTGAGGATGATGATGAAATGAATTAACTTAGATTTGTTTTTTTATTGTCTCTACCCGGAAAAGGGTGAAGAAAAATAAGCCACAGGAGGAATAGGGGAGAGTGGCACAAGCAGACTCATATGAAGATGGACATGGATTTTTTTTTTTTTTTTTTACATCTTGCTGTCTGATTTACTGCTAATTTCCATATTTCTGTGCTTTGTATTATCAGAGTATAAAATAAACTGTTTTATATGTATTTGTTATTTTCTCTCTGTTTCTGTTACATTTGCTCACCTGCAACATATGAAATTGATAAAATATTCTGAATCATTCAAGTTGCACTAACAAGCTACACCCAAGTACACTGATAGATAAGGGTATGGAATCATTTCAAGGTATTTTTAATTAAAATGAAACTATAAATAAAGGCAGAAATTTGTGAGAGATATTGGGAAAGAAGTTCCCTTAAGATTTTAATACCCGTGGGTTACTCTGGAGTAATATTCAGGCTCTACTGAAAGGATAAATTCTCCATATGTTGGCTCAATGGAAGCTGAGAGATCATGTAGCCATAAGCTAAATCCTACTTTTTGTTGTTATCCCCAGCACAGGACAGATTTATATTTTTAGCTTTTCTATCAGTAAGTTATTTTTCATAAGAACAATTTTTTTTCATGAAACAAACAAAAACATCCAAATAATATGCAAACAAAATGCAGTATATGAATTATGTTCATACACAATAAATAAGCTTTCATAGCCTTCTTGTTTTCATTAAATGTGCTGTTAAATTCAACTAGATCCAGGAAAAAAAATGCTCACAGCAATTTCCAAACAAACCTTTTTCGAAACCGATAATTCAACGAAAGTATCTTATCATCTTGTTGCCTCTAAGACAAAGCAAAAGGTCATATTTTATCATAATTTTACACCAAATTGAACTGATAGTTTGACAGATTGACAGATTCTATGTGAATCTATCTTAAATACATTTGTTATAATAACTCATCGCTTCCCTCTGCAATTAGGGTGGATTCCGGCCAACTCTCTCCACTGTCGCGAGACATCTGCAATGAGATCTCGCCCATGCATTATACTGCAGGAAACCCCGTCCAATCTTCCTTTCTCAACATGGCACCGAAGGTGAAGAAGGAAGGTTTGTCAATGTAATAATTTTGAATGAATAAATCGTATATGCCTCAAGAATAACACCACTGAGATTCATTAGATGGACCCGAAATGTCAATATACACTGACAGTGGTTCAAATATACTCAGAGTATTGCTGTAAACTGTCTAAATATGTTGATTACGCCGGCTGTCTCCGGCATGTATGCTGGAACGTGATGCTAAGCTAACATTAGCATGTCAGCATTGACGTTGCTGATCAGTCGTTTATTTACAGCTTTTATTCTGTCCCGATGTTTTTTACACAGCCTGTTATGGACGCAGATAGTTAACGTTAACCAATATGAATCCTAGTTATTATGTTAGATGTTGTGGATTCGCTGTTTAGTGATGTTAGCAGTGGCTGCTACTCAGCGGTATTTGAAGCGTTTCTGTAGCTACACGTGAAAGTTAGCGGTTCAGTTGAGCTCATATTAACATTACACGAAAACTAACAAAGTTCGCAAACATTGGCCATTCCGCTAATTGCATATATTATTGGGTATGTAACGATAAATTCAGTGATTGTTGGACGGTTTCATGTAGATTGAGGCTCAGTAAGGAGTGAGTAGTTTTTAGCGTGCTAAGTGGCGAGGCAGAGACTTCAGTGTCTCCATGTACAGAAGCTGATGTGTGCATTTGTTGCAAACGACCGAATTAATATTAAACCCGTCATTAGTCCTGGAAAGTGTGCTGCAGTGGCTGGATTATATCTCATCCCTTTCCCACATAAATGAAGATTGGTGTAATGTCTCATCTGGTCCACCAAAATGTGGCTTTTCCAGATGACACTTCATAAGGGGAATAGCAAACTTCCATGAGCTATAAGTATAAACTATGGGCTCCTTTGTGAACTGTTTGAGATGGAGAGGACCAATTGTGCTGTTTGTTCCTTATTATCAAGTATTAGTACCTGTAGAAGCAACTAACCAACTCTATTTCTCTCTTTTAGCTGTCCCTGCCAAAACTGAGGCAAAGTCAAAGGCCCTGAAGGCCAAGAAGGCTGTGCTCAAGGGCGTACACAGCCAGAGGAAGAAGAAAATCAGGACTTCTCCCACCTTCCGTCGCCCTAAAACCCTCCGTCTCCGCAGGCAGCCCAAGTATCCTCGTAAGAGTGCTCCTCGCAGGAACAAGTGAGTTACAATGCCAGCATGCTGCTGCAAAATGCAGATTGAACATGGTGCACATGATGCTTAATGCGATCAAAGTATGAGAAAGCATGAGTCCAACTTAATAAACTACTGATGCACCCAACTAAAACATTTTTACATGTTTGTTGTTGAGAACAGTAAGCAAAAGCATATGATAAGAGAGGTGTGAGGGTTTTGGCCTAATTTTCTTTGTTTGCTTCTGCAGGTTGGATCACTATGCCATCATCAAGTTCCCCTTGACAACAGAGTCCGCCATGAAGAAGATTGAGGACAACAACACACTTGTGTTCATTGTGGATGTCAAGGCAAACAAACACCAGATCAAGCACGCTGTCAAGAAGCTGTACGACATCGACGTCGCCAAAGTCAACACACTCATCAGGTAGAAATGTTAATCCAGCCTTAGCTGAGTGCTGTTTTCATGTTGTGCAGTTGGTGAGAGAATTGCTGGAGTGATGAGTGCGCTGCTTTTGACACACCTTTTTAACATGCATTCGTAAATGGGGCCAGAGCAGTGATCAGTTGTATATTGACTCACTGCAGTCCCATCTACATTTGTAGTTTGTTTTGTTGGACTCGGGAGTGAGCGGTCTCAGTAAGACATTTATTTCCCCCAGTCATTGCATGTGGTGTTGTGACCATATGAACAGCCTTTAAATATAGACATAGATCTTACTTACCACCCTCGTTTCATCAATTCATCTTGCGCGTCTGTTTTGTTTCAACTTGGTTCAGGCCTGATGGTGAGAAGAAGGCGTACGTTCGTCTCGCACCAGATTACGACGCGTTGGATGTTGCAAACAAGGTGAGTCTTACATCATTTAATGTGAGAGAGAGTTTGAGTTTTGGAAGCTAATTCAGCTCAACTTAATCGTATTTGCTTTCAGAAGTTGTTGATCCTGTGCAAGTGATGTAAACTTATTATTGTCTGAATGTTTGTGATGCATTCAAAGGAACCACTGATGCCAGAGAGTTGAAATACAGATTTTTTTTTACACTTGTTGCTGAACATTATGTAATTCATGTTTTTTTTCTTTACAGATTGGCATCATCTAAACTGTGGCAGAAGAGACTTGTGGAAGAATAAATATTTGTATAAACCATAACCGATTCAGTCTCCCCGTGTATTTTGTGAGTTGTGCTTACACATGGATACATTCATCAAATTGGTTTTTACATGCTTTATCACAACTGTCTGAACTATTTGTGTTTGCAGTTGACAATTTTCATTTTGCATGTTCCCAGTGTGTGTACATTTGGCAGAAGTGTCTGAAAGCACCAATTTCTCAATACTGCAGTGCAAATCCTTTTATTTGGTAGAACAAATATCAGGGCATCTTTCTTTCATCAAGGTCAATATATGATTGACTGTTTTTGGTCCTCTATGCAAACGCTGAGGTGATGGTTTCATATCAGACATGAAAGTCCTGTGTGTTTATAGCAATATATTTTTGAGAAAGGTGATAATTTTTTTGGGATTTAGAAAGGTGAATCAATCACCTTGGTTCACAATTAATCAAACCTCTGTAACTTATAGAGCTGCTTCGATGATCATGATTTCCAGGAGCTGCTGTCTGTTCTAGAGACACTAAAGGCTTAATGACCATTTCATTGATACCTTTGACACCTTAAACCTTCATCATACTTTACTCCACGGCTGCTGTTACTGACTTTCACAGAAATTGTTAGAATACAATCTTAGGGGTTTTTTTTTAGAAACAATCATTTATTGTGTTTTTTGTTTTACATCTGTTAAGTTTAATGTAATGCGTTCACATGTAACACAGTTCACAGCATTGAACATTCATTTTATGGGATTTTTAATACATTTTCCATATTGTGATAGTTATACCGATAACATGAAAAATACCCATTAATAGCAGGATACTGATTTCAAAATATCACCCAGCCCTAATAATAAAAGCCAGCCAAACACGTGAGTGAAAAATCTGATAAACTGAAAGCCATACTTTATTCTTACATCTCTATTAGATCTGGTTATGTCAGTGTGCTTAATCTGGTCATTTAGATAAATGATAAAGTTGCCTCTTTCGATTAGCGTGAGCAGGTAAGTCACATATTAGATGGGAGAAAAAAAGATACACAACCTTCCGACTCTTTCCAATAAATATAGATTTCTATCATATTGCTTACATTCAATCACATTGTGATACATGAGACTGAGTGAAGGCCGCTCACAGCCTCATGGTTATGAGAGGAATGTTCGGACTGTGCCTTTAACCAGGCCTCTGCAGATTGGGCACTTTCGCAGTGATGGCGCACACTCTTTGCACACCACCAGATGTCCACATGGGATGAAGACGATGTTGACTTCTTTATCCATGCACACCTTGCAGGTACGCTCCTCCTGCAGGCGACGCAGCTGCTCCTCCATAGGTAGGTCTGCAAAATTACATTTAGAAATTTCACATCATGGGGCTGATGTTAAGTAAAGACAAACAAAATAGTTACAAAATGCTTCACAGTGAAAACAATGGAGCAAAAACATTAAGATGACAGTAAGTTCTGCCTGAGGCTCAGGTGTGTCTTTATACCTGAAAGATCTTGGCTTGGTGATGCAGCTTCATTTGATTGGGCTGAAAATGTAAGAGACATTTAGTTAGCTTAGGCTTTAATGCAAAATGGAAGCAATAAATGGACTCAATAAAAACAGGTACTCTTCAGGTGTAACCCTTGCTTAAGTCTTATTTTAAATTCACTGTACAACAATGCAGTCAGAAAATCTTTGGTGTTAGTAGGAAATGTACCCATGAGATCTCTGAGCAGGTGGACATCGTTTTTCTGGATCCAGTTGCGGAAGACCTCGGCCGCAGCGTTTCCCTTGGTGAGGACAAGCTCGATCAGCCTGGCAGTCTGCTGCTGGGCCGATGTCTGAGCCTTCAGACCACTGTACTCCTCAGGGGCTGGAGGTTAACAGTGAAAGAGAATTACTGACAACCAAGAGGGCTCTGAACTCTAGATGCTACAGCTGCATGGCAAAATCATTTCCTCAATTACTCAATAAAACATTGTAAAACTATGATGTTGCTGAATAATTGCTTGTCAGTCATATTTACTCATTTTGATCAACATCTAAATAACCACTGGACTGCAGTGGCAACGGTTCTTTAAATCTCAGATCAAAACTTACATAACACATTTTGCTCCCTTAAATGCTCCAAAACTGGCTCAACGCTCTTCAGACGCTGAATCAAAGCTGCCTGGTGTCTCTTCACGAAGGTGAAACCATCTGAAACAAACAAAGAATTTATTATTCACTAAATGCTCCTGATAGTGAAACTAACACTGGAATTCATGGTCATTCACAGGACATCACAGAGATGTCAGCTATACCTGATGCCATCGCCTCTGCCAGCATCTCTCGCTCCTCTTCCCTTTTCTGGTCCTCTGCACTCAGCAGGTCTGAAACCAGCTCCTGGACTGTTCTGTAGTTCTCTCCACTGGTCAGGATCTTGCTCTGGACTGTTTGCTTGACTAGACTACGTTCAAAGCCCATCTCCAGTGCAGACTTAATGACAGGGGTGTTCATCATGACAGCATCCTCAGACCGCTCCTCTCCTGGACCAAGATGAACCACTGAGAGGAGGAGAGAGTAGAAACATAGGTCCCATTTAGACAAGGACATCACAGAAAATTTAAGATAGATGAAGACTAGTTTTGAGTACAGTAAGTATATTGTATAGAATCTACAGATCCACTTGCTAAATGCTTGTAAAAATTCACTTGATTTCATATATCGCTTCAAACTCACCAGGTGGATCCACAAATTCTCTGGAGCTGCTGTCTCCATTTGTTAAAAGCTTAAGAAGGAGAAAACAGAAAAATAAGCTTTTTTCTTTTTTAAATGTACTGTTCTATTCCAAAAAGACTTTGATGCCACTCTACTAACCTGCTCAAACAGGCGAGGGAAGCGAGCCTGGATCTGGTGAACAAACTCTTGTCCCTTCTCCTGGAGCAAATATTCACACCTGCAGTTCACCAGAGGTACAAGAACACACACATTCATAAGAACCTTCCTCTATACATGTAAATAGACTTATCAGTGCCAGTGTCTTTTACTACAGTACAAAGTGCCATGGACAAAAAAATTTTGGCACCATTTTTAAAAAAATCAAAAATAGATAATTATAAAATAATAATAAATATAAAAGGCCGCATTTACCGAGGAAACCATTTAGCATGTTCCACCCAAGGATCATCTCCGGACTCCCAGCACCGTAGGCCTCCATCGCAACAGAAACACTTGACATCATCGTTACGACCTTTGGGGGGAAACAAAGAGCTTTCAGTGTCACAGCTGGTTTTGGGGAGTTTATGGGAAAGAAAAAAAATCTGAAAATCTGAAAAAACACAGGTTTGTTTGTCATCTCATTTCCTCTTTTCCTTTAAACCTTTCAATGCAATATTTAGCATTAACATTAGATCATGGGGTCATATTAAAGACCAAAAAGATTTCTGTCAGGACTTTCCAGCTCAAATGAAAATAAACTGGATGACTACTTGACTGCAGTGGGCACTCCCCGACACAGGGGCAATAAACTCTTACTGGTATTAAAACTGTTGCAAGGAAGGGGGGAAATTACTTTCATCTGAACATTATGAATAAATTCTCTGAAAGACTTTCATGACTTTTTAAAGAGAGGCAAAAGGTTTCAATCTTCTTGCAACCTGTTGAGTCAACCTCCTTCTAGCTGCTAAGTGCTTCTTCACTTTCGTTGAATAGCTGCATCTTTTCGATATTGTCCTTACCTACATAGTAGAAGCCAGCTTTAGCCAGCTGGTCAGGCCGGACAGGGATTCGAGATGGCCAGTTGACGAAAGTGAGCAGTCTCTCTTCGCTCTGCTGCATGGCTGGGTTCGACACATTACTGAGGGGTGGCCCTCCTGCAGACAGCTGGGAGGTTACTCCTCCAGATGCAGCCCCCACAGCTCCAGCCAGCGACACGTTATCAGCTCGGTCCCCCCGCACAAAGCGACAGTTTGGATAATGCCTCTGGTGTTCGGACACAGCTCTGTCACCTGGCTCCCAGTTACTCAACTGAAAATACAAACAACTGTCATGTTCGCTGTAAAAAAAAAAAAAAAAAAAAAAAAAAAAGAACATCCTGACACAAACCTAATCTGAATGGTGCCCTAAATATAAACTCTTTTTGTGTATTTCTATCAAAACCTGTTGTCCCTGTGAAGATACACACCTGTCCTCCACAGCTGAAACAGGCCACTCGGTCGCCCTGGCCCAGGTAGTAGAAGCCCGCCTTGGCGAGCTCAGCAGGAGTTATGATGGAGAGCGTCCAGGGGTGGAAGGAGTCAAGGCGGTCCTGCTCTCTGCGCATGCTGGGGTTGTGACATGTTGGTCTCTGGTGGGACATGTCCTCTACACCACGAGAGCTAAGGGGGCTGGAAGGTGGCGGAGCAGAGAAGCCCATGTTAAGGTAGCCGACCGGCTCTTCGCCCTGGCTTGATGTCGGGTTAGGAGCAGCTGGGCCTGGACCAGAAAGCTAGAGGAAAAAGCAAGACAATATATATATATATTTTTTAAAAAGGGTGCTTTCTGATATGTTAAAAACAGATTCTGTCCTCAAAAATAAAACTAACTCTTTAAGTATTCTTCAGTTAGGATTTTCCAACACATAGGGGAAACTTTCTTGTACAAAGTCTGTCTCATTTTTTCAAAGAAACTTCCTTTGATCTTACTGGTAAGCCTGGAGCAATGCGGAGTGGGGAGAAGGCAGAGTGTGAAGAGGAAAGCAGGTTGGCTGTAGACGGGAGGCTCTGGATGAAGGAGCAGGAAGGAGACAGCTGTCTATGTTTCTCTGTTGGACAGTCTCCGGCCTGCCAGCCCTCGGCCGTCACGTTACACCTGAAACACTGCACGCGATCACCAACGCCTGTGTAGAACCAACCTGCCCTCGCCAGACTTCGCTCCGTGACCCCCGAAGTTGGGAATCGAGCAAAGGTAGAGATGCGGAAGAGCTCTGGGGATCAGAACAACATTGTGCTGTCACATTTTCTTGAGAGCATTTTAGAAGGTTAGATACAAAAATTAATTTCAATAAATCTTAACTCTGATAAAGGGAAAGAACAAAAGAGGTTGGTACCTGAGGAATTATCATATTGCAGGTCAGGTGGAGGCCCGTTGCGACACAACCCCATCAGAAACTGGCTGTTTTTGAGTTGTACAAGAGTTTCCATTTTTGGATTTAAGAAGAGGATTTAAAGGCAAAAGAGATGTCCTTCAAAGGGAGAAGGGTTTGAGAAAACCCAAGGTCTTTCTCTTTCACACAGACACACTCACTCGCACAGAGACAGATAATGATTAAATAAATCAGAAGGTGGGAGTGGAGGGGGCTATACTTTACACCTGGATCCATTTCACCAAGTAGAGAGTACCACATTTGAACATTTAACTGCTTAAACTTAAATGTTTCTTTTCCAGTCACAGTGCCAGGGGCTGTGTGTACAACGAAACACATCCTGTGCAGTAAAAAAGGATGGACTACTTTAAATGGCATAATTAAAATGCATCAAATCAACAATCAGAATATTACCCTGTGGTCAGATCACCCAGGGTCAGTATACACTTTAATATTTTTTATGTTTTGCAAAGACATGACAAATATATTATCCAACAATGTCAACATAAACATACAGTATGTGAGTATGTGTACAAACATTATAAATTAAATAAATGTCTCAAGCACACACACGCACACACAGACCAAGGGATATATGCTCTCAAACCCCTCCCCCCATCTCGGACATCCCTTTTGTAGGTGTCTAAGCTTCCATAATTGAATAGTAAAAAACCAATAAGAAAATTTTAATCCTCCCTTAGTAAGGATAATGGATGTCCCTCTTTGGTTTTACGATAGCAGGACCTAAGCAAAACAAAGACAAACACAAAAAAGAGAGAAAACAAAAATTAAATTATGTTCTTCATGGAGGATTTTAACCTCTAAAAAGTTGTTCTGTGTATGCTTCAAACCCCGACCATATGACAGGTTCATCATTACAATCAGCAATGTTCATTTGTATGTACAGATTTCTTCTAACTCCAATGCAACATATAATATATATCTATCTATATCTATATCTATATATATAGATATATATCTATATCTATATATATATATATATATATATGAAAGTGATATAATTAGAACAAATATTGGGAAGATCAATGCACAATCATCCATTGTGGAATAATTACAAAATGAGCTTCAACAAAATCATTTTCCTTGGCAATAAATTTGACAATCATATATTCAATTGATCCATTTTTTCAGTCTGATAAATATCAGGAAAATTCCAATTTTCCAGAGCCCAATAGCTATAGACACTCACTTTATAATTATACAAAGCATAAACAACAAATTTTCATATTTGAGAGGATAGAAACTAACTGTTGGGGAATCTTAAATGATTAGTCAATTTCAAGTGTTTATGTGCACTGGTTTGAGACTACATTTCTATAAAATCCAAATCATTGGATCCTACATTTCCTATAATGCATCCATTAGCATCCATTTATTTTACTTCCTGTAAATGTCCACGTCGTTCAAACTTCATGATGCCTGTTTGCAAAGCAGGCTATAAATTACATATACATTTCATATATTAAACAAACATTTTGAGACCCAGACTGCATCATCAGCCATGCATCAGCAGTTTTTTCTCAGACATCATGAATCTTTTGAAGAGCAAACAAATGATATTATAAATCTATTTTCACATGTTTAATAATATCTTCATGATAAGTAAACAGACTTTTATGTGAAAAATAGTTTCTCCTTTAATAAGGCTGCCAATCAATTTCCTGTTGATCTTACGATTAATTAGTCAGCAACCTTAACCATTTCGGAACCAAATGTGAAATAGATTATTTCCTGTACAGAAAACACTGGGTACTTTCCTCAGCCCTTATACAGGACGCATATGTGTCATTATCATACAAGACACTTCCTGTCTCAGCTACAGCGTCGTTAGGTTTAAATCTGCTTTAGCTAATGTCAGCTATATCGTTTAGTATTTTGGAGTGAACTGGATTGATTTTAAGTATGTCATGTCAGTGAAGCATTAATTAAAACACAAATGTTTCCAGCTTTAGCCGAATGACATTTAACGCCCAACAGGAACCTCAAAATCAACGGCTGTTAGCATGCTAACGCTAGCTCCTGCTAATGCTAATAGCAGTCAAACTTTCCACTGCTCGTTGATCAGCGCCGCAGCGAAGAAAGGAAAATAAAACCTTATAGTATGAGAGAGACACGATACAAATAAAGCAAGTCTGGACCAGGTGATTTCACATACTCACCGTTACGCAATTGAGTCTGTACGGAAAGTCCCAGGGTCCGGGAAGCTGTTCGTCACAGGCGCCGCCCCCTGCTTCCGGTTATTTAATAACTGAAACTGGAACATGCAGAGAGATGATAAATCCCTCAGGTAAATTCCTCAGGTAAATTCCTCAGATAAATATGAGAGTGACTCCTGCTGGTTTCTGCTGTAAAACAGTCCCCACGTTTAGATGAATACATACACATACACATCAGAGGCAGCTCATATGAATTAAATGCTTCTGTTATTGTATCCTTTACTGAAAAACCGGGATAACAAAATAAGCTGTTTTACAAATGTATAAAGTGACACTGAACAACACTGAAACTGCTCATTTTGGACCAGTCAAACACAAATTTTATAATGGTCTACATATTATATACAAAGAAGATTTTAACTTCTGTGATCATCAAATCACATGTTATATTGTTTAAAAAAATAAACGACAGCCTACATTTGTTGTGTCAAATCACATTGAACAATTACAGCAAAAGGCAGAAAACTGTGTTTAATAAATGCGTTAATGTCAGATCATAATTTCATACAAATATCAATATAACATACCTACATTTTTTAAATAACATCTATGTATTCAAAGGATCATGTTCAATGAAAATAAAATAGGTATTATAAGCTACTAAAACATAGCTAACACTCAGATTATTCATATAATTTACATATGACATTCTCTTTAACAACAATCTTCTGTCATTAGTCAAAAAACCTTAGGTTATCTTAAATTAGCATATATGTCAAATTGTATAAAGTTAAAATGATGGCAGACAAGATACTTACACAGAGGCCTTGTTGAAGTCAGATGGTTCAGACACAATGAGTCATGCAAAGGAATCGTTTTAATGGCTTTGTCTAGTTGTGTGGTATTTCCCCTAACTTCCCTTTTATAGCCACTCCCTCTAGCTGTGATGTGTCAGCTGAGCCGACTATACTTACTGACCTTTGGCTTTTTTCATACCACATGGTCTTTAGGTGAATAGTTACGTCAACCTGATGCTTCTCTTATGTAGAGTACCTAATACCTAGTAGCTAGTAATTTCCCCCCCTCAAGTTTAAATAAATTTCCATTTTAGAGTGCTTAAAAACTGAACTTTACAAATGAGACTGATTTTATTGTTACACAGAAAATCCCTACAGCCCCTACAATGTTATGGTAAAAGAGCAGGTCTACAAGGGAACATATAATATATAATTATATTAATATATTAATATATAATGAAATATATAATGAAATCTGTATGCCAGTACATTTGACGTTTGTGATGGTTATATTAATACATATACAAAACAACTACTATGAATACCACTAGTACTACTATAATAATAAAGTACAGTTTATGATGAAGTGTTTCATTATGAAAGTATTTGCATATCCAAAAACATGTTTTTCATATTAGAGTTTTTTAAGTTTAAGTTTTGATTGGATGCAGGATGCTTTATATTACAATTACTATGTCTGGATTGTATAAATTGTTTGAAACACAAATCTGGACTCAGTTAAGCTAAGCTCCCTGCCACACTCAACTGAAGCCAATATTGAATGGACAATAAAAATATGAACACAATAGAAATCACTCATCTTGTAGAAACATGGAGGTGCAGTTTTTATCCATATCATGGACAATCCACACCACTAGAAACTACTACTTGCCTCATGTATTTAAAAGTTTATTAAACAGAAAATCCTTTAAAATGATTACAGTGAGAGTAAGAAGAAATATATTTATATAAAGCACATGCATAAAAAGGTACAAAACAAGTCTGATTGCCTCCAAACTCTCTGTAAATAGGATAATAAACATCATTATATGTAACATACATAGCAAGTGTCATGCATGCTAAGATAAATAATAGGCTAGGTAGTGTGTTGCATTATGTGTATGAACAATAAGTCGCTCCACGCCCATGATACTTTCATTTAGAAAAAAAGATTATCTGACTTGGCTCTTTATTTTGGGATGCTGTGAATGAAGTCTTTACCTATTTCTATATACTGTATATATATATAAAAGAAGCTGGTTAGAAGAAAACACTCTCACCAATAATTAACAGCTTCAAATTCAGATAAAAAATAAACACACTGCAGAAACACCCCAGCAGATAAAAAACAGATTATATACTTATAATATAGTTTAACTAAACAAGGAGACATAAAGAGCTCCCCTTATTGACGATTGCCTTCTGTATTAAAGCACCATATAGCAGTTAGAACAAAATACACCAAGAACATGGCATCTGCAATTAGTACGTTGCTAGTACGCAGCTCTTTCAGAGTGGAAAACAGGAGCCATGGACAGAGGAAACAATAACGCTGCGGAGTGGTAGCAAACTAATATCTTAATGGTGCTGTCCAATATTATTTTTAAAAGATTATACCAGTGAGTTTGCATCTTTTAGTCTATTTACAACAAATCACATACATTTTACATTACTGCTTAGTGTTCTGCAAACCATGCTTCTCTACTTTAGAAATTTGTGTTGCTTATAATGCTCCAGCCATCTAATCAATACACACGTCATACATATGAAAATCTATTAGCAGGATCTGGAAACTTCTGATGTGCAATTCATCACTGTAGACTGACTTTGAAATGAGTGATTCGTAAATATTAATAGATGGAAGGGATTTGAGCTTAAGGTGTTTTATATTAAAATATGTTTTTGTTTCCTGGTTTTGAAACATGGATATTTAAGCTTTTTTTTTTTTTTTTTTAGATATTAATGGGTTAAAATGGAAATTTGTGTTTGCTGGAGAAAACAATGAAAAGATGATTGTAATAGTGTACAGTATTTATGGTCATTAATATTTATCTTGATGATAATAATAACGTGGTTTTATATACATGGCATCTATGGTGATCTGACACATGGCTGAATAATGAACTGTACATATGGGAACTGGAAATAGCCCCAGACACCACCCTGATGAGGTAAGATAGCTAAAAGCATTTGGTGAATAACGTATGACGTACTGGAGAAAAGCTGTGTGAAATGTTTGTATTCTGATGGATTTGCACTGAAGCTCACCCTCCGATGTGCAATTCACTGTGAGCCCGTTCTCAAAGTAAGAAACGTTACAGTGGACATCGAGTGTGTATTATCAAACACAGACTTGATGTTCACAGTGAGTGATTACATAACTCAAATAAGAGCCTGTTGATTGATTTTAGAAGTGAATGCCAAACAACAGATGTCTAAAAAGTGCACCTGAAAAGTTAGATCTGTACTGTATGCTTTCAAAAATGGTCAGCAAAAGTATCAAGTGTAGATGATTTGTGAGGAGTTAAAGCTAAAAAACTGCTACTGGTTGCATGTCTGTATGTGATGATGCCACTGAATGAATAGATGTGAAAAAAAGGAAATATGAGGAATGTATCAAACCAATAGTGGGAAAACTGAAAAAAGAAATAAAACAGTTTAAACTCAAAGGTGATGGCTGATTAACTGAATACTTTTCATTTGTGTTTCAGAGCCACTGATGAGCAGAAATTGCTACAATCTCTGCTGCACAGTAAGGGAGTGAAACTGTCCAGGCTCTGATGGCAACTGTGGCATCATTTCTTAAACAAGGGGTGGACATAATATCACTACAACTGTACAATATAATGCAATCCAATTAAACAAATATCCAATAATTGTTACGTTTGTGAAACTTACAATTAATTACAAAATTACTGCAAACAACAAAAACAAAAAAGTATTAACAAAATCTGAATAAAAAAGATTTTATGATTTTGTAGTGTGGCTGTCGCAGGGTTTCCTGCAGTGATTTAAAGTGGAGGTGGACTAGTGTTATAAAATATTAACATGCTTTTAAAAAATGAAACTTGGAACTTATTGCAGCAAAGGTCATAGATCAAGTGTGGTTTCGTTTAGGTTATCATCCACTAACTAAATTGATCAGCATTAGTTTCCTGGGGGAAACCCTGTATTGTGTTGGAGTGCATTACACTGGACATGTTTTCCTTCACTGTGGACATCCTCTATGTTTAGTGCCCAATGTTAAGACTCCTCTTCATAGTGGCACAAGCCTGTAGCCGGGCTTTGATTTGTCACTGTGACCAAAGATAAAGTGTATCCTCCTTAACTTACTTTTCAAAAATAGCCCCACAGACTGGTTTTAATACTGGGTTTGGCTTGTGAGCCTTTTAACTGACCATTTCTAAAAGTTAAATCAGACTCCCCTTAGTGTTCTTCACCCTCTCACCACAAGGCGGCGCCCTTTCCCTCCTGCCGTCTCTTTTAGGGCAGATTTTTTTTATTTTATTGAACCAATGAAGTGTTAATCCAGATAAATTCTTTGATTCATCTCTTGATCTCAGGCCTTCCTAAAAACATTGTTTGGATGACTGTGAGCATTAAAATCACAAAATTACAGGCTGCTTAGAGGTAGTGGCACTACATGTTGCCCCACAAGCTATATGAAGTAAAGTGAATATATTTTCTGTTACTCTTAAATATATATATGATCAACTTTTACGTCTCTTTTATGTAACTGCTACATGCAACATTCACTGACTTGACACTGTGGTTTTAAAAAGTTTGCTGCAAACAGTATTCCCCAAGTGGGGATAATAAAATAAATCAGTACTCTAAAATTAGCTGTGAGCATCATCTGAGGCCAATGACTAAAAAGAAAGGAGTGTGTCTAAAATATGGATGCTCCGTCATGCATCTGTGTAACAACCAGGCCCAAAAAGAGGAGAATACCAGCAGCTTACCACCCTCTGTGTCTCATTCCGCGGGGTGCGAGTAGTGTTAGGTATCCATCACACAACAGTAGCATATTCTCTCAGTTATGTTGTTCTGTACCACTTGTGAAGCCAAAAAATTCTCCAGAATTCTCAGTCATGTTATGATGATTCGATGTCAAACCATATTTGGGGCGGTGGCCGGTTGTGTCTATAGCCAGGTGAGCAGACTGTCTCTGTCCATGTGCGACCCAGAGAGAACGGTCTCCATGTCCATCAGGAGGTCTGAACTGAGACCCTCGGGGATGCAGGGCATTAGCTCCTCGCCCTCAGACATCGGGAGCACAGGCATCGACTCCTGTAAGGTCATCGAGGAGGTCTCACCGGAGTCACCTGAAGAAGTCACAAAAGAACAAAAATGACTGAACTGCGTGGTGGATTTAAATCTCAACAGTGAGCTGGGAGAGCTTTGGGAAGTTGAATAAGCTGCACCTGGATCAGTACAAGAACTGTGTACATATATTAAATAAAATGCACAATTCATCTCCCACTTCTGTTTGTCTGCTCTTATACCATTTTTGGGACTCTGCATTGTCTGTGAGAAAATTAATGTCATAGGAAATAATTTGTTTATGAGTGATGTATATGAGTTATATCAATAACTACTGGAAGCAAAAGTGCAAAAGCCCTGTTACAAGTTTCAACCAATTTCCAAAGCATACTAGAGTTTATGGTTCTAAAATACAGAATTTAAGACATTACAACTAAATTAACCAATACCATGATATTATAGTTAAATTTGTGACATACTGTACTCTAAGCTTTCAAAACAAACTGCTTCCCATTGGCTGCAGTGTACATATGGATAAACAGATGTCACAGCTGGACACTGTGTCATTACTTTGGTTTAGGTAAAAATACAAATATGTATAATGGGCTTAGGGGGATGGTTTTAAAAAAAACCTCAAAAACAACAAAAAACCAAAAGCTGTTTTGCCACTGCGGAAACCCCGGGGTTATTTCTCTGACTATGTTGTATCTTCATGTGTATGTGTGTGTTTATGAGTGTGCATTACCAGTGTCCATGTGATCCACAGAGCTCAACATGTGGTCCGATGTGCGGGGTAAGCTGCTGACGCTCAGACCACTGTCGGTGCTCTCGTTGCGAGAGTGAGCGCTGCACAGGAACACACACAAACATTATATCCAACATCTGTCAAACAACTGGAATGACCAGCAGAAATCCTTCCTAGTCATCAAACTGTCACACACAAATATTTTTCATGAAAACTGCTGGCAGAGACATTATTGGATTGTTCAGAGTAACTGACACTTTTGTTCTGGGATGACACACACTGCACACAAAGTCTTTTAAATGTCATCTGTTTTAAGTTGCACATCCTACCAAATTATAATAGACTACATGTGAAAAAATATTTGGGTGACATTTGGAAAGGGACCAATCTTTAGATTACCTTTACTGCCATAACTCTGTGACCACAGTGCATGAACATGAATGTTGCCACTGTTTTGTTTAGTTTGTATTACTGCTCTGTGTGTCTTTGAATTGTCCCCTGGGGACTAATAATTTTTTTTTCAATTTGAATTGGGTTGCACTGAAGTAACAGTACAATAAAATAAGATTTACAGTACACGCTGATAATATCAAACACAAACTCACCCATTAAGTGTGGGTTCATGGTTTGAGGCTCTGATCCTGACATCCAGAGGCGGGACAAGTGTCTGTGCGTTCCTGTCATGGTCCATCCCACCGGGCATCTGGTTCCTTCCTCCTGCCTCCTACAACACACACACATACACACACACACACACACACACACACACACACACACACACACACACACACACACACACACACACACAGAGCTTGTATAAACCTCTGAAACTCAAACACAGCATAATACAGCTATATAACACAAGAAATTACTAAATGCAAATTCATCCAAATCCAGTTTTTTCTCGACCTCTGACCTGTGGTGTGATTTGCTGAGGGAGGCCTTGTTGTTTGCATCTGAGCCTTTCCTTTTCCTGCCTTTGCTGCAGTGCCAAGCCAAGGATGCCAGGGTTCATCTTCTGGGCTGCAACAGAAGATTCATAGGAATAGAACTTTTTTGACTATGATGTAAATATTTCCGCAGAGTTCAAACATTTCAGCAATGACATATATGAGGAAAACTTGTCAAAACTTTGCGATCTTTCTTATTTTTCGTTGCCAAAAAGCAACTTGTGATGGTGGACATTGGAACAAAAGGTTTCTCATTGACAAACAAGAATTGTCAATTCAGGAGACACAAATTTGATAGTGTGCTACCTAGACGCGGGTCGACCCATGCGGTGGTCTTATTTATGTGATCGATGTAGTACACCTCTCCATCTGCAGTCACAGCCTGCTCCCAGCCTTCAGGCAGTGGACCTGAACAGCAGTGAAAGTACACAGTGAGAAGGCAAATGGGGGATGGAGTGCATGGAGAGTAAAAAGTAGAATCTGGCCCACGTCCTTTAATGTCTGTGTCTAGCTTCTAGTTTGTAGAGGTTTTATGAATAGAAGTGAAGGTTAGTGGGTAAAAAGCTAGATGACCTGAATGCAGTGAGTGGGAGACTGAAAAACACTATTAAATGAGACAAATATGAAATAGTGTCAGTAGTGAAAGCTCTTCTCAGCGAGGTTGGTGGATTATCCATAGTAACTGGACATTGTTTGTGGAAAAATAATTTCAATTTTTGATTACTCGAGGGCAGTAAACATAACAATGACAGGCAAACTTGTTAGCAAACAGGTGTCTATTGAGACATTCAGAAAAAATGGATTAATGTTAGCATTCATTTGGAGCCTGGTGAATGTAAGTATTAAGTGTCTTTTAGCTCTGTTTTTGGTCTCCACCAATGTCTTCGGGAAAATTCTTGGCTTTGAAGCTGCTAAATGCTCCACTCTGTTCACCAGCTGGTCACTCACTGTGTACAGTGGTTTTCAGATATTTTTCACTGAAAACAGCTGCCTACAGCGACTGAAGGTTGATCAGAGCGGTGAGAGTGAAGCAAAACAGTAAAGTTGGAGACTTGAAAACCAAAACAATGAGCTGAAAGATGCTAAAAAGGATCTACAGATATAGCTGAGGGGAACAATATCTGTGGGTTCATCACTACTACTGGCCTCCTTCATATACAAGTAGTCATGTTATCCACTGATACTGATACTGATTATAGGTATCTCTAAAATAAGGCAAACAGAGGCAAGCTTCTGGAGCAGGGGTTTAAGGATAGGTCCACATTTTGATAATAGTCAGGTGCCCAAATAGTTTTCACTGATTGTAAATGTCTCCTGTTCATAGTGGACATGACACAGATGTGTTTCCAATGTAAGTCATGGTAAAGAAAATTCACAGTCCTTGTTCAGCGCTAAATTGTATTCAGAGGTTTATCTGAAGTTAATGATGCTTCAGCAGACAAATAATATGAATGAAAGTATATTTTTTTAGTATTAAATTCGCTCTTTGTGTTTTCCCGTTGAGCTGCAGTGGAGGATGGTAATGAAAAATGTTGCACTAAAAATGACTTGATTCGTTATTTAAAATGCAAAGTTAAGCCCCCAAATAAGAAAAATCTCTGAATAAACTGTTTGAATTGGTTTTTTCTGAGAATGAAGATTTCTCTCACTTTAATGGGATGCTCTCATTAGTATATCAAACCTGAGAGTCCCCTCTCTCCTTCTATAGCTCCATCACACACCGTCTAGGCGTTAGTCTATAAACGTGATGTTTCCCACCAAAGTCAGCAGAGTCATGTATGTAGAGAGCAAAAAGGAAATCCTGAAGAAATCACACCCAACAAAATACCTGACCCGCTGCCGATGCAACAATGAAAAGCAGGTCTATGCTTTAAAAAGAAACTGGATTGTGAAAAGGGGGGGGTGAGAGTGATACCTGTCTCTGGATTGATGTTTTGTGGTTGCGTAGTGGGAGCTGGGTTGCTGAGGGAGTGGGCATGGACCGGGGCTCCAGAGATAGGATGCTGAGTTGCAGCCGACTGAAGCTGCGAAAGTCGGGGGTCGTGCCAAGTGGTTGTCTTATCCAGGTGGCTGCAAACACACAACAAGTCTAAACATATCTGTATCTGTTACACCGCTGCAACCGCACGGATAAGAAGTGGCAGGCACGTTTTGCCTCAGACCTGCTTTACCTGTACTACCAGATGTGCACGTACATCTACACTCAAAGACAAACGTCAGCTTGTGCAGTGGCCTCTGACAGGAGCGTGAGCTGTCAGGCCATGTGCTCTCATGAATGAAACTGACTGAAACCACACTGGTTGCAAAACTCGTTGGAACATTTTCTGTTTGCATGCAACTGATTAGTTTGAATCCTGGTTTTATCTGCAGTGCTGCATATCTCTCTTCACTGTTAAGATGTTTCTTTTGATTCTTTCTCTAGCAAAATTCAAGATGATGCACCTTCTGCTTATTTCAGAAAAAAAATGCATTGAAAACTGGGTTAGTGCTGGAATGATTTGTTGATAAATTGCTCTGATGGTCTAAATCAAATTATTTAAGGACAATTTTAATAATGTAAATAATCTTTTAAGCCATTTATGAAGAAAAATGTGCTGGTTTCAGCTTCTCAAATGTGAGGATTTGCTGCTTTTCTGTGTTTTATAAGACATAAGCTTTTGCAAGATTTTAAGTCCCAGGAAACAAGAAGTTTGAAGACCTTGAGCTATGAGAAATTCTTATGGGTATTTTCTGATATTTTAGAGACTGAAATAACAGGCAGTGAATATAATCATTAGATGCAGCCATAAAGAGGATGAGTGCCAATGTAGAAATGTATTGAACAAGGTGGGACTTTCTACACCGAAACCCTTCTAGTAACCTGCAGTGCAACAGATCAAACACATTGATGAGCTGAAGTCAAACCTTACTTGAGGAAGTAACGTTGGCCAGTAGGCGTTTTGGCCATTTCCCAACCGTGGGGGAGTGGCACGTCGTCAGGTATGATCGGTGTCGCTGCTACATCTGCTGCTTGAGTGGAGAGGGAGTTGACTGGGAGGGAGGCAGGGGAGGAATGGGCGCGGACGTGATGAGGAGTCAGGGAGCCGCACACACCTCCATCCGAACTGGCCTGACGAGAAACAAGCTGAGTTAACAACCGCCACGACGAGTCCACAAACAGCAAGCAGAGACAAACCAGCATGAAGAAAAGGTTTGGATGTGAAAAAACAAAGGCCTAGGAGGAAGAACGGTTTAACTGGTTGCTTTACTTTAGAAGATGGTTTTATGACTCCTGTCGAGGAGTTTTCACTACTGGTCGTATTGTTGGCAAGACGTCTGAGATTGATTTAGTGTTGACAGATTTCAGGAGTCATGTTTTGCAAGGATGTAAGAGAGAGGTTCAAAATGCAGTTGCTGGTCACTAAATAAATAAAGGACATTTAACCTGAAATTTAAGTGACCAGAAAGGCATCACACTGGTGAAACCAAGATTTACTCTCACATTAACCATTGTAACTATTTCTTAACTGCATCTAGTGACACCCAGTTTTATGCAAAATCAAGATTATGATCTCCAAATAGTGGGTTTCTGAGGGAAAACCGTTTAGGGATGAATGCATAGAGGAATGGGAAATATAAGATGCAATTAATAAATCAAACAATTTTAGAATAATGATCATATTTGAAATTTGAAAATAACAGACAGGAGTTGATCCAACCCAGCAAATCTCCCATGAAATCTCTTTGAATCAGAGTCAGAGCTGGTGAAGGCCTTCTCATGACCACTGTTCCTCCTTGTCATCATCTTAAAGATTTTTCCACAACTTCCCACCACCAATAATTTGGCAATTTATGCAGTGAAAAAAAATATCACTATTACAAAAGCAACTATATGAGAGCAGCACCAGAGGTAAGGAAAGTCTGGGGTCAGAACAGAGACTCAAGAGCAGACCCTCACTAGAACATCTACAACACATTTTATGCCTCAACAAATGAATAGCAGTGGTAGAAACTCACACAGTCAGTGACCAGAGAAATGTAAAACTATGCAGTGAAGCCAGATTAGGGCACAAACTATTGATTATTTTTTGAAATTGGTTGTTCAGTCCCTAATATGTTAGCAGTCCCTCTACCAAAAAAGAACAAATTTTCCCAGCCCAAAGCAATGTCTTCAAATTACTTGTTTTGTCCGATAGCAGTCGAAACCCAAAGACATTCAGTTTTCTGTTGACAATGATTCAAAGCAGCTATTCCTCACAGCTAAGAAACTGGAATCAGAAGCTGTCTAAATCTAGATAATCAGCAGCTATTCTGATAATCATATAATCATTTTTCAAGCACAATTTTTTAAAAAACATTTCCTGGTTCCAGCTTCTCAAATGTGTAGATTTGATGTTTTTCGTTGTCATAAATGATAGTACATCAAACATCTTTGGCTTTTGGACTGTTGGCCAAATCAAAAAAGACATTTAAAGACCTCATCTCAGGCTGAGGGAACCTGTAACGGGCTCTATTTTCTGACATTTTATCGACTAAACAAATAATCAGTTAATCACGAAAATAATCTGCAGATTCATCAATAGTTTCAGTCCTAATCAAAACTATCTCCACTAATTCTCTGTCGACTAACTGATGAATTTACTGATTGTTTCAGGACTTACATTACAGATGATTTCCATTACTCTTACAGATGATTTATATTAATATTACAGATTTATATTCATCTTAGATGATAGATGATTTCTGTTATTCCTCCAGATGATTTCTAATATTCTTAAAGATGCTTTCTATTATTCTTAGATTACAGATTATTTGTATTATGTTTAGATTGTAGATGATTTATGTTATTCTCACAGATTAGTTATACTATTGTTAGATTACAGATGGTTTCTATTATTCCTCCAGATGTGTATGTACACTATTTCTAATGATCTTACATTACAGATCATTTATATTATTCTTAGATTACCAATGATTTCTGTTCTTAAAGATAAAATTGTATTAAACTTTGATTACAGATTATTTCTAATATTCAGACAGATAATATATAGTATTCTTAGATTACAGATGATTTAAATTACTCTTAAAGATTATTTATATTATGCCGAGATTACAGATGATTTCTATTAATCTTAGAGATGATTTCTAGAATTCTTTCACTACAGATGATGTATTTCTGTATTTCTCTGCTCCCTGCCTGTGTCATGCACTCTGTGTGCACACATGAGTCTCTGCTGTGAAGGCAGAACGGTGCGCAGAGCAGCCGGCATCAGTACTTGTCTGGAGTGGCCCCTGGAGTCCGGCTGTCTGAAGAACGAGTCGGGCAGCTTCCTCATCCTCATGGGCAGGGAGGCCGGCTGCCGGGCCGCCTTGCTGGGGTTCATCACGGCGCTGAACAGGGCCTCCAGCTCCGTTTGCGAGTCCCCGCGGACGTGCACGACCTGCTGCCCGGCCGGAGGCGCGCCGCGGTGCGCGTCCATGTTCGCCAAAGTTTGGGTGTCGCAACAAATCTGAAAAGTTCAATCGCACAAACAAAAAGCAGAACATGAAGAGCAGATCCGCTCAGACTCGGATGCATCGGAGTTCTGATCGGATTTGTTTACACTTTGTGCCCCCCTCCCCCTCCTTCAACACCCCGACTGAACTTCTGCGTCCTTGTGCGTCTCTTTCAATTCGCAACATCTCGGAAGTTGATCAGCTGCGAAAAGAAGAACGATCCTCGGCTAAAAGGCTCGAAAGAGGCCAGATTTAGAGCGAGGATCGCCGGGAAAAAATCAATCAGAGCAACACGTTACAAGCCTCCCACATACCTTCAAGCAGCCAGACCGTTTCCCCTGTCTGTGTGTCTGTGATCCTGCAGGGAGGACACACACTCTCTCTCACACACACACCCTGGCTTCAGATGCAAACTTTCAGCTTAAAGTGGAACAAAAAAAATCATATGCATGTGAAAGCAGTTGGAGAAAAGTGATTCCAGCCAGCCCTCCAAACTTTTTTCTCATCCCCTGCTCAGTCCAGATTCATGTGATAGTGCGGAGGGGCGGGGTTGCAGGGTTTAAAGCTGCCGCAGAAATATTTCAGTCTGAGCCCAAAACCATCAACAGCAGACTGAGAAAACAAGTTAATTAGTCTGATTTTGCATGCATGCTCCAAATGCATCAAACACCACACTCCCAGCCCTGACATTTAGTGATATTATAGTCAATTTATAGTCTTTGCTTTAATTCTCACGTGCAGTTTTTAAGTTGTGTGTTTTTCCCCTGGTGAAGGAAAAAAAGGGCAAATGCAGACAAAAGAGGGGATAAAAGTTAAGAGAAGAAACGAGAGTGATTTTTTTTCTGATGCTAAGCCTGGTCTGGGTTTTTTTGGGGAGTGGGGGGTTGGGGTTGGGGAGGGGAGGTTGGGAAGTTGCACTGAGAAAACATCCGCCCCTGATGAGGCCTGTTTGTCCATGCAGGCACAGACGCACAGTGCTGCCCTCCAGTGGAAGACATGCGCACAGCCGGCTGGAGCTCAGCTGGCCAACAGATTGGATTCATGAAAAAAAAAAACTGTCTGGAAGGACTGGTGTTATGATCTACTGTGCATTCAAGAAGTTATGCAATTATTCAATCGTTATAATCTGTCAGAGCTGATATAGGATGCAGTGGACATGGAGAGCCTTACAAATGATTATAAAAATACTAATAATAGGATATTCTTAAAAATAAACCATTTTACAGATGAACATATTTTAATCAGTGGATTAGGAGATGACCTAATTTAACATTAAAAATAATTTATTGATGTAAATGACTGGTTGAAATTGTCATTTTTGAAGTAAAATAGATTCAAATCCAAATGAACAAATAAAATATATAAATTAATCCTTTCACAAATAGCTGTGTAGCCAAACATTGTTCAGATCAACAGAACTTCATTTTAACTTCTATTTGAGATCCTGATGTTTTCAAAGACACCAAACATATTAGGCTGAATAAGATGACTTTAATAGATTTAAAACTGTTTAAGGGTTAGATATAAAGGGATGGCCAGCAGTTAAGGAGATGGATTGTTTCTATAATTTCTATTTAAAGTTTACCACTTGGTTCTACTTTTTTTTTCATTTGCCAACTGTGAAAATTTACACACCTGTCTCGTGTCTTGTGTAAAAATTTGTGTAACAAGAGCTGTCCTCGACTTCGTGTGCACACTTTAAACATTCTGCAGTGAAGGCAAGCTGCACCAATAATCCTATTTGACATTCATTCTGTGTTAAATGGTCTGGCCAACTAGTTACAAAAACACCCCCCAAACAACCTAAAACATATTTTCTTCATAATGTCACAATGTATGTACCAAGTTGCAAAAGATGAGGGTGAAGAAAAGACAGCAGAGATTTCCAGCAGCTCCTCTCACCCTGAAAGCAACAGTCTCAGAGATGTTAGACCTGTGTGAGCTGGCACATGCTATTTATTATTATTCAAGCTTAATTCATTCAATCTTGGTGAGTTCTTGTCAAACTTATCCCTAACCCTACAGTGATAATTTTTATAGCTTAATTTGTTGTTTTTCCTGTCATTAATATACACTATAGTCTGTGTGTGCCTGTAGTTAAACCCCTTTCATGATTGGAAACTTTGCAATAGCTGGAGTCTATGTATCTATTTATCCTCCTTTATTGCAGCACTTTACAGTCAGATTCCAATTTATTTAACTTTAAAGCAATTCTGTTGTTTCTCTGTGTTCAGAATTTAGATGCACCATGACATGAGATAAAAGGTCAACATGAGCAGAAACAGTAATGTAATACAAACCAAAGCGCAGTAGATGGCACTGTCACACCTTAACACCTGCAACACATTCTGGTTTTACTACTTTTACTTCCAGGATTTCTTCTGTTGTTTTCTGAACAAAATCCTCTCATCTCTTAGAATCAGTGCTATTTTAATGCATGAGCAGACCAGTGACACACAGATGACTTACCAGGTTCCAATCCACAGCAGAAACAAAGCAGCTGGAACCGCATTGGTCTAAATTATCCAGACACATCATTTTATACTCAAGTATGAATTTAGGAGCTTGGGACTGAACTCTAGAGAGAGTCAAAGCTAATACAAAAACACTGAGTGACGAAGGAAAGGACAAACTGAAAAGTGTCTGGGAAAAAAAGGCTGATGTCGAGATTCAGTGATTGCTGTAGATATTGTTTTGATAATTGACGGCACAGGTTGACATTTCAGGAAACATGCTTATTAGCTTTAAATAAGACTGATAACACTATCTGTCTGTGAAGCATTGTTTGTTTAATCCATCAATAGATAGAACAACCCACACTATTTGTTTTTGCATGAGCATTTGTATGCATCAATTCTAATTATTAACTAATGAGCTCACTTAAGTCACTCAGTTCTGTTGCAGCTCAATTTGCTGTAATTTGAGCTCAGTTCTTCTCTTTCAGGGCCCCATGTAGTAGATTTCTTGAGTAAACCCCCCCCCCCCCACCTTTTGTGAAACCCCAAAACCTGTGTCCTGTTTCTCACTGCTCCGTCCTGAGCACTTACAAAAAAAATAATCTAAAAACAAGTTGTGGCCTTGTGAGCAGTTACGTGTTGGAACACCCTGATACAATGTGTTAATTAGTGAGTTTTAACCGTGCTAGACAGTGGATTTATTTTTAACCTTCAGACAGGACCAGGCTGCCAAATGTGCTTATTTGCTTCCATTGTCACTTTTATGTGTTTGATAAATGTGAAGCCACTGACAAGCATCAGGTCAAACTATTCTTTCAACCTTCAAACTGTTTTTAACAACCTTGATCATGTGATAACCTGATACCACACGGTCTTGCCTGCATGTTCTCATTATTTAGCCTGACAGATATAATATGTCATTCATATGCATAGACTGCTTTACAAGCGTACGTAACATAGGACAGATGTGGGGGGCCCCGAGGCTGTGGCACCAGGCTTTTCACATTCCTCCCACTGACCACGGCCGTAAACGACACAAGCTCGGAACAACAGCGAAGCTTTTCTTTGGCTCTCACGGCAAAGTTTTCCAGGGAAGCGACAGGCCGGACGGCTCCAGCTGGACCCCAACTGGAATGCGCTGTTGCCCTTTATCGCTTTCCACTCTCCTCGCTGCTTGACTGCCCAGTTAACAGGAGTAATTGGTCTGACCCTGTGGGAGGCTGTTTTTTAGATGTATGAGTCAGTGGTCAGAGACAGAGAGAGAGAGCAGGGGTGTAACAAGAGGGGGAATATGAGCACAAGAAGCAGAGACACCCTGCTGTCAGCACGCCCGACCTTGTGCTGCAGAGATACCAGCAGAGAGAAAGTGTTCCTACATTAAAACAAGCTGCCCATTTCCCTCTGCACATCTGGTTCTCATGCTGGTGGCAGGATATAACCTGTAAAATAACAATGCCTGGTAATGGACACACTGAGGGGGAAGGTAATCACTCTTTACCACAAATCTGGAATCAGCACATTCAGCGACGTGTCAGAAACATATCCAGGTTTTTATCACCAGCACCTTTACAAATTCTGACGTTATATTTTAAAGGGGATGCTGTCATGGGAATTTATGAGGAAAAAGTGGGAGTGATGGACGGAGGTGGAGGCAGTCAAGAGGAAGTTTGACAAGTGAGAAGAAGGAGCAGATGCAGGCTCAGTGGATGAGGAGGGCAGAAGGATGGACGTGTGAGGGAAAAGAGCAGACGCTGTGGAAAAATAAAGCATTAATGAAGGAGTGGCTGCTGGTGACGGAGTGGACAGAGTTCAGCCCCCTCTCTCCCTCTCGAGGAAATAATCACAGCCAGACGACACTGACATGATGTGGACAACAGCTGTCCTCCTGCTGCTTTTGCCTCATCTGCTTTCCTCCACAGTACGTATGATATGCATGTCATAAATGTTTTCCACTGGTGCATTACTCAAATGTCTAGCAGGAATTATTGTATGCAGTTATAAGATATGCGATTTTGAGTGGGATAGTTGTCAGGGAGTTGGTTAATTTGAAAGGCAAAAAATTGCTGTATCATTCCTTTTTTTGCAGATGGCTTTTAATTGCTTCAATAAATGCTGATGTAATCAAAGAGTTCAAAGAGAGACTTTTTATTTGTTACATCAACATTAATGATCATTAAACTAGTCAAGGTGTGTAACAAAGGCAGTTAGAAGAAGTATTCAGAGCCTTTGCTTCAGTAAAAGTAATAATACCTCAATGTAAATGTAGTCCATTATACTGTACGTAAAAGTCCCTCACTGAGAATCTTGGAATTGCAAAAACCTCAAATCAGACATTTCTGTCTGTTCTACAGTGACACTGATTTAACCTAAATCTTCAAGAAATGAGTGTCCAGATCTAAGGAAGAAAAATAATTCCTGCAATAGAATTTGAAAAAGAAAAGAAGAAAAAAAGATTTAAGAAAATTAGAACATGTTGTTTTGTGCGGAAAATGGGGTTGAAATATTGCTCATATACTGGGGTTTGTTTTTCTTAATTATTGTATTACACAATCTGCAGCATACACAAAATGATTAATTACTACAGATGTCAACTAAATGTATTAAAAAGTATAAAATGGATATACTCAAGGAGAGGCAAATAACACTGCACTTTAGTACTTGAGTAAATGTACTCAGTTACATCCTACCACTGGTTATAAATGTTTGCAGGGTTTAAAGGCAGGATATTGACGTTACACTGTATGTTTTTGTTCCCAACTGAGCTAAAACTTTGTTGATCCTCAGATAAGATTGTATTTTTTCCATGTATCCACCGATGTTAGAGAGGTCAGAATCAGATGGAAAAGATGGTCAGGACTATGTGTTTTGTTCTATGAAATGCCTGAAGTCAAATATCCCAGACTACATAACACTTGATATAGCTGTAAATGCAGATGTTCACCTGTGGCTTAAACTCTCACTGCAGCTCTCTCTTGATTGGCAGGACACCGGAAACAGCCCAGATTTCAACCAGTCAGAAATAGTCAGTGAAGACTTCTCTGATGCTCCTGTCAAAGGCCAGAAACCTCTCGGAGGGGTCAAAGGTCGGGACACGTGCTCCATCCCGTGTGATATCACCATCAAGCTGCTTCGAGATGAGAAACATTCAATCTGCGGTAACATTTCTTCTTCCTCCCTGGTATCATTGTCACCTCCATCATCATCATCTGTTGCATATGATGTGTCTATGTGTGTGTGTGTGTAGGCCAGCTACAGCAGTCCCTGTTAGCGTTTGGACGCAGCACCAGGAAGCTGATCAGGGATGTGATGGAGGAGCAGCAGAGAGCCCTGGACATCCTCAGCAGTCAGGTAAAGGCGGAGCTCTTCATTTTCTCTCCTAGTAACAGAGTTTCTAAGCATCTGATTGGCCGGCTCTATGTACAGCAGTGTCACCTTTGCAGGTCACAGAGCTGATGAGTAAAGTGCAGACGCTCAGCTCTGAGGTTCAGAGGAGCAACACTGAGATGTACTCCATCAAACCTGTGCAATCTCATGGTAACTCACACACAACACATATGATGATACAGGCTGTAGGGTATTAGATGTATGATAGTCATTTCTTTATCATCAAAGATTAGTAGACAATGGCCAAGTTAGTGAATATTTATTTTCCTCATGATGACAAAAGAGAGTATGTTTGCTTTGATTAGGAAGAGACTGCAGTGACATCAAAGACAATCTTATGTCAGTTGTCCCCAAGATCCCCAGCGGTATTTACATCATCCACCCGGACAACACAGACTCTTCATTTGAGGTACGTTAATAATTCAGTCCCTCACAGTCTGTCAGCCAATCATCGGTCGCTCAACACACAACATGTGCCTCAGGTTTTCTGTGAGATGGACTACATGGGAGGTGGATGGACGGTGATGCAGCGGAGGACAGATGGATTAACTGACTTCAAACGACCCTGGGCTGATTATGTTGATGGCTTTGGACACCTTGCAGGTTGTATGAAGTTACTTTAGACAGTGACAGAGGCAAGTCTGCCATTAAGCTTTAGAACCAACATCAGGGGGAGGTCGAGGTCTAAACCAACCTGTAAACCAGGTGTGCCAGTTGACTGCTCGAGAACATCAGCTAACAATGCAGACTTAGACACTGGTGGATCTTACGATGAACATTAGCCCATATGCAAGGCCAAAAGTATTACAGCCATTTGTGATTGTTGAACAGCTCATAAAACTTTTGGAAAAAGTTTGGACAAGATTGTGGAACCAGGCTGCAGGGATTTATCATTCTGCGACATTAATGAGGCGAAACTCTGGTTTTGGGTGATGAGATCTGGCTCATGATTGGTCCTATAGATGTTGGACAGGGTTTGGGTCAAGGTCACACCAAACTGGGAAGTTGTGCAGAGGTGATTGGTTATTTCATTATTGTTATATATTGTGCTTAAACTGTCTTACTTTTCACAAATTTGCTGCCAGTCCAATTATAGAATGTTTGTTTATAATGCTCTACGCTGATTAAAAAAAAAAAAAAAAAATCAAAGTGTCCAGCTTGCAATATTTCATATTCATGTTAAATGAATACTGGATGATACATCATCAGCAGATTTTTGAAACTCTCAAATTTACCTAAAAGTCTCCAGCCTCATTAAATAACCTAAAACAGCCATGTACATGAACATTTTAACATTTCACTACTGTTTGACTTTAAATAAATCCTACATATTTTTGGAAGTGATTATGATTATAGATAATCAATCTCTCTTTTTGTGTGTAGGGGAACACTGGCTGGGTCTGAAGAAGGCATTTCATATAGTCAACCAGAAAGATACTCGCTTCCAGCTTCACGTGGCTTTGGTCTCCAATGATGATGTCACCTCTTATGCCTCATATGATGATTTCCGCCTGGACACTGAAACCCAGTTCTTCAGTATACACCTGGGCAGATATGCAGGCAGTGCAGGTAAGACTTCATAGATCAAGTCAACACAATGCAAACTCAAAATATAATGCACTCAACATCTGCATGCCTGTGTGTGCTTGTTTGTACAGGTGATGCATTTCGTGGCTATGAGCAGGAACAGAACCAGGATACGGCTCCATTCAGCGCCTCAGATGTGGACAACGACGGCTGTAATCCTTCCTGCTCCTTCGACAACCGCACGGTGGAGAGCTGCAGCACTCAGCACAACAACACAGGATGGTGGTTCAACCAGTGTGGCCTGGCAAACCTCAACGGCTCTCCTGAAGATGCAGAGCAGAACCGTGGCAGGAGGACGCAAATCCTGTGGGACACCTGGAGACAGAACGGGGTCCCTCACACCATCAAATCTGTCACAATGAAGATCAGGAGGATTGTAACCAATAACTGACAGAGAAAGAAAACACATTTAGTATAAGTTGAACTGCATCTTTGTAAAACCTGAAGTTTGAATAAAACTCATTTTCATTGTGTTACTTCATTGTTAACAATCAACAGCTCTGAAAATATTCCTTTAAGGCGACTTTGCTTTGACTCATGAGGATAAATATCACTGAAATTATAATGCAATCTTTTACACGACAACAAAATCATCAAACATCTCTCTGACAACTCTTAAACATTATTGCAATATAATATCAATTACAGGACTATAGTTAAGAATTTTTGCAAACTCTTATGCTAAATATGATGCATATATGCAAATGTTTCTGACTTTCTATTCCTTACTCTTTCAAAACGAGGAAAAAAATGGGTATCATTTTTTGAGGCACCCATTACATTATTGTAAGTTAGCTTAAAAACCTTTATAAGGGTGAAATATGAGAAACAAATGTGTATAGGTATTTATCTAAGTGTGCCTATCCCGAGGATGAGGATACAACTGGAAAGTATACATCAAGTTCCATGTTGCAGCCATGGCTGGCAACTAGCACTCAGTAACAGTTTTCAGATCCAGTAAATCTACAAAACCCATCCAGTCTGTTTTGCTGGTATGAGGCCATGGCGCCATGTTATCCAGCTGAAAAACCCTGAGGAGGTGATTCTCCACCACATCCTGATTCTAGTCCTCTGCAGAATGGTGCAATGGTCTAAAATGATTTTAATGAGTCAAACAAAAAAATAACACACACACACACACACACACACACACACATACACACACACACACACACACACACACACACACACACACACACACACACACACACACATTAAAAATGCGTTCCAGTGTTCAACATTTTATCTGTCACAGTAGGAAAAGCACAAGTGTGAATAATAAAATTAATGATGTCTGAGTTCCATTTAGCTGCATCAGTTCAGCTGTCCATGTGGCTTGCTGTCACACTGTCATGACTTACTGCGACACTTAAATATAACAGAGACATTTTAATGTTGTTAGTAACACCTGTGGTATTTCTACTATGACAAGTTAAAACGTCTGATTCCACCGTCATAGCTGTGACATCTCAGTGCTATGCAATGTGGGTTATTCCCTTGAGCACAGTCCGTAGAGTTGGCAGACGTACGCAAAGTGTGCGTAAAAGGCTCAAATATTCGAATGGAGAGCCCTCAGGCATGGGCCAAATTCACATGGGGACGGCCCTGAGCCCTTGTGGACTTCGTCAACGTCTTGTATCACAGCAGACTGCAAACACTGGAACTGGGCCATAATCTCTGAAAGTGGAGGAGGTATCATCAATTAAGCCACCTGAGATGTTGTAGAGTTCTGGGGTTTAACACACTCCAACCTGGTAGTTTATGAACATGATTTATTATGTGAAGACTGAGCATGTGCAGTGTCAATACTGTGTTTGATATTCGGACTCTCGTGTCATCACTCCCCAGAGAGGAGACACCAGGTCAGGACTAAAAAGGAAGATGGAAGTTAATTCAGTCATGCAAAGACAAAAATATAGTTTTACCTTCTACCGTCTTGTAGTGCCATTGTCACATTTAACAAAATTGCCATTAACTGTCCAGATGCCATTCAGAATCTCCAGAGGATCATTTTTTTGATGTGTTCCTACAGGCCACCCTCTGGATACAGCTAAAACACCAATACAATTTCACGGAGTGTAATAAAAACTGCAGCCTCTAGGGGGCACCAAAGTGACTGTAGATTTATTGGCCTTCAGTTAAAAGTAATACTCCAACAGTGTAAATATCAAATGTCAATATATTTTTAAGCAAACTAATGTAAGTACTTAAAGTCAAATGTACTTATTTAGGCCTGTTCATGGTGTTATATACAGGTTGTTACAGGGTTATTATCATGTGAACAGCATATTGGTTGTGGTTGGTCGAGGTGATTTTTTAAAGACTTTAGTAAGCGTTTATTAGTTTACTCTGGAAAACCTTAAACTTCATAAAGACATCTCTGTTTATAGTTGAACTTTAAAGAAGAAGAAAAGAAGACACAGTCCTAAAATTCACACCTGTACATACAGGACCCATGTACATGCAAAGTGTGTGCGGAGATGGAGCAGGGGGCGCCACACTCTTGTGCAATGAGCAGCTAGTTGTTCGGTGCCTTGCTCAAGGGCACCTTGCTTCACCCTGGAGGTGAACTGGCACCTCTTCAGCCACCAGTCCACACTCCGTACTGGATATAGTGAAAGTGTGTTCAAGTCCTAGCTGGACTTGAAACGTTCGCTCCCGAAACAGCTCCCACAGAGTTACTGCCACCGCGCGTGTGTGTGTGTCTTTGAGGCACTGATTTTGGTGATAACACTGTAGAAGCTCTGGCTCTTTGTGTGGTCTGGTGTGTGTATATTGTCAGGGTCAATAATTCACCCATGCACAGAGAAAATGTCTATCCAGGTACTTTCTCTGTCGGTGATCCCTAATAAGACTGTGTATGTCTGAGTTGACAGTGTTTACATCCAGATCTCAGCTCTGTACTGTTCTGAGGAGGAAGTCTTAACAAAAACCCAGGCTGGTGACATTTGTTAGAGTTTACCCCCTTTCACCTCTTACCATCCTCCCCGAAAAATGAGCCCCTGTTACGTCACCAAACGTCTAAAGTGACTAATCTTCAGCAATCAGGACCTTAAAAGGCAATTTTCACTCCAACAATTGCACATCAGAGACTCTGCTTTATCAGTATCAGGAAATTTGACATGTTCGTGTGATGTAATAGAGTGTGTCATGTGAAATTCAGCTGGAAAACGAAGAGGGCGAATTAACAAAATCAGTGAAAAAGTTCACTGAGGGCACTGAAGAAGAACAGACTGTACCATCACAAATGAAGCTAAAAATAAAGCATTCAAGTGTGTGTGTGGACGAGTGTTACTCATGTTGTGGGAAATTAAAATATGTGTACACAGACACGTTGGGATTTGCCTTCCTTCTGGGGACAAAACGCATGACCTCATAATGTAAGTCATTAAATGTTGGGATGAGGAGTTGGGTTAAGGTCAATGTAATATCAGCTGAAGCGATGGAAACACGACTTACCATATGTACGTGTGTGTGTGTGTATGTGTGTGTGTTCATGTCAATGCTTGAAACACTTGGTGCTAAGACTCACCTTTGACCTCTTGTTAAGGGAATATGTGTTTGCATCCTTCAAGACACACATTAACACAAACACACACACACTCAGATATATGTATGTACCATATATATATGTGTGTGTGTGTGTGTGTGTGTGTGTGCGTGTGTGTGTGTGTGCGTGTGTGTGTGTGTGTGTGTGTGTGTGTGTGTGTGTGTGTGTGTGTGTGTGAGTGTGTCTAGAGTGGTAAGCTGTTTTCCCACACTAGGCTAGGGATCAGTGGAGAGAGGCAGCGCACAGGAAGCAAAGTCTGCTGGGAATTTAAACCCTGAGGAATCTCATCTGCTGTTCATCAGCCATCAGTTCCTCCTGCACGCATGTACCATCACACACACACACACTGACTAAACCCACCATGTACTCTAAACACTGCAGTTTAAAACAGTTTTTTTACAACCTGAGCGTTGAAAATACCAGCAAAGAAAATATTTCAAGAATATTCTGCTTTGGTTTACCTAAATGATTTTCACCTGTATTCTCAAAACTAATGCAGAGGTTAATTTTAGAGAAGGAGTCTGTAGATTCAGCTGAAACAACTAAGACAAAAATGGCCAGATATGACCAGTAACCCTCGTTGTGTGCAGTCATAACACTGAGCTGCCCTCCACATCTGTAAAGTTCAATGAGCCTTGTAAATAAAAGTATAGTGGGACCCAGAAGGATGCATTCTTTCTCAAGGACACAGAAAACCAGAGGGGGAGGGAGACAGAGGGAGGCAGAGACAGAGAGAGAGAGAGTCATGCCACAGACGCTTCATACTCGTTCATATGAACCTGGAGCAGACCCTCTACAGTAGATCACCTCTGGGATGAACCACAGACTGCCAGCGGTTCAGCACAACAGCCGACCTGCGGGTTACAGTGACAGCCCCAGAGCTCGGAGCCGTGACAACCTGCTGCTCTACGATGAATTTGGAGAAGAGAACTGTTGCTCTGGACGGTGCCTCGGGTAAGTCTTTCATTCACTCAGCCAGATGTGTGTGTGTGCTGGCCAGGTGTGCTTTTGTGTTAAGACTCTGCAGCTTCTCTTAAAATAACATTACAATTATTATTTAAAAAAAATAAAAAATCAAGACAAATACAATTGTGAAATCTCATGTTACACATCATATGGCATATGATAGATTTGTTATACCAATGAAGACGCATAAGATAAGGCAATGACATAAGAATTGCAATTAATCCAATTACAGCTACAATAACCTCAACATGTCTGTTGCTACTTATCATTTCGATTGTAAGAGTGTACAGTCATTTTGAAATTGTTTTTTTCCCATCATTTTAAAGTAAATGAAAAACAGATTGATGAAGGTCAAAATGACATTTCATTAATGTTTTTAATGCATCTATAATCATGTGAAGTCCCTCACATTCTTTCAGGATTATCTTATAAACCATGTTTACTGCTTGGTTCACTGTATGAGACAAAAGCCTCCACAATCTGATCTCTGAAAAAAAAAAATCCTGAACACTGCACTTTTTAAAATAAACTGATGCTACGCTTTACATTACCATACTTTACTCACCAACATTGGAGTTACCTGGAAAAAGAGATGATGACCTTCTGTCACTCAATAGATGGTTCATAAACATAATGTGACTAGGATTACTAGAGGATTAGGAGGTGATGATGTGGTCTCCCTCCAGTGTCCACAAAAACCCCCAAACACTTTGTTTTAGTAGTTTTTGTGCATTAATGAGAAATCAAGGTTGAAATTTCCATTTAAACTTTGCCTTGCACACTATCTCTATTTTTAGATTTTTATCCGAGCATGGTTAATATAGTAATGTTTAAAATCTAAACTGCGAAACAGAATGTACAAGTATTAAATGGTCCAGAGTCCTCAGAGGCCTTGTGTGCAAGTGTATAAGTTACAATGTGGACATTATATAGTGTGTTTATGTCTCCTGTCTCTGGCAGCCACAGCAGCTCTGAGAGGCAGATCTTGGCTCGCCTCAGTGCTGTTAAACGTCGCCAGGCTCTTCGTGCTCCTGCCTACATGTTCTCTGCTCCTTCAACCTGCCCATCAGAGGTGGAGCAGCGTTTCCTGGATGCAGCTGAGTATGGAAACATTCCAGAGGTGCGGCGCATGCTGCTCCATGTGCCCGACCTGAATGTCAACGCTGTGAACTACATGGGCCAGAATGCACTGCAGCTGGCCGTAGCCAACGAACATCTGGAGGTGACGGAGCTGCTGCTGGGGCGGGCGGATCTGTCCAGAGTGGGTGACGCCCTCCTGTTAGCCATCAGTAAGATGTGTGCATGTGCATGTGTGGGTTGAGGGTTGATCAAACATGACAGAAAGCTGATAAAGCAGTTGTCTCCAGGGGTCAGATTCTCAGGTAGAGCAGGTGAAACCTACTGTAACATTGCTTCCTCCAAATCTCATAAAACCTTCAAACGCCTTTAAAAATCAGCTTCCAGATCAGCAAAAAGAAAAATCAGGTAGGTGGGTGGTCAGCAACATAACTTTCTCATTGTTGTCACTTGCTTTATATGGATAGAGAGTCATCACAACAACAACAAAAAATAGAACCAAATATAGCAACGAGCAGCAACTCATGGGTTCATTCAGGGGTCAGGTTGAAAGCTTTTAGTCTGGTCCTGGTCCAATGAGGTGTAGAAGTGAAAAGGCAGTGAAAACAAAGATTATAAATAAAAGCCATGATGTATAGCCATGAAAAAGAATTGTGGTGCCCCCTTTTGGCTAATCTTCTGGCTGACTGTGCTCATTTCGTTTGGGAATCAGTGGCACATCATTTCCAGTTTTGGCCTGAGTTTCGTGTTTCTTGCTCATTCAAGCTTACAACAGTTTGAGCTGTGGCACAAGACAAATAAAGATAAACCAGCACCTTCAGAGCTTGAATCATAAATATCTTAAAAACTTCTGGTAAAAATTCCATAGCGATTCATGCTTCACGAAGTACTGAGCTGAGGCTGTCACAGGAACCAGAGGTACCCGGTACAAACCACGCCAACAGCCTGGCTCTGTGTCTGTGTGTCGCAGGTAAAGGTTATGTTCGTATCACAGAGGCCCTGTTGTGTCACCCGGCCTTCAGAGACGCCCATCGTCTGACAGCCAGCCCTGCTCAAGCAGACATGTTGGACGACTTCTACGCTTATGATGAGGATGGGACGAGGTAACACAGAGCACTGCTGCAATAAAAAAAAACAGTTGATTTTAATTAGCCAGCAATGTCTGACACATCAGCTAATACTATGCTCTGTGTATGGATGTAACTATCTTATTTCATTTACTTTGAAAAAGGGAGAGTGTTCCTCGGAGGAAAAATTAAAGAGTTCATGAAAGTTCTTGATGACATTTAATTGTACTTTTCATTAATCCACATGGTTAAAAATGTGGAAACTGTGGCTCCTGATACAAAATATAAGAACAATGGTTATTCAAAACTATAAACCCTGATGGGGTATATAGACCAAGTGAATATGAAGAAATGTTTGTAACGTAAGGCCTTTGATTTGTAACTTGTTGTTTATGATGTTTACTCTCACACAGGTTCTCTCATGATGTCACTCCAGTGATCCTTGCAGCTCACTGCCAGGAGTACGAGATAGTTCATACCCTGCTGAGTAAAGGTGCTCGAATAGATCATCCTCACGATTACTTCTGCGGCTGTGACTCCTGCAACTACCAGCAGCAGTTTGACTCCTTTAGCCACTCGCGCTCAAGGATCAACGCCTACAGAGGACTCGCCAGTCCAGCTTACCTCTCCCTGTCCAACGAGGACCCGGTGCTGGCTGCCCTGGAGCTCAGCAACGAACTGGCCATGCTGGCTAATATAGAGAAAGAGTTTAAGGTACAAATGTTATTGAGTATCTTGGACCCAGGAAAACAGCCTTGTAATCACTGGTCACTTCCTGTTAGTTGTACTGTGCATGTGCCCTGAAAACCAGCTCATCGTCAAGTACACAAAAACTATATTTGCCATGTTGCTGTTGCCAACCAGCTGCCAGTAAACGCTGCCAGTAAACACAAGAACATTTTATGGGCCTTAAGAGAAGAAGCAGAAACAAATGAGGGTTGAGATTTTGCACTCACTGTTGACATGTTGGTTTGACGCACATATAACAGCTATAATTATTACTAAACTTACAGTAGGACCATATACCACAGGGACTGTACAACAAATAATTGTCACAACCAAAATGGATAAATGAAATATGCTGCCAGCTTTTCTTAATATATCTGCAATTATATTGTAGTTTTAATAAGTTTTGATGGGAACTTTTCCGGAGCTGGTGTCAGAGCTATATCACTGTCAATTTAATTGTGACATCTTGGTATTTTTAAATGTCAAAATGTCTGACAGCCTTTATATTACACCAGTGTTGGCACTACTCTTCAAATGATGATCATGTTTCCCTTGAAACCTAGAAAATCTTGGCCTAGACGTTACTTTTTATTGGTCATATTGGCTTAAATATACTGTTGTTTGTTTACAGAAATGATTAGTTTTTTGTAATGTAAAAAAGTGACATTGACAAATTCAGTTTTCTGCATGATCTATTTCTATAGTGTATTCATTCAGTAACCTCAGCATGAGACCACATCTCCTGCAAATGTTTCACCGCTGCATATTTTTCCTCCTTTTGTTGGTAGCATGATTACTGCTGCCTGTCGAGCCAGTGTAAGGACTACGTGGTGGGCCTTCTGGATCTGTGTCGCAGCACGGAGGAGGTGGAGGCCATCCTGAACGGAGAAACCGACTGCGAAGACAGCTATGATATTCCAGGTCGCCCCTGCCTCACACGCCTCAAATTAGCCATCAAGTACGAACTCAAAAAGGTTAGTGTGCCCAGCAACAAGGCGACGACACAAAGGCAAGGAAAACACCAGGAGAGGGGAGACAATGAAACGCAGGTGAAGCCAATTAGGTCAGAGCAGCTAATCACAAAACACACACAGGCAGGAAGTGAGGATCTGAAATGAGAGGAGATGTGAATGACATGAAAATAAAATGTCAAATCATGACTCAGGGTGCTGCTGGAGACACGAAATAATGACAATAATTATTAATTTCATAGCTGTTTGCATCATGATTATCGTTTTTCAGCCCATTCCTCTTATAAAGAAAGGATCATATTGTAGTTTAAGCAGCAGACTGTTTACTGTATGTTCACACTTCACAGAAGCAAATAACATTTTAGCTTTAATATTACCTCCTTGTTCTCTCTTACCGCCCTTAATATCCCTGTTTCCTGCCCTCCAGTTTGTGGCTCATCCTAACTGCCAGCAGCAGCTGCTCAGTATCTGGTATGAGAATCTGCCCGGCCTGAGACAACAGACCACTGCTGTCAAACTGCTGGTGGTGCTGGCCGTAGCTATAGGACTGCCTGGACTGGCTCTGGCTTACTGGATCGCTCCGTGCAGCAGAGTATGTAACATTTATGCTCACAAATGTCACTCACACTAGACCTTAAATTCCCAGCAGGATGTTTCCTCTCGTTTCATCTCTCTCACAGGTGGGGAGTGTGATGCGAAGCCCCTTCATGAAATTCGTGGCCCATGCCTCATCCTTCACAATATTTCTGGGTCTTCTGATCCTGAACGCTGCTGACCGCTTTGCCGGCACCACCCTGTTGCCCAACATGACCCACCATCAGCACCCAGGAGGAGCCCAGTTCGACTCGCTGCTGCTCTACCGCATGACCACAACGCCATTCACGTGGATGGAGATCCTCATCATTTCGTGGGTCATGGGTGAGCGACAGATGACTACAATGGAGGAAAATTCTCATCGTGTCATCCTGTATGTTACATTGTTTGACTTGTGCCGTGTAGGTATGATCTGGGCTGAGGTGAAGGAGATCTGGAGTCAGGGGCCGGGGGAGTACCTGCTCGAACCATGGAACTTCCTGGACTTTGGGATGCTGGCCATCTTCCTCGCCTCCTTCAGCTGCCGCTTCTCCACCCTGAGACACGCTGACTTTGCCCAGACCTTTGTACACACACACTACAGGACGCTGATTAATGTCACACTGCCTCCTGAGATACACTACTTTACACTGGGTGAGCCTGCTCACAGACCCGCACAGACTAACAGACTGCCACACTTTAAATACAATCATTTACTTCATGTATAAACATATAGAGGAACATATGTTGTACTATGGCCAAGATGACGTCCGTTGGCTGTGGACATGCTGATGGCTGCCAAACACCAGTAGCCTCTGCCTGATTATTTCTATTTTGATTGGGACGATGAACAAAAATTTGAAACAGTTGAACAATTCAAATTGACAACAGTTGCTTAGTTCATTTTCGGTATCTGAACCCTTAAAATAAATGTAGTCTAGTTATATAACCTCTCAGATTGCACATGTGTATTCAATAATCACTGGCGCCCATGATAAAACTGCCCAAGATTTTACAAGAAAAGCAAAGATTAGAGAAATGTCCCCAACAACAGAAAACGTAATGTGTTTTTTTGCTATGCCTATAATCATAATGAGTTGGATTTGTTGCATACATTCTCTGTCAAATAGCTAAAGTTTGTCCTATTATAATCAAATTAATAAAATATCATCTTCAATCTGCCTTGAAAGCACAACTGCAGCCATATTTGTACTGTAAAACTGGCCTTTTAAAAGTAGTTGTGTTAAAAAAAAAAAGTGTTGAATTTCCTGACTGACATCTGCGTTTGCAGCTCGTATCTACTGGCTGCCATCAGATCCCCAGCTGGTGTCCGAGGGCCTGTACGCGGTCGCCGTCGTCCTGAGCTTCTCCCGGATTGCTTACATCCTCCCAGCCAATGAGAGCTTCGGTCCACTGCAGATCTCTTTGGGCAGGACCGTCAAGGACATCTTCAAGTTCATGGTCATCTTCATCTTGGTCTTTCTGGCGTTCATGATCGGCATGTTCAACCTGTACTCTTATTACCTGGGGGCGAAGCAGAATGACGCCTTCACCACGTGAGACACATTGCCTACACATACCTGCATTTGTTCACACATGCTTTTCATACATTCCACCAGCTGTGCATTTAAATTTCACTGCATTTTTCTGATCCTTGAAAATCAGCTTGTGTAGACTTTTCAGAAACGAATCCATTGTTTGAACTTTTTGTGAGATCACAAAGTTACTCCCCTCAGGCCCCAGATTCAAAAGCTCTTCACTGTGTAATTTATTGTATTTGGTAATATGAGAAATTGAAAAGCGTAATATCGCAAAATGAACCTTAAAGTGGATCATACATCATTTATTTCCTGACATCAAAGCCCTGTCTTGTGAGACACCTGTTTGAAACTCTGGCTTTAAGGTTAATCCAGCCATGATTTATACATTGAGAAAGGTTGATCTTCAGGAGACAAAAGTCAAGTCATGGATAATTAGAGCATCTTTAATAAACTATACTGTTAAAGATAGTTCTCAGATTGTTTTATTTGAAAGATTTTTTGAGGCCAGAAGATGGAACAACTATATCCTGTATTTAAAAATAAAAGCAAAATTACTATTTACACTTTAAGTCAGGATAATCTTAATTAAAAGAGAAATTGCTTTTCCCACTTTTATCTGTCCTATCCCTTTAATCTTGCTGTGAATTACATGCTTTACGAATGCCTCCAACTGCATTTTCACACAGTAATAATTTTAGCCTCTGCAAGTTAATTTTCATACTTCAGTAAAATGAATGGATATCAATAGGTTGTAAATCAGTCTAAAAATTTATGATATGCTTTGAAGTTGGCAGTAATATAAACACTGGGTTGAACACTGTGGCCTAAAAAAACATATTTTGTTTCTCACAGAGCATCTTTAATGTCTCCATTCTGATGATTAATGGTTTGTTTCAATTCAAAAATAACTTTCCTCTCATCTCCCTCCATTTCCTTCCTCGTGCATCCGCCCAGCCTGGAGGAGAGCTTCAAGACTTTGTTCTGGGCTATATTTGGCCTCTCTGAGGTCAAGTCTGTTGTGATCAATAATGGGCACAAATTCATCGAGAACATTGGTTACGTGCTGTACGGGGTTTACAACGTCACCATGGTGATAGTGCTGCTCAACATGCTCATCGCCATGATTAATAGCTCCTTCCAGGAAATTGAGGTTGGTCATCGTGCGCTTCAGATACAAACTCACAAATATGCATTCTCCGATGCAGTTAAGATATTTATTTTTTGGTGTGAGAGGAGGAATGTAATTGTAACCAAGATGTAAATTGGGTTACAGCGTAATTCTATACTATGTGACTACTCATACATGACTCAGAACACTAAACATGTTTTGTATTCATGTAATAATCCTTCATACACCAAGAAGAGTAAATCAGCATTTTATCATACTTTTTAATTGCCATATTAAGAAGAACCCATTCTGATCTAACATCAAGCAAAACTGATATCAAAAGATGAGGAATTACACCAATTTATGTAATGTACCATATATGCACTGTAAGTATGAATCATATGTAAACTGGTCCCTAAAGGCATGAGCATGGTATTGATCTTCTCATTTAAGTCTCAGCAAAAAATTAAGTAAGCATGTTTCCCAAAATGTCAAGCTGTACTTTTCACTAAACCTGGTGCATTTGTGACTGTGTATATATGACTCATGTAGCTTTAGTGATGCTGATCATATGTTTTTTCTGTTTGCATTCCTCGTTTCTTTAGGACGATGCTGATGTTGAGTGGAAATTTGCTCGAGCCAAACTCTGGTTCTCCTACTTCGAGGAGGGACGGACGCTCCCTGTGCCCTTTAACCTGGTGCCCAGTCCAAAATCTATGCTGGGACTGGCTACGGCCATCAAGTCCCTGCTGCTGCAGTACGTGGCAAGACACAGAGAGGAGAAAACTGGGACACAGCTCAACCAGGTACCAAACTATATGCAGATATATGTATATAGTTGTTATCTTTTATCAGCTTGTACATTATCAAACCAAAGACAGAGCCTGAGCACCTCCCAGTGGTTTCACTGCTGCACCACAGCCTCCACCTCAGACCTGAAGACAAGTTTAATAAATGTCACAATTATGTTCAGTGTAGTTTATTTCAGTTTTATGTTCCAGCTCGGAGAAAGCAAAAACTCAAGCTCATTTGGGGCTTCTACCACGCCAACCAGATATCAGGTGTGTATTTGAGTATTTCACAACATTTTAGACAAAAAACATGATTTTTGCTCCTCATTGTGCAACAGATGCACTTTGTCATTATTCTGCAGAATTAGGCTTTTAAATACAAAACAAATATGTCAGTGTATTTGAAAGAATTGGCAGAATCTGAATCATAAACTTTTTATCTAAATAAAACTTGACTCTTATTTTCTATATATTTATTCCTGTGATAGTATTAAATGTACTAATTGTGAGTACCTTTCCCATCACTGGCTGCAGAAGATCATGAAGCGACTGATCAAGCGTTACATCATCAAAGCCCAAGCAGACAGAGAGAGTGACGAGATCACTGAAGGTAAAATCAACACAATGATCCTGAAACTGTTATAGAACTCTCTGAAAATAAAGCTCCTAAAACTTTTCTTTTTGTGCCTTTGCGACTGTTTGTCTGCAGGTGAGCTGAAAGAGATCAAGCAGGACATCTCTAGTCTGCGATATGAGCTGCTGGAGGAGAAATCACAGAACATGGAGACACTGGACGGACTGCTGAGGAGGCTGGGAGAGATCAACACACCTTCATAGTAGCTCTGCCAGTCAGACCGACTTGTACATAAAACTGTACAGCTTCTAAGTGTCTCTTCTCCATCCCTGAATGTAGATACATTACCAGCACTGATGTGCTAAAATAAGAATGTATGTATGTGAATATAAAATTAAAAGGTAGCTTGCTGATTGCATTATTATGTGTAATTTATAGGTTTATAACTCACATTTTGGATATCATAAATGTCACAAAAATAACAAGGAGCTCATAATTTGGACAACTTTTAACTGATCCATTATAATCATCCTAGTTGGGACAAATAACGTTCACATGAACAACAAGTCATTTAGTAATATGTTACAACCCAGCTCGCAGGAGAAAGGGAAGCAACATAAAACCCAGGTGATTAAAAGGGTAAAGTAGTTTAGTATAACTTAAATTTTGGAATAGAGGTTAACAAATCAAACAAACCAAGGAAGAGGGCCGATAGGTGCTGTTCAAATCAAAAACAGAATATAACAAAAGGAGAACTCTTTACGAGCTGCTAATTTTCTTCTCTAATTCAAAATAAAACAAATTCTAAAACCATGAACCAGCAGAAAGTCAAGCAACAACGAAACAGCACCCCTGCACCTAGTGTTTCTAATACAGATTGGTCTGTGTGTGAAGAGAGGTTAGCAGAATCACTCAGTTATTCAAATCTCAAGCCTGGCCACACTTCAAAGGTTTAACCAAACACGAACTTTCAAATTAAAGAGTCACCAAGGATGGGGCAAAAACAAGTGTTCGGTTCTCTAACAAAGTTGTGGAACTCACCAACACAGAGGCCAGCTGCCCCAACAGTCAGCTGCCATGACTGAGAGGCTTGCAGAGCTTTTGTTGGGCCATGATTAATTGGCTGGCTGGGATTGGTCTGTTGCTCAGGTGCCGCACCAATCAGGTCAAAGAAGGTGGAATCACTGGGAGTACATACCAATACACACAGTAGAAGGAGAAACAAGTAGCGGCCATAACATATGAGTACATGTAATTTGCACTTTACAATTTTAGTTACACAAATGCCAACAGGAAAATGATTGTTGAATAAATTAATCAGCAAGATTGTTTTCTAGTTAAAAGTAAATGTCTTGCCAAAAATGCATAAGAAAGACAGAAAACAATTATAAACATAAAGTGAATCCTCATATACAAAGCGCTGATTTCAAGGAAAGTATTTATTTAGACAGCATGAAAACTGACAGATGGTAGAAAGGTGTTATGGCAGGATTCAGTCTTTGATCACCAGTTCATTCTCGTTCAGGCATCTCAGCTATAACATAATCATTATTTAAAAACACTTAAATTACCATCGATGATATAAAAATATTGTTTCCATGTACCTTACAGACACATGTCATGTATTTATAGTGCTCTCAGAATTGTAGCAAGAACACAATCATAAAAAAGGAGTTGATTGTGAATTCCCCCACTGTGGGACAAATAAAGGTTTATCTTATCTTATCTGATAATGCTGTTTAAGTGAAACAGTCACATGTGAATGGAGGAAGATCTTAACATCATTATAAGCTGGTTAATATTGTGGTTCACATACAGTAGTCAGGTATACATACAGTACATACATCATTCATATCCAGGCCCAGTAGTTCAGTGATAACTGTCACAGTTACATGATAAATATATTATATTTGATCAGCAGCACAGAGAATTATTGTATTACTGCACTGTGGATCCCTAAAGTCTAAGTCAGATCTTTCTGTTATTCAGTGATATGGTGATGACATCATCGGGTCTGTCACACATATGTGATGTAGTTTTCAGGTATGAGGCCTGTTTTGCCGTTGTACGTCGCCTGAAGCCAACCTGGTTCCACAGATGGGTACACTGCAGACAGAAGAACTCAGCAAGTCAACACAAGGGACTTCATACATAAAATATGTTTACAGTGAGCTGTTCACTCCTAAAGTAATCAACATACATTATTGGTAAACTACAATTGTATCAGCTAGACCCCATTTAGAGGGGGTCAGGCTTGCATTGTGATTGGATCTAGACGCAATATAAATGTAACCTGTACATAATGTGATTGTCTTACCATTTGAGAACAGTGCCCCCTGTGGAAAACTGAGCTCATGGCTGTGCTCTGCCTCACAGGAGTAAAGAGCTTTAGCTTCCCTAAGAGAAAAAAGAAATTGAAAACAGTGAAAAGATTGATTTAGGAAGTGATTTATGGTGGACTGTGACACAAACAACGTCAAAATCAACTTACTTTCCTGAGGCACATATGTCTAATGCTGAGGAGAACACTGAGCTCTCACGCTGTGGTAGTCTGACTGATAATCTGTAACACACAAACACAAAATTGCCCTTGATTACATTTCCTGAGATATTTTCCAGTAGTTACCGAGACAGAGAGGGACACAGAGAGAGTGAGTATGTCAGGTTCAATAACCCACTATGCAGGCAGGTCTTTAGGCAGTCAGAAACAAGTAATCTTTCCTTTCGTATCAGATCAACGTTGCCTTAAAAATGTCTTAAAATTTGTCAGAATGATCTCTTTGATGCTTTGCTTTACCAGCACAATTCACAGGCCTGACTGGTTTAAATTTTCCTGTCATTTGAACTTATTGTGTACAATTTTTATGTATTGAAGTTCAAGAATTTGACCTTTTCTTACAGTGTCACTCTTAATTTGCCATTACAGTAACAGCACTTGACATAACTTGTGTCAGTAGTGTCAGTAAAACCGAACTAGCTGTTGCTTACTCCTGCACTAAACTATCCATGGATCGAGATGTGTATTTCTTTTCCTTCTCTGGGGGCACAAGGGTGAAGCACAAAGTACTGTGCTCTATGATTAGAGCCTCTTAATGTCTGAGACATGAAATGAGACACTCACAGTGATCCAGGCCTCTGGTAACCATTGCTGGATGTTGTGGCTGCAGAGTGCTTTGAGGTCACATCAGAGCCACAGCGGATGTGCGAGGTTTTACGGGTGTGTGTTGCCTCATGTGGCTCCAGCGACATTAGACTCTGTACCGATCCGAAACAGCTTTTGTAATCTGTAGTAGAAAACAAGATCTCAGAACCGAACATAAAGAGGGAAGAGACAGTTACTGTTCACACTGTCATCACACTTTAACCTGCAGAGATGTACGCACCCTCAGAGATGTGCAGGGAGGTGAGAGAGGAAGATGTGGACAGCCGGTAGGGACATAATGAAGAGGAGGAGGAAGAGGAGGAGGAGGCTGTCCTGTAGGATTTTCTGTGCTGTTGAGAAGGAGAGGTAGAGTCCGTCACTCTGGTTTCTGTGACAGTGGGGGGGGCATTTCTTTGATCCACTGAGAGAGTGCTCTTCAGGGAGGAGACAGACGACACTCTCTGCACAGGCCGACCCTCCCTGAGAGAAGAGGCCTGCTCCACTGAAGAGTGCTGGATGGAGGAAAGGGAGGCTACGGAGGGAGATCTTGACTCTTTGACAGATGACAAAGAGACAGTTGAGCTTCCTTTGACAGACAAAGTCCTCTCTGAAGAGAGTAAAGAGGACATGGAAGAGGACACAGAGGAAGTCGGCTGGGCTGGAGTGAGCTGGGAGGAAGTCCAGGAAGAGGAAGGAGGGAGGTGAGGTGAGGCGGTTGTGTCTGTGGGATGTTTCTGATCATTGCCGTTTGAGGAGTTGTGGGACGGGGAGCAAGGGGAAGCTGCAGGAGGAGACACCTGTGCTGTGGAGGATGAGCTGGGCTCAGCAGGGGGAGAGGATGAAGGAGACGTCTGAGACAATCCATTCTTTTCAGAGGAGTGTGAGGACAGAGACTCCTGGCTGCCCATCGGAGTTGTGCTGGGGCTGCTACTGAACGTGTCACCTGGAGAAATATAAATATGTCATTACAATGACGGCAGCATCAAGGTTACTGCTCAAAATGTACATTTACAGATTTATAGTCAATGTCTGTGACAAGGTTATGTAATAATTGCAGTTTGAAAGCAGACTGAAAACTCCTCGGCGTTGGTAAATTAAGGTGCTCATTTTTTGACTGTTCTCTAATCTTTGCTTTTTGATGATTTGAACTCTTTGGGACTAAAACAATCTAAAGGAAACTATGATTGGAAATCACTCTTTGGTGGAACTGCTAACTTATGTTATTTAATATATAATTTAATCTGAAAAGTTACTAGCAATCAGAGCTGTCAAATAAATTTTGTAAAGTAAAAAAATATACATAAGCGATGAGAAAAAGGAGCTGTAAGCTGTGAAAAGTCTCACTGTCATTGTCTGCCAGGCAGAGAGCAGGGGGGTAGAGACGAGCCTTCCTCTTTCCAGACGACAGACAGATGGCCTTGTTCCTCCGAGGAGTCGACCGAGAGGACGGAGCCTGTGGTAACGGCACTGATAGGTCTGGGGCCTCACCAAAAATCTGACAGGAACACACAGTGTACATGTCTGTTAGATGTTTGTGTGTGTGTATGTGTGTGTGTGTGTGTGTGTGTATTTGTAAGTTTACCTTGTGGTGGTTTTCAATGATAATCTCCACCACAATGTTCTGAAACTTGATGTTCATCATGGCGGCCACCGTCTCTTCCTGTGACCTCATCAAGGTGGGACCGAAGATCATTCCCAGGTTGGACACAGTCATCTGGTTCTGGTCAGTGTGAGAGGCCACCCTGCACACGGGCACACACGCACACACACACACACGCACACACGCACGCGCGCGCGCACGCACGCACGCACGCACGCACGCACACACACACACACACACACTATGAGCATGAATTGAATCGTATCAGCGAATTAAGAGCTATCGTTGCTTTAACTTTTTACTTTCTTGTAGACGAATCGCCTGTCAGACGTGGTAATGAAGCCAGAAAGTGTTTTATGTTGTTAGGATGACATTCTTGACAGAAAAGAAGGCTAAAAGAGTATTTGCATTAATCTAGAGAGACATCATTGGTTAAAACATTTTCGGTTTAAGTTTTTGGAAAAAATCAAAGGCAGAGGGACGTTCTCAACAATAAAAGCACAGTGTGTTAATATGGACATACTTGTGGAGGTGGTTGGTTAAGAGATCCAACATTGCTCTGTTTTTCTCTGGCAGTTTGTGCACAAGAGCATGAATTGCTCTCACTCTATACTTCTGGTCATCATATTCTGTGGCACAAGGAACAAGTGCAGAGGAAGAGATTCAGTGGTGAGAAATTATGTGCTTCTGATTCCATGAAGTACAATGCATGAAAAATGAATCCAAACACAGCTGAGATAACCACAGACTGTGCCTATCTTACTCTATCTGTGTACTGTGATTTGAAAAAGGCAGACAAGGATCTTACTGGCAGCCTTGATGAATTCTTTATGCAGTCTGTAGGTCAGTAGCGGTTCTGCCAGACACCTGCATGCACATTAGAAATCATGAATTCATAACTCATGAGAAGAGTTATTTCAAAAGACCACTTTGTAATGTGCGTTACCTGAAATAATTCTTTAGGCCACTGGTGATGGTCTTGTTGTCCCAGGCGTCTGCATCCAGCAGCATGTCAGCAGGAGCTGTGGATGCTACAGGAAAGCAAATATAAGATGATTGAACTGCAGTGATGGATTTTTAAATACACCTGCTATTCATCGTGCAGGAATAAAGCCATGTAGAATGTAGAAAAATAACATCTTACAGAGGAAAGCAGGACATTTCTTACCAAACACACTGGTCATCAGCCGCTGCACTTTTGAGTTGACTCCTCCAGTCCTGTACAGTCCCAGGGTGGTAATGCCTACAACCACATACGAACATGCTTTAACAAATCAAATCAACAATGTGGACCATAACTAATTTCCTCATGTGAACATTTTACCTCTCGTTTCAACCAGCTCGATGCACTTCTTAACAAAGTTGAGGCCTGTCTCATTGAGAAATGCTGTAAAAACAATCATTCACATTTTTAACTACAGTTCAGAGACACCGCAAGACGTATGAATAGATATTAACATACAGAATCTTCAGAAATAAAGCAAATCAAAAACAGCAAAATTAAGATACTTACTCTCCTCCTTTTTACTGAGCAAAGAAGGCAGAGTATAAATCTGAACAAAGAAAGAAAAAATGTTTTACAATTCAAACAATACTTTTTAATACAAAGTATAATAAATATTAGAATAATGTTTAATATATAATAACATGTGTTAGTTGGCTACACTTGCTTTCTAGGTACTCTATGGCATTATTTTATGCAACTGTGGAAATATTCTTACAGGTTCTTTTCCATCCATTGCTTCCATCCACAGCCGTCTGTTGGCCTCAGAGAGTGCCTGCAGGGTGATGACTCCATGTCTGCAAAGAAACAGAGATCATGTTACCTGAGCACAATCCAACAGAATCATTATCTCAATTAATTTTTTCTACAGAGAGTCATGTATTAAGGACACGCAGCCTCTCAGTTTTCTTCTTTCCCTCTCACCTCTCCATCACCTCGATGTCGAAGCAGAAGCGTTTGTCGATTGAGTCCCTCTTCCTTCTGACACACGAGCGCAGCCTCAAAGTCTCAGGTGTGCCATTCAACACACTGTTCTGTTAACAGAGAGATGCGACTAAGATGGATTCTAACAAAGTCTGATTTGCATCAGACTCAACAATACAAAGCCCCTGCTTAAACCTACATTATCATATGACAACAATCTAACTCATGTCTGTATGAGGTGATTATCATAGTAGATTTTAATGCTGTAACAGAAACAACAAACAGCTGTGTGGAAGGTAGGAAACATAAAAACTACGGCCTGATTTGGAAAATGATCAGTGGTGATGGAAAGTATTGGGATTTTTTTTCAGTAAATGGGCCAAAAGGTATAACAACATTGGTGTGGTTTATTCATTTGTGGAACCAGCTCACCTGTCTACTGGCTGGTCTGGACTCTGTGCTGCTCATGGTGAACATCTTGGAGCTTTTCTGATAAGTACAGTAGTATCTGGTCCACACACTGCCCAATGGGCCTGTAATACATGACACACATGTAATTCTGGCATTTGATTTTCTTCACAGCATAAATGAAAGAAAGAAAAGAAAAATGCATATCTCACGTTTCTCTTGTATATACAGGTATCCCTCCATAGTAAAGGAGCTGGGGGCTTTGAAGTCTTCCTCTGCAGACCTGATCCTCTTCATTAGCCTCTCAACCTCAGCACGCGTACTCTCAAAGTTATTGCGAGCCTTATCAACAACATACACATATGAAACTGCACTGAAAGGGGGCTTGTATATATAATTATATAAAACATACAAAATGTATGAAAAGTCAGGGAATGGTTACTTAATCGAGCTATGGAAGTTACTACAGGTAGTGTTTTTGAAATATAAAAGTGTGAACTGTTGAGGTAGTAAAATATGAGTGTTTGCTAGACCAGGGCTTGTTCAAACTGTGGCTGAGAGTAGTTCATATTGTGTGTTTCAACATGCCAGGAGTATCAGATGTGTGAGGTTTCCACTTTAGGGCAGGTGATGCATCGGAAATTTATTTTAAAGTACTTTCACTTAATGGCTTAATAAATGCCAGAGAAAACAAGCAATATATAGATGAGTTTGCGGTTAACACTTACATTCTGCAGGTTGAACTGAAGCTGCTGCTTGTAGGGTTCAAACTCGCTGGCCAGCTCGTAGCCTTCATGGTAGAAAGTAAACAAACCCTGCAGGAAGGCTAATAACTGAAGAGCAGAGGGAGAAATCCGCAGGAAAAATATTAGCTGGGGTTTTGGCAGTGTAATGAAAGGATTACATGAGAAGAAGGATCACAATGATCATCAGTCATCTGCTCAATCAATCAAAATAGCCTCTATAGGAGGAAAACCCCCAAACGTTGCCTCTTGTTTGATTTGCTGCCCTTGTTTACTTTACAACAAAGAGTTTCTCTCTCTGTCAGGCGGAAGAGATATCCATGCAGGAAGTGCTGCTACAGCAACAGGAAGTGGGCTTTACTGATATCTATCATTAAAACATTTTTATCGCAGTGTGTGTAATGTGTGTTTTTCAGAACCTGGATTGGCCGTCTTGTTTCCATGCTCTTGTCTACATGCAAACACGTCATCATTACTGTTTTGGCTGCAATTATGACTTTATGCTTACATTATTGTTTACAAAATAGACTTGTTCATCATATTTTCCTGTGATGAAATATTGTGTATTGGTGACTGCGGTTTCCCTCTACTGCTCAGAGCTGTGAAGGGCAGCAGCTCAGAAAAATCAGAAGGAACAAAATAACATCTTGAAAGCAAAAGGGATGATAGCAACAAAGACCTCCTCTTTTACAAGTAAGATGTGTATCTCAGCATTAAAATAGACAATTCTCTGCTACAGTTGCATATATTCATGATCATAGTGTATGTATATGAACTCACCGGCTCCACAAATTCAAATTTCTTTCTCTCCTGCACTTCTTGGATCTTGAAGACATACTGCAGTGATGCATCATAAAAAACCTGCCTGTCTTTACTCATCTGTGAATCAGCCTGCGACAAAAAAAGAGCAAAAAACACACATACAGTACTTTATGTTACCTAACACACGTGGGAGGAACTTGGCGTGCATTTTTAGGAATCGGACAGTTTACCTCGTGTAGATGCGATTCCTTCTTTTTGGAGGACATGCTGAGGTGTTTCTCCAGAACAGAGTAGTACCTCTCAGTCTCCTTGTCAAACTGCTTCTTCCCCTCCTGAGGAAGACAGGGATGTAGAGAGAAATTAAATGTACCTTTTTTATGTAACACAGTGGAAAATGTCACTTTCCCAATCTCTTTCACTGGGGCTGAATTTTTTCAATATGATACCTGAATTGCAAAATGCCAGAATGAACTATTTTATGACAGGAAGTCAGTAAATATCCGACAAGAAAATAGGAAAACAAGAACTTGATGAGGCTAGCTTTCAGTACTTGACAATTTTCAAGTACCAGTAAGTACCAGCACAGCGTCTCTATCTGATCATTCACAGATGAGAAAAGTTCCAATGTTTTTTGGGATGAGCTGACCGGACATTGATGGACCAATGAGCCATGAGGAAGTGCAGAGGGACCATTAATAATCTAAATGAAGAGACACTGCCAAAATATTTAGGACAACAGCTATTTTCCAAAACAGCTGCAGCTCCAAACTCCACATGTCCGGCCACTCTTTCTTGTTCATTGTGTGAGGATGTACTGCTCACACACTCTTGCTACATTCTACAGGATGTGAGGAGTCGCTTCGATCAAGATGTGAGCTGTGATTTCACTTTCAGGGCTTTTTTTTAAAACTACTTACTGAAACTGCTATCTCTGTTGTTATATCAGTCTGAGAGACAGCGTAGAAAAAAAAGAGATAAACTGAATTCTAAGACTTGAGACAGCTGCTGAAACCAGACACTAGACTAACTTTGTGTTTATACTGCCTCACTGAGTTCAACTGTCTCTCTGTCTGTGACGCGCTCCCTGTCCTCCCTCTCAGCGTCCGTTCCCATGACCTTGTTACTGACACTGGACTGTGATCCATCGTTTATCTGAACAAATTGGATCCTCTGACCACTGAGTGAGAGACCGATTGAGACCAGACCAGAGCAGGACGATCTGTCTGATCACCACCCACAGTGTTTAGATAACTAATGATGAACTGAACTTCACATATCAGCCTGAGCACAGACTGTGTGATGCTTTAAATACCACCAGTGATTTGACTATGTAAAAAAGTCAATGCAAAAGTTGACTGGTTCTGTTGCTCTGTGTTAATAATCAACTCAGCTGCCAGCTGCAGATATACCTTCACAGCTCCAATCTGCTCCTTACGAAACCTCTCAAGTGGCGAAATCAACACGTCATCAGCGTTCTGGATCTGAGAGAGAAAAAAACACTGCAGTCAGCTCAGTGTGTCATGACAGAAAATATCAAGACAGACATAAAAAAAACAGACCAGTCACAGTTCCATGAGGGCAGCTGCTGACCTGCTGTTAAAATAGGTTTGGCAAATCAATCAATGAGCAGATGCCTGTCTTTTTTTTTTTTTTTTTTTTTTTTTTTTTAAATTTTGTTCTAAAGAGACACATATTTTTTCTTTATATATGTATACTTTTATACTTTATCTATTGTATTTTTTGTGTGCCACTGTCTTTTGCTGCTGAAATGCCCGAATTTCCCCTATGAGGTCAATAAAGAATTATCATATCTTGATATTCTGCTTCATTTGAGAGTAGTTAACATTAAACACATCAATGTGATGTTGATCTATAACCAGCTTCACAAATGTGTTGTATAAGAGTAAATCCAAGACTATGATTTAGCTAATGCATTTGATATTGATTCCACGTAGCATTTTGTTTAACTGGAGGTTTAGATTATTTATTGATTTGAACAGAGGTCTTGAAGTATGTAAATGTTTGTGTAAGAGGGCAAGTTTCAAACTGAAACAGCTGATCTCAGGGATTATATATCTCTCAGTTGACATATCATACCTGTGGTTTTATTTCCCATTTAAATACCAAACACACTTTAGAGAACAATCCAAATATCCAAATGTACTCTTACTATACTATACTATACTATACTGATACTTATCCAAGCTAAAGAGCATTATGATCGTTGACTGTTTTATGGACTTTGGTCATCAGTGTTCACGGAAAACAAGATTAAGAGTTTTCAGTCATGCTATCTGCACTGTGAGGCTTTACTCATATAAATGCTTATATGCTCATAATGACAGTGCGAACATGCTAATGCTAAGAAAGTATAATGTTTACCATGTTCACCACCTTAATTAAGCATGTTTGCATATTAACATTTGCAATTTTTCCTTAGGGGGACATAAACATATGTATCAAATTTCATGGCAATTCATCCAGTGATTGTCATTAAGACGTGTATTTCAGTCTGGCTCAAAGTGGTGGACATACAGACCCACCCACAGACTGACAGACTCACATTGACATCCCCAGAGCCGAGCTGAAACAGCAGCTTTCCTGCCAGTATTAGTAGCAACACTTCGGATTAAGTAAGGCTATTGCAAAGGATTTCAATATAATAATGGGGCATGAGTCAAGACTAGAATCTCCTAACCCAAAATAATCATGGTACAATTGTGGTTATGTTTTTGCAGCTGACTGTACAGCGCGTTTGAGAAAGTTGTGGTTGAGACTTGAGTCAAGCAGAAAGGAAAGCTCCAGTTATCAGAGCTCTGGTGTTTATACTGGGTCTCAGTGCTCTTTACTCATGAGTCTATATATTGAAAGTCCTGCTTTGTTCTGTCTAGTTGATTTAAGCATTAGGCTCTGAAAAGGCTCCCAGCTCTGCATCATAACTTCACTTTCACTTCAGCTGAGTACCAAAAGAAAAGTCTGCTTCTCCAATCTTCTTTGGAGGCTCCTTTTGTTCACCGTATTACAGGATGCAGGATGAAACTGAACACTAAGAGACTGACGGCATTGTCAAACAATAATAGTCCTTTCAGGTTGAACAGGTAGGTATTTCCCATTTGCTGGAATTGCCCTTTAACTTAATAATGATGCTATTATTAGTGGTTCAGAGCAATCAGCAGTGTTGCAGTGGAAAAGCATAGAATTAAAACACACACACACACACAGAAAGAAAGAGAAAGAAAGCAGACACACACACACACACACACACACAGACACACAGGACCCTTTTATGGACTTTCCCAGGCAGTCAGGGCTCTGCACACAGTCTCACGGGGGAATTGGCAGAATAGGTTCCACATGGTTCCTCTGTAACCAGACCATGCATACAACCACGAAGGCACACACACACAAAGGGCTATGCATAAGGTAACGTACTATGCATATACATTGCACATGCGCAGGGGTTTGCCTACATACAGACTGTGCCAGACTCCAGTCACTCCCACACAAAGGCCTCTGGTTGATGGAGGGTCTGTAAGTAAGAGACGTTTTTCCGAATTGCCATGGAGCACTCACTGCCGCTGACACAACGTTTTAACAACAAATGTGTGAATCAGACTTGTGGGAAAACCAGATTAGGACAAGAGTCAAAGGAAGTGAAAGCACCTAACAAAGACCTTAACTTTCAAACTGGAACCCTGGTTGTGAAGTTAAGCAGAAAAAGGAAAAGTGCAACACAACTGGTGGACAACAGTCTGTTTTTTTTAAGGACAAAGGAAACTATTGGTTAGGACTTTAGTTGAGAAGGGGCTTTTGGTCTAATGGTGTGTTCAGATCAGCATGTCACACAGAGCAAGATGACATAACCAAGGACAATTGTTTCTGCATGATTTCTTTCTGAAGTCATCTTTACTTCACTTAAAATGGACTCTTTTCAGGGTCACAACTGATAATTTTGAAACTTCAAGTATTTTATTTTGAAAAAAACAACAACAACATGAGGATATTGATGTTTTCTCTTTGTATTGTCTCTCTCTGTCTCAATCACACACACATACACAGAAAATCATCTTCTTACCAGTCGTTTTCTCTCTTCCTCCATGGTGCTCAAGAGTTGTGAGAACTCCTTTAAGGACTGAGCTGTAAAAGAAAACATACACCTGAAATGTGGAAACATTTATCATATTTTACACATTTTGCAGTCTCAACTCTTAGTTTCCTAGATCGTCAGGGACCGTTTCATCTCACCAATATTGATCTCATCGTCAGTCTCAGCATCTCCAATACATTCAAACTGGAACTCCTGTAGAGACTGAGAGAACCGCTGAACAGCAAGAGAAAGACCTGAGAAAAACAGAGAGTAGTACAACAATATATTTATTGTCGTCACTTATTTATAACTAATAGAGTTTCACTGTTTCTACATTATGCAATAGAAAGCACTTGGCACAAGTTTGCACACTGCTATTATTGGTCTAACTCAATAAAATGCTCCCATTCCTCCTCAGACTACAAGCAGCATCACTTATTCCTATTTGTAATAAACTATTAATGCATTTTCCTAAGAGACTGTGGCATATCATCCACTGCCAAGGCATGAGGTGTCAAAGTCTGCTATAAACAAACCGCCACACCCTGCAACAAACTCCACTTTACAGCCTTAGTCTCAGACAACTGTGTTTACATGTCCAAACAACACTCCAATAATAAAGTTTAATGCCACCCTTTTTTCTCTAAGGTGCACAAACGCTTGGCAACACAAGACTGCATTCTCTCACTCACACACCCATAACACAGATTTGCATGTCAGCCGTTGGAAGGCACTACTTCAACCACTGCATTATACACAGATGGTAAAACTGCATTACTGCATGGAGATTGGCAAAAAAAACAAACCCTGTCAGGTTCATTCTCAAAAGCACTGTATAAAAAAATCCATGTTGTTATGTAAAGGCACAAGCTGTGGACTGAATTGATTGACAGGACATTTCATACAAGTATTAACAACTAATTCAGTATTACTCATGTTTTCTGAGGCTATAAAAGGTGTGTTTAGATAAGAGATATTGGCAGACACAGGGAAAACCAAGGTTGTAGTTTTAATTATTATTAGATGGATGACAGAAAGGCTTATTTGCCATCAGTAAATCAAACACTTCAGTTATTAATGTCAATACACTGAACATTGAGTTACTTTTTAAAGTATGTTGATTAGTCTAATTTTGCTGCACAAAACACTGATGTGACACTGAAGACCAGATTTTGAAGGCAGTGGTAGTGAAAGCAATAAGTGTTAGCATGTCACAAATAGCAACAGGATTGTAGAAGTCAGTGTTCTGTGTCCAGCTTGAGGAGTTGATGTAAACAGTGCAGTGGTCATGTTGTGTTACCCCTGTGTGGTTAGTGTATGGCGAACACACACGTAATGCTGTATGTTTACAGCAGGCTGCAGCAGCTCACACCAAGGACCTGAACCAGCAGGTGAGAGTGGCGTTCAAACCTGTGGTGATCAAAAGAAACCCTTTGTCTACTGCTGATACTAGAAGAATATGACAGCCACCATCAAACTGTGCAGCAGTTAACCACATGACTATCCAGTGTAAGTTTACTCCTACGTTTTATGATGGGTTTCTGTCAACTACATGTATGTTTGTTTGCTATTTTTCCTTTTTTTTGTCACAAGAAGGTACCAAACAAACCTCACTTTCATGATCAGTTATTAAACATATCATTTTGTAATCATCCCAAAATAATAACACATTTTAAAATTGAGAGAGCATGTAAATCAGAACAGTCACCATTCTAATATGGACTCAGATTAGCTAACTCTTTGTTGCGGATGTATTAACCTGTTCAGGTTAGAGCAAAAATGGTAAGACTTTCTATTCAACTGTACCATTCCTCACTCTCTGTATGCAGTGTAACCCCAAAATAAAATTATATTTTAAGTTGTAGTTTTAAAACCGCATTTTGACTCGGGGATCCTCAAGACAGGGGCTGAAGATCAGGTAGCAAGTAGTAACCTCTTTAAGGGCCTTATTATGTCTGCAGAGACTAGGGCTCAAACATCGGTCAATTAAGGGATTAGCTCATTCATAAAAAAGATAATCATTAACTATTTTGATATTTATAGCTGATCTCATTTATAAAGGAAAAATGCTTAATGTTCATTTTTCACTTTCATGCCACTTTTGTCTGCTTCATACACTTTTAAATTCACTATCTTTGGGTTTTGTACAAATAGTCAGACAAAACATGCAATCTGAAGACATCACCCTGGTGAATCTTTTATGATTCAAAGGTTATTCAATAACACACAGATTTAGTAGGTTTTTAATAAACTGCCACAAAGCTGGCACACAGTGAAACCTGCACCTTTTGGAGGCAAAACAAGTAGAAAAACACATATTCTTAATTTCATTCAAGTCTAAGTTAAAACAAATGTATCTTCCATTTTTGCAAAGCTGATAAAAAAAAGACAAAGACATGCAAGGTCAAACCTATCAGAGAGATAAGTGTCTATTCTGATATAATGGTATGGCACTTATACAACACACCAAAGTGTATTGTGCCATTCAAACACAGTTCAATCTAATAATCTGTATCTGTAAGTCTGACAGAGTCTAAACCCTGGCTCTATTTGAATTGATGGCCTTGGCTCTGTTATCAGGCAGCAGACTGAGCAGCTGGTAGACTGGTAGACACACACACACACGAAAACACGCTGTTATTAATGATGGTGTCCTTACTTCTGAGTGCAGATACGAGCATGTTTCCATCCTTGATGAGGTCTTTGATGAACCTGTTGGTCCTCTCCAGCTCGATCTCATGGCACTGCAGCCGCTCTCTGAACTCCGGACTGTCTAGGAAAGAGTCACTGAACTCCAGCGTCGGCAGACCCATCGATAAATGACCGCACACTGCCAACTATTAGACGACTAAAGTGAGAGGACTTATCCGTCCTCTGGGTGAGATTTAGGAGAGGAAACAGTGTTAAAATGCGCTCGGAGAAGCTTGATCAGAAGTATCTTCCAGCTGCCTTTTTTTTCATGCCTGGCTCCCTTTTTTCCCCTCAGAACTTCCGGACACTGAACACAGCAGACACAGAGAGTTAAGCTAGGCTACACGACGAGCTCACCTTTTTTTAAACTTATAAATCCAGATACGACTTCTCCTTGACTTCTTAGCGGCTTTTCAGTCGAAACAGAAAACAACATGAGTCGCAGCAGAACCTACTTTTATTACTATAAAGACTAGAAAGGCGAAGACTGTGTCGCTCAACTCCGTCTACACACGGCTCTGACTGAAGGCTTGTTACTATGGGAACGGGAGACTCCTGCTGGCGCGTGCTGTAATCAGTGCAACTACAACCCAAGTTTCAGAAAAGTTGGGAACTGTGTAACATGTTAATAAAAGCAGAATCTAATGGTCTAGAAATTACTTAAAACCCTACATTTAATTGGCAATAGTGTAAAGACAACATATCAAATGTTGAAACTGAAATATTTTATTGTTAAATTAAAAAAAATATATGCTCATAAATATGATGGCAGCGTCCCAACTTTTTTGGAATTGGGGTTGTAAAATAAAAGCTGAAAAACAGCTAAATGAAGCTGAAGCAATGAAAGAAGTTGAAGTGACAGAAGTTAAATGGCAGTTAAAATTGGAGTCCTTCAAGTTTCGGTCAAAGTGCTAAATTAAGTGTTAAATTTGAAGTAAAAGGAGTTGAAGAGTCTTTTGTGGCATAAGAACTGAAAACAGCTAGTGTGTCAGTTGAATGCTGCCTGATAAAATAAGCAGGATGTGTCAGTCCAACTGTAAGTGTAAAGTCAGTCAGTTCAGAGAGTAAAAACTGAAAGATGATGGCAGTGAAGTGTCACCTGAAGTGTAAGCACAACATATTAAAAAAATAGAAATATTATATTATATTATTGTTGCATACATTATAAAAAATAAAAGATGTCAGCATATTGAATAGAAGCACACATCACATAAAGAAGTTTGAATGAATTTTGAATCGGAAAGCTTGCAAATTTCCCCACTGAGAGATTAATAAAAGTTTATCTTATCTAAAGTTGGAGAGTGTAAAAAAAGAATGTCAAGAAGAACATAAATAGGAGATCAATGGTGTGCTTCACTGGAGCAATGATACTATGCAATTACACATACTGTCGAAACCCCCCCAAAAACTTCGAGATGTCAAACGCTTTTGTTTTTCAAGTGTTTGTATTGCATTTTTAAAAATCTTGTGCATCTTTCGGAATTTAAGTGGATACTTGGGAATGAGATTTAAAAAAGAATCCTGTCTTTTATCCAGTTGTGAGCTGCCGCTGACACAGGATATAGTTTAAAAATAACTCTGACATGCTCTGGAAAAAATATGCACTCACATTACTGTATGTGACAGTGTGAAGTGTGTGAAAGATAAGGTCTTGCCTGCTTCAGCCCACAACGCACATAAAGTATGGATTATATTATGAATGAAATGACACGCGAGCAGGAACACTGTGACCTCAGAATACCTTAAAATGCAATAGCTACAATAATTTCTGTACAAGTATAAGGTTCCCTCCTGAAACCTTACAGGCCAAAACAGGCCCTCTAATGTGAAAGAAATACAGTTCGGATATCTGCCAGCTGAACACTGGGAGGCACAGAGCATTGCTGAGCTCTGGCCAAATGCTCCAGGGCAACCACTGAAAAGACAACATGTTTTTTGTTTTTTGATAGCGTGGCGTGTGTGTATGAGTCAACACGACTGCAGGCAAATGTATTTTTATCATCCATATACCTGCTACTGTACACCTTCATTGAATTGCTGATGCAAGATATGACATTTTAGACTTCAGCTCAGCACTTACAGCTGCTTCAGCATCAGTAGTTTTGCTCCCCAGTTAAATCATGTTCCCCGTCTGTCCAAGCAGCCGAGTTTCAGCTCTCTGTTGGTGGTCCAGCAGCTTTATTGTCCCAGTTGGTAACTACTGTATCTGTCACTCACTGGAGATGAATAGAGCACCATGACTACTGCAGTAAACAGGCTTTAAGTAGCTCTGTGTATAACACATATGCACAGTACAGAGAAATGTAGACAGTATAGGGAAACACTACAGATTGTACCACATCTTGTGTTTTTCTACATGTAAGGTAAGAAGTGCAGTAAGTAACTGTTTGGGGATGTTTTTAGGGCTTAATACTGGTTGTTTTTTAAACTGCAAATATTTTTAAGGCTGCTCTTTCTATTACCACTGAATACGCTAAACTTATGGTAATTTATACAGTGTTTTTTTTTTTGTACCAGACACAAAAGGCTGCTGCTGTTGATGAAAGTGAGTCAGCAGGCAAAATGTTCATCAAAAATGCCAACCTACGACACCCCAGTCGCCATCACGAATTATTTCTACCTAGTCGACCCTACAGGGGGGAACCGCCGACGGTCGCAGGTAAAGGTTTGCAGCTCCTCTAGCTCAGCGTCGGACAGAGTTATTGATGTTCTGTGATGACTCATTTTCAACTATAATAGATGCAGATTATTCTGTTTTCATGAGATTTGGTTGTTCAGACATGTTGTGGCTCAGGTAGGAAAGTGGCCTTTATGGTTTTTTGTAGAATATTTAGATTTCTACTAAAAGAATAAGTAAAGCAGAATAATCAGTATTTCTGTATAGTCTGCTTCAACCTCAGGCTGATTCTCTGAGTACATAGAGAAAACATTACACCTTTATCACATATATTGTTTCGGTGTGTGTATAATTGAGTGTCATTGTCATTACAGTAATTTTGGCACTACTAACTCTTAAGATTTAAACAAGGGTAGCCTGTTGTCTTGGGGGGGATCTTCCAGCTTAAACACTAAAATAAAAATGCCTGATTAGATGGATTTCAGGAAATGTTATACGTGAAGTTAGTTCAGCTGTGATGTGTGGGAGTGCTGAGTAGTAGTACTCAGTAGTTTTTTAAAAGTTGAAAACATTCTTTTTTTCATTAAGAGAAAGCTTTCCCATAATCAGGCACTTTTACCCCGTTTGATTTCCCCAGGATTTCTCCTCTACCCGGACACTCCTGCTAAGATGGAGACAACATCACGAGAGGCTTTCTGCTTTAGACCCATCCCACAACCAGACAGAGGCAAAGGTCTGCAGTCTTTTCTCAACATAGAGAGTAAACTCATCTTGTGTGTTATAAGATAAGCTGTGAGTTGTGTTTGTGTGTGTGCGTGTGTGTGTGTGTGAGGGCAGAGATTAGGAAAGTGATTCATGAGATTGTTTTTCATTTATACATTCAATCACTTATACTACATCATAATTACAGCACATTTACATTTTTTTTTTATATTTATCTCTAAACATTATCAGCAAAGTACTGGCTGAACTAATGAGGATGTAGCCTTTAGTCTTAATTTGAAGTCTAAAATTGTTATTAAGATGTATGTAATAATCACATATTAAACTGGTTGTCTGCAGGCTTCACTAAATTGACCTAAAATAGCATATTTAGGACAGCAGATATATAATATAAAAATCTTTTAAGCCTGAGTCACAAACCTTGATTAACAAAGTAGAAGAAGACATGAAGAGGTGGAAAAATATGACGCAGAAACTTGTGGAAACACTTAACAGAATGAGTGTTCAACCAAAATTATAATATTTTTTCCAGATGTTGCCTTTATAGGCAGAAAGATGGGATGTTTCATGGGATATTTCATTACTCTGTGTGAAGTGAAACCCTAACCATGGTTATGATTACCCTTCAGGAGACCATGTCATCCAGAACACACAGCAGGAGTCCCACCATTCTCATCCCACATCCTCGAGACAAACAGGAGGAGGAAACAGCAGCAAGGACAGAGAACAAGTGGAGGACAAGCATGAAGGCCAACATGATCTGGTTCAAGGTATATCAGAGATGCAGTCTCAGTATCAGAAGGATTTCCCTCCTCCGTCTTCCTGCCGCAGGAGGCGAACACCTGCCCTCCCACAGCCAGACAACATTGGCATCAACCCTGCCTTCAGGTGAGAGCCAGATTGTCAGTATTACTGCTAGAGCTTAATGTAGGGATCAGCTCCTCAGTGTCTGTGTGTTTGGATTCACAGGATCGAGTTCAGCACTGTCCAAAGAGAGACTTACCCTGGTTGGCCCGTCAAGAATCCCAGGCATACTAGCAGGCTGAGAACGACCTCATCTGGACAACCAAACATGAATTCTGAGTAATAGACTCAGGCTCTCTCTCTCTCTCTCTTGCCCAGCTCATCCTTGGTATGATTGCAAATTTTTAAAAAATGCCAAAAACAATGGCCATAATTTCTACAAATTGCACTGTTTAATTCCATAATTATATATTGTTATAATCATTCAATACAATGACAATGATAAATGTGATTTAATAAACTAGTTAAAAACATGTCATTTTTTGTGGACTTTGAATTCTTTTAATTTTACTATTTAGTTTAAACATAATTGGAGTGAAACAGGAGTTTTGTGTTACAGGTGTTGAGTTCTGCTTTCTTTAACCACAGCTAGCACAGTCTGTGTATATATTTAAATATATTTGCTATGCACTCTTTAATGGCACATATTTAGTTTAATTAAAGTGTAATCACATTATTTAGTTGCTTTTGTCTACTCTGTTACAATGGCTGTTTTCAGCACACACCCTTTTCTCAGGTTGTGATCATTTCCCAGCAGTAGGTCAATGTGATGACCAAATCGACTGATGACGGGTGTACACTTAATGGAATAATGCCATGACATTTTATACGGATGACATCAGACACACTTGGTCAGCTTGAAAGAAAACAATCCAGTGACACATGACTGAAACATGACCTGCTTCAGTGGGCAGGTCGAGGGATCGAGGAGCTGAGGCTTCAGCACAAGTCACAGAGATAGATAACTTTCAAGAGAAACTGTACATGAAAAAGGTTTACTTCCTAAGCTTTATATTCTGTTTCCATGAAGTTGTAACTTTGAGGATTACAGTTGGTTGAAGCTATGTTTTTGTAAGACAATTATGGAGCAAACTTGCTGGCAGACCTGTATATTAAATAGCAAAAATATATTCAATGGCCTTTAATGGACAACCCATAATAACCATAGACCTTTGTAACTTTTGGACTAAAATGAGGAATGTGACACCACTGTGTTAAAACAGTTTTTGGTTTATTTGGTTTTCTTCCCTTGTGTATAGAGGCAACGTTGCACAAATCCTCATCAGTAGAAGTATGATGATTGAAAAATACCTTCCATAAAACACTTCCATAGGCATGTCTCTGATTTTAAACTAAATTAATTCTTACTTATGACAAGGGGATATGTGTAACAGATTCACAGGTACTTTATAGGTGCAGAATAAAAATAATGGCATTTTGTCCATTTACTTGCAGATTCTGCTTTGAAAGCTTGTGTTATTTACTGCTTGCTTTGCTTGGTTGGTTGGTGGAACCAGAACAATAATGTAAAAAAGGTCATAGCATTGTAATGTTCAGTGCATTTTAATATGGTGAATGATTATACTCATTTACTATGTATTATGCATTTTGTACCATGTCAGATTTCCCTGAGAAATACTGAAAAACTCAAGAGTAGACTAGCTGCAAATGGCTGTCCCAGGTTGACGTTCCATTAGTATACAGTACAATCTGAACAACTACCATTGAACTCGTTATTCAACAACCCAAACTGATATCATTAGGTGAACATAAGAAGGTAATCTCTTCATTGAAATGTTTATGACTTCCATAAACAAGTCCCTGTGTAAAAATCATAAGCCCTGGCACTCTCCTTCGTTGCCCACTTGACTTTCCTCCCTTTCAGGCAGGCAGATGGACTGTGGATCAGACCCAGTCCTCCTCTGAACCGGTTAAGAGCAGTACTTTGCAGTCACCTCCAGGTTTGCAGACACCGGGTTCATCTCCTGTCCCGGTGTCTGCTCCTGTCTCCATGTCTCCGGTCGTCCCTCTCTCTGCCTCTGTCCCGGTCATCTCTCCTTCCTCTACTGCCCCACTCTGCCTCTCTGTGTCGGTCCCGGTCATCCCTGTCTCGCCCTCCTGCTCTGTCCCAGTCCCTCCCCCCTCCTCCTCCTCCTCCTCCCCGCTCCTGCATCGGACCGATCCCCAGGTTGATGGGCTTCCTGAACGGTCGGTCCCTGCCGCCGAACCGCAGCTGCCCGGACTCCTTCTTCCCTCCCTGGCCGCCGCCGAGCCGCCGGGGGACCCATCCTTTGAGGGTCCTCTCCTGCTCAAAGTCCACAAACACTTCGTGCTGGTCTACCACCAGCTTGTTGGCGTCCCGGCGGGCCCGGACCACACAGCGCTCCTCCTTGTATTCAATGAAGGCGTACCCTTTGGAGAAGCCGGTAACGATGTCCCGGACCAGCCGCAGCCGCTGGATGTCCCCGTACTTTGAGAAGATTTGGTGCAGTTTGTCCTCTGTGGTCTGGGGGTTCAGACGAGACACAAACAGGGTTAGCAGCGGGTCTCCCACCACGCCTTTGTTGGGCTTGTAGCGGGCGCCCATCGCCCTCCACACCGCCCGGTCGTGGGGCTCCACGTCCGTCCCGTCGATGCTGCCGGCTTTCAGCGGGTCGTACAGCTTCGCTATCGGACTCCAGTCAACCATGTTCACCGCTAATAAAGTCACACTAGTCTCCCTCTTCGATACTCGAGTTTCAGCCACGGTTTTAGAGATTTAGCTGCAGTTAAATGTTTCCACTTCTGCGAATTAGTCGCGAGTGGTCCTGCGTGCATCAACAAAAACATTCCGTACTGAAACGAGTGTCACGCTTTAAAGGTTCCTACTTTCTACATCCGAGTTGAGACCTAGAGGAGTCAAACGTCCTCGACATAATTGTCCTTATTTATAATTAAAAGAAAGCCTTTAAATCTGTGTATTATTTGTTGATAGATATGCTGAGGTAAAGTAACGATTTTCAATGCCATACATTTATCCGTTTAAATGATAAAATACAACAATATCAAAAAGAATGTAGTCCTGACCTACTCTATATTAAAAGTGCCCTGAGATAACTTCTGTTGTGATGTGGCGTTGTATAAATAATCTGAAATTTAGAAATGAATAAGACAGTAATTCAGTCCCAACTCAGGGCCCACTACTTAGTTTATTCTAGAGCTTTCAATCACTCAGCCCTGTCATCGTCAGCAGATGGTCTGCTCACTTAACATGGGGATGATGTGAGCTCAGCAGCTGTTATTTCATCCATAGCACTTTCATGACTCCTCCTCCATATTGGCTTAAAAGTCAAGCATGAAAGTTAATTCTTGACCTTGATAAAACAATCCCCACTGAAGGTTCACTTACTATATAAATACATGTTTAAATGTTCTAAGGGTCTACTAAGTAATCCTATCTAATTTGCAGCAGGGAATTTCATAGTAATGTAGGGCCAACAAATCATTTAAATAAAGATTTGGACAGAAAGATCAAAGGTGTAATTAATAACATAGAGGATGGTTCAGTTTCACGCAGGTGTTCCAGTACCGAGCCGCATGCACCATATCATTATCTTGACAGGAGCACTTAAATGGAATGCAACCATTTTCAAGGTTATTAGTTACACTTGGACTTAAAGAGTTCAAATCAGTGCAAGCCCTTCAAGTAAAAAGATGCAAAAAAGGCAACCCCCCCCGCCCCAACAAAACCCTAAATATTTAAAACGATTCTAGACTTGGTTCAGTACACTACAGCCCCATGATGTAAATCAACCTCATTCATGTAAACTGAAAATTCCACTGCTGTACACAAACAATTGTGACACAACACTTTACAAAAACATTATTTATTAAAACAGTGTAAAACATCTTTTTTTTGGCTCCACATTGAATCAATTATTACAAAATCATAAAGTTACTTCACTGCTATGTACAGTTATGTTTGTAGATTTATTAGTTTGTTATGACCTGATGTCTGTTGTACAGTACCAAACTATTTTGAGAGGTGAACAAAATCTTTCCTGGTCTATTTCAAATGTCAGTTCTGTTGAGTAGATTCATCTAATCTGGAGTTGTTTTAACAGCATGGATTAGATATTCTGTCTCAACTTGTAAATTGAACTAACTCTACAGAGGATGAGCCATCCTGCTCTTCAGCTCCACCGTTGATCCCTGTTTCCAATTCCCATTACATGTCCTCCACGCTCCATTTATAGGCTGCCTCCTGGACGGCTTTTTTATCTGCCATCCGTGTGTAGCGTTTCTGTTCAAAACCATTTGACCTGTGTGACGTACACAAATCAAATTACACTGTTAATTCTGCAATCACACACTCAACCCCATCTTCAATAAATCTTGAATAAAGGTCCCAATCGGGTTAAACTCAAGGTAGATGCCAAAACGTGATCATGATTATTATACACATACTTAGGCAACTGTATGAGATATAAGAGAATAGTGTGAATTACAGATAAGCTATGTGTTGTAAAGAAGTTCATATGCTAACACTGATCACATTACAAATTCATCTCATTAGAAATGCATCACACACTGTACCTGTCAACTCCATCCCAGCGATAGCCTGGCAGAATATTGAAGCGGTTTGGAGGGGGTGGTGGGCCTTTATATTGAGGTTTTGCTGCAAAACAAGAATGAGGTGGTTTACAATATACTACAGCTGGTAAACAACCATTTTGCATCAGCCAACTCAGGGAATAAGGTTAACATATGTAACCCTTAAAACCTTGTGTCTTTGTATTGCGGTCCTTTTTCCGTCGGAGCATTGCAGCCATTGGATCTCCCTCCCTTTCCTGTTCTCTCAACATGCGGTCAAGATCCTCGTCATCGCAGTGACGTGCCAGCGGCTTCTGGGCTTCATGCAGTGCATCCTCAAGTTTCTGCTGCTGCATCTGGCTCTGGGCCAACCTATAAACATGAGCTGACTTTAATCACGGAAACAGGTCGGTACACGACACATCATAAGTCTTTATGTGGTCACAATCCCACCCTGTAGCTGTCTTTAATGTGTGAAAAGACCTACCCTTTCCCCCACTGAGCGTATTTCTCATCCTTTGCCGCTTTTTCTCCAGCTTTCCTCTTCTGTTCTTCCCTCTCTGAATCCAAATCCCTCCTTTTACCACTCTTGTCTCGGAATATAGTCTGGGCATTGCGGGATTCATCTAGTCATAGCAGAAAAATAGGTAAAAAATGCCATCTGAAACGGAGGAGAGATACAAAATTGCTACAGGCCCTTTTGGCCGCAAGTAAAAAATCAATCACCAGAAAGTGGCTAAATACAGCACCACCTACAGTGGAAGATTGGATGGGTGTAATCTTGGAAATATTTAAGATGGAAAAATTGACTTATTTTTTGAGGGCTCAAATGATAAATTCTATCAAATTTGGCATAAATGGATTGAATTTGTAACCACAATGAGAGCAGATTTTGTATGACTCCATTAACATTTCAAACTCCTCTCCTCTTTTAAGTTGAGAAAAATGTAAAAATGTAAGCTCCCTTTAGTTTGGTTGTACATAGTTACTATTTCTTGGAATAAGAGTTGGGCATATGTATAAAAATGAAATTCCCAATGGCTGACAAAGTTGAAATTCGTAGGATGATATGACAACTTGATGTTAGATGGGAGAACGCAGATTAGCACGCTCTAAGTTATAATGATGAGATTCCCTCGAATTCTCATCTCTGGAAGTGAATTACAGAGAGGTATCCAAGGATTGAGCTTCGGTGCAAGAGGACTGCGATTTCAAGTTTTTTTCTTTTTCTTGTACATAGGCAGAGAACTGTAAAAAAGAAAACTGGAAAAGTTTGCTGTGAAAATTGTAAAAATCTGTATGTTAAATTGTGGCCTTTTCCAAATAAAAAGTTAATTACAAAAAAAAAAAAAAAAAAAAAAAAAGCCATCTGAATGAGGACTGCATAATTTAACTTTAGAAGAACTAATCACAACTATGGCCAAAGACATCTCTGTTAGCATTTGGAGTATGCAGGGGGTCATGTACTGTAGATGATATGAGAGGAATAGTCTGGTAAGTTCTGCTTGTGAAGAAAAATATCTTAAAAAAGGAAAAAGTGAACCAACCTTCAAGTGGCTGGTTGTTTCTTTCTCTGCGTCGGTTCTCCTCTTGCTCTCTCCTTAAAACATCTACAGACACCAGACCTGCCTTCCCACCAGAAAGCATCCTTGGACCCTGAAGAGAAAAAAGCAAAAACTGTATGGGTCTGATCGACTGGGCATTGAATACATAAATTTGAGGCAAATCAGATTTCATATAACTTGTTGAGTTTCTCTTTGAAAAGCATTTGCTCACCTGTGACTGGCCAGACCGACGAGGTGGTGACAGATCTTCATCAGAGTTTTTTCCACTGTGCGGCCTCCTCCTGGGTGGCGACTGGTCAGAATCAGAGCCTCTTCTTGTTTTTGAGTGCTTCCGTGGAGGAGATTGGTCGGAGTCTGAATCCTGTCTGTTCTGAGCCCTCTTTGTCAGTGGTGACCGATGAGGATCAGGTGAACGTTTTTTATTTGATGAACTGGGCTTTTTTCTGGCGGGGGATGAATCTGACAAAGAAATATTTTATTGTTTAGTGAAGCATTTATTTATATAAACCCGTTAACTGAAAGTATTTTTTTTTCATGTGCAAAAAGACAGGATAAGGCCAGTCAGTAAATGGACATAAATACTGATTTACCATTTATTACATTTTACTGCAATATTGTTGGATCTTTCATATTATAAATCATGACACACAATATTAGTATCAGCTTAAAAAGCAAGTACTAAAAAAAGAGTCTTCCCATAATGACTTCTACAATACTCTACTACTATACTATAAAGTACTGGCAAAATAAGAATTATGTTTCAGTGTGACCCTCCATCTTCAAGCAATCAAAAGGAATGTGTAAGAACTGGACAACTTCAGTTTTTTTTCAAATTCATTTCCATAAAAAACTATATACTGATATTGGAGGTTCTTCTAATTGTTGTAGTATTTTTTGTTTGTTTATGTAGCTTTTTCCTATGCAGAAAGAGACAAGGTTCAGCTTTAAATATATTTTTCATCACTCACCTTTACTTTGCACCTTTCCTGATTTCCCTGACTGTTGCCTTGGGGGTGACAAGTCTGGAGAGTCATGGCGACCTCTCCTGGGAGGGGATATGTCTGGAGAGTCATGGCGACCTCTCCTGGGAGGGGATATGTCTGGAGAGTCATGGCGACCTCTCCTGGGAGGGGATATGTCAGGAGAGTCATGGCGACTTCTTCTGGGAGGGGATATGTAGGGAGAGTCGTGGCGACCTCTCCTGGGAGGGGACGTGTCTGGAGAGTCGTGGCGACCTCTTCTTGGTGGGGAAGTGTCTGGAGAGTCATGTCTCCTTCTCTTTGATGACAGTTCTGGTGAATCATGACGACTTCTGTTTGCCACAGGCTCTGAATGTCTTCCTTCCCCCTCTTCTGTGTCTTTGTTTTCATCAGCTATTGGGATAGGAGATAAGTAAATGAGCGTGTTCAATGCACAGGCAAAGACTTTCTTTACTTGAAATACCAATTACCTCCAATCACTTTCCATCTATGGCTGGTTCTGAAGGCTTCTAGCTGTTTTACTTCCTCTGGTCTCTCGTCAATCACCTCAGCAATCTTGGAAGACATACACAAGAGATAAAGTTTCATGAGAGGATTGGTCAACATGCCAAAGAGGACTGGTCAATATGCCAAAATATTTGAGAACCACCGTAGGTCCTGCCATGACATTTATAACACTGTGGCTATCTCTTTAATAACTCTGCTTGTAATAGAGCATTATAGTCAAGAATAACTGTCGTATAGCAATATTGCTATAGTTTCTGCATCAAAATAAGGTATGACATGTACCTTATTATCCAAAAAATTAACAATATCACACCCAGAACTGACACTATTAGTCAAATAATCGGGCAGAAGATCAATCAGTAAGTTTTCCGCAATTACTTTGCTTAGTGATAAACCGTTTAAGTAATGTTTCAAGCAAAAATGCCAGTTAAATCCAACATTTCAACGGTTAAGATTAGCTGCTTTTCTTTATCTTATATCATCCTAAATCGAATATTTCTCAATATTATGCATTTTTGATACACTGCCCTACATCTAAATTAAGCTAGATCAACAAAAAACACTGCTTTATTTTGATTTATTACAAATCATGTAACAACCTAATGAACTTCATAACAAAATTATAAAAAAAAAAAACCCCAAACAAAATGTGAGCACAATTAAAAGCACATCATGGTTTTAAGGTAAATTAAGTAAATGAATGGACACAAGCTAGCCAGCTAATGCTAGAAAACGTTAGCTAAGTTCTTACCACTGGAGCTTCCTCGTCGTCCTCTTCAATCTCCTCCTCCTCTTTGACCATCTGCTTCCAGTCTATGTCATCGTCTACTATTTTAAGTCTTAAATAAGAGAAGCAAACGTGGGTTAAGTAGCGCAATATATACTTTTCATTCAGAAGCAAAGAGTTTAGCTCAGCGAGCAGCAGCGACCTCAGCTAGCTTAGCGGCTAACATACACACAATCTGCTCAGCAACTGCTCGATTGACACTTTCCCGCCGACTCACCCTTTTTCAGGAACCTTACGTCGCTTCTTTTTAAGCTTCCCCTTTGACTTCTTGCCATTTTCATCGGCGGATAAATAACGCTTAAGATACTCAGCTTTAGAAAGTTCTGACATTTTACTGCTACCAGTTGAAGCAGCCATCGCAATGTTGTCGGAATCTACGGAGAGCACCGAGGGTCAAGAACGCGCATTTCACCAAACTAGGGCAAATACTAGGGAGGATCTGTGAGAGGATCAGGATTAAGAGGTAGGAAATGAATAGTTTTAACCACTTTCGAGTGTACATATGAACAGCAAAAAGCCATTGGAAAAAAATCCATTATGCAATATAAACAAACTTTTAATTAATTTTGAAGTAAAAAAAAAAATAAAAATGAAATACAGTGAAAGAAGATACTTTCAAAAATTGAATTTTAAGGGTTGATTAGATTATTTCATAATTTATTGGTCTTTTATATGTCTTATTTTATTCACTAATGGGATTATTTATTCCATAGTGTTTTATTTATGTCTAATATTGAACACTTTGGTGTGGAGGCTGAGAATGGCCTTGTTTGCAATTTTCTACATCTCGATTTCGCAAGTATTTATTTCGTTACCATAAGAAAAACTTGTAACTTCTTTATACTGATATGAGCTTGGATTGAAAAAGGGACCAAAAACCTTGAGAAGTTTTCATGTTTTATTGTTTCACTGCAAGTTCATTTAATGTCACCTTTTTGGAAAAAGGATCAACAGAAAAAGTCACTTTAAAGTCAAAGTAAAAACAGATCAATACAAATTCGTCTGAATTCACTCCAAATATAAAATATAAACTACTTGTTTGCATTAGTATTCAAGTCAGCATTTAGTAGACACAACTTTGGCAGCTGGAGTCTGTCTGGGTAGGTCTCTCTCTCAGTTTTTACTGCTGTGTCATACTCTTTCAATTTCTTAATGACTAATGTAGCCATACTCCGAGGGATGTTTGAGGACCTGGAAATGTATCCACCCCCTGACTTGCACTTTTTAATCTCATTTTCACCAAATTGCTTGGAGTGATCATTTGTCTTCATCGTAGAGGATTTGCCACTGACAGATACAGACATATAAATTTACCACAATCAATAACTCCATTTAATTAATTCCTTGTTTTCTAAAACCAATTAAATACACCTGTCGTGATTTATCCTATTAAATTTGTTTTATAATTATGCAAACAAGTATTTTGTATGTAACGTTTGTAACGCATTCAGGTCAATTTAGAGAGATCTGTTTTCACTTGACATCAAAAGTTCTTTTTCAGTTGATCAGTGTGGGAAAAAAAGCTTATATTAAACTCTGATTCAATGTTGTAAAACAAAAACATACAAAAATTCTGACCACGCTTTGTGTATACTGTTTTACATGCACTGTAGATCAACTTGAGAACTGTGTAAACCCATACACGTAGATGGATACTTGGTTGATCCTTTACAGGAAATGACTCACCTAATTACTTACCACTCTTCATAAAAACATCAAATGCATATGATGTGATTATAATGATATAAAACATTTGCTCTCATCATTAATATTAATAACGCTTTTCTCCAACATGATGTAGCTTGTGTGCATGACGTAGTTTTAAAAAGACACTTTCACTTCCACATGTCCCACCTCTGTCCCTCTATTATAAACACTGAATTCCACACACAAGTCCACATCAGGCTTTAAGTAGCATCCCTTTATTGAAAACAAACCAGAGTAATATTTACATGGCAAGTTACTCATTGTATTTCTACACATACAGCTGTGTGCGCCTCTGCAGCAACAAGCACGTCTTCAAACATTTCTGTTGAATCATCTTTGAGTCACCCTCATTCTTGTCAAAGTAATGAAAACATGTCAGTGCATTTGGGAAGAAAATGAGAGATAGTTGCAAGCAATTGACAACATCTTATCAACATGTGGGCGTTATTGTGGGGATTTTTGATGCGGACAGATGCGTAGGCGTGGTTAGATGTGTGTGTGTGTTTGTGTGTGTGTGTGTGTGCCAGCACAAGCCTGCATGTTGTTTATTTTTTTTAGTTGTGTGTTTGATAGAAGAAGAGCAGCACACAAACGATCCAGCCGCAGGAGCTCTTCAGAAACACACTCACAGCTGAACAAGTGGCGAGTTGATCTGCAGAGGAATAAAAACGGGATGCGAACAGTTGACGAAACCTTGTTGAATTTGTCTCCCACTCACTTCTTCTCATGCTCACTCCTTCAAATCCACACACACAAAATCAATCCACCTACCTTTGTCCACAGAGGTTCTGGCAATCCCCTCGGATATTTTGCAGATGTAGGTGGTGCTCTGTGGGAGTGTGTCTGTGAAGCCGGTCAGGGTCATTCTGTAGCCATGAGGCTCCAGCTCGACGACGGTGCTTTTGTCTTTGAACTGGCCCTCTGCTGATGAACCGGACACATTAGTGTTGATAAGGGACTCTTTGGTTCCAGAGGACCAAGAGAACTCATAGCTGTTGATCTTGTTGGGCTTCGGCTCGATCCGACAGTCCACTCTAATGTCATTGTCATCTTCAAGGCACACAGTGATCTCCTCCTCGCACTTTGCTGGGATCAGCAGCACTGGGGCAAAACACAGAGAAAGACAGAGGGAATGAGAGCATATGAGGAGATAGATTTGAAACCTCATTATGTGCCTTTTTTAACAGAAGGAGAAGTGTCCAGATACAAGAGTAGAAGTAATAATTCTCACCTCCCAGCACTCCATACACAAACAGAGACTTGAGCATGATGGAAGAAGACCCATCCAACTTTGAAAATACAGACAGGAAGCATGAGGGGAAAGAGTTGTTTACAAAGAACTGCAATAATAAAAATGTAAACACTGTGGCTTTGCAATGACAGATCAAACTGAGCTATGATCCATTTAAATCAGTGCAGCTCAATCATCGGATCTCCAGATGGTTGTGAGGTCATTTCGGATGAGGTCATGACATTATGTATTTCTCTAACATAGCAAAGGAAACAAAGGAAAAAGACTAAATCATTCTTTTTGTACAGCAAACACGACATTGTTATTGTTTGAATCACAAGCCGACAAGGTTGAGGTGCCCTGATCTAAATTGCTGTGAATGTCCTCGAGTTGCCTCCAGAACTTGGAGCCTGCCTATGGAAAAGTCTAATGACAGGAGGTAATTCAGAACAAAGATGAAACAGATGTTTTCTCTTTCCTGTTTTCTTTCCTGTTTGTTACACTGTTACCCACAATTGTCCAATGTCCTTGACACAGTTTTGCATTTACCAGCATCCCAAGCCTAATATGACACAAGTTTTAATCAGACAAATGTTTACATATCTGTTCACGTAGGTATTCTCTGTCACAGTTCCCTGCATGTTCTAGCATCTTCCATGTCTCCCTGATATGACCTTAGTCCTCATATCTCCTTATATCTGTCCCCTGAGCTGCAGCTGAACATCCTTGATGAGTCTTACCTCCGGTCGGGGCTGGATGATGGAGCGGCTCCTGCCTGCGTGCTCTTATCTGGCTGAGGAATAAACAGCTGGTCTCCTCAGTGTGCTGCACTGCAGAGCATCACACTTCTGAGGTGAGGTGGGAGTGATATAGAGAGGTGGAGAGAAAGTGGGAGGGATGACGATGGACCAGAGAGCGCTGATTCGTCTTTGTCATCTGCAGTGCCTTACGGAGGACAGGGGGGCGTGCAGGCTTGCAGGCAGGGCTGGGACAAACCTCGGTCAGCATCATTGTTTTTTTGTTTTTTTTTTCTTTATCAGTTATGACCTTGTCTCCTTTCCTCTCTGGTCCTCTCCTCACCTTTGTCTCATTTCTGGAGCTCCAATCCTGTCCTGATTTGTCCTCTCTATTTTGTAGTCTCCCTCTAATTTTCAATATAAAAGCCGGATAAAAGCTTTTATACATTATTGATAACCTCTGCAGAGCTTAGAGTTGTTCCTAACTGTTTAAGTGTACACTTATGAAATAAGATACCTCAATAAGAATATATAGAGATGTATCCTTTCATTGACATCCTGTTTGCCTGTATGAATGCATACTATTACAGGCAGGATGTGACACCAGAAATTTCTAGCACTGTCATACCAAATGACTCACCTACAGCGACTCAGTGTCTCCACCTTAAGGCCATTAAAAGGAATTTCACAAAGGAAGTTGGCTGCAGATTCATAGCCTGCATCACAAGGTGCCAGTGTTAGTCCATGGGAAGTTTAGTGGTTGGCGTATTAGGATGGATATAACTAAAACTACAGTGGAAGGGTAGGGTTTCACAACATAGACCATCTGCATCAAAAGTTCACTTTTTCTGAGAGGCCACAACAACATAAAATAAAAATGATCATGATCACAGAGGACAGGGCTGTTCCCAGCATGCTCTTTGCAGGAGGCAGCAAAACATCTGGACAAGTTACTCATGTATCTAGAGGATAACACAAGAAGAGTGCTCACATTCAGAACATTAGAGCCTGACCTGACCTATTTGGCCTGAAGGCGTCACCGAATGAACCTCACACACAAGGGAGAACATATAATTGAGCTCCATTTTAGTCTGCAAGGCCAGAAAATACTTTACACTGAAAAAATATTACACAGTTACATTAGAGGTTTTTTAGTTTTTGGCGAGACAAATTAAAAGAACTACAACAATAAGGAGTTCTATTACAGTGAGCTTGTGTTATTGAAATTTAAAAAGGCCAAATTGCTTGAATCCATTCTTCTTGAACAATGTAGGGCAAAGAAAAAAAGTTAAATTTTTAATTTTAAACATGTTAATTATTAATATAAGCACTCTTAAGCACCTTCCCATAAGAGCATTGCCTCCACTGACCCCCCTGTGATATTACAACTATATTTCATATGAATTATCTTCGCATTAGTGCCGTGTTTATGTGGAAAATGAATGCATCCTGGAAAACATTTCTCTTTAGTTCATTAGACGGATGTGTCTTGGTGCCTCCTACATCTTCTTTTCTCTCTCATCTTTAGGCACATTCAGACGGCCTCACACTCTTTCTTCTTTCTCCCAGTGTGTTCTGCAATTTTCCACTTTCAGATTCTGTCATATCTCGCCCACATACAGCGGTTGCCTCAACTGAACTTCCCTCTTCATTTTGCAATATATGTACTTTCACCGGTGGTTTTCACTGCATGTGAGCATCAAACTCTTATTCAAGCTTAATGTTGCCATTGAACGAGAACTGTTCAATGTTGCATGGCAGTCTTTATGCAACAGGACTCTATATCTTATATTCTAACATCATGCTTTATTATGCCCATTGGTCCATACAGGGCTGCATGTGTCAGCTTTATATTTCTGTTTTTTTTTAAAATTATTATCTGAGGACGTGTAATGGAGAAAAAAGTAATGGTGCACATAATTCAATAATTTGCATTAATTTAGAAAATCATAACTTACATGTGCCCATCACTGTCAATATGGATCGCTTGGACTCAATAGGGTTTTATGTCTGTGTCATTTATTAATTTTAACATATTATATGGGATTTATACTCTATTAAAAAAGAAAGAAATTGGGAAAAAACAAACAAAAAACTACAACAATTAAAAAAAAAACTTCACAAGGAATCCGCATGGTGGACATACACTGTGCATACACACTGTACTTACTCACGTAAATATCATATGCTTTTACCTCATACCTTCTCAAAGTTGTCAATGTTTCACCTCTGATATAAGCAATAAGAAATTGCCATATTTGGCAGATTTTGTTTGTTCACCCCGTCTAAAGCTTTCAGATATTCTAGTTTGAATATTTGACATTTTCCTATCAAATATTGAGCCAGAGAAAGCATATGATGAGAAATTCTTCCTCTTCCATTTTCAGTCCAAACACAGATCCTCCTGTCCTCCTCAGCTGAAAACACTTACAGAAATCCCCTTTTTATCCCTGAGATTAAATAGAGATCATTGACAACACATATCCCCTTTGTCGAATATGTGTCCCATAAAAACACCCTTTTCTCCATACAGATTCAGATTTTATTCCATATGGAGGAGCAGCTTTGTTTGTGTTGTGAAACACCTGAAATCTTGTGTGCACACGCCCACTGGGAATGTTGTAAATTAGGTTTCCTTCTTTTGTCTGTTTTGCTGTGTTTTTCTGCGATAACATTCCCACAACACCAGACTGAGCCGCAAGCGCCCCTAACCCACCCAGGATTGGACTCATAATTTATCATTTAATTCATTTTTTCTTGATCTGAACACAAACTAATTAAAGTGATATTTTGTTCTGACCGTGAGCCACTTGAACTGGAATGTGGTGATTGTTAATTGGCTGCACCGTCTTGACATTGACAAACATTCAGATTTTTGCCAATTTATTTTATAGCCTAATATTTTAACTGTATAACTGTAAATAGAATATTAGGGATTGACAGTACAGGGCCCTTTAAATTATTAGATTTATTACAGTTTTTATATGCACACAGGGTTCATACCTTCAAAAGACCAAAGAATAAAGCAACACTCAAACATTATAATAGATCTGTCTCTCATTTTCCTCCAGCAGCCACAAAAAAGTTTGAACAGTGGTTCTTTTATTCTGTCTACTTAAACAATACAAGCCCTCATAATGAAATTACACTTGCAGTCTTTTCCTCCCTTCCTCCAGGGACAGACTAATTTATGTGTGAGAACAAAAAGATAAAGGCTTCTCACAGGAAGGAAGATACAATGGAGATCAAATTGACCTGCACAAACAGGACGAGATGAGACAGAGCTCACACTTCCAACATTGTAAAAGGAAACATGAGGAGTAAATACAATTCATCAAGTCTGACTTGCACATTTTCAGTACACTTAGTTCTGCACAACTCTTGGATACCTGTGGGATCATGATCATGTTATTTGGGCAGGACAAGACCCCCATGTTGGGGGGGCCCAAGAGTCACTGGGGGCTCATTTGTGTCCGCCCCTGTCTGGGCCCCTAATTACATCTATTGAGTGCGCACATTTAAAGCAGCGAGACTATGCCTTTGTGTGCATGTGCAGAGCAGCCGCCCGGCACTTCGCTCAGCTCAGCCCTCACACAGGGACATATAGTCGGGGCTGGGGGGGAGAGGCTCTCTTGGAAATAATCTGCCCACGCGTTAAGCTGCTTTATCCCCGCCGAGCCTCAGCCGGACAGAGGCTGCTGCAGCTCGGGTAGCAGGCAGAAAGAGGTCGGCTTCAGAGGGGGAGAGAGAAGAAAGTGGAACAAGTTTGAGAAACCTTTGCAGGGTTGGATGAGTGTGTGCTCTGTTTGCAGCACACATGGAGACCTGACTGAAGCCAGATCTGAAGCTGAACCTGCTGCTGCTCAGTCTGGGAGGCAGGAGGCAGAAAACCAGTCCACACTAGGAATTTAACCACAGAGAGAAGCTGGCACCCCTGGTTTGGACATGGACAACACTGGAGTTTGGATATTCCTGATAACAACTTGTGTTATTCCAGGTAGGCTGCTGTGATTTTTTTTTAAATTTAGCACCTGTTAAATAATAAGTAGAGATGTGAGTCTGGTGATGTGGATCCATGAAAGACATGGTGGATTTCTTTGTATCTAATCTATACCAATCACAAAGAGGTAATAGTAGTAAGATCATTTTCATTTTCTGGCACATGTATCTAATAAGTTGTACATGATGTGTACAATAGAGAGTAAACCAACCTAAACACAGTCTGACAAAATAGAGCTAAATTAAAGGTGGAGTTTCAGCTTCAGGCTTATATTTAGATAAATTGTTTTATAAATAAAAAATGGTAAAAAAAATTCATTTAAGTACAGGTAATAAACTTAACCTCAGTTAAGGTTGCTACTGCAAAGTGGTCCTTGATAAAGGATTTCTAAGCCATTGAAAGGACCAACTTCTGGGTTGCCAAGTTATAAGAAAACCCTTTGGACGATTGTCATCTCTACATAGTTAGTAAGAAAGATCTTACAACTGATCTGTGAAGCATCAGTAAACGATTTATTAACTATTACGAGAGCCATTAGATACAACTTAATAAGGAACACTAAAAATTAATTTCAAAATTAGGTTATTTTCAATGTACTGTTGTCTTTAGGTTCCTTTGTTGTTATACTTGTTGTTCAGCATCTTGGTGCAGTTTTCATTCAGTGTAACTCAGAGCATCAATCTCCTCTTATCTTCATATCCAAAGGATTTAATGTCTCAAACTACATGGCTTTACTCACCACACGAGACAATGTCAATCAGACCTACTGTACACGGTGCCAACCTAGACGTGCCTGTTTTCAGCAGGTGCACTGGTGTAATCACACACACTAAGATGTGATGGCCCATTGCTGATGGCATCCACACATCTTACAGCTTGTGTGTGTGTGTGTGTATGTTCGAATGAATGGACTGATTCTTGCCTTATTGTAACAGGTGCAGCTGTGTGATCAGACTAAGCTGAGGCCAAATGTACAGCTGGCTGTACAATGAAATAAGGGGGGGGGGGGGGTTATACATATTACGTCATGACAAAAGCGATTGTGGCAGCATAAGGGTGTGTTGAGCTGCTCTGACATCTGCTGTGATTGCTTTTTTCACTCAGTCAGTGATAACCCCCCCCTGCACATGTTGAGCAGTAATTTGCTGGTGTGTGTATGTGTTATTACCGAGTGTGAGGCCTCGCCATGTGTGCAGGATTGTCATGTTGAAGGACAGAGCAGTGGATTAGAGCTGCACAGGGAGCAGGAAGGGTGTAACAACATGATCGCTGCCAAGTCCCAGCCTGCTGACTGTTGCTGCAGTCTATCTGTCTTCTCCACGCTGGTGCAGACCCAGGACACCTCCGCAGGTCTGTCTCAGGGCGCCACAGCAGGTTGATGCCAGTGCTGTCACAGGCAGTCACTGATATGTTTCCCACTTCACACAGAAGTTTGCAATCCTGCACTGCGGAAAGACACAGAAAAGGCTGACTGAGACTGGCAGAGAGTCTCATGAAATTTTGCCTAATCCACCCTCCACAGCTGGAACACACAGACGCTACCCTGCCGAAATAATCCAGCACAAACACACAGCCCTTCTGTCCTCTTCCTCTTTTGTTTGCCTTTTCTTTCCGGACCTCCCTCTCCACAATCGACCCATTTGAAGTCTGTGTTTTTTTGTGTTGCTACTAGTCTGTTGATCTTCCTCCACAGAGATCCTTCTCATTTCTTTCTATCTCCTCTCTCTCTTGGGTTTTTTTTTTTTTATTCTCCTCTCATGTCCCCAAAACACAGATGCAGCAGAAACAGTCATCATAATCCTGTGAGCTGCCGGCTGAACACCGGCCAAGTGCACACTCCACGCTCCTGCAGTGCCACAGAGATTACACACCCACACAAACACGCACCCATCAACCAGCGTCTGCACACAGATCTCAATCAAAAACAATGACAGATTATGATCAATTCAGGGGGAAATTAGGGAAGAAAACGTGTTTTCTCCATTTCAATCAGGCAAAATTTCAGGATCACGCATAATTTGGCAAAATTGATGTCTAAAAGTTTATTTATATTGGTGGTAAAGTTCTTTGCTGTCATGCTGTGCAATTCTTTGGTTTAGAGCATTACTGAGAGCTGCTGTGTGAAATAACAGCCGTGTCACAGGTATAGAAAACTAGTTGTCACCTTCAGGCTACATGTAGTTCTGCAACAGCAAGGTTTTATTTGGAGGCTTGTGTGTGTTTTCGCGCATGTGTGTGTCAGTTGGTCTTTGCTCTGCTCCAGGTTTTCCCCACATTGTAAGTCACAAGGCCAAAGACACAAACACAGTGTGTAATCCCCGATCAATCACAGATTTGATGGTCTAAAGATTAAACAGTTAATCTCTCCTCTCCTCTTTCTCTCTCTGCGCTTTTCATTTTCTCATCTGTCGCACGAGGTCAGTTTTTTAGTTTATGTGGCCTTCTGGTAGCTGAGTGAGCGAGGCTGAAGACAGATGCAGTTTGGTCGGCCTTGAAACGCTGAGAATTAATGTGATGATCTTTAGTAACAGCACAAGCACAGACAATGACTAATGTTTTTACTCTACCACTCATGTTGTAAAATATTTACAGTAAAGTCTGGTCTTTGGTTTTCTCTCTGCTCTCATTTCTAGTTTTCCAATATATTTATTAAATTTTTGCTTCAAATCCTTTTTTATCCATCTCATGTGTGTAAGATTTTCAGATTAGGTTTCCCTGTTTGTCAAGAGTAAATTTCAAAAGCCTGAAGTCTGCTCAAATATCAATCAACTTATGGATGCTGATTATGAGGTATTTTTGAATCTTGATGTTTTAGTTTCAATACGTTATTGTAAACTTATCTGTAGATGTGTTTATACAGTGTCTGACTTGTTTTAAGGTGCCAGTTGTTTGTAGGATGCAATCTTTTATATGATGGCATCAGAGTGGCCATAACACTGCTTGAAAAACTGATATTTCTTTAATCATATTGAGGCTTTCCTGCTTTAAAGCGCCCTTCCACTGTCTCTCTGTTAAACTCTCACACACCAGAGATGAGGTTAAAAGTGGCCTGACACATAATGAGTATGAGGAAGAGAGATGGAGGATATCCACTCAGGATACAAACAAAAAGCCCAGCATCACACTGTGAAGTTCTTGTCGTTCTTCCGCCTTGCACATTCAAGTGTGAAACAATATTTCTATTGTTTTTTGTTATGCACCCATGGTCGTCTCTTGCCTGTGTGCTGCTGTTTATGGATTGATGTCATGAGGACTGCTGAGGTCATTTCCCACAGTTTGAACAATAGAAGAATGTGAATGGACACAGGGTGGGAGAGATGTGGGGCCGGTGAGATATGAAAGTGTGTGTGTGTGTGTGTGTGTGTGTGTGTGTGTGTCAGAGAGGTAGACTCTGTCTGTGCTGCCTTCACCTAAAGCCCCTAATCAGCTCAGCAACAGAGCTCAGTGGGGGGACTCTCAGTGTGTGTATGTGTGTCTGAAGGATAGTTCAGTTTAGACAGGTATCAGACTCAAGTGAAAAGGATTTTACCTTCCTTATATAGAACGAGACTGGTGGAAATTACAAGACTTGTTAATGTGGATTTTCTCTGTTCTCTATTTACTGAACATGTTTTTAGGTTTCCCGTTTTAATGATGAATAGAAGGTTAATATGGATCCATTAATGTACCACAGCTTCTTCCAGACAACATCCTTTAATGGATTTGTTCACTTATCAACCTATTGTGTAAAAACAACTCATTGTGGTTTTACTGGAGATTTCCGGGCTGGACTGTTTTAGAGACTCCGGGAAGTGACTAATGAAAACACAACCTTTTCTTACCCCTCTATGTATAGCATGTTAATTATTGAGCTTTAGAGGTGCTGGTATGCAGATTTTGTTAACGTTGAACAGAACCGGTACAAAAATGTCAAACTGTTCCTATAATATGATCTTGAATTTTCACAGTTCAACAGCAAACTGAACAAAGTCTCTGTTGCTGTTTAGTAATGAAAGTGCTGTATTTATGTGAAAATCTACTTTCAAACACTGTCCAGTAAACATCCTATTGTTGATGATTCACTGTGCATCCAAACAGCTTTTTCAGTTCTGATGATCTCATCTTATGTTTGCTAATTGGCTAACATACTTCAGCTAATTGACCGTTACTGTATGTTTCTGAGGAAATGTAATATGCAGTCTTGGCTACATTTCCTTGCAGCATTTTGTTCAAATGGATTAAACTGTGTAAGATGACACAAGAAGCTATTTTGGGAAATGGTGAAAGGTCTACCATAAGAAATTCAGTTGAGTGCATGTTTTACATGTAAGTTGGCATTTTACTGCCTGGATGAATACACAGACATGATACATTTGGTAAAAACATTGTTTAGTCTAAATATTAGATGTGTGGATAAACTGTATAAGAAGCTGAGAGCTTGAAAAAGGAACTTGAAATTTTCTTATCAGTGTGGAGGCATACATGCACAAACATTTGTAAAGACTGAGTTCACAATATTTCAGCAAAAACATGTTGTATTTGTGAGCCACCCATACTTGCAGCAGCAAATGGACCATAAATTATCTGATGTTGATGCACTTCAATATCCTAAATGCTGTAATCTACTCCCACTGCTGGCCTTCTTCCCTCCCAACGACCCACACAAACACACACAATGGTTTATGAAAGTGGGCGTGTGAGGCACAGTAAACTCTCGCTCTAATGCAAAACTATTAAACTTATTAATATAACAAACCACACATGGCTCAGGTTTTATTTGAGATCATGTGAGGATGTTGACCCTGTTTTTGATGATTGATGTCAGATGGGTCCTCAGCAGTCTATCTGTATGTCCAAGCTTTTGTGTGCATGTTTGCATGCAGAGAACATGCACGATACATACTGAATGCAATTTCACATATTAAATGCTTTTTTCAGCAGATTTATATAAAGAGACAAGATCAAACAAATCTATTAAAGTAGGGAATTAGTCCACTCTCTAATCATCATAATTTAATCGAGGCTTTGCTTTCATGTTTTGATCTCTCAGGTGATGGGAAACTAGGTAGGCAATAACATGCAAAGTAAGATCTCAAGATTCAGTCTGTGACTGATTTTGAATGAGATGCAGATTATATAGCTCAATGTAACTAATGAAACCAGTGAATGCTCCACAGCATTAACAGTATTGGCTATGGCACATTGTTTCCTGTAGTCAGAGCTAAATGTTAAGGCAGCATCAAGTAAAACAGTAAAAAATATCTTTAATTCATTGTCTAATTTGTTATTTTTAAGTACAGTCTTATCAAAAAATTACTGGTTTCTGCCGGTGTGTGACGTCTCCTGGTGTATGGGAGGTTGAATTATATGAGTCCATCCATTCGCTTTATGTTTAGAGAGAATTTGCACAGAACTCGATTCTTCACTGTACTTGAGAATTAATTGCCTCTGGTTCTCACACAGGCTCAGTCTGCGACCTTTATTCATTCTTTATTCATATCATTGTTTAAGGATTTTCTTAGGTCATTCAGAAATATGATGCCATTTCTAACATTTGATCCCAAGACTCCTTCTGCCCTCCTCATTAGCTCATGGTCTGCAGATCAGAATGTAAATGAACTTGCTCTCTTAAAAAAGTGGTTAAAACAGAAAATTACACTGTTGGAACTCTGAAGGTCTAATGTTATGGTAATGGTTATGTTTAGCAGCATATTTAAAATTTTGAGTGAGGGGGCCAATCAAGTTTGGGTAATTCTCCTAAAAACAGTAGTATGGGGTCCAATTGTAGATTTTTCATATTTATGCTGGAGAAAACATTAAATACATTATTTCATTGAACTGACGCTGTTATGAATTGTGTCCAGTTTCATAAAACTCCAGTTCCAATAAAAGCTGTGCATAAAACACGAATAACATAATTTGATAATTTGCTCATCCTTTATGACATATACTCCACTGAAAATAGAACAAAGACAATATATTTAATTTACCTCGTTAACTTCATTGTTTTTTTGAAAGACTGTGAAAATTGTGGACTGATCCAAAAACACCTGTTTGGATCATTCCACAGGTAAACAGGTTCATTGGTAACAGGTGATAGTATCATGATTGGGTATGAAAGGTTCATCCTGGAAAGACTTGGTAATATTTTGTAAAAGCATTGTCGGTAAACACAGTTAGTTTGGAAATTATTGGGCTCTGTTTTTATTTACGTTTTACACTGTGTCCCAACTTTAATGGAATCAGGACTGTAGAATCATGTGATTAAATGAGAGATATAGCTGTATATTATCAGTTTAACAATGATAAAAGATATAATGAAACAATGTGGTCCAGGGGTAGCAGGCACGTAGAGAATAGGATTGAACTCAGAATTGACCCCTGGGGCACGCCACATATTAAGCTTTGTCTAAGCCTATTACTAGAGTAAATGTAGGATGTACAGACAGTTCTCATGGATGGTGACGGGAAACATGGGTGGATGGTATGAGGGGGCTTTACAAGTCATCCCAAATAAACGACAAAATATATAATTCATAACTGCCCGTAGAACAAAATGTGCCTTTGAAAAAAATGTGACATCCCAATCAGCAACATTATTTGTCAGCGTCTTCGCTAAATTCTTATAACAGCAACAACAAATAAAAGTTTTCTGATTTGACAAATTTACAAATCTGATCTGGCAAAATGTGCCTAGATTACCCATACTGCAACTCCACTGCAGAACGTTCACTGAACCACCTGTAAACAGACTTGAATGTGTGAAATCGTTCCAGTTTTCCATTAAGCTTTGTTTCAGTTCAGGCTCAATAAATGACTTGTTTAGAGCATGGGATTGAGTGAAATATTAAAAGAAACCAATGCTGCTGAAGTGATCACCGGTGTCCTGTGCCATTATCCGATGCTTTGTTGACCAAAGAGTCGTAATTCCTACAACTGCCAGAGGGTTTGTCACTTAAATGTAAATATTTGTTGTTTTAAGGCATTTTCTTAGTGAGTGCTGAAAACTGATACATACACTGCATAACAGAAAGTCGACATTTAACATCCAGCCTACTTACAAATCCTCCTGCCACCCATACCCAGAGGGAAAGGAACACAAGCACAAATATGCTATATTTAAAATGTCAGAAGAAAAGAGCACTGACCCCACTTCTGCTTGAGTTCAGTCTGCACAAATTAAGTAAGATATTACAAAAAATGATCACAAAAAAATGCAGTATGTAAAAACAACGATTCATATGTTCTAAAAGGATCATTTTATGTGCTACTGGCATAATTTTTGAAGGTAAATCTTCCCTATTGTTATCGTGTACTGTAACCCTGCAGGAAGTTAGCTTGAGGATGTTCTTACACAGCTCTGACAGAAATATTTGGATGCTAAAACACTGTTTATGGGTCAAAACATGACCTCATGGTTGAGAGGACCTCGTCAGGGGGATGAACAGCTTTAGTGTTGGTGTCTGTGCTGTCAGCCTGGGGTGTTTTGACTGGTTGCCTCTCTGATGGAGACAAGACCAGAACACTGATGGACCAATCAATATTCCTCCATTAAAAACGTGGAAATATTGGACTACATGATGAACAATGTACTCCATGACACCATTATTATATCTGTTGTTTTTAAAAATGCAATATGTCGAACACAGAAATCACCCATGGGTGTGAGTAACATCACACCGTCTGATTCAGCTTCGTATTAATATAATATCAATCAGGATTTACAAGTTAAAGTTAACTTAAATTTGGATTTTAAAAAATGTCATTAAAAAGGGATATTTGCATCTATGAACAAAAAAATACAAATACATATGGTGTGAATACTTTTTCCTTTGAGAACTAAGACAAATGCAAAGTTATACTTCTGAAGGAATTTTAAATGAACTGACTATAAAAATAAAAGTATGTCTTCATAATGATAAAGGAATATTGATGTAAGACTATTGATGTACGATAATTTAATCAAAGATGGCTAATAGTTATTGACTGAGATACAATGAGGCACACTGAGCATAAAAAGTATCTGTGTGTGTTTTTAACAATGTGTGTGAGAGAATGAGAGCAGACATTGTTCTGAGCTGATTTGTTCAGTGTACCATCATTGTTATTTATCCTGCATCATGAATAACAGTAATTTTATTCTTTATGAAACTGCCAGATTCAGTATGATCTAATTTTGGTCAAAGCATTCAGAGCCTTTGCTTAAATAAAAATACTAATACCACACTGTAAAAATATTTACAAGTAAAAGTCAGTAAAATGAAAATGTTATTTAAATAAATGTATGTAATTATAAGGTATTAAAATTAAAAGTATTCAATGCAGAGAAGTCGTTGCTGTTACTGACATATATCAGATTATTGGTACTCATGCATTATTGTAAAAACAGGGTTTTGTCTGTTGTCAGCTGCTTGTTTCAGCTGTATGTGCAAATGTTCATGTGTTTTATGCAAAAATCTTAATTTGTAAACAAACAAGTAACTAAAGCTGTTAAATAATTGTAGTGGAGCACATCACAAATTTCCCTCTGAGTAGTGTAGTGAGTGTAGTGGAGTACAGTACTTGAGTAAATGTACTGAGTTACACTCCACCACTGTGTTACAAACAGTACATCTGACAAACACAAGTAAACACACGTGACTCATGTGCACTCAGGAGGTGGGTGTGGTTCCACAGTGGATTTGTTAAAGGGGATCAGTAAGTCAGTGAGAACAGTAACCAAACAAATCGTGCTTATTTATACCTCACTCTAATCCACAACCTTTGACCTCAGCTCACCTCCCACGCTGCTGAAATGTATCACCTTTGACAGCTCAGTTCACTTTATCAGCTCAACATGCTGCGCTCAGTGTGAACAGCTTAGAGTGTGCCAGTCAGATGCTGCCAACCTGTGTGTATCTGTGTGTGTATATGTGCCCAACATCAATTGTTTTTCAGCCTTCTTTAACTCTTGTGTGTTTCAAACAGGAATAAATGGCCAGACTGTGGAAATGGATGATGGGAAGTCGGGGTATGTTGGCTCAAAGGTGGATCTGCGCTGTCGGTTCATCAACAGCTCCCCGCCTGTCAAAATCTCCCAGGTATTCAAGTGTATGCAGATCAACTATTCATTAAATGTACTGAATATACAAATATGATTAAAATGCATAAAAATCACAAAAGCAAATAATGTACATCCACAATGAATTGCGAATAAATCAGCAAAAGCAATTAAATAACCTGATTAATTTTAGCTTTACAAACAACCTGTGATGAACTCAGTTTACTTATCGAATGACAACATGAAAACAATGTGACAGTGTGAAAGAGACCAAGCCTCGTAATGAACCTACAGAGAATTATCACCCAAATCTGCAGCTCCCCTTGGCTTTACAGAGTTTTATAATTAGTTTTTGGCCACAGCAGATACCTATTTTCAGCTGGAAAAAAAAGCTCTAAAAACCCACTTTACACCACTTGTTCAGCACCAAACAGCCGACAGACACAGTTTGCAAGTAGCTGGTGAATATAATGGAACATTTAGCAGCTAAAAGGGAGCAGATATTTCCCTCAGGAGACGGCAGAGACCAAAAAACAGAGATAAGAGAGAGTGAATCCTGAACCTGTTTCTGCTGCACCCATGATTCAGGCTGCAGCATCAACATTAATACGGTTAAAATAAGAAGGCTTCGGTTCAAATATGTGGTCAGCAACAAATCTGACTGAACACCTTTTAAGTGACCAGCTTATTTCAATGCATGCAAACATGTGCATAGCTACAAAACCTTCAAAAGCATCAGACACGCCACAAATCACTCACGTTTCATTATTCTTTCTCCAGGTAACATGGCAGAAACTGGTGAATGGCACAAAGCAGAACGTGGCCATCGCCAATCCCTCCCTGGGTGTGTCCGTGGCCCCGCCCTACAGGGACAGAGTCACCTTCAAGAACGCTGCGGTGAGGCGACGGACTCCGACTCTCGAAGACACCACCATCACCTTCTCCTCGCTCCGCCTGTCTGATGAGGCCAGCTACATCTGTGAATACACCACGTTCCCGGCAGGGAACCGAGAGAACACTGTGAACCTCACTGTCTATGGTAAGACAGATGTGCGATGATCTGATCTTCAGCTGTGATTCTGGTGGACGGTTGCTCTCATATATGACAGAGGATGCTAGATGTGAAGTTGCAGCTTTGAAACAGTCAGAGGTGAATAGCTAGGTTGTCATTTTTATATTTCAGTTTATGTACAACATGCAGCATAAACAAGGAACATATATGTGTTCATTCGTGAGCTTTTGAGGTGCTGAAAGGTATCAAGCTGTTCCTTTAATGTTTTGAATTGTGGAATTCCACATGGTGGTCCTTAAGTTTTCAAACTACTATTGCCAAGGTCAAGAATAAACCTCCACACACTTAAAAATACTGTATAATGTTTTCTGAATGTAGAAAAAAGTGAATAAAACTACAAAATAAAAGAAAAGCTAAATACTGCACTTTTACACACAATGAGAAAATGTAATTTTTGTATATATGTTTTTAAAGTCACTGTTTCACTTTTTAACTTTACCATCTTTTTTTAGAAGATGACATTCTTATGTTCAAATGGATTTCAAAGTTCAAGGTTTACCCTGTCAGCACCTTGATAGGTTGTCATATGTTAAACATTATACACTGTATTATCATTTAAAAACATTGTAACACAACTCAATGCTTTTCTTTATTTTCATTCTCTCAGTTCGCCCGACAACTCAGATGAGTCTGTCTACGCCGACACTGGTGGCTCGTTCATCCAATCTGAAAACACCAGTGGCCACCTGCATCTCTGCCAATGGAAAACCACCTGGTACCATCAGGTGTGTGTGTGTGTGTGCTTAACCACAGCCTTAAAATCAACCTACAGTGATGCATCTCTGTGCTGTGAGACTGATTCCTTGTTGATGTGAGCAGGTGGGAGACGAGGGTGCCGGGAGAAGTGACCACCCGAGAGTACAGAAACTCTGATGGGACGTTCACGGTTCAGAGCGATTATATTTTGGTGCCCAGCAGAGAAACACACAAGGAAACGCTCACCTGTGTCACCAGCTACAACGAGGAGGTCTTCACCGACAGCGTCACCCTCGATATCCAGTGTAAGTTATAAGTACATGACTATGCAGGTAAAATAAGGTACACAAGCTGAATCATAAGCTTAACATCTGCTGTGTGTTCACCAGATGAGCCAGATGTGTCGGTGGACGGGTTTGATGGAAACTGGTATCTGAACCGAGAGAACGTCCAGCTGAGCTGCCAAGCTGATGCCAACCCAGCCGTCTCTCTGTATCAGTGGAGACTGTGAGTACGGCTCCGTTTGTGTTTTCAAGTTAAACCACCTCATACAATGCATCAAGGAGGATGTGCCTCCAAACTGAGAAACTTAAAACAAGTCACTTAAAAAATAAGAACAAAATCTGCTTTCTCTACATGAATTATGTTGATATTCTTCCTAATATATTGTACACATAAACCAGTAAACAATACTCCCTCTGCTTTTCTTTCTTGTTCAGTGTTCTAATAAGTTACTTTGTTTTTTGCCTGTAGTTTTTCCTACTACATACTGTATGATGGGCTTATTGCTCTGTCACTGAAATGTTTGAAATGACTGTATACTTTAATAGTTACACTTTCAGAATCGAGAGGTTCTTTGTTCTTTGTTCGACTATCTTGTTGAAATGTGATTAATGTGTGAGTTCAAAAAGCTGAATTCTATTACAGTATTTTTTTCTTTATGTGAAAATTGACCATACACAATTGATTCACAGGGGCAAAATGTTGACTCAAGTTCAGTTGTTTTCACATTTAAGCTTGGTTGTCTGTATGTTCTGCAGGATTAATGGCTCCATACCGAGCAATGCTGAGATCCGAGACAACGTCCTAACCTTTAAAGGGCCTGTCACATATGACGTGCAGGGCACCTATGTGTGTGATGCCACCAACAGCATTGGGACACGGTCAGCCTCTGTGGAGGTCAGCATTATAGGTACGTTTACCTGAGTTTTGATTCGATTTGATGATAAGAAAAAAATTGGAAGGAATGTATTTATTGAATTGTTATTGATATATGTGTGTTTTCCCTGTAGAAAAGCCACTCCCACAGATCGCAACAGGTGATGTCATCAGCGTAGTCGCCTTATTGCTGGCGGCTGGAGTGCTCATGGGCATCACTATCACAGTCCTGGTGCTCAAAATAAGAAGCAGAAAAGACAACTCCTCGTATGTATACAGCCCATCATCCCTCAGTTGTGCTGACATGCATGTACCCTCACCATCCTCACCTTTTATTGTCTTTTCCCTCTGTGATCAGAAATGACTCTCCGTCCAGAAAACTGTCCCAGCCAATAAGGAAAAGACCAGGAGATGATATCCAGGTAACCTATGCTCTCCATCTATCATTTTTCTTGCAATTTTTTTTAATTCATATGGAAAACTGTTAAAAATTCATGCTAAACATTCTGCACATGCACACAGTTGCTTTCAATTATTCTAGACAATTAGACTTCTGCTCAGGTGGAAGTGGGGCTAATAAGAATGATAAAGGTGTAATTCCTCCTGCCCTAACCGAGACAAGTGAGAGAGCTGTCAATCAAAAGCAATGGCCTCATTAACACCAGTGTGGGCACTTAGGGTCAGTAATACAACTCTTAGACGGAAACGTGGTCAGTGTTTGTAATGAGATTTTATGCAGCTCTTATTGGAGATTGATTTACGTAGATACACAACACTCTCTGGTCATGTTATGTATGATCTATAAAAATGCCTCTATGTAAGGGATGTTTAGTAGAATCTGTGTGTGGAGTGCTTTGCATGAATGTGAATTTGCAGTGTTAATCAGTTCCAAACTTTCTTAACAGTGCTGACCTTTAAGGGAACAGAAAGGCGGAAAGTCCAGATTGGAGGAAGCTATTAAAATAGAGGTGTTGCATAGCTTTTTACGTAACAGCCTTCCTTTCTTCCTCCTTCCTTTCTTATTGTATCAATTTCATCTCAAATGAAAGAATGAGTATATAAACAGACGTCACTGCACCATTTGTAAATAATCTCTACATCAGGCTTCCTCCTGTTATATGAGGATGTTTCTCTTTACATTCAATGGTACTCACCAAAGTACATGGTGTGGATCCTTGAGGACTAACAAATGTGTTGAATATAAAACATTTACAAAGCATATTATTTGGTCAATCTTTACATTTGAGCAGCACTTCTTGTTCTGGTCTTTGTTGGTGCAATGCCACGTTTCTTGGCGTATCACTGCCACCTATAGATCAGCGGAACAGTGTGACACCATTGGCAGGACTGTGTACTGTTAACACTGACTGCGTGCTTGTGTGTGCGCACGTGCATCCTCATTCATGTGCATGAGCAAACAAACGAGGACAGTTCATAAAAATATTGCTGCATAACACTACTAGGAGGTCAGTTACTTCAGGGTACCTTTAAATACATAATATATGTAGAGTATGCATGTGTATTCTGGTACATACTACTTGTATGTGTATTGTTTCTAATATTAATGTGTCTTTGATATATGTCTCTCATTTCTCCACAGCATTCAGGACGGTTTTATGAAGAGCTTCCAAACACAGCGGACTATGTGAGCTACAGACTGGCCTGTAACAAGGAGGACTACCCAGAGCCCTACTCGCCTCCCATCAACCCTCCTCTCTCGTTCCTGCCCCAGCACCCTTACCACTCCTCACAACCGACCACTGCGACCAGTAGCAGCAGCGCCACCACGCCAAAAAACACCTTCTCCCCTCCTTCACACACCACGGCCATCTTTAAATACCCCTCGGTACAGGCTTTGTCCTCTCCGCCCCCGGGAGTGGCGGCGTACACTTTCCCCAAAGAGCAGTACGTCTGAACTTTGATACAAACTCAAATCTCTCCGGTGAGCTCAGATGAAACGGCCCGATCTAAACCTGAACCTTTCCTGAGAGGAGGTTGTTGTTTAACCCCGGACTATCAGACAGTGTCTCTGCCATCTGCTGTGCTCCATTGTGGACGGCTCTGGAAGTCAAAGGACAATGCAGCTTTTGTTTTTGGACTCAGAATTGAGTCCAACAGTTTCTCTCTTTTGTCCTGTCTTTTATTGTGTTAACTGTTCTTTGAAAAGGGAAGATTGTTGAATCCTGTTTCAAATACTTGCCAGCAGGTTTAAGTTTTAGGATAGAGGAAGGTCAAGTTAAAGATGATCTGTCTGTCTGACTGGAAAAATGTATATTGCATGGATTTATTACATTTGATTGGAAAATTCTTCCAACTGAATGGATAGGATTATCTCTTGATGTCCGATGTGGTTGCCCCCTGACTTTATCCTTTGTGGTATCATTTTGTAAAAAAAGAGTAAAAGCAAAAATATGATAGTTTCCTATTTTATCTGTGTTATCACTGTCTTTATCCCACGTCGTACACACTGACAATCATTTTACTGAGGAACAGGAGACCTCACCTTTTGCTTTTACCTCCTGATCTGATGTAATACTTTTACTGTGCTCGTATTTTGTATCACTTCTGTTTTTGTTTTGCAAAGAAAAAAAGATTTTTATTTACTGAAGACATTTTATTGATTTATGAAATTGATGTTTTTATTTGTGGTATCTGTGGGTTTTAGTATTCATTGACACTGGTTGTTGGATGAGCCTTGAATTTTTAGCATTTAAATAAAAATCATCATGTGAACTTGTATCAGCAGTTTTTTTTTTACAATACATAAAATATGCATTAGCATTTAAAATGTTTTAGTTACATTAATCATGTTCATCCAAGTCTGATCTACAAGAGAATGCTTTGCATCATCCTTGTTTTTATCGAAACAGTTTCACTGATTTTTGCTGTTTTTCACAGTCATGACAAATATAATGTTCATAACCCTTGGTGCACAATTCAACCCTAACAGATGACACATTTCACCCACTTCTTCACAGGGACAGAGGAGGCAATATCACTGCACACAAGGCAATCAGAGGACTGATTCATTCAGTTTTTTTCTTTTCTATTGAACTCAAGATCTTACTTTTGGCCCCTATTATTGAAGTTTTTCACCTTTTCTTTTCTGTTCATATTTTCTATTGCCTGTTCGACTCGAGCGTTTGTTAGGCTGGTGCTCTTAATCCTCTTCTTGCCTTGTCCAGCCTTTGGGAAGGGCCTGACCTCACTAGGGCTAAAGCAGGAGTGGGCACAGAGGGGCCTGCAGGGATCTGTTGGTCAGTCCACCATTTTGTTCCAGACTGAAATATCTCTAATTTTTTATTGACTGAAATTAAATTTTGTACTGATGTCCATGACCTTGAGAGGGTGATTGCTATAGCAATGGTTGATTCCCTGACATTTCCTCTATCACCTCCAGCAGGTCTTCAGTTTTCAATGTTTGTATGCAAACAAACTCAAACTAAGATGGTGAACATGAACATAACTGAATTTCAGCATGTTAACTTTATCACTATTATCAAGCCTCACAGAGCTGCTAGAATCTGCAGGCTTAGTCTGGTTGCACTAATTATTCAGGATTATAGTTACCAGTTTTGTGATCAGTAAACTGTAATCCTATTAAATATAATCTGTTACTTCCTGACCTGGTTATGATGTCACATCATACAATTGATGACAGTGATTTTTTTATGGATTAAAAAAATCAATGTATCGCTTCAATATGCATAATGTACATATAAGATCATTACTTATAAATGTAACTTCCCTAAGTTACTTTATTCAAAATAACTACATTACATTAAAATAAATGCTAATGTCATTCTCTGGCTGCTCAGTATGAAAATAGGCAAATGTATGCAACATATCAATTTTATTAGGAGATAAGGAGTTATTAGGAGTTTCTGCTGCCCCCAACTAGTAAAATATTCAGTTATTGCAGGTTTAAAATGAAGTTATATTACATTAGTGATTACACCATTAACCCAAGCAACACAAAGCACTTTTGTTTTGGGTCACGTTCCACAACAGCTTCTACATTCAGATGTAAAAATGTGCCGTGATATCTTTCATACATAGCCATTTATAGTTTCTGTCAGAGTCCCAGGCTTTGTCTAAAGCTGCCTTTGTGCGCTGATGAAATCACTAACAATGAATTCCCAACTCCCTGAGCAAACTAGTAACTACAGATCCGCCGTGTCCAGCTCTCATGGGGCGCTCACAGACTTTCCAGCCTTGATGTTCAGCTTTAGCTTCGGCGGCCAGCTCAGCATGCCCAAGCTTCAATGATCATTTTTCATTTTTAGATATAGTCTTTCTTCACTTTCAAACAGTCACAATACAAAAAGAAGAAAGCAAAAAGTGTTGAATGTTCCAATAAAATTCATTACATTCACGTTTATGTAGCCTGTTGCAGATATATTATAGACTTGATATATTATAGCCTGTTGGTTGTAAACTCAGCATATTATGGTTTTAAGTGAATTAAATCAAAATAAAACACAGCACATTCCAGTGTGATAAACCACTGAAGTGAAATATTTTTCACTTGATCTTCCAACCTGATATTATATTTTTCTTTCTGTTGTTTTTCTTTGCGTTCAGCTTCTCGCATTGTGGCTCCCTCGACGTCTGTTCAGGTTCTGCTGCCTTTCAGCCCCCGTCTCTGCCAAATGAAGAAAACTGATCTCTGTCCTGCATTCATTCATGATGCACATCTCACATTACACGCTCAGTGCTCCACTTAACTCCACCTCTCTTTCTCTTTTATTATCGCATGAACTCACATTAAGATTCTTTAAAAACAATCATTATGAACTGGACGCTGCAGCTTCGCATCTTTAAATGGTGGCCTGCAGGGTGTCGAGGTCACATCATGAAAACACAGACCATCGCTGCGAGATGCCAGATTTCTAAATCTATTTTAATCCTAATCTCATCAGTAGAGTTTACTCTGCTTTCCCTGGTCCTCATGTGACCGATGAAATTAAAATCTAGAGCCTTTAATTTTACAACTCGTCCAAGATGAGCAGAAACAGAGGGAAACAGTCTAATCTTAGTGTAACTAATAGATGAACGTTTTAGCTGAGCTCATCACCCCTGCAATCGATTCCAAACTGTTGCTTTTGTACCCTCCTTTTGTCCTTAAGCTTGTACTGAAACATACAAAAGGCAGAGAAAATTTAAGACGATGTAAACCCTTTTCAATTCCATGTTCCATTTTTTTTTTATTCCTGTTGTTTGTGTGAATCCACTGTAATGTCTGGGACGATGGCTGTTCCTATCTACCACAGCTTGAAGAGGGAATAAGACAGAAAAAAAGTAAACTTCTTTCAGCGTTGACTGCTGAATTGGAAGATTTCAGTGTAGATTAACATGAAGGTTCTGTGTGGAGGAATGTCCATGTTAATACCCTGGATGTCAGCTATTAGTTAATGTGCAGGTGTGTGTGTGTGTGTGTGTGTGTGTGTGTGTGGAAGGCTAACCTGTCCACCCATTCGCCCGTCTTGTATAATAGATGAGCTCAATATCACCGTGTTACTCTAACCCTGCAGGAGAAAGAAAGAGGGATAGAGGAATGGAGAGAAAGGAAAAACACATGAATAATTGAGCCCAAATCAGTTTAGTGGCCCTCCGTCCCTTCCTACTCTCAGTCTAATGAAGTCAGTGCCTGCAACTGGATTCTCCAAGAAACTTCTGGGTAGAAGGGAAAAGACGTGACCTCGGGCTTCTGAGGGAGGCCGATAACAGCCACTGTTTGTGGTTCTTTACCTTTTGATCACTTCTGCTACATTTTTTGGAGTAAAAAAGTTGTTGGACTCAGGATCATCATGATACCATGGTGGGCCAACTGCTAGGGCTGGCCTTTCTGTTTCTACCTACCTGCCTGCTCGCCTTCACGACACATGGTGAGGCTTTGGATTCACTGACACTTATCTGAGTGGAAATTTATTTATTTTTATCACATGATTTGATTGGTTGATGAGAACTGCTATCAGGGCTGAGCAAAAATTCTTTAGCATATTTTGTCTCCAAGTAAAATCTGTTGTTAATTCTGTTCAAAATTAAGCTTTAAAGTATAGCATGACCAATTTTAGAGGCTAATATTGATATTTGATACTGTAGTTTCATATTGTATCAGCTGGTATTCTTTTTTTATATGTGCATATGAAAACGCTCAAAAATGTTTGATAATGATCACTAAAATTTGTCACCACAATATTTACAGATTGGGAAACTTTACAATTGAAATCTAACAACTCTCAGTGATATTTAATGGAAAAATTATATAGTGTTGACACGGTTTCCAAATGTCCAACATCTCCGTACTACAATTTCTCATCATTAATGCCAACACATGCACTGATACCAATATACTGTATCTGTGATGAGCTAATATCGATGGATATGTTGGTTGGTCCGTTTATTGGTTGGGCTCTAATCTCAAGGAAATTATAAATAAAAACAAAACAACAAAAACTATGTAATGTTGTAATGGAACACAGGTCATTGCACTGAAAGTCATTTTGATTATTTTATATGCAATTTTCACTCACTATAATTATCAATTGAAAAACATTTATAGCAATGATGTGACATTTGTCAACAACATATTGCCCCATCCTAACTGCTGACCATAAGGACTGTGAGACAAAACAGAGAAATATTACAGCTAGGGAAGCAAACAATGGATGATAAATTGAAAATGGCTTGAAATATTATGTGACTAATCCAGTTATCTGTTTTGGAATCCCTTATCAAACTATTACAGTCTCTGGAACTTACAGTGAAATCAATCTTGTAACTGAACACTGGCAGGGCACATGACACCACCATCTCCTTTTCCTTCACACACACACACGCACACACATGCACACACACACTTAAGTTTGTATGCCTGTCTGTGCATCCTCTCCCTCCTCCAGCTGTGAAGATCGATCACACCTGGGAGGTGGTGTACCGGGACACCAGTGTATACGGGGTGGTGGGCAAAGCGGTGATCCTGGAGTGCGGTCCCACCGTACCTGACATGTACATATGGAGCTTCACCAAGCCCGGGACTGAAGCTATAAAAGCCGTGGTGTATGACTTGGGGAAAGGAACGAGGATCCAGAAGCTGGCTGAGAGACTGGGACGGCTGACGGTCATCAGAAACAGTGCAGCTGTGAGCATCGAGAAACTGCCTCTGGCCGCACACGGCCTGTTCACCTGTCAGGCCTTCTACGACATAGAACGGGAGCCCAAAGTCTACTACTACTACGTGCACCTCAATGTCCGAGGTGAGACTTCCTGCACGCTGACACAGAAATATAGATGTGGATTTAGACGTTAGAGTAATACTCCACAATAAGATGTCTGCAAAGTCACTGTAAGATGCTTTGAAAGTGGCTGCAGGTGCAAGCACTATAGATGACTGCATTAACTAGGCCAGATATGTAGCACTTCAAACCAGTGGACAGACTAGATGGGTGATAACTGATGGCTGATGGCATCTCAACTCTCATGTCACAACCAGCCCCTCTAAAGCTCACTAATTAAAACTTTAATTTTGTTTGCTTCATCTCTTTAAAAAACAAAGCTGAGATTTAATGGACTAAGGCTATAAAACAACAACGAATTTATATTTGTCGGCCATTTTGTATTTTCCAACTAGGTCTACAACCCTGTGTCAAAACCAGAGCCAAATTAAATGGAAATGTGAAATAATCTTGGACAAACACAGAAAGAGCATATATATATTTACTGAACAATGTTCTTCTGACCAGTTCCCGTCAGCAAACCTTACCTCCTGATGAGCGATGCATCTCCAGTGGAAGGATCTACAATGTGGATGCGCTGCAATCTGGAAAATGGAACTGGGCCGATCCAGTATGTGTGGAAACATGAGACCCGCAACGGCAACGTGTCGGTCGTTGCACAGGGCAACACCAGCTCAATCAACGTGACCGACGTCAACCGCAACCACACGGGCTGGTATCGCTGTGTGGCAAGCAACGCCGTCAACAGCGAGAGCTCCAACCGCTTATGGCTGGACACCATCTGTGAGTTTTTGTGGGAGGGTTTGGAGCAGGATTTTTTGGGTTCTCTAACTCTAAGTCAAATATTGTATTAGAAAGGTTTTTTTTTTTTTTTGTGAAATTCAAAATGTGAGTCCTCAAATGCCTATTAAAACCAAGGCAACAATTTAAGGTTACAATCCTCCAAAAGCAGGAAGTGGAGATCAGCATGACTTTTTATTATTTCATGTCTTTTCCATTCTTTTCTTTGGCATTTGACGTGTGAGTAATCAATAAATTGCAAGGACAGTGTTTGTCCCACTCAGAGAAAATGTCACCATGTATGTAAGAAGGCTTGATTGATTGATGAGTTTGATGAATAACTGCTCACATTTTCATGTGTTAGTCATAAGTCAGTTTCTGTGGATGACTCTGTACTTCAAATTTATATGTTTTAAAATTCATTCTCTTCTTTTCTCTTGTTATTTAAAAAAACAAACAAACAGGTTGCTATTCTTGCTTTGGCTTGTATTTCCAAAACCTGCTTGTGTTTTATTTGTTAATGCTGCCGCTACCATTGAAGACACAGAGGTCATGAACATTTGACAAAATATAATTAAAAAACTTACATATGGTGCATATTTTTCCAGTACAGTATATTTGAATTTGACAGTTTTTAATCCAACTAAAAACAACAAGAGTATTTATTACCTTTTCAACATTCATTTTTAATTTAAAGCACCTTAAATCTTGGCTTCAGATCTCTTTAACAACAACATAAAAAAAACATAACTAAAGAAGCAAAAATTAAGTTGAAAACAATTTATCTATTGAGGTCTTTGTAGGTCTGTGACCAAACAGCCAATCAACTTTTACTGTATATTAGATACAGACACAGTTAGTGATGATGTCTGTATGACTGTAGAGATGGTGGAGACCAAAAACAGAGCTAAAAGAGAGAGAATGGCAACAAAACATGGTTCCAAATGAACAATAGTGTTGCTCTGTAACGACAGTAATGAAACAAAGGTGTCTCATTTTCAATTTTAGTTCTTAACCAACTAACATGAGGTTGCTCAGCTGTGTATGTAACATGTCCTTCATATCTTGAATTTGTTCGTGTCTTTTCTCCTCAGTTGGTCCGGACATTCCTCAGATAGATGTGACTCCGTATAGTATGACAGAACGGGGATATTCAGCCCTGGAGAGAGAGACTGTTTCTTTACTGTGTCAAGCCCAGTCCAACCCGGCCAGTCAGTACGTCTGGTTCTACAACAACTCCCAGGTCTACACTGGGCCACAGTTCACCATCACCAAGATCCTCCGCATGCATACTGGCGACTATGCCTGCTTGGCCCAGAACACCTACCTCAACACCCGCTCCAAAAAAACCATCAGCCTGACTGTCTACTGTGAGTCTGACCTCTGACCTTGGACCCTGCCATCAGTCCTCCTGCTCCTCTGCGAACTGCTTAGCTCAGTCCTGAGCTGTGTTCTTCTGTCTGTTTTGATGCTGCAAATGGCAAGGAGTGTAAAAGACTGAGACCACTTAGATTTGACATTTATAGCACAAGACCAAGAGAACACAAATCCAGGATCTTAATGACCTTTGATTTTCATCTTTGTCAAAACTGAATCTTTTACTTAAATACAACTCCTTGATCATTTCACTTTCAATTAAACCTCCTCTTTTCATTGTTGCTCAGAAACCTCCTTTGCTTTTTCCACCTCACCTCTCATATTTCAAACCCCTTATTATAAACTCACACACTCACACGCCAACACACCACAGCAGAGTGTGGAAGTGCTGCAGACCTATTCTCCTGTTCGGGCCGTTGGGGAAGTTGATGGGACTCTCTGGCAGGTACCTCGCTGTGATATCACAGCCATGGCAAGTGTTGGTTGGCTCAAAGTCCGGGTGCTTGTCATTGTGCTCTCCTGTTTGTTTTTGCTGAGTTTATGCATTTCTGCTAGTCACTCAGATCATGTGTCTGACAATACATCACCTCTGTAGTACTTGACATTCCTCTATAACCCAGCTCTGTCTTGAGAAAAGGTTGCCACTCAAAAGATATTTTATGAAAAGCATATTTCTAATTTTGTTAAGATGATTCATACCCAACATCTTGAATAATGTATCTCCACTATCTCTGGCCCTGATGACCTCATGTGACCCAGACTTTGCACATCACTGCCTCGTTACGCTGTATCTTATCCCCACAGACCCACCCGATGGTTCACCCTCCTGTTCTGTGGAGCCAGCTCTGAATCACACCTCTCTGAGACTGCTCTGCTCCTGGTCCGGTGGATTCCCCTCCCCCTCCCTCCAGTGGACTGGAGACCTGAAACAAGTGCGACGTGATGAGGCTGACGCAGGGCAGCAAACACACCCACAGACCAACGCTGCCATCTTGCTGTCGGCTGAAGGCTTGACTTCCAACAACAGCTTATTTACATGCACGGGTTCACACCTGGCGCTCAAACAGTCGCCAGCGTGCAGCACACGCACATGTAAGAAAGAGGAACTTATGCTCACTGCTCTCCAAACCTTTCAAATCTCACTTATACATCTTCTCTTCCACCAGATATTCCCCCTGCAAAGCCAGTGTGTTTTGCCTATGTGACTAACAACAAGCAGTATCTGATGCTCTCCTGCTCCTGGGATGGCGGGGCTCCCAAAGCCCTGGTGTGGTGGGAGGGCCCGGATGGCCAGAGCAAAGGTGGGGAAGTAAACTCTAACATCCTAATCCTTCGTTACGGCACCGCTCGTGGTGGGAAACCCTACACCTGCCATGCTAAGCATCCACTTCTGGTCCAAACCAAGACCTGCAGGCTCACATTGGGTCAGTGCACATTGTCAGACCTAACATACAACAAAATAGCAAATATGATTTGTTAATTAATTCATTTATATATCGCCACCTGTAGAGGCTCCTGTACTGCTGACACAGCGCAGAGTTGTGTCTGTATATGAGGGGAGTGATGTCCAGCTCACCTGCAACCTGAGAGCCAACTACCTTCCTGTCAACGAAATCACCTGGTTCAACAATCAGGGTGTGGACATCCAAGGCACCTCGAAGTACACGCTGATGCGAACATCTGCATGGGCCAATCTGACTGTGAGAGACACGCATGAAACTCAAGACAGCGGCGAGTACAGGTGCTCCACCTCCAACGCAGTGGGAGGCACTGACATCAACGTCACTTTAGTGGTCAAGAGTGAGTTTGTATTGACAATTCATCCTGAGGGACAAGAGTGTGCAAACCAAAAATAAAAATATAAATCATACTATGGGAGAAGTATCTCAGACTTCTCTGTAGGAGATCAAAACTGTCTGGCATGACTGGGCATCTAGAACATCACACTATTTGCTCAAGTTGCTGTAACAGAACAAGTAAAAAAAAAAGAGTGTGTAAACCATATTTTAATGGAAAACAATGCGATAGTTATTGAGACATTTCACACTTCAAAACTATAAATTTGAACCTCATAGTGGCACTAGAGGAAAAGTCCAGGCGTTACCAAAGTTGTTAGGTTTCATTTTCCTGGACTACAGTTATCTGTCCAGATCTTATTGGCAATCCATCCTATATTTGAAATATTTCAGCCAGTCTGACTGACTTAAGTGCATATTTCTGTTATATTGTGTTATGTCTCTTCATCAGGGCACCCCATGCCACCCAACGCGACCCTGGTCAAAGTGATGTACAACAGCCGGAAGCGTAACGAGGTGGAGCTGGAGTGGCAGGTAGAGAGTGAGGAAGAACGAGGATGGACAGGTTTCTTCCTGGAGCATACGTGGCTGCAAGAGCGACCGGGAAGGAGAGACAGCAACAACAATTCAAAGGAGGGGACGGAGGAGAGGATAGGTCCACCAGTCTGGTCCCACAGCATCATCCAGGACCCAGAAGTCAGGAGTCACACAGTAGGCCGACTGACACCGAACGCTAACTACAAGTTCCGCATCACACTTGTCAACCACCGCACCCTCGGACACCCTTCAGCAGCAAAGACTCCAGGTACAGTAAGTGAGCCGAGTGAGGACAGTGTGGTCAGATAGAGGACTGAGTCAAAGACAGGGGCTTGAGTTAGCGATGTCTTCACAGGCAAATGATAACAGATGGGCAGGAGCAACAAGTAATAAAGTGAAATTTGAAAAGGTGTCAGGTGATTATTCAAATATTGTTGATGCTGGTGTGTTGTGCTGTGATTGCTGTTTCAATGTCAGTCTAACATATTTGTTTTTCTTTTTTTTTGTTATCCATATAGGTGAAAGACTCACACACAAACAAAACACACATACAGACAACTACACACACCTCACAGCTTCACACCTTCCACCCACTTCCTCTTTACCTCCTTCACTGCCCTACTCCTTATCTTTCCTCTCACTGACCCTGTGTGCTTCTTGTATATTCTTTGTGTTAATTGTACCATGTAAATATGAATTGACTGCTCTAACCATGCCAGCTGATTGTTCAAGGTGTAGAAGGGCTTGTAGGTCAGGTGTCAGCGTAGGATAGACCAGTGGTTTTCAGCCCCTGTACTGACTCATGTAAAAAGCAGTCTAATTTTCCAAAACAAATTAATTAGAGGGAGGTGAAACATGATGGAAAGCAATGTGAGATTTGTCAGAGGTGTACTATTTTGCAATGTGTAACTGTGATGTGTTGCAGCGGAACCGCGCTACAACGTGTACCCCGCTATCATCGGAGCAGCTATAGGTGGGATGCTCTTTGCAGCCATCATCACGTTGCTGCTGCTCGTGTTCATAATCCGCAACCGCAACAACAATCCTCGTGAGTCCCACACACAAGCACCAACTTTCGAACGACTTGGGTAATGACGCTGTTGTCAACTTCTGATGCATTAATCCTCCATGTTTCTTCCCCCTCAGGACTACATGACATGCTGTTTGGTTTGTGAGTATCTGTATTACTGTCTATCATTGCATATAACCACAATGAAAACTGTGACATTTGTAAAGATGTTGACGTCTTAAAAACGGTTTCTTCTGCTGTGTTTAGGCAGCACAGTCAGTCGAGGGAAAACATCAACTTCCCAGAGGATGAAGTGGTAGGCGGGTCAGAGGGAGGAATAGAGGAGATTGTTGGATCAGCCAGTCCAGGCAAGATGAACTCACATTAAACACATATTCGTGCAAACCTGAAGCTGGATGTCAGGGTTACCACACTCATTTGGACATCATTATTTATATGTGGTCTCATTTTGTAAAACTTCAACTGAAAAGGAAAAAAATGATGTTAAAAGTTTATATTTGATGTTTTTTGGTTCCATGATGGCAGCCCTATCTTTGCATTGATTGAAGAACTTGTTTCCATACAAGCAATCAAACATCAGATCTAGCAGTAATGTCAGTGGTCTGTTGTTGGCAGAGAGTCTGTATGTCTCAATAAAGAAGAGGGGATGGATGTAACTGATGATCAATCAGAGTGAAGGACATGTCAACAGATCAACAGAGTTTCTGTTATTTTTTCAAACATCATCATCATCAGCAGCATCATTTAAAAATCTTTATGCTCATCTATCTGATTCTGAGCCTTAATGCTGGTCTTTTTCAGGTCCAACCATGGCTCTACCCCGGGCATCTTCACCCCTCACCACCTCACCCATGAGTGCCACCCCCGCGACCAGCCAACCCCCTCCCCCTGGAGACGACAATGAGCCTGTCAACGTCACCATCACTGTCAAGGCTACAGGCTCATAGTCGTGCATCACAAACTCCTACAGCTCTAATTTAACCTGGAATTTAAGTTTTTGTAGATAATAGACAGTTTGCACAAACATAGCAGTATGTGTAGCCGCCGACTTAGATCTCTACTCGACCACATTAACAGTTGCAAACCCTCCTCATATATCTTTCACTACAAAACGTTGTCATATTTGAAGCATGGACATAAAGGATCCATTGATTTCTACATTGAATGATATGTATGTATGTAACCGCTCAGCTAGAAGAGGAAATGTCATGTGAGGAAAACTGCTTTTTTAAAACTCTTCCAATGACAAACTAAGCTGTGTTGTATTGTTGCAATAAACAGTTTCCTAGAAAGTTTACTGACTGAATTTCGTATAACCAGTCTGAGCAATCTGTGTATGAACATGACATTGATGCCACTAAGACCGGGATGTTTAAGTTGAGTAAAATAATTTGTGTTAGAAAAACTGCAAGTGTTCAAAATTGAAAATGTTTTGCTTATGATAAAATAAATCAAGCTCCAAATGCTGCACTGCACAACTGAAATTTTAACAGACAAATCAGAGAGAGTTATAACAATACATCAATAACTGAATGATAATTTTGGGAAATGGTGAAGCAAATGTTTGAACTTTGTCTTGGTTTCATAGTCTTGTTTTTTTTATGAAACACGTGACCATGTGTGTACACATGGTGGGAACTCCAGGATCAGAAAAGGAGATGCCATGGTCTAGTACACAAAACAGAGTCATCTAGATTACAACAATCAAAATGAATAGATTTCCTCAACTGTTCTGAATTTATGTTGTACGTTTTCAAGAAAAGGGTCAAGTGTTGGGAGTAGGGACCTAAAAAAAAATATTATTTATATTTACCCATACTTAATATGCTGTAAATTAAACATTCATTGCTCATTTTTACATTAGTCAACTTAAGTGACACTGAATTAACTGAATATCCCTGCTACTAAGGCCAAATGAAATGTTAAAGAAATTGTGGGAAATTGTTTGGATGATACCTTTGATACACATTATTGATCTCCTTTTATTTGCCATGAGGTTAATAAGTACCAGGATGCTCTTTTTTCATCCAGTCCTTCTTTCTGAACATCACTGTGTGAAATAAATATACAGCTCCTGTAAAATCATCTCATTTTCATATTCTCCAGCAGTTTAACATGGGATTTTCTAGCCACTGGAGTTGGCTTACTGCACTTTCGTGCCTCCTCTGTATGGGTGAGCTACTTAGATTTAAAAAAATATTAATAAAAAAGATATGTACTAATGCAATAATTTGACTTTTCAAATGTCCACAGTGCCCATTCATTTATATTTACTGTATATCTCAAGCTGAGTTTTTGTAACAAAGCTATACATAAAAAGCTTGCTGGCCAGATTTTTGTAAATTGAAATGATAACAGTATATGTGACAATTAGCAATTGAACACTGCTGCTGAAAAGAGTTATTAAGATGTCTTTGAGATCTCCAACTCTGATTCCCAAAAAAATGGGGAGCTGTGTAAAATGTAAATAAAAACAGAATGCAATCATCTGCAAAACAGCTTTCTCTGAGCCCATGTAGTAATCTCCTTCATACAATCAATGTGTTTGACAAAGTGTTGAACCTCTCTTCATCCTTGCTTGTGAACGACTGAGCCTTTCCAGGAAGAACCTTTCATACCCAATCATGATACTATCACCTGTTACCAATGAACCTGTTTACCTGTGGAAAGATCCAAACAGGTGTTTTTGGATCAGTCCACAACTTTCACAGTCTTTTGTTGCTCCTGTCCCAACTTGTTTGAAACATGTTGCTGCCGTCAAATTCAGAATAAGCAGATATTTACAAAAATCAATGAAGTTAATGAGATAAATTAAATATATTGTCGATGGACTTTTGCAAATGATCACATTTCGTTTTATTTATTTTTCTTAAACAGTATTATAACTTTTTTGGAATTAGGGCTGTACATTAACTTGTAAACAATACCTTGTAAAACTTGTGAATAACAGCAGCACATTTTAAAGGCTCTAGAGACCAATGCACTGAAGGGACACTTTTACACATGAATTTAGTCAGTATATAGTTGTACTAACCAGATTGTGAAAACAATCATATAATGTCTGACATGCCACTGGAGAGACCTTTCCAAAGTCTGAGTGCATTACTAAACCTTAGTGCCCAAAAACGGTCTTTTATTTTTCAGGATGGGAAGTTCGGTGTGATTGTACAGAGGCAAATATGCAAATTGAAGGAGGTGATTACAAACTGACCAAGTGGCTGCAGACAGGCAGCTTGTTGATCTACAACTGTCCTGAGGGCTATTACCCGTTTCCGGCTCTGACCCGCCTGTGCCAGCCCAGTGGGTCCTGGAGACCAGCACCCAGAAGATCTGCGCCTCAGAGATGCAGGAGTGAGTGATGTGACCATGAGGTTTCTCACTTTGCCTCTGACCACCTCTAAATGATAACTCAGACCCTTTGGTTTTGCTTTGCAGTTGTTGAATGCCCAGACCCCAATGTGCTGGAGTATGGCAACGTCTCTCCTCCTCAGGAGAGGTACTTTGTGGACAATGAGACCACGTATGAGTGCTACTCTGGATACACAATGCGAGGCTCATCCAGACGTGTTTGCTTGCCCAACGGGAAGTGGAGTGGCTCCACTCCCATCTGTAGCCGTGACTGTAAGTCCTGATCCACTTTCAGTTCTCCTTTCTCTTTCAGGCCTGGGATACATCCTCATCTGTGACTGTTTTATGAACTTTTGTGGTATTTTATCACCACAGCAGGAGACAACTGTGCTGATCCTGGTGTCCCAGCTGGCGCCTCAAGAACAGGGAACATGTTTGGAATTGACGACACAGTGAGATACAGCTGCAATGGCAACCTGTTTTTGGTGGGGTCGAGTGAAAGAGTGTGTCAGGAGAACGGCCAGTGGACGGGCAAAGAACCAGCATGCTACTGTGAGACTGATACCTATAAATACGACTGATGTTCTCTGTCATTCGATGCACGTTTTGCCATAAAAAGCTACTGGGAGTCTAATGGAAACAGTTCTCAATGACTGCAAAAAGGATGCTGTAAGATCAAGCAAAGATCCCTCACCAGCTTCCCATCTATAAACGTTGAGACGAATGAGAATTGAACCTCTGTCTCTGTGGTGATGGGCCACTACTTTTACTTCCTTAATCTTTAATATCTTGTCATAGTTGTTCTAAAAGTCTGTTTATGTGTCTTTTGCCTCTTACAGCCAAACACACCTATGACACTGCATTGGAGGTTTCAGAGGCCTTTGGCAGCACAATCAAAGGCGCTCTCACAGCTCTAGAGCTAAATGGTAAGTTCCTGGAACTAATCCAATTATTATCTTTATTATATAGGTAGGTAGATACTTTATTCATCCCCTTGGGGAAATTCACACCATTTAAGATTATGTTATATGATCACTTTGGCTATTGCATAATATTTTTGTTGTGAGGCAGAGAACATTTTGTTAAATTCCAAATGAGTGATCATTCAATAACTTTTTTATTCGAGTCAATCAAAACTTGCTGCTCTTTTTGATGACATATATTATTTCTGTATTTACTGATCCAACAAATAAACATGTAGGTTTGAATGTTTCTACCATGTGACACATTCAGAAGACACTGTCCATCATTATGCATATTCTCATTCTCTGTAGTAGAGATGAAACAGTTGTAATCATAATTATCGTGATCAAAATTATCAGGGTTAATTAGTATTATCGTTTTGGATCTGTTAAAATGTGTTGACATTGTTCAAAAAGTACTGATACACACACTAAAATAAAACATACAACATGTTGTAGACCATAAACTTAGCCATTTTGGTTGTTTTTTATAAATATCAAAGTAATTACATTTAATAACATAATAGCACATTGTTGGAACATTTTTACAACCTGCTGACTACCAGATTTTAAATGAAAAAAATATGTTGGTTGGGTAATTAAACAAACTAAGCTATATGCATACAGCAACAATATGTAGTAGTCTTTTCAAATGTAGGTAACATTGAAAAATTTAGTTTACATAATTGACAAGTTTATTGATTAGCAAGTTAGACGGACAAATCTTACTCCCTCATTACGAAGACCTCATGCCATACATTGAGATTAAGGTTAATGTAGGCTACCTTGCATTTGTTATATAGAGTAGCAGGTGGTGAATTATTGTTGATTTGTTGTTTGTATTGTTCAGATGACGTGCAGGAAGGGAGAAAAATCAAGATTTCAAGAACTGGGACACTTGACATCTATATCGCAGTGGACATTTCTGAAAGCATCCAAGAGCAACACATCAGTGATGCAAAGAAGGCTATCACAAAACTTATTACAAAGGTAAGAAAACACTGGATTAAAATGGAAACGAGTAATAGCTATGGAGAAAAGTAAGGTGATCAACCATCAGTAACGGCAGGACAGAGCTTACTGCTGGACATGGGGGGAGTGGCTGCAGTGGCAGGTGGAAAGGTCTGAGGGCAGCTAGTGGACAGGGAGATAATAGAAATGTGGCTGGAGGCAGAATGTGACGCTTTATGTCTCCACAGATTTCATCCTTTGCTGTGACTCCAAACTATGAAGTGCTATTTTTCTCCTGTGAAATATTCGAAGTTGTCAACATTCTTGATTTTTGGGGCGGCCAAATATCACTAAGCACCATAAAGACTGAATTGGAAAAATTTCAAGTAGGCGGTGAGTTAAACAGATCAGAGATACTGGTGAGAAAACTGTTTTAATACACAGCTTGATTCATGTTTTACTCTGTGTGTGTGTTTGTTTTGCCTCAAAGATAAAAAAACACGCGGGACAGATCTGAACCTTGTCTTTAAGACCTTCTTGGAGAGAATGGCTATTATAAAGCGACGAACTGGAGAGGAGGCATTTAAGGAACGTCGTCATATCCTTATTGTTTTTACAGATGGTAATTTCAGCCATGTTATATGTTTAATTGATTTACTTCAGTAGTGCCTTACTGTTTGTAAAAAAAGCTGAAGTTGTCTCCTTTCATTTGGTCTGTGTAGTGCATCATTTTAAACAATAATTTTACATTTAACAAGGTTTCTTGCATTACAGGTGCTTATACGGTTGGAGGATCACCTGTACCCACTGTGACAAAAATAAAGAACATGGTCTACATGAGCCACACTGATGAAGGGGAAACACCATTGAGAGAAGAATATCTTGGTGAGTATTATTTTCAACTTGTCGTTCAGATTTCTGTTGCTATGTTGATGGTCATCATTCAGCTATTTTGTCACGTGCTATATTTCTCCTATGGGGGATCAATAAAGAATTATCTTATATTGCCAGTGATATAATATGTTTTAACAGAACAAAGAGAGTCTAACTGAACATGCTATATTTCAACTTGTTACAGACATTTATATTTTTGCCATTGGACATGAGATCTTTGATGACGACCTGCAGCCCCTCACGGCCGGGGTTGGGGGGCATGGCCAGCATTACTTCAGAATGAAGAACATTGAAAATTTACCAGAGACCCTCAGTGAGATAATTGGTATGTCGTCTTTGAAAATGAAAGACAAAAGCAGACTGAATCTGGGAACACATTTGTGTAATTGCTATGTCTCAGCATTAATCAACACTCATTTGACACAAAGACATATGATCTTAACTGGAGGCCTAAAAATGACTCTCCTGTTTCCAAAAGTAACAAAAGAAAGCAGGCAGAACCATCCGCCTCTATATGATACTTGGTTCGACACTACTGAAACAAACAAATGCATGAAGAAGAAGGAAGAATTATGTTGACAATGTATTTCAAATATCAAGGTATGTAGCCTATGTGTCACGGGTTCGGTTTTTGCCGGACCCAAGAGCAAAACAACAGACGAGGGGGACTGAGGCAAAAGGATTTATTCAAACACAAAAAACTCAGGACTTAGAGAAAAAAGTGAAAAAGACTACAAACTAAGGAGTCCAGGTGAAGAGCTGCTTCAGTGGCTGAAGGCTGGTAGGTGGGGGAGACATGAAGGTGAAGGTAGGACCGAGGACTGGAGAACAAAGGGGGACACTGGAACACACTGGAGAATGACATGTAACACAGAGCACAAGAGCTCACTAGAAACATACGCCAAGAGTGAGGGGACGATCCGGCAGCTTCCAGGTGGAACCACAGAGCTTTTAAAGCTGTCCGTCGTTAGGGGGGAATGAGGGGCAGCTGCGAGAAGGGAGAGGGAACCTGCAGGCCACACCTCCAGCCACTGAAGCAATACCTGTACAAAAAGACAAAACCAAAAACACTGGAGCAAAAGGCTGAAAATGCACTGAAAACAAACCAACAAAATACAAGAGGATCCAAACCATGACACTATGTCTGTGGTGCGGACTGAAATATGACAGACATTCATGGTCCCCAGAGGATGAGTCTGACTAACTTTGGTAATCCCCTCACTCAACTTCAGCCCCACCAGCATTTTGACATTTCTGGTTTAGTTTGATTGCATTTATGTATTTATAAGGACAAGACACATCTGTCAATATTTCTGTAAATGTAAAAATACGTACTTTTAACACTGAGACTTCACTCTTTACTTTACTCTTGTATGACATGTATTTGCCTTCATGAACATGACTGACTTTGAATTTGTGGGGGCTTTTACGCAGATGAAGAAGAAGTTAAGGGTCTATGTGGTCTTCATCAAGAATATGAAACCCATGACGACAGGAGGAAAATGTATCCATGGGTGGCATTCATTTTCATCTCGGTAAAGGTTTCAGCATTTCATTTCAATTCATAATTCATCTGTGGAATAGATTTGGGAGGGCTGATTGTAAGACTCTTACAATCCTTTACGTAACAATGCAGGCATGAGAATGGAGAGAAATCTTCACTCAATAACACACAATCAGCATAATATATTTTTTTTTTCAAATTACTTTTTCATCCAAAAATATTTGGCTGAGTGACAACACACTGGAGCCTTTAGTTGTAAGATTTCATGAAAAACAGTTGCCTAATTATCTACCTGCACACCATGTTGTTGCCTCTGTCTGTTATATAGCTATTAAACTATGCTATGTATTTATGTGCTATTCTAATTTTAAGCATCTCGGAGGATTAAGGAAATGCATCGGTTCTCTGGTGAGCAGTCGGTTTGTCTTGACTGCTGCCCACTGCTTCGTATTTGGAGACTTATCCCAGGACATCACAGTTGAGATTGATGATGGACAGGGCAAAGGTAATGATAAATGTTTATTGACTCTTTTCTTGTGCCTCTTTTCCTTCTTGCCTTGGGTTTTATTTGCTATTGTAGTCTTTAAAGTCATAGTCCCAGTGCTTTTCCACTGACAACGCCTCTGCCTCACCTCACCTGCCAGCCACTCCCAACTCACCTGTGCTCTCACCTGCTGCAACCAATCACAATCAAAGACAGTAATTAAACCTTATTGGATAATTCACTCATTGCCAGATTGTTCTTTTGCATCTTGCCAGACTCCCCAGCAGTCTTCATTGGACTAATCCTCCATTGCCAGATTTGCCTGCTTTTGACAGATCTGTCACTCTGTAAATTTCAATATATCTATCCATTAGCTCTGATAATAAAAGGTCATCATCTACTCTCACTGGTTTGATGTCACAATTGAGTCCCACCACACCCTTGTTGCCACCCTTCCTGCTGTCCATCAAGATGACAGCGATAATATTACCACAGACACTTGATTGTGTTTTACAGTGAAAAGAGTTAAAGATTTCAACATACACCCAAACTACAATGCTACTGCTGCTGAAAGAGGCGTGCTGGAGTTCTACGACTACGATGTGGCTCTCGTCCAACTGGAGCAAGATGTTCAAATCTCCAGTGTCGCTAGGTGAGAACTTGAGTCCTACAGACACTGTCATTCCTATTTTGATTTGATGTTTTATTCTTAGTCCTGTCTGAGAATTTATTGCTAAAACAGTTATTTGCAAACAGCAGCAAAAACCTGCAAAAAGATTAATTAGATTCATCACAAGGAGAAAATTTAGATTTCTAATAATACACTTCTAAGAAGAAATATTTTGTGTTAAAAATTTATTTACTTGGAACATCACCCTCTCCATGTTGTACTGTTTTTGGTCTCTCATTCAGACCTATTTGCATACCTTGCACCCAGGAGACCAGTGCGGCTCTAAAACTGGTTGGTGAGTCCTGCAAGCAACAAGGTGAGGTAACTCTTTAGAAATACCAATACATGCTCATCTTCCTGTTCAACCACTGCTGACTGCTTGTTAAGCCCTGAACACTTTAGTTAGTTTAGCTTTGTGGCCTTGATCAGCGGAGGTTGCTCAGTTGTCATGAGAGTAAAGAATAAATAAGAAAATACTTTCATGATTTTTTTCAATAATTTCATTAATAATCATTCATAATAATTAATATATATAACACATATAATGATATAATGAATAGATTAAAAAAAATAATAAATACATATATTTCATATTCATATAAATCTGTCAACCACTGTGTTGTGTTATACTGTCAGTTATTCATTATCTGTCACAGATAATTCATACAGATGAATTATAGTTGGCTTATGCACTATGTAGTTACATTAGAGTGTATGTGTATTTTGTGTGTTATACACCATTTATTAATTGGTCATGCACTGCTTCTAAATGTTAAATAAGGGAGAGGTTACCAAGTTTTCTTATTATAAAATGGCCTTAAGGATAAAATCAAATATGTCCAGGTAGAAGTTACTGTATTTTTTTGTTCCCTACATACAGAGCAGCTTCTGTTGAGGAATCATCTTGAAAGACTCACCTTCCTGACCAGGATAGATCAACGTGTACGTGCGAAACATGTCCATGCTAAGCTGGGCGATAATGTGAGTTTTACATGATTGAACTACATTGTGCCTTGTGTGTGTTCATGCCTGCTTTCTTCATTTCTCACCCAGCTGTGGTTCTTCTTCCTATTCATCAATGCAGAGAGATGAATGCATCAGACATGCACTACAGGCAACAGGCATAACAACAAATAATCCAAAGGACGCTGTGACTGATAACTTCCTGTGCACTGGTGGTCAGACTCCTTTCAGAGATGACATAGTGTGTCCAGGTATGTTCCCTCTAATAGTGAACTAACTACTCTGAGAGGAGCTGCTAGTTGTCCCATAACCATCCTTGAACTAAGCTCAGCTAATTTTAACAACACTCTGTATAATTACATGCAGACACATCAGAGAGAAATCTAACACAACACAACAGAATATCCCTATAAATGTGCAAATGGACAAAATGCATTTGTAAGTTTCCAAAGGCTTTTGAGTCTCAGTTATCAAGTAAGACATGAAAGTTCTTGTTTTTGGTCCAGATCAGTAAATGAGGCCCATTATTTTGGGTGTGACCATGTATGTGTATGTGTGTATTTGTTGGGGCAGGTGATGGAGGAAGTGCTGTGTTCAAGAACTACGAGCATCGCGCAGTACAGGTAATGTCTATGTATTCAACAGCAAATACTCATTTGGTAGCAATTATTTAATACTCAATTGGGCAATATAAAGCAATTTGAACCTTTTTTTTTTAGTTGACTTTGTAAAGTGACAAACTATTGCTTTCACAGGTTGCATTGGTCAGCTGGGGAACCAGTAAATTGTGTGGGAGGAGTGGCAACATCGATCCAGGCCACACCTCGAGAGACCTCCACATGAATCTTTTCAGAGTTGTCCCTTTTCTCAAATCTATCCTTGGAAATGACTACCAGCTTGACTATGTACCACTTCAGTTTTTGGAGAACTAAATGCATTTAAACACTGTAATTTGTTTGTGCTGTTTCAATTATATAATTTGTGTATGCTGCATGTTTAAAAAGATTGGCTTATGTTATTTTGCTGATTGAAGTCACTTACTTAGTTTTTTTTCCCCGTGTTTCTGGGTTGTGTTTGTATTTGGTTTTCTTTGCATGGTACAGTTTTAACCTGCATTTGTGGATGCAGCAATTAACTGAGTTCACAGAAAAAAATGGTTTTGGAAGTGATTTCAAGCAGTAAAGGTACCAGGCATGCTGCAGCACTAATAAAGCAGTTTATGAATGATTTTGGCCTTGGTGATAGCTGGCAATTACAACTGCCAAAGAAATACTCATGTCACCACTCATTCTCACAAATGGACATCATCTTAAAAAGCACAAGCATATTTTTTTTGTTCTGAAATTTTGGTGAGATGATTGATATTCCAAATCCTGCATACTTTAGCCCCACAGGCTATGGCAACCAGATATTCCAGTTTCAAGCAGGGTTTTTCAAGTCCTGAAAAATATCTGTGAAACAATAAAATGTCCTGATTTTCAACATTCATTACCAAATTGTCCAGGTTATCACAATTAAAATAATATTATGCTTGACTTTAGCTGTTTATTATGCTCTGTCCTCTCTTCTGTAATCATTACTACTGTCTGCAGCACGCCGTCATTTGTCTGTGCCTTCCAAAACCAATACATGTGACTGTTCAAATATATGTCAAAACCAATTCATGTGACTGTTCAAATATATGTCAAAACCAATACATGTCACTGTTCAAATATATGTCAAAACCAATACATGTCACTGTTCAAATATATGTCAGTTTCATGATGTGACAATCCTGTTGTTAAAGTTTGGTTAGGTTTAGACCCAAAAACGACTTGGTTAGGTTTAAAGATCATGGGTTGGGCTAAAATATGTACCTCATTGAGGCTAGGAAAACATTATGGTTTGGTTTAAAATGATGACTGGATTGTCATTACGATAATAATAAATGGGTTGGTTAAGGTTAGGGATCATATTCAAGAAAAGAAATCTAACTTTGTAATTAAGCTGAACAGAGAATAGCTTTTTGGGCTTGAATCAATGCCAGCAGAGGGACTTTAATATTGTTGTAGAGCATCTTTGGAAGAGGTATCTGTGTTGCCAGATCTTGCAGTGTTGCTCAGACAGACAGGTATTCAGCAAAGTAAATCTTTCCTGTGCTTCGTCATGAAGTAATCTCAGTCAATATACTGTATACTGCTCAGCCAAGAGGAGTGTTTTTAACAAGAAAATCTTATTTTACCTATTCCTCTTTTCATATCTAAGTTTCATACAAAGTGGCTTTTATATTGGCACGGATCTAATATCTAACCTTAAAATTATTCTTTTGAGTCAGTTGTCATCTTCATTATACAGCATGCACCATTTATCACAGAACATTTAGTTTACAATGTTGCTTCTTTAATAATTTATCCAAGACTTTGGACTGTATCATGTCAGACATAATCAAAACAAATCAGTCTTCTCAAAGTCAGAACATGGACACACACAAACACACTTCTGCTTCATGCTTCTATCCCTGTGTGTATCTATCTTTGACAAATGTAACATTCTAACACTCAACTAACTAATAATTAAAAAGTGAGGACTTGATCCAAAATTTCCAAAACATCCTCCCTCCTGACTTCTAACACATATGGATAGAGGTACAAGAAAACAAAGATACTTGAAGAACAGCAGAACACGTTTAAAATATCAACAGAACAGTTAAATATATACAGGTTCTCTCTCCGTCCACAGCAGTGTGCACTTGTTTGTCAGAGCTGCTCATGTGATCTTCTGAGTACTGATGATGTCCCCAAGCTTCTGTTTGATTTTTACAAAGAGACGTTTAAACTCCAGACCATCACCCTGAAAATAAAGTGACACAAGTCAACATCTGCTGAAAACCACAATGAGCTGAGTGTACTCTTGGCACTTGGTGGTAGCACACCTCACAGGCAGTGACTGTCTAAGGTTTTAGCTAAACTATTATATCCGTTCGAATGTGGTAATTGATTATTCATGTTCGAAACAAAACATATATTATTCCGAAGTGCTAAAACCCACCCGAGACAGTCTGAAGTCCAGCAGCACTCTCTGATTCATCTCTAGCAAATGGACCTTGAAGATGAGTTTATTATTGCGTTTGTCCAGCGTGCTCACCGTCACCTTAAAGGCAGAGAGAGGTTCAGTGTCAAAGGCTGCATTTAACCTCTGTAAATGACTGAGTCCTGTATATACTTGAGTACAAATGTACCTGTTTGTTGCAGTTGAGTTTGAAGCCAAGTGCCAGGCCATCACAAGCATCTTTCAGGCCAGTTAAGGAGGCGTCGGCGTTCACAGTGGTGAAGAAACGCGTCATTCTCCGCACCAATCTTTGCCATGGTGACTACACACAGAAAGTTAGGGGAAGTTAGGCCACATGAAAAAATTGACAGCATTAATGCATCAATGAAAGAATTTAAGGTAGGATTTCATGAAATACATAACAATTACCTTTGCATTGAAAAACAGGGTCTTTAAAAGAAACCCTGACACATTGTCAGATAGAGTCTAAAAAGAAGGTACAAATTGATGTAGCACTAAATTTGTTATTTACCTGACTGGCTCCCGGCGTGCCCACTAGTTGACTACCCAGCAACATGTGCTCCGGCTTGATCGGCTGAGAGAAGCTGACTTGACCTTCGGTTTGGCCGAATGACGTGGCTTCCCAACTGCCTGCTGCAAAATCAGGCTGTGAGCTGGAAAACTGCATCCTGTCAGCACTACAGGAGGGAGGAATATGGTGCTAAGATTACAGGCACAAAAAGAAATATACACCTTTCAAATTAAGAAGGACAAAAAGTTCTGACCTGTTGGGCAGGGATATGAGGTCCACATCTGATCGAAGGAGTCTGTTTCCTCCAGATTCCAGAGGTGGTTGCTTTACACCTGCAGATATACATAAATACAGACTCAGTTCAGCGAACATGAAAATCAAAGTTGAATTGATTGTTTGATTGATTATACGGATACTCAGACTTGCCTTGAATAAACCAGCGGTCTTTCTGTATGTCTGCAATGGTGATACGTGCATTTGGACTGGCCAGCAGTAATTTGGACAACAAACCTGAAGAGAGAAGTTGAACATGAATTAAATAAATTTACAAGAAGATTACAATTTACAATTTAAATCATGTATTATTTATATATATTTACTGACTTACTAAGAGGCATTGGTTGTATTTTCCTCCAAGGAGGTAGGTAAGTTTTCTTTTGAAGCCAATCTGAATACTCCTGACAGCTCTCAGTGGGCTGGTCCCAAGGCAACTCTGAAAAAGAAGCAACACAAAGACACTGACAAAATGTTTTCACACATCTATTGCATACAGAGGATATAAAGATGATTTGGACTATACATTAACTATGTCAATAATGTATTACAATCTTGATTCCAAAACAGTTGGGACACTGTGTAAAATGTAAATAAAAAACAGAATAGAAACATTTGCAAACAAAGAGTGTTTACAACCAATAGTTTTACAAAGTGTTCCATGTAGTAATCTCCTTCATACAGTCATGTGTTTGAATAAATGTTGAACCTTGCTGCATCATTCACAAAAATCAGTGAACCAGACAAGGTAAAATGTTAGATCTATTGTCTTTGTTCTGTTTTTGAGTGTATGTCAAAAAGGAATCATGGCTGTATGACAAACAGACCCTGAATGTGGACCCTGTCACCACTCTGCTGAGATGTCACCGCTCAAAACCAGCTTTATGTTGGTCTACAGAAGTGAGTCTGATATTGTGTTCACCCCCTGTAAGAAAAGACTGATCTTACCTCCAGCCAGCATGGCAGTGAGGACTATCCCACAAGCCCAGACATCTGCAGGCTGAGCTTTGTACTCTGTTTGGCTAAGAAGCTCCGGAGCCACATAGGGAAGAGTCCCACAGAGTCGACTCAGAGGACGCTCTCGTCCTTTGAAACGAAACATGGTGGCCAGTCCAAAATCTGTCAGCTTCAGGTTGTCTAAAGACAGGAGGATAACAGTAGATGATGGTCATTATGAATGCAAACCAAAGCTATTCGTTCAGCACGTTGATACATGTATTTCCTTACCTTTGTCATCCAGCAAAATGTTCTCTGGCTTTATATCTCTGTGGGTGATGCCGGCATTGTGGAGGTATTCCTGCAAAAGTGCAACTGAGAATTTAATAATAGCAGAAACAGGTGCAGGGGGGGGTCACATCAACAAACAAATTTGCTTCACTCACCACAGCTGCAATTAGCTGTTCGAAGAATTTATGAGCATCTTTCTCTGCCATCCCTACATCAGGCTCTAAAACAAAAGTAAGATAGCATTATAAAAATCTAAGTTAATAACAACGACCCAAATACACAGCAACATATAAGTAAGTATCTCTAGAAAGCAGCAGCAGACTAATGTATCAGGCTGATATCAGCAAAATAATCTGAGGGTGTTGAGTGAATTTAAATTATATTAAGACTGAAGAATTAGCTGTGTCTTTCTTTCTTGAATTTACTTGAATTAAGTGCTACTGTATCACAGATCCTTTCTCAAATGCATGTCCTTTGTTGATTATAAAAACAAAAATCACCTTAATTAAGAGCAGACTTTTTTAAAATACTGGGGCCCCCTTTTTTCATCCAATGTCTTACAATGAATATAAATTCAAATTTAGCACAATAAAGAAAATGTAAAAGTCTGGTGACTTTGAATACACGTGGCTTTGCCATGACAGTTGTCACATTTTAAGAGAAGTCTGAACAATGAAGTTGTGATTTTAACCAGGCCATTAAAACTACAATTGGTCACAACCTCCAACAAGGAAGCAGTCCTGTGTTAACCACCTACAGTCATTTGTCTCACCGATTCGGTCGAACAGCTCTCCTCCAGTGCAGTACTCCAGGAAGAGGTACATAGTAGGACCTTCCTTCCGATTGCCAAAAAAACGTACTATGTTGGGGTGGTTGAGCATCTACCAAACAGTAGAAAATGTCAGTTTTAAAGTTTAAAGAGTTCAATTCATTTTAAAGCATTAATTAGGCAGAAATCAGAACAGTGGTTCCAGTCTGTGTTCATGAATTTAATCCTGGCTACAGCTGAACAGAATCTACATGCAACTTGTAAATACATGGATCTTATATTGTTTGTTGCACAACAAAAAACAGTGACAATCAAGTCATTTAAATTAAAAAATAAAATTACTCCAAACAAAGTGCCACTAAATCCAGCATCATTATCCTTTCACACTTTAGGTCATGTAACTGTACTAAAGGTGACTTGCCCACCTTATGCACGCAGACCTCCTTCTTGACATTGTCAGCACAGTCTTTGGCCTGAGAGGTATCAATCACCTTGACTGCTACTGCCTCCTCTGTTTGTCTGTTCACCAGCAGTCTCACTCTGCAACCACAAACAAAGAGATGGATAAGGACACATGGCTGACTTCACTAATAGAAAGGACAAGAATGGTAAATAATGGTAAATAAAATCAGCTGTTCAGAATGCAGATAAATGCAGATAAAGAGGAGCTCTTATGTTTCTCCTCATGCTTTTAATGCAGATTTATCTCATTGGCTTTTCAGATAAGCAAGTACCTCCTTAGTCTTTGTTGTTTTAAAACTGAAAGCTTCCTTTGCTGGTTTTCCAACTTTATAACTCTGTAGTGAACAAGCTGCAGAAACATGTCACTCTAGTCTCTTGTGACTGATCTTTTCCTCATCACATGGACATTTCTGGGATATGAACTCCAGTTGATGTGGTGTAGAAAATGTCCACATAATACTGAAATCGTATGTGCGTATGTGTGAGATGCACAGCTATGAAAAATGACAAATAAAGATAAAGATAAAGGAGGATTCATACTCTCCGTAGGCTCCTTCTCCCAGTGTCTGAACAACGTCCCAGCCTTGCACGAAAGGCACAGCCATGCTAAAAACAGATACACACGGCCCTTGTCAGGTCATCATAGAAAAACACACTCATATATTTTGTAGGCTAATGTTGACTCATATCTCTTATTTCACTTAAGGCAGACAGTCACTCAGACAGACAGACGTTAATCTGTAATACTGGAGGATGAAGAGTCAATGTCATGAACTTTAACTCACATGGCGAACTAAGCTAAACCAAGCAGCATAAACACGTTGAAAACTACGTATTTAAATCGCTATCTTACCTGCTCAGCCTTCTTCAGTCTGCAGCGTTTTATAAACTTATTCGCAAAGACGAGACGAACTTTTTCATGAGTCTGAGGGACTGACTGCAGTGAATGTGGCACAAATTTGGCGCGTTGTTATTTTTCCAGCGATAACTTCCCCCATGGATGTCATTTCCGCTTCATCTTCTTCTTCTCACATTTTACTATCGTCACTCGTTGTTTGGTTGCTGCGTTATCGCCCCCTGTTGACAAATATTAAGAAACTCGTTTCGTTTCAGCCAGACTCACTAGGTCTTGTAGCTGTTTACCTTTTCTCATGAAATTATAATAATAATAATCAATGTCACCAATACAATAATACAATAAAAGATGCAACTGTGACTCAAAAGGAGACACAATGTAATTAAAATGTAATACTCATTAATAGAATGATAATAAATATAAAATGACTGGGAAAAATGCTATTCAATCAATCTTCAAAATGTATTATCTTAATGATTAAAAAATTATACAAATAAAAAACATATGTCTGGACCCACTGGTGCCCTCTAAGATAAGATAAGATATTCCTTTATGAGTACCACAACAGGGAAATTTCCAGCAATAGTTTCCCAATGTGCCACTGTATAGTGTATAGTGACCCAATGTGGAATAAAATGTATGTGTATTCTAGAAAGCTCCTCCAGTGAAGAAAACATGATGCAGTATCATATAGGGTGCTCTACATGCCTAGAAAATCTTGGTGCATCTAAATGGTTAAATAGTTAATAGTCCCTTGTGTGTTTTTATTACAAATGTATAATAGTTATCCTGTAAATCTGAGTCACACAATTAAACTTTAACCACTGTTTCACCATAAATGCATCACATCTTTCTGTTCTGTTCCGACTGCATGCAGCTGGTGACCTTCACTCTTTGGATCTGAAAATATAAAATATATTCAAATGAGCTCAGTGATTCGTGAATATGTACAAAAACGCCATGTCTTGCAGAAGAAGAAGAAATTTAAAAAAAAAATAAAAAAAAATAAAGAAATTCCTTGGTCCATTGACTCTACTATTCACTGAAATCTGTTACAAACAGGATATAAAATTGTACAGCTTTTGCCGGTAGCTCCTACAGACTATATTAGTACATCCCTCGAAGATGCTGGATGGAACTGTATAGGCCTTGCCAGTGTGGTTTGTCCAGAGGAGGGCACTGTGCAGAGGGCAATGTGCTCTAAGGGTTTACACCCTTGGAAGCATGAATGTGTTCAGCAAATTTCATAGATATCAGCCTATCATAGGATTGTAGAATTGACAGAAAGAAGGCAAATGCAAATGTTCAAAGTGCAAAGTGTTTTTCTTTAGAAGTAAGTGTACTCAACAACTTGCATGCCAACTTGAATTTCATCACAAATGTTGCCCTCGACAATACAACATTTAATCTACAAATCATCCTCTATCAGAATGAGAACAGACATTTAATTGTCACTGACTCATCCATAACACTTTATAGGGCACTCATTGAAATACATTCAAATTCAAAAATGTATGCGTAGAGTGTTATTGGAGGACATAAGAAAACTTTATTTCTCTTGTAAAATTTTTCGCAACTTTTCACTTTTGTAAATGGTGCGGAAATTAGCAAAAATAGTCACTTGCCCTATAAAGGGTCAAGCCCTTTGTTACAACAGAAAAGCCCACATTGCACAAGCTTTATGAAAGGAAACAACTGGGTGTTTCCCTTTCTCTCAGATCTCTGTACAAATATAGTGACGAATGATCAGGCAATAATCATTTTTGATGTCAGTGTTCTGAGAAGCTGGAGATGCACTCTGGAGATTTCACTGCTGGAAATAATAATGTTCAGCTGTGGATGGATTACTGAACAGGTCTAAAGGACACAGACTCAGGGGGCCAAGGGGTCAGGGCAGCCTTAGACCAGAGCCTCTATTAATATTTCCAACAAGACAATCAAATGACTACTAAAAGATGCAAATGACCATAGACAGAGACTGCAAGAGAAGAAAAACAGCCAGTGAGATGTTGAACAATTTCAGTGTTACCAGAAAGAGACACAAAACGACTGCAAATAACTTTGTGCATTACCTCCTGCTGACCTTTCAGTTCCATTTTTTCACTGACTAACTTTTCACAGTGCTTTCACACTTTATAGGGTACTCATTGAAATACTTTGAAATTCAAAAAATTAACCTTAAAGTCTTATTGGAGGACAAAAGAAAACTTTATTGTTGTAAAATAATTCCCTTTTGTAAATGGCGCAGAAATGATAAAAAATAGTCACTTGCCCTATAAAGGGTTAATGGCCAAGTGAGTCAGTCAGATGATTGTGAGGCTCAGAGAGACCTACAGTTAAACTATTCTGGTGTTTAATCAGTACTTGAATCAACATGTCAATAAGCAATGCTAAACACTGCCGTCAGGTTTTGGGAAATGATGAAGCAAATGTTTGTCTTGGTTTCACCATTACCTTGTTTTTTTATGCAGCATGTGACCATGTGTGTACACATGGTGGGAACTCCAGGGTCAAAAAAAGGGAAGTTATGGTCTACTTAAGCTTAAGACACACAAAACAGAATAATCTGGACTACAACAGTCAAAATGAACAGGTAACCTGAACTGTACTGAATATAATTTGTCTTTTCACATTTTGTGACCTTTGATTAATTAATTAAATAATAATTAAAATTTTAAAATACGATCAGTTAATTAGTAAGTAGTAAATATATATAGTTTTTTAAATGCTATTGCTCATTTTTACATTAGTCAAGTTGAGTGACATTGAATTACTTGCTCATGTGATTACTTATACTACAATATCCCTGCTAATAAGGCCAACTGAAATGTGCAAGTAATTGTGGGAAATTGTTTGGATGTTTCCTCTGACACACATTATTGATCTCCTTTTATTTGACATGAGGTTAATAAGTACCAGGATGCTCTTTGTTCATCCAGTCCTTCTTTCTGAACATCGCTGTGTGAAATAAATATACAGCTCCTGTAAAATCATCTCATTCGTATATTGTTCAGCAGTTTAAGGTTCAACATGGGATTTTCTATCCACTGGAGTTGGCTTGCTGCACTTTCATGTCTCCTCTGTATGGGTGAGTTATTTTAATTTTTAAAAACATATATATTATGTATATAATTTTGACTTTCCAAGGGCCCATGTCTTTGTTCATGTGTTTATATTTATACAGTCATTTACTGCATCAGTGAAGTTTTACATGACAAACATGTAGCAGTCCAAATTTTAAAACATTTTTAAAATAATTCCCAACAGAAATAGGCACAATTGGTGTATAGCTTACTATAATACTGTCATTCTGCTGCTGAAAACAGTTAATAAAACATACTGTATATTTTTATAATATATCAAGAGAAATGATTTTGAACATAAAATTACAGTGGAGTATAGTCCAGTATTTCATCTCCAGTCTGAAAATTTGCTTTCTGAAGCAGTTAATAACAACCCAGATTTCAAAAAAGTTGTGATGCTGTGTAAAGCATAAATAAAATAGACTGTGATCATGTACTAATCCATTTTGACATACACTCAATTGAAAAGAGAACAAAGACAATATATTTAATGTTTGACCTCATCAGCTTCATTGATTATAGTAAATATCAGCTTATTCCAAATTTGATGGCAACAGGTTTAAAACAAGTTGGGACAGGAACAAGAAAGACTGTGAAAGTTGTGGACTGATCCAAAAACACCTGTTTGGATCTTTCCACAGGTAAACAGGTTCATTGGTAACAGGTGATAGTATCATGATTAGGTATGAAAGGTTCATCCTGGAAAGACTCAGCTGTTGACAAGCGAGGATGGAGAGAGGTTCAACACTTTGTCCAACACATGATTGTATGAAGGAGATTACTACATGGGCTCAGGAACACTTTGCAAAACTGTTGTTGCTAAACACAGTTTGTTTGTGAAATGTTTTATTTTTCAGGATGGGAAGTTCGGTGTGATTGCACAGAGGCAAATATGCAAATTGAAGGAGGTGATTACAAACTGACCAAGCGACTGCAGACAGGCAGCTTGTTGATCTACAACTGTCCTGAGGGCTACTACCCGTTTCCGGCTCTGACCCGCCTGTGCCAGCCCAGTGGGTCCTGGAGACCAGCACCCAGAAGATTTGCACCTCAGAGATGCAGGAGTGAGTGATGTGACCATGAGGTTTCTCACTTTGCCTCTGACCACCTCTACATGATAACTCAGACCCTTTGGTTTTGCTTTGCAGTTGTTGAATGCCCAGACCCCAATGTGCTGGAGTATGGCAACGTCTCCCCTCCTCAGGAGAAGTACTTTGTGGACAATGAGACCACGTATGAGTGCTACTCTGGATACACAATGCGAGGCTCATCCAGACGTGTTTGCTTGCCCAATGGGAAGTGGAGTGGCTCCACTCCCATCTGTAGCCGTGACAGTAAGTCCTGAATCCACTTTCAGCTTTGTTCTCCTTTCTCTTTCAGGCCTGGGATACATCCTCATCTGTGACTGTTTTATGACTTCTGTCTTTTATCACCACAGCAGGGGACAACTGTGCTGATCCTGGTGTCCCAGCTGGCGCTTCAAGAACAGGGAACATGTTTGGAATTGACGACACAGTGAGATACAGCTGCAATGGCAACCTGTTTTTGGTGGGGTCGAGTGAAAGAGTGTGTCAGGAGAACGGCCAGTGGACGGGCAAAGAACCAGCATGCTACTGTGAGACTGATACCTATGTATATATATTATTGATGTTTCTGCCATTTGGTCCACATTTTGCCACGAAAAGATCTGTTGCGAGTCTAATGGAAACAGTCCTCAATATTTGCAAAAAGGATGCTGTAAGATTCAGAAGAAAGGACCAGGTGAAGCAATTGGCAAATTATTTCACCTGGTCTGCTTAGATACAATAGATAATTTGAGAGCATGACATGTTGAAAATCACTTCATGTCAATACCATGGTCGACTGCCTTTAAGGTAAGATTTGATAATGTAAACGTTCAAACCTCATGTCTGGCCTCTCTGCTTCGCCATTTGAAAAAACACTTGAATTCAGTGGTGGTCGTACAAAATATTTTGGATCAAGCATATCACAGCCCAGAGTTTTCTTATGATCAGTAGAAATCTTTCAACAAGTCCTGGACTGTGGACTGTCCTGCACCGTAAAGTTTTGCCTATTAAAAAATCAAACCACCTGGAAAAAACAGCCCAGTCACATGTGGGAAGCCAGTGAGGGATCATGTCCGACCATCTACAGGCAGTTAGGATATCCACATGTCACTATCCCAGCACCCATTATTCCTTCTCTGCGGCATTTTTACTTGCTTTGTTTTAGTATTTTACCTTGTCACAATTTTTATAAACTATAATAATTATTACTTTGCTTCTTGTAGACAAACACACCTATGACACTCAATTGGAGGTTTCAGAGGCCTTTGGCAGCGCAATCAAAGACAGCCTCACCACTTTAGAGCCAATGGGTAAGTTCCTGGAACTAATCTGATCATTTGACCTGAGATGTTGAACACATTTTTGTAGTGAGACATTTTGTTTAATTCAAAACATGATCATCCAATAACTTATACAACTTTTTGTTCAGCTACATCAAAACTCACTCATCTATTTAATGACATAAAAACTTAGTTGTGTGTATTTTCTTCCATTGTACCTCTTTCTCTATAGAACAAAATGTATGTGAATATGAAACATGATCTATATGGCACAATAACAGTATTTGTATTGTTCAGATGACACACAGGAAGGGAGAAAAATCAGGATTTCAAAAAATGGGACACTGAACATCTATATCGCAGTGGACATTTCTGAAAGCATTGAGGAGAAACACATCAATGATGCCAAGGAGGCTGTCTCAAAACTTATCACAAAGGTAAGAAACAAACAGCTTTTCTCTGGATTCAAAGGAAAACAGGAGTAATAACACCAGAGACAGGTTTGATCCAAAATGATAAAACAGTTTATGGTAGAAATTTTACAGCGCTTGTAATGGATGCACTGTAGAATTGCCTCGCTTAGAATAAGCTGAATCTGCAAACAGTCAGCAACATTGTGCCGGGACTGGAGATGTAAGATCGTTTTTGCTGATTGTGGGCTCAGTTTAAAGGATGCATATAGGGTGAAAGCACAGACTGCAGGTGATGGATGCTGGCAATATATGTGCTGAGTTATTAAAAATTTCTAAAATGCAGCCAATGTGATTGCACTGGACATTCTATCAGTCACTTTATTGAAAATGACATGTTGGGCTTGGCAGAGGAAGCCAAAATATTACGTATGGGTCAGAAATGCCATGTAGATATTAGAGTAGATACTCAGGACCCAACACTGAAATGAAAAGGTGATTTGGCAAAAAGCTGTGGATAAAAACACATTTTAGAAAAGCGTCAGATTGTATTTGGAAATAAAACTTTTTTGTTTATTTTATTTTGAAATAACAATTATTCATATTTTTAAAAAGCATGATTAAATAACATTTCATAATAATGAGTTTTTAAAAGATACATTATTTCACAGTTTCATGGTTATGTTGTATATTTTGTCTGCATGCCAGCAACAAACAGTTTTTTAAAGCTCCATTTTAGCTTATGCATAAAAATCTTTCTTAATGCATGAAAAGCAACACTTGAGCCACTTATTCATCTCGCTTTCAGCATCATAATATTTTGCATTTACAGCATTTACATGCTCTGACACACTTTCAGAAGCACATTTGGCTCGCTCTGCACATACAAACATATTCTCTTCCTATTTGGCTGCCAGCACAACAGCCCATTAGGAGTAAATTTAATTATGAATTACACATCATAATCTTGACTGATGCTTCTTGGCGCGAGTCCCTTGGCTGCTTGTCAATGCACACTACGAGATTCTCTGTCAGCTGATAAATGAGGCAATTACTCAACAAAATAACCGCTATAAGCAGTTTAATGCATGCAGCCAGTAGGTGTTGCATTAACAAAAGATTTCACAGTAGTTCCACAAAGTTTGCATGTGTTCACAAAGTTCATACAATACTAAAACTCATCCATGTTGTATTTAACTGATTCGCTTTGTGTCTCCTCATGCAGATTTCATCTTTTACCGTGACTCCAAACTATGAAATCGTCTTTTTCTCCTCCGATATAATTGAAGTCGTCAACATTCTTGATTTTCTGGATAGGAAAATAGTACTGAGTGCAGTCAAGGCTGAATTGGATAAATTTAAAGTCGGCAGTGAGTCAAACAGATCAGAGATACTATTGGAAATACTGATTTAATACAAAGCTTGATCTATGTTTTAATGTATGTGTGTGTTTTTACTTCACAGACAGGAACACAGCTGGAACAGATCTGAACCTCGTCTTTAAGACCTTCTTGGAGCGAATGGCTATTATAAAGCGACGAGTTGGAGAGGAGGCTTTCAAGGAGCATCGTCATGTCCTGATCCTTTTTACAGATGGTAATTTCAGCCACTTGGCAAATGGACTTACTTAAGCAATGAAGCTGCCAATTTCTTTCAATCTAGGCAAATAATATGGATTTAAATATTAATGCTGCAACTATTTAAAGGAATAGTTGGACTTTTTGGAAGATACGCTCATTAGCTTTCTTGCCAAGAATTAGATGAGAAGTATGACAACGGTCTCTGTTATGAGACTGGTGTCGAAGACGGTGTTGATCTTCTCATCTAACTCTCAGCAAGATAAGATTAAAAAAAAAATGTATTTACCAAACTATTGGTAAACTACTCCTTTAATGTGCAAAATATGCATCTATTCACTATTTAACCCTGTTCTTCTTAAACAGTGTACTACTACTTACCTCGATATTTTGTGCACACAAACTAGCACTGCATTAAAATTATAGTGTGTAAATTTGCATCTTGCAATAAGCACCATCGATATAGATAGTTAAGTGAGAGCTTCCTTTCATTGCAGGGGCTTATAATATGGGTGGTTCACCTGCACCCACTGTGACAAAAATAAAGAACATGGTCTACATGAACCACACCAGCGAGGGGGAAGCTCAGGCAAGAGAAGAATATCTTGGTGAGTATTATTTTCAAATTGTCATGTAGATTTCTGTTGCTATACTGGTTTTCATCATTCAGCCTTGTTATAGTAGTACAGTAATAGAACATGTTTTAATTAGTTTAATTTATTTACATTTCAACTTGTTACAGACATTTATATTTTTGCCATCGGAGCTGATATCTTTGACGACGACCTGCAGCCCCTCACAGCGGGGACCGGTGGAGAGCATTATTTCAGAATGAAGAACATTGAAAATTTACAAGAGACCTTTGACGAGATAATTGGTATGTCATCTTTGCATTTGTGTGCTGTGATCTACCTTACTCTAGACAAATTGAATACAGATCCAGATTTCTTTACGATATGTATATTTGCGTTAATGAACATGACCGACTGAATTTGCCGGGGCTTTTATGCAGATGAAGAGGAAGTTAAGGGTCTATGCGGCCTTCACAAAGAATATGAAACACACGACAAAGACAGCAAGAGGAAAATGTATCCATGGATGGCATTCATCTACGTCCAGGTAAATGTGTCCGCATTTCATTTCAATTCATAATTCATCTGTGGAATAGATTTGCAAGGGCCGATTGTAAGAATCTCACAATCTTTTGTATGACAGTTCAGGCGTGAGAATGGACAAAAATCTTCACTCCTTGTGCTCAACCACAATCAATAAAATCAGAAATATTTGGCTTAGTGACAACACTGTGTTTCCTAATCATCTACCACAATGCCATGTCATGTCCGGATTGTTTATTTTAAAGCGCTGCCAGATGTTGAGATGTTGAGAAATCAACATGAAAGCATCAAATTACTTCTTGCCTCTCTGTGTTATAACAATGTTTTACATATATATTCTATTCAAAACAAAAGAATGAAGGCCCACCAAGGAAATGCATCGGCTCTCTGGTGACCCCTCAGTTTGTCTTGACTGCTGCCCACTGCTTCGTATTTGGAGATTTACCCCAGCACGTCAAAGTTGAGATTGATGATGGACAGGGCAAAGGTAATGTTAAATGTTTATTGACTCTTTTCTTGTGCATCTTCTCTTCAGTTAACTGAACATGATATTCTGACATTTTGGAAATTCACAAAAATAAGTGTATCCATTGAAGTTATTTGCCTTGATTTTTGGTCGCTTTTGTAACTTCTAAGTCAAAGGTCAGGCACAGTCAGGCATTTTGAGTTCGTCGAGTTTGTCATGATGACAGCAACAATAATACTGACAATTGATTGTGTTTCACAGAGAAAAGAGTTAAAACTTTCAAACTTCATCCGAACTACAACATTAGTGCTAAAGCAAATAAGGGTGTGAAGGAGTTTTATGACTACGATGTGGCTCTCATCCAACTGGAGGAAGATGTTCAAATCTCCAGTGCCGTTAGGTGAGAACCTACAGACACTGTCATACTACTTTGATTTGATAATTCATTCTTGGTCTTTTTTGGGAATTTATTGATGATCCTCTTCACTTTATACTGTTTTTGGTCTCTCATTCAGACCTATTTGCATACCTTGCACCCAGGAGACGAGTGATGCTCTAAAACTGGTCGGCGAGTCCACCTGCAAGCAACAAGGTGAGGAAACATTAACTCTACCAACATGTTGTAGCACCACCACATGGCTTGGTCTTCAAAAATATCAAATGGTATCTTCCTGTGTAAATTTATTCAGCTTCTAATGGCTCCCATTAAATGACCCAGAATTTACTGTGTGATATAAATATTTCCGTTATTTATAAATGCTAAATAAGGAAGAGGTTACCAAGTTTTCTTTTTATCAAATGGCCTTGCAGTTAAAATAAAATATCTCCAGAGCCTCAGGTAGAAGTTACTGTATGTTTGTGTTCTCTAAATACAGAGCAGCTTCTGTTGAAGAATCATCTGGAAAAGCTTACCTTCCTGACCAGGAAAGGCAACAGTGTGGATGAGAAAGATGTCCACGCTAAGCTTGGCGATAACGTGAGTTTTACATAATTGAACTACATTGTGCCTTGTGTGTGTTCATGCCTGCTTTCTTCATTTTTCACCCAGCTGTGGTTCTTCTTCCTATTCATCAATGCAGAGAGATGAATGCATCAGACATGCACTACAGGCAGCAGGCATAACAACAAATAATCCAAAGGACGCTGTGACTGATAACTTCCTGTGCACTGGTGGTCGGACTCCTTTCAGAGATCATATAGCGTGTACAGGTATGTCCCCTCCCTCCATGCACACCTTGAATTGTCTGAATTGTACCATGTCTGATTTCACACAACAGAATATCCCTTAAATTGTGTAAATGGACATTTTTTTAAGGGCTTTTGAGATCAAGTAAGTCATGAAAGTTCTTGTTTTTGTTTCTGATCAGTAACTGACATCCATTATTTTGGCTGTGACCATGTATGTGTGTGTGTTTGTTGGGGCAGGTGACTCTGGAGGTGCTGTGTTCAAGAACTATGAGCATCGCACAGTACAGGTAACCAGCTGTTCTTTTCCAACTGTATATCCCAAATGAGTGTCACTGGTGAGAGTAACAAACTGTTTCCTTCCCACAGGTTGCGTTGGTCAGCTGGGGAACCAAGAATCTGTGCAGGGCGGGTGGCGTCGTTGAGTCAGATCAGACCTCCAGAGACTTCCACATTAATCTCTTCAGAGTTGTCCCTTTTCTCAAATCTATCCTTGGAAATGACCAGGATGACTATGCACCACTTGCATTTTTGGAGAGATAAATGCATTTATGTGCTGTAATTTGTTTTTGCCATTTTAATTATATGATTTATGTATTCTGCATGTTTACTGTCTTCATGTTATTTTTCTGAATTGATGCACGGATGACCGAAGTCATCCAGTCAGTCCCTTTTTTCACTCTATGTGTTTTAAATATAAAAGATGCAATTTTCAGATAAAATACACACGTACATGTTCTCAAGATGCACAATTACAGGTATCAGTCTCACTGTGTTTTCAGTGATAAACCAGTAAAGCAAAGAAGGTAATAAACCAGTATTAACCTGTGTCTTGATTTTCTTTTGAAGAAAAGCTCATCTAGTTGGTTAAAAACATGGTTCAGGGTTAGAGAAATGACAGTATATACACTGAGACCATATACATTTGTCTACCATGAGAGATTTTGTCATAATGTTTATACTGTGCTATTTTGCTGTTAGCAGATTGTGGCCAGGGCTGCAAAACAATTAGCAGAACTGCTATGTCAATATTGAGTATTTATATATTTTTATAATTTTTTATATAACGCAATCAGACAGACAGACAGACAGAGTACTTTATTAATCCCTTTGGGAGGTCCCCTCCGGGAAATTGGCAATTGTGATAATTTACCTTAATTTGTAGTTAATAAATTTGCTGGATCAGTCAAAGCATGTTATCTATCTATGTCATCCATAAACATTTCCTCAAGACAGTTCCCAAAAACTGAATAATTCTGCTGCATACCAAAAAAAACAAACATGAAGCATGTGACAGATTTTAAGTTTCATTTTGACTGGATCAATCAGAGGTCACCACCTGAACAAACAAACAGACATCAACTCCGGTAAATGACCACCAGCGATGTCGCAATCCTCGCATGACCTGGCAGGAATGTGGAGACGTGTCAGGAAGTGAATCTGCAGATAGATGAGTGGTCTGAAGCTCATATAAGCAGAGATAGAGTATTTTAATCTAACTAAAATTACTGTAAATTACATTTTGTAAGTTTTTGCCCATGGTCTTTATGCAGGACTGGAAGAAGGATCCTCTCATCAGGAAAAAGTGATCATTTATTAAGGAGTAAAAATATTACATGACACAAGGTTCATGCATTCACAGTCACTGTTTATAAAATGTTATTTAATGGTTATTTCTTCTGTCTAGCTATTTTTCCAAAGCTACATTATAAAAACAGGAATGACTTAAAATAATTACCACAGCACTTAAAAGGTTTCATCAAAACTCTTTTATGGATGAGTTCTGCTGATGGAGCCGTCCAGCTCCCGCCTCAGGTCAGTGACTCAGGGCCCAGTTCCAGCTCTCTGTGCGGGTCTACGCATTGCGGACACTTAGTCTGGCAGCGCGCCAACACAGATCATTCAAATTGAATTTAGTGGAAAGTTAGGTTCTTTTCTTCGGTGAGTAATTAAGTTCTTTTCTTCCTCTTTCTGGCTTTGAGATGGAAATGAACTCAGCTGGTCATCCATTGCCGCGTCTTTTACGGCCCACAAACAAACAAGGCCATTGCATTAGGAATGATTTGTTGTGGTCAGGGCAAGTTTATGGCTTCAAATCATGCTATTTTCCTCGGTAACTATGATCTGTTGACCATTACGCTGTCAGGCATCGCCTTGGTGAAAATATACATTTAGCAATCCTCTTTACTCATGCGTATTGGTTAAATGTCCAAACATTAAAGAACAGTGGAGAATTTTCAACATGGATTTAAGGTTTCTCTGACATGGTGAAACGCCTACCTTGTATGTGAGGGAGTGTGTGTGTGAGTGTGTGTGAGTGTGTGCGTGTGAGGTCAGCAATGAAGCAGCTCCCCATGGGAACATTCATCTGGTTTCCCTTTAACTAATTGGGAGAGAGAGGAGGTGAGTGGGATGAGAGGAGGAGGAGGCAGAGATGGAGGAAGACAGACTCTGTGAGAGGAGGGATAACTGGGAGAGGCTTAATTGAATGAAACCCTCTCAGAGGCTGTAAACAAGGAGGGAATTTAAAACGTGGACCGTCCCTCCGGAGGACTCAGTTACCTCTCTGCCTTGTCTTTTCAGAGCATCGCCTGCTAATTCCAACATCCCGTACCCCACCTTCAATTTAAACAAAGCCGGAGCCCTTTGACTGAAATCAATCTGTTACACCTAAACTGATTAGCAGTGTTTGGATAGAGCAGCACGCAGACAGTACATTCAGGCCAGCCTCACCCCCCGCCCTCGCTCCCTATTCAACGCGAGCACACACAGCATATTCCTGATGAAGCATCCTGCTGTTTAAACTCTGGCTGATCTGTCTCTCTGCGAGCTCTAAATCAACCTTATGGGCCATTTTAGAGATTACTACCATTAAGAACTGCATACATACACTTTTCTCCATTTGTGCTCAGAAAAGCGGGTCATGCTCACATGCATCCATGGCTTCTGCTGACGCTTTGATATGAGATTATATAGAAGCCATTACAGAGATGGGGAGCTCCCTCGTTATTAAACTGCGATGTCAAATATTCATCTGACTAATTGGGCAAGATGATTTTCTGAATTGAAGTTTCTCGACAAACTTTTATTTTGTGTTTACTCTTACTTATGGGTCTTAAAAGACAAATTCAAAATCTGGGAAAATACGATTATCCGTCTATAATCCTATCCTGTCTGTAGCTGTTTTCCCCTGTTTCCAGTCTTTGTGCTTCCTATAGCTATACGGCACACACATGAGAGCGGTATCGATCAATCTCTTAACAAAAAGGGAATAAGGGTAACATTATACTTTTTATTTATATATTTTTAATTATATTGGATTCACACAGGGTTCTTGTGCACTGTAGAAATGCATATGAATATTTTGCCCGTTTATATTGCTTGTGATTGCTTTTTTTTTTTTTTAGATCAACATGGTGACTAATTTCATACATTTATCTTTTATTTACAATTTTCATCTTTTACATTTTACAACTTAATTTCGAATTTGGATGTTTAAAGGCCATGTGAACCCTTTGAATCCTTCAGACTGTTAATTCTGTCCCACATGAATACAAATTATTTTTTTCTCAGATGCAACAATTTTAGTTATTATGAGACTTTTTGTGTGTTGGTCTGTGGTGTTTTCACTGGTTAAAAGTGGGCAGGACTTCAGAGGAAGAAGTTGAGGTCATGGGGTTGTTTACTTGTACTGCCAGACAACTGTCAATCAAACCAAACTCCACCCACACAGTCCTGATGAAGCAGATTGGCAGAGTTCTTGAGCGATAAGAATTTTTATTTCTGAACTTTATTGTTTCAAATATTTCATGTTGCAGAGGATTATTTGAGATTTGAATCCAACCTTTCAGAAGCTCTAGTAGTAAAGAAAAGTGATGCACCCTGTTCCTCCTCTTCAGCTGTGTTGCTTTGTATTGAAACACAATAATGGAAGAATGCTGCAATACATCTTGAAAATGAACCCGGGAGAAATATTTTAAAATACCCCTAATCGAGTTAGAGGGGATCATTTTCATGTAACACTTTTGTAATGATAATACCAAAGCTTAAGTAATAAAGGAAGGAGTGAAATCTGCCTCTTGTCAGCGTTTACGATGAGAAGCACTTGCATGATTAGATGTCTTGCGATCGATGCAGCCTCTTCTCCCAATCATTAAGACTGCTCTTAACAGATTACACACCCCTCCCAAACACACACGGGCTTTTCTCCTCCTCTTCCTGCTCCTCCTTCTGTCTCACATACTCTCTCTTTCAGTAGACAGAACAGGAGATTTGCTTCTTTAGCACTTCTGTAGCTTTTTCAGTTTCAGCCTAGTTCAGAGCCTTTTCTTCCAGCTGAAGCAGCTCAGGGTTTATCTGGTTTCACCTGAGCTCCGCTGACGACCAGACGATCAGACAGCGGAATGAAAAAGACCAAACAGAAATACAAGAGGTGGTGATGAACTGACTTCAGCAGACAAAGATGGACCTGCTCACAATCATCTGTCACCTCTTGCTTTTGTGTTTTGATCTATCGGCGGCCACGAGCCTCATCACAGGTAAGTTGCACACAAAAAACACAACCTGTCACAAAGATGTGAACTTTTTGATTGAGTTGTGGATCTGTCTTTGGTTTTCTCATGGCCTGCTTTCCTGACTCTGTGATGGATGTTTGGCCCTTGAAGCGGATATATTTGAGGCCAGAGGTAAGCAACACATTCCTCTCACAGTTTTATAAAAGGCTTCTACAACAATGTAAATTACGAACAAAAGTCCCATAAATCCAACAGGCATGAGCTCATTTCTTGTGTGAAGGAGCATGTGAAGAAAAGGCTGTGCACATTTTCCTACTTGTAATTCGTAACTTGTAATTGCAGGTCAACGTGTGTGCAAGGCAGGAAAAGGGAAGCCGTGCTACAAGCTGGCCTACTTCTCCGAGCTCCGACGGAGGCTGAACTTCGCAGAGGCAGAGCTCGCCTGCAGACGAGACGGAGGGGAGCTGCTGAGCGTGGAGTCGCCGGCCGAGCAGAAGATCATAGAGCAGCTCATCACAGAGCTCCGCCCAACCGATGGAGACTTCTGGATCGGTCTCCGGCGTAAGCATGGAGAGGAGGACAGCAGCTCAGACTGCTCCACGCAGTACTACTGGGTGGATGGCAGCAAGTCCACATTCAGGTGGGTGGGAGATTCTCAGAGGGTCAGAGGTCAGTGCTGATTGTGTGATGAAGAATGTGTGTTGAAGGAAGGTCCTCCCTAACATGTGGTGCTGAGTATCAGTACCAAAAAAGAAAAATCCTGACAAAGGTAATCAAAAAAGTGGCTTTGCACATTTGCAATTTTTGTAAAGTAATAAAGTTTTCAAATGTCTTCAGCATGATTAAGACAAAGTTTTCTTTCTTCTTTTTCATAAATATATAATTTATCCAAAATGTTTATAGGGTTCCTTGTTTCTGAATTGCCTCTAACATATTTTGCCATTTCTGTAATGAAATTTTTTATCGGCCAACATAAACGCAGATACAGATAATCCTGCAATAAGCTAATTGGGGCCGATATGTCAGAATGATCGATTTAGCAGGCTATCTCTAATACTGTCTAAAAACAAGCATCTGGAAATGTTTGCCTACACAAAAGAGTCTAAAACTGGCCAATTTAAAAATTTTGAATATGAACTATAAAAGCAAAGTATAACTACGAAATCCCATTTGAGACCTGCTTTCCCTTCCCAACATCTTGTGGTACTCGGTGCTACACTTGATCTCATCCCGACTGGACAGACGGTTTTGAGAAAAAGTGATTTTTGTACATGTGCTTTGTGTGTGTTTGTTGTAGGAACTGGCATTGGGACGAGCCGTCATGTGGTTATGAGGTGTGTGTGGTGATGTACCACCAACCCTCCGCTCCTCCGGGTCTGGGGGGGCTCTACATGTTCCAGTGGAACGACGACAATTGTGAAACCAAGAACAACTTCATCTGCAAATACACTGCGGGTACTACTGACACTTAATGTACTTTTACTCTGAAAATATTTGAACATTGTTGACTGCGATTGTTTCTCTCCACAGAGAAGCCACCGGACCCTTCTCCTTCTCCCAACTCCACTCAAACAAGTAAAATGAGCTCAGATTGTTAAAAACACTTTCAAAGTGAATGCAGTCAGTGAGACAGTCTGAACATCACGAATGCTTTTCATTGCAGATATCTTTCCTTCATCTGGGCTACCGTGGAATCCAAGTGATCAGAACCAGGACAGAAGCACAGGTTGACTGACCCACTCACTTCTCCGATGCTCATATCCAAATGCCCCCATCACCGAGTCACAAAATCTATGTCTCTGTTTGTCTGTATGTCTCTTTTAGCTCTGAATTTGATTTACATCATAATTCCCATCATTCCCCTGATCCTGCTGTTGCTGACAATGACTGGAGTCTGCTGCTTCAAACTGCTTGTCAGACGGTGAGCATCGCAACACAAACGCAAATACTAATTGATAAATACAAAAAAAAGTTTTATTGTAGCTGAAGATTCATTCATTTTTTGTTAATGTCGTTGCTAAAATCACTATTGATATAAAAGACCACTTCGCCATTTTAAAGTAATATCAAGTTATAAGTTACAACCATCAAGAGGCAACATCATGTCGCTCATTCTTACATTTTCAAAATACAGTTAAAGTCAAAATTTTCTTTCTGTAGAAAAACCACAAAATGAGTCTTTAATTTCTAAAATTACAGGTTATTGTCAGTTTCATATTTTTCTATAATTTTCTCATTCACAAATCCCACAAAAAGACCAAAACCAACAACATCTTAGTTTCACTTCCTGACCTTTTCCAGCTGAAGACTTAATCTTTAAGATCAGTTCAAAAATGTAGTGACATTTTTTCAAGGTTGCAAAATTTGCTAATGTTTGAGGCGTCTGTCACTTCTGCTTCTGTGTGTGAGGCAGACGGAGGAAACAGCAGAAATCAGAAGTGTGCCAGACTGACCCGGGCCTCTGCCCCAGCGCTACTCCAACCGACGTCTACAACGTCATTCGTTCCCAGAAGGACGACGACCTGGTTTCAGGTCGCCCGCACACCAAAAACACCTCCTTTCTGTGCTCCTCCCCCGACACACCGACGGGCGACTACGACAACCTGGGGGGCCGGGATACGGAGAGCGGCTTCGTGACACTCGCCAGCACAGAGAGCGGCTTCCTCAACTTTGACCTCAATGACCTCAGCCTCGGCCGTCGCGGCACCTTCTACGACACCAGCCTGGGTCGCTCAGGAAAGAGGGACTTGAATGACGGCAGCCTGGGTAGCACTGGGCACAGAGAGTTTTACGACAGGAGTCTCGGTCGTCGCACAACAAAGAGCGAGCACTACGGCAGCAGCGTGTACGGGGACCACGGATTGTATGACGGCAGTATCAGAGGAGGGACTGACCTCTATGATCCCAAACTGAGGCCTGGAAGTCACACTGTAAAGGCTGATCTCTATCAGACGTACATCAGCAACGGCAAGGAGGACACTTACCAAACCAGCCTCGGAACATATGGAAACCGAAAATCCTACCAAGCCAATCTGGATAGCTACAGAAATGGCCTGACTCTCGATGGGAGAGGGAGATACTTCAATGAACAAGATTGGATCAACAGAGCAAACTACTGATCCTCGAAACAGCTCAATGTGTATATGGCAGTTTATGTGTGATTGTGGAATGGGATGAGAGAATGAAAAAAAAGTTGTGGTTGTAATTGTTTATATGTTTCTGAAGTCGTTTAGGCATTAAAATCAGGTGACAACATGCTCACATTATATTTTGTCGCTGACCACACAACTCAACCTGTAACACGTTGGCAGACGGGACCCGTTAGTCAGTAACACAAATCTGTCTTTTGAATATGAAATTAAAACTGTAGTTTCAGTTTTCCCAAATTACCATTTCTCGCTAATCTTTCTTCATGTCCAGCCGTGCAGATCCACCCTAGTTTAAGGAGGTGAACGAAACTTTGCCTGTGGCGCTCACAGGATTGGAAGATTACATTTAAACATGACAGATACGCAACTGTTCATTTCACCTTTATTACATTGAACACATAATATCAGAACAATCTGCAGGGTTAGACACTGCACCAGTACAGGCAAGTGAGGACAAAATGTTTTAGTAATCTGGGTAAACCGACACTTTTTACAGGAGTCTTGAGATATTAGATTTGAACTCCACTGATTTTATACATCAAAGTATGTTTACAGGTCTTGGAGAATCAATGTGAAAAATGTTCTAGAAAGTACTTTGTGTCTCCAGAGGGAGCTACATGAAATCTGATACACTGCCTCAAATGATGTCAATCGAGTCAGGGTCAGTTGCGGCTGAAGAGTGAGCTTTACCAGATCTCTGTAGTCTGCTACTTATCTCTGCTTAAAGCCAGTGGCTCAAGGCCCAGTCATTTCAGTTGATGTAGTTAAACTAGGTGTATCTCAAACATATTTTCTTTTAGATGAATTACCACAAACAAATGCACACACAGAAAACCTGGAGGCCGTCTGACGGAAGCTGATGCTTTGAGAAGACGTCCAGTGAAGTTAAACAATTAAACGTAGTCTCACAATGAGGTGAGCCAAATGGCTTTATAGTAATAGCATGGGGTGTCTCAGATGTGTGTGGAGGGATTATTATGAGTGACAGTAAAAGTGTATGTGTAGCAGCCTGTTTGCATGGCCTTGTCATGCTGCCCTTGCTTGGTAGGACAACTATTGAGGTCTCAGACCCTTAAGTTTGCTGTGCCTGAAAATACCATTTTAATCACACCCAGGTTTACCTGACATAAACAGGCTACCTCAAACAGATTAAGACACAATAAACCAATATTGCTTGAGGGAGTGATGGCTGGGTGTTTTAATGTACTGCAAGTGTGTTTTGACATGGCCTTAAATTGTAAGATGTCCAGAACTTAATTTTCATTGACTGTTTCCTGATTTATTAACGGCTTTCTGTCTCCTACTGAGTAACTGAAAGACAGCCAAAAACAGTGCTGCCAAGTGGAAAGGTGGCTCATCCAGTGAATACAGCTTGAGTGCCTGCAGCCTGACCACAACAATGGCATGACATGGAAGAGAATGATATAATATAGCATCATTATTATTATTTATTCAGAATGTGTAATGCCTTGACATCTCTCCTGTAAGCGAGATGGATTTGTATGTTTGTTACATAATGAAGTCTTAAAATAAAATGAGATTAGAATTACATTTGTCGCTGTGATTTTACTGTCCCAGTAAAAAACAGAAGGGTCATATTCGCAGTCAATCATGTTTTTATTAACATTCCAGTTTAAATTAATAAAGCGCTCTCACTTTCATTCATCCCCACCACTCACAACAGAGCACACAATAAGATACTGTTCAAGTGCGGACACGCAAACACTACAAGATTTCTTAAGATTCATTAGAAAAAAAATTCCATTTAGGCCACATTTTCAAGTGAAGTATGAAAAGGAAACACTTATATTTGTGTGTAATGGCCTGTCCTGGTTTCAATACATGTGAAATCTTGTAGTGTGCATCCACTGTAAGACATTCGTTTATATACAGACAAACACACACATACAAACTGAGATAAAATATTTGACGTACAGATCCAGCTGATACTTGCCAAGCACATCTGCACACACAAAGTTTGCTCTTGTCTTACACACACACACACACGCCCAAAAGCAGACATAATGTCTTTAAAGGGTCTGATATCTTCAAATATTTCACGAGACAAGTACTTCAAATCTCACGCATGTGCATGTCCAACACACCCACAAACACACAGACACACACAGACACACACACAAATACCAGCTGTTTTGAGGGGAAGTGATTGATTTCTGTTGTTAGGTTTTTGTACTGACGGCCGGGTTGATGTTCAAATGTCAGCCATGGGTCCGCTTACGAGGCTGCTTTTGCCGCCGTGGTTTCAAGATGACGTAGCGCCTGTAGGTGGTGTGATGGTCTGATATAAAAGGAATGTAGAATGCTCTGAAGAGAGGAGATGACCTGAGAGAGAAAAACATGTTATTAAAAGACTACGTCATTTTTAAGCCTTTCTACACAGAGAATGATACTATTAGTCTCTATTCTGGCCCATTTCTTTGTTTTTAAGGCTATAATACATCTGGATTTTTAGAAAATTCAATTTCCAGAAGATTTGGGAGCCATGCTTTTTTCTGTTTCTGTCTAAATTCTGCATTAGGGAAAATACCTCGATGCTTGAAGGAAAGGCTTATAGGCGATGACGTTCCACTCCTCTTTGCTGGCTGAATAACGTGGCTCAAGTGGCGTCTCTTCTTCTGTGTCCAGGTCTACTAGGTAGTGGCACTGACGTAGATCCACCTGCCCAGAGCACAAATTTCACAATTAAAAGGCAACTACTACTACTTTTAACTACAGTGTCGACAAATGTGCATGTGTGTGTGTGACTCACATATCTGGATGGCTCCTCCAGGTTCTGGTCATTCATATGAGCTGGGATGGTCTGTGTGGCCAGAGGACCAGAGGAGTATGGCTGAGGCAGCTGTCCTTTAAACTCAGACTGAATGAAGTGCAGTTGCCAGCTGGATTAGGAAGAGAAAATATCAGCAAATGACTCAGTCAGAGTCATACCAGGAAGTGACAACATTCATTTTTCATACTTTATTAGACATTGAAGACCTGCGTAGGAATCCTGGATACTGACTTGTGTGGTAGAAGGAAGCTGCTTGGGAAGCGGTACCACTCTTTGCCCACACACACACTGACAGGTCTGCCTTCAGGGACTGAGTGAAGAGTTGGATCCTTGGCAATGCGATGGAACTCTGGGTACAGGTCCAGAGGGGCGTGGTAGCCTGTAGACAGAGAAAAACCTCATTTCATCCATCTTGAACAGTAGCTTTTGTTGCCTGACACTGGTGCTCAGGAGTAAAGTGTCTGTGGGCACACACACCTCTGAAGAGGGCGACAGAGCGAGACAGTGACAACACTGTGAAGACCATGACAGTGCTTAGAGCCAACCAGTTGGAGGACACAGTGTAGTGCTCCAGTCGGTACCGCTGGAACAGGAAGTGGTAACATTTCTGCAAGAAATGAAATAAATCATTATACATGCACATTTATAAGCAAAAGTGACCCACTACAAATGAAGCCAACTAACAGAAAATACTGTTTTGCTATTAAAGCCAGAACACACCTGTAGAGAGGAGAGGGCTACTGCCCCGCTAAGGCAGATGAGAGGGTAGATGGGAAAGAGAAAACGCTCTTCTTTATGAGGTCTGGTGAAGAAAACCAACATCCACAGATACATGGGGGACAGAGTCAGCCAGTATGGACGGCCCAGGTTCTGCACTGCAGAAAACACGTGTACACATGAAATCACAAGAGGAGCTGCGTTGGAAAGTTACATTACAGCAAAAAATAAACTCTTCAAATATGTGTTAGTTTAGATTTATTTGTTGTTTTTACTACAACCTTTTGATGTCACACATAAGCCTATACTGAGGAGGACAGGATATAAAAAGTAATTTGATAGCAAAATTACTTGTTGCAATTGTGCTGATGAATGTAGGCAGGAGAGCACCAGGACAATTGAAAGTGCGTCATCACCAAACCACTTATTATTAGTACACGTACTCTCTGCTGAGGCAGATGACTAACAAGCTTTTCATCCCCCCAAAAGTACAGGAAATCACAATTTCTTATTGCTGGTACATGAAACACACACACAGTCCTCACCATTGAACCTGTGTAACAGTGTCTCCATGAGAGCAGTGAGTGGCAGAGAAAACAGGGCCAGAGCAAACACCAGGTTGAAGTTCAGGATCCCATTTGCAAAGTAGAAATGCCACGGCTCTGTACCTGCAACACAAAACATGTCAAGAATTAAAGTTCATGTACAGAATATCATAAAAACAACATCATAAATGATAGTTAATGCACAATTGACTTGAAGGGTATACCCCACAGAGGGCATGGTCAAAGAATTTGTTGTAACATATAAAACACTGAATAATGATGATGGCGACTGAAGCCCATAGGTCCTATAAATATTGTGTTATTGCCTGAGCATGAAGCCTTTTTCTGCCAAGTTAGTCGAGAGTAATACAAGATTTGGCACACATAGGATTTGAGTGTTGATGATAGTGGGCCCTCTAGAGTCCAACAGAAACAGTGATGCTTTGTTCATGATTCATTGTTAAAGAACAATTTTCCTCCATCAGCCTAACAATCATTATAATAAACACCCAAAGCACTGTTAATCACTCTCAGTGTAGTACACATTAACTGTCTTAATAGTGTCAGCTCAGGAATGTTATTTCAGATGCTCTCGACAACTGATGAGCTCTAGTAATGTCCTATAATTTTCTTGGTGTGATTTGAGATTGTTTATGTATAAAAATAATACCTCATGTTCTCTATTGCACAGACCTCACATAAAATAACTACTGTTGGCTGTGAGCTAGAGGCTGCAATAATACCTTGCATGACGGGATGCAGAAGTTTATGCAGCTACTTTATTGTTCTGCAGCTGCTGAAATGAACCAGGTAGTCCTCCAATGAGAGGGGTCTGTGTAACATGCTGGATTAGATATTAGCACTCACTCAAAAATAAAATATTATGAAAGGCCCAATTTGTCCAAATTTAACTGAGGAGCATGTGCCCCAGAGATTCTTGATTTTCGCCACCATGATATAAATGATAAATTAATAATGTGTGCTTTCATATATTACCATAAAGATCAGGTCCATGTGGTGTGAAAACATTATACAGGAGTATATTGAGTGGAGCAATGACCAGTTTGCCATAAAAGAAAGAGTCCACTGCCACTAAGGGAACCTGAGAAAGACATAGAATCAACAGAAGGGACAGTGGATATAAAACATTGCTTGAAGACAATAATATTTAGCTTTAGCAACACAAACAAAACATTATAAATATATCTAGACATATTCACCGTGGCAATGTCTATGATATCATTTTCTGTATGACACATAAAAAAAGGAGAGAACGTAATATCTTGTTGTATTCCTGTATTAATGATCAATTCAACATTTAAAGCCTTATTTGTTTTTTCTGATTTGCAAGGATTTTTAAAATAGTCTCACCAGCATCAGAAGCAAAGCAACAGCTGACCAGATGATAAAACTCTTCCACTGCCTCTTTAACACCAGCAAGTCAAAGGCAATTGGAATCCTGTAGAGGAAATAAGATAAAACTGTATTAAGAGTGATACATTTTGACAAATCTGTCAGGTAAACGTATTTCAAATAGTCATTATATTTTACGACCGTACCCAATAAGTGCAGAGAATGGCCATCCAACGATGGCACCAGCAGCCACACCCATAATGGCCAATGGTGTTGAGTCCTGAAACCACCCCGTCATAGCAACCAGCGTTGTGTACATGCAGAAAGAGGAAGGCAGGAATGCTGTGGGGAAAGACCAAGAGAAAAGGGTGGATCAAAAAACAAGAACCTGTCACAGAAACATGTCACAGTCTCAGTATGTTACCTCAGCAAAGCATTTTTTCTTTATCTGACCTTCCTATCACAAATATGAAATGTGAATGAAAAGTATTTGTATAGGTTATTTGAGAGGGCTGGGATGGAGAAGAGTGAAAGCAAATACATAATAAAAATTGACAGATCTGGATAAGAAATGACAAAAGAGACAATGATGAATTCTGACCAACCTGCAGATGAGCAGAACATTCCCGTGCTCAGGACGAGGAAGGCCAACATCAGACGGCCCACATGCAAACCAAACTTCTTACAAACTGCCCTGTGTCAAACACAATAACAAACCAAATGCTTAACTTCCACATCATATCCATATAGATCAATATATTGTAATAAATATATAACAGCACCATGTGCAAACTCACTTGTAGAAATAGAGTTCGCAGACACAGCAGGAGAATGCTAAAACACATCGTACAAAGTAGAACACCAACACCTGCAACACCATCATAACACAGGCCTGAAACTTCTGCAAATATTCCAGTCCAGTGATATACAAATCTGTGTGTGTCTGTGTGTGTATGAATTCATGTATGGTTTTGGGTGACCACATGAAGGAACATTTAACTACCCTGTTTTTCTTTTTTAATTAATTTTTTTTTTCATATACTACAAGACACAAAAGAGCAGTTAATTATGCTGCTGGTCGCCTCATTGAAGTCATTAAAAATATCAACAATAACAACAAACATTGAAATGAGAGCAAGTTTGTAATAGTTACCTTGTTTGTCTGTAGAACATGAGCATGCAAACAAGCAGGAAGAGCATGTAGCCATAGATAAGCGTAGGACCTGATGGCGTACAATGGAGAATATTCCCACGTTTGCATCCCTGTGCCATACAGCAGGTAGTGCATCTGTCAAAACAGTCATCACAACAATTACAACCATGCACAGCGAAAAAAAGAGACATAGATAGCACAAAATCCCTGAAAGGTTAAAAAATGACAGTTTAATCCACTGCAGGATTTTTGATTGAAGTGAGCAGTACTCACAGGCTCCCAGTAGTTGAAGGTCTCATCGCAGTCTGAGATGTTGCTGAGCAAAGCAGCACAGAAACGTGCAGAGAGAAGGCATTTAAACGCAGTTGAACCTTCTGGAGCCCATACCTGCCCTCCACGACTTATTGACCTAATTAAAAAAAGAAGTTAGAATTCAAAAACACATCACAATATAATAGCTGTCTGACATTTCATTATCAGTGCAAGTATTGATCTAAGCCCATTATAAAGACCTCCCAGATGTGGGCAGCTGTGTGCTTGTTCAGACTGATTCTCAGAAGTGAAGTGGGTGTGTATAGTGACAGTGATGAGCTGAAGTCCTGCTTGTGACTGGCACTGTTTCCTCCTGTTCACAGCCTCAGATTAGTTAGATTAGTCGTCTCAGCTGCAGATTAGCATTGATCCTCACAGTCCGTTTAGTTATGACACGTCATCTTCATCATAAAGCCTTAAGAAAAGACTTCAGTATCGCATCAACAACACAAATAACTGATTTAAAACAAAACTTTAAGTCTATATGAGGGTGTATATGTTGACCTAGTCATGACTGTTGTCATAAATCTGGCACAGTGACAGATGGACAGAATGAATGAAGCTGACCAGGTAACACAACGTTATGTTGCTCTATTAAAAACAAACACGGTGGAGAAGCGGAAACACAATTTAACAGACTTTCTATTTCACACTACTGCAAACACGCAGTCCTGTTGATTTTTATATGAGTGTTTTCAGTCGTTGTTATCGTGTTGTTGTGCTCGAAACTTGCTTTACGCATCAAAGTAGCCTTCTAGCTAGCTAGTTAGCTTCCCCTGCTCGAGCTGTCACACAGACTGGGGATGGAGCTCACAACACCGGCGCGTCTAACCGCTCTCCTCCCGGCTCATACTCACTCTTGCCGAGTCTCAGAGATTTTACCGTCATCCCCGCCTTTCTCCTCTTTCGGTGGCCGAGCTTCGGCGGGGACGCTCACGTTGTTTGCATCCTGCCTGCTGCCTCGCCTGGTTCGCTGCCGGAGCGCTTTGGCCGCCATGTTTTCCGACCCTACTCCCGAGTCGGACTTCGGTCATTTTCGACGCTGTTCGGTTATTGACAGCTCTCATCGTAAACTGTCAAAGCCGCTGGATAAGACTTCTCCATCGACTTTGGACTGTATGAAAAACGTCATCCAGAAACTCGCAGGTCTTCTCCTTATCCATTTAAATAATAACGTGTGTATATATAATGATAATAAATAAACAAATAAATAAACAAACAAATAAATAAATAAATAAAATAATAAAATAATAGTAAAAATACAATATTGTTCTTATTTTTCGGAGAATAAAACACAAACACACTGAGAGATGCTAAAGCTTTGTCATCTTCATCAGCAGATTAGAGAAAATGCATTACCTCCACAAATGACCTGTTGCACAATAAGACTACATGACTAATTTGAATAACTGAAAATGCTCCATAGATAAATAAGGAACAGCCACTGATGAGACTGAAGATTGAAAGAACTACTAACTTGGTAACAATTATGGGAAATACAGGAGACACAGCATTCAGTTGGTACATTTCTAATTAGTCAGATTCAGTGGATTTCCTATAGTCTTTTAGTCAGTGCACAGCAGGTCGACTAATCATGAAAAAATGTTAATTTTTCTGCAGGCAATCACACAATTCCACATATATAAAGAATACATGTGATTTAAAAATCTATAACATTTATGTAATTCCAGGCTCCAAAAACATTTTGAAGGGAGGCATTTTTCACACCAGTAGTTTTACTTTTGAAGTACATTTTGCGGTAATCCTTACTGTATGTGGTTCTACTAAAGTATGATTTGAAAGAGTATTTTTACATCGTGGTTTTGTTACTTTTACTGAAGTTAAGGATATGAGTATTTCTTCCACCACTGCACAGGAATAAACTGGCTTTGCTTCTTACGGATACTATTACTTTGATTTGATATTGATTTCAGGGCTGTTTTCTTGCATTTTTTTGGTCATGGAATGTACCATATGTGACTTTTTACTATATTACAATGATTCTCAACAGACAATAAATGTATTTTTAAATGCCTGGTTTATTGTATGTTAATTAAAACACATACAGATACACAAAGGTCCAATCACATTTTAAACACATACTACAGTAAGCAATACCTCAACTACTGTAAACACTGTTCACATACAGTTTTGCAGATTATACGCTTGTAATTTGCAGAGCAGCACAATAAGAGGTTAAATCCCTGTTCCTCCAAAAGATTCAGATGTAACTACCTGATGCTGACCTGCAACTGAGAGGAAATTAAAGACTCCAGGTGTTTATGAAACTCGAGGGCTTGTCTGTGTGACAGAGCATGAGTGTGTGAGTGGTAGGTGAGTCTGTAGCAGTAACTGGTCTGGCTCAGGTCAGGATGTGAGAACGTGTCCATGAGTTTAACTTGCTCCACAGTTCCATGACTGGCCTCTCGGACCACAGCATAGAACCTCCTCTCTTCCCAGGATGGCCCCGTCCAGAAGCTGATGTCAAAGCTGATATGCTCTGGGAACAGGGAGAATGGCTGGAAAGCTTCTCCTGGCGATGGGTGGAGTGCAAACTGTTTTATAAAGCGTGGGTCATGTGACCACAGCAGCCGCCAGTCCGGCAGTGAGAACAGGAGCACGGCTAGGAGGTCCAAATTTAGAGAGACTGTGACGCTGATATGGCTAATATTGTCGCTTACACTGCTTGCAAACACCTTACCAACCAAACCCATTGGCTGTGCCACCAGACGCAGACCTCCCTGTTCTGTGACAAGGGAGACCCCGTAAGGAGCAAGCAGCGTTTCCAGCCTTTGTCCAAGAAATTCAACTGGCTTACATTCTGAAGGAAAAACACCTCTGAGGAGCAGCTCATGAAAGGAAGGCAGAGTCCAGAGGTTGACAGGCACATTCCTGAACACTACACCACTGATGCCAAATAACAAGCTGGTCTCACCATTACAGTCCCCAGGTCCCTCATTCTTATGCCCTTCAACCTCAACACTTTCATTATTCCCCTCTTTCTCACCATTGTTTCCTGCATTGTTAATCAACTCCTCTTTTTTATTTAGAAGCACTTCCATCTGAGGGATCAGTGATGGACGCAGTACATACAGACCACGTTCCCCTTCAGGATCAACATCAAGAGAGCATGTAGACCTTAAGCCCTCAGCTCCTTTACTCCTCATCCTGTCCACTTTATCTGAGGTATTACATGTGGCCGACAGAGTGTCTCGAGTGTCCAAACACCTCAATGGTTCTTTTGCTGTAGAGGTATGCGCTTCAGAGGTGAGGTCTTTCGGAAGCAGCTGGATCCAGTAGCACTGTGTGCTGTCAACATCAGGGCAGCATGCCTGCAGCTGTTTGGCTGTGAGGAGGAAGGGAACAGTCTCTGTCATCATAGAGACTGACCACTTCTCCGTCAGTCCTTCGAGAAGAAAATCTTGCACCAACCTCACAGGATGAAGAGAACCTGAGCAGAGAAAACCCCTGATGAAAGAGAAGAGACAGTAAAAATATGGTTATATAACTTTTTTTTTTTGCGTTGGTGGCTTATTACTCAAACAGGTTGAGAGTATCACTGTACCTGAATATGTAATCACTGAGCTCGGCTGGTATGTTGTACTGGACTTTCTCCCCTTCAACAGCCTCCTCCACTTTAAGTATCTGAGCAGCGGTGTAGGGGAGGCTGCGAGTGAACACATGAAGCAAAGCTTTCTCCACATGAAAGCCCTTATCCTGGCTCCTAAAACAGCAGCAACACTGTCATTACAGTGTCAGTATGCAAATACAGACACACACACACACACACACACACACACACACACACACACACACACAGATCTATACAAACACACACATAGGAACACAAAGAGCTGCTTCTATTTATACACTGTAACACTCACCTTTACTCCTTACCTGTATCCAGTGCACTTGTAGCTCTGGTATTTCTCATTTTCAAAAGGACGGACGTCAGTCAGGATTAGCTGTGCCTCTGCTGCCATGGCAGCCACCTGCCAGCTGTTATGCCACTCTCGCTTCGGGTGGTCCACTGGTGTCCCACCCTGCCCATTACACAATGAAACATGAACTTCCCCATCTTCAGCCAACACCTGAACACAACTGGAGACAAGTAATAACAAACACATGTAGTCAGTATACTGTCATGGAAACCTTTTCAGTTCACAAAAGTAAATACACGACTAGAGCTGCGGATCATTGACCAGAGTAATAATCAGATTGACGGTGCTCATACTAAAATGATCTGTTATTTTTCTCTTACTTTAAGAGATATAACTATTTTTTCTACAGGAAACTTTCCAGTCTAGACACAAGAAGCCATAAGATAACATCTAAGACTGACATACAAGAACTGTTTTTAGCTTTTAATACTTGATAGTTATACAAATTTGATCAGCACAAGACACACAACTCAGGATTTATACCTAGGTCTATTAATAATTTATAGTTATAGGGATAATCATTGGAAAACCAGTAAATTTGGACACAAACAAAATATATGTCTATTCTATTGATGGGAAAACAGGCCCAAACTGGACAAACTCCATCTGCTGATGATCATGAGATGCTATCAAAAGCTCTGAATAGATGAATAAATAAATTTTAACTAATATCTTATAATTCTACTCCAGCTGACGTGATCACAAAAGATTCAGATTATGGATGCTAGAGACAGAAAAGGCTGTGAATGAGAGGGGTCACCCTCTGTTGTGATGCTGTTATACCTGAGGAAGAAGTTTTTGAGAAGCTCTCTGTTCTTTTTAACTCCACTCTTCCTCCCACAGTGAGGAAAGTTAAACACCACACGGTCAAACACACGACCCTGGAGAGAGGCACACTCCCCCAGCTTCCTGCAGTCCACCTCGAAAAGCACCATCCCACCTGGTTAAACACACAACCAAAAAAAGTGTAGTCCCACAAAATACAGCACAGCACAGGTATGCCAGTGCGCAAACTTGATACCTGAGTCTTTGATGATCTGGATGTTAGTGGCTGCACCTTCATGCCGCAGTGCCTCCTGCTGATGCTGCAGGCAGGTGGCCGTAATACTCGTCTCTGTTTCACTGTACAAGCGACTCAAAGAGGCAGAAAACGAGAAGTTCCCTTCTCCCACCAGCAATATGGACCTTGAAGGAGACATGTCAGCCCACATGGAGTCGAGGGGGGCACGCAAAAACCCGATTGTCCCGAAATCTGGTCCCTCTTTTAAAGCTCCGGGCGCCAAAGAAAGAGACGAACTGTAAGCGACAATGATCACCTTCAGTCTTCTTTACGTCCTAATATGATCGAAGTAGTTTCATATTTCAGGAAGTAACGTCCGTACTTTTGTGTCTAAAACTGTCTCTGCTGAATAAAGGAGCTTATATTGATTGTAATGTAGAATAAAGCCGGTGACCTTCTCCTGATCCCCGGCGCTGCAGCACATGAAAGCCGGACAATATTATCTCACCTGTAGCAGCCTACGTTAGACGCTGTGTCACAGATACAGTAGTCCGACCAGAAACAACATTTCTTGAGCGCTGATTACACTCAAAGTCCATAAGCAGCAAAATTATTTTTTTTTATTAAAGACAATGAGGCGAAAATGTGTAGTTTTTGTTTTAATGATATTATTTTTGAGTTTTATAGATTGTAAAGAAAAAGTACAATTTGACACCGCAAGATTCCGGTCGTGGTTTCAGGGGGACACATTTGCCAGCGGGAACATCACATCTGGAGGAGAGAGCTGTTTGCAGCATCAGTTGATCCCAGCATCAATTGTCCTCGCGTATCAGTAGTTTATCTCTACAAATCCCACCTGACAGTTTTTCTGATGTGTGATTCCTAGTTCCGCTTCTGATTTTAAGGCCTCTCGACAACAACGGAAGTAGGTAGGGCAAAGAAGGAGCGCGCATATCTGCCTGTATTTGCTGATGCTAAGGTCATTGCTAGCTAACGGAACTGCTGCACCTGCACATGAAAACAACAGACAGCCCTGCATGATGCACATCGTCCTAATCATTCCTGCATTTCAGACTTTTTATAAGAATTGTAACAATAACAATAATAATAACTTTATTTGTATCGCACTAAAACAGAGTTACAAAGTGCTCTACAGTAAATTCATATAATGAAAGCAAATGAAATCCAGAACATTAAATGTAAACAGACAGATTCAGGTTTAAAATGTGATATAAGCCAATTTAAAGAACTAGAAAAACATATAAAAAAATAAGCTTGTATTCTTAATTTTGTTTATTTTATTGGTGACAGACAGGTACAGACTGCAAGTGAGATAAGTCAGTGAGTCATAGCATCATGATAACTCTCTCCTTTGTCTCTTTGTGTCCTGCAGGAAGCGTTGCGCCCACATGGGCAGCGTTCTGGCTTTGTCTTCCGGTCCAGGCCATCAGAACTGGCCTTTCTCAACGGACCCAACTCCTTCTCGCTGGGACGCACATCCTGCTCACTGGGACAGTCCGCCACGCTGGGAGAGGAGAGATGGCCGCCTACCCAACCCAGGCAGCTTTCACTCTCTCCACAGGAGCTGCAAAGGTACCATGTCTGGCTAAAAAGCAAGATCTGTGGAGTGCACACCGTGGTTAAAGAGGTGCCAGCTCGAGAGCAGGGATTACATAAAGAAAAGCATTTTGTATGTGTCATAAAAGGCCAAATCTTCTTGCATTAAGGCTATTAAACTGTTCTTGATGGTACATTGGCTGCCAGCTGTGACAAAAGAAATGTGAATATTCAGCTCACTTGTAGAACTCTGCTTATGTTGACATCAACCCCAAAGTTTGTGTGCAGTATATTTTCACAACTGTAGCTCTGTAAATAACAAGTATAATGACCCAGTAATAATCTGTCTCTAGCAAAACATTAGTTACACATAATCCCTTAATCTGAGAAAGATGAGAGATTAAACAAAACACTACAGTACAGTGCATGTAAATATTTTTGGTCTGACTGTTTTTCCCCCTTTCCCAGATGTGTTTCCTCAACAGATCGAGGGAGTCAAGATGGTCCTCAATAAAACTCTGAGCAGCTTCTTCAAGGTGAGTCTTCCACCTACATTAATTCACATTCAATTAATTGGATGTAAAGATTATAAGGGTGGACATTTCTTACATCTTAATATGTTCTAATGTCCTATCTGTAACATGATTGTTCCCAGGTCAGTCATGCCCTCCACCTCAGTGCTGTTAGTCCCTCGTACTATAGATTCCATGTGGAGCATCTACAGTCGGACGATTACAGCAAGGACAAGGTCAAGCACAAATCATTCACTGCTGTCAAATATGTCATCAATATTTCATCATTCATGTTGATACTGCTGCCTTTGTGAGTTGATGGATTGCATCTTCATCCTTCATCACATTTTAGGATGCCCCAGCATTGATCGGTGAGATGGACTCTTCAGGTAGTCTGAACGCTCATGCTCTGCTGCATCTCACTGAGCGTGTACGAGCCAGAACAGTGTTCCAGGTGAGATCTTGATGTCTATCCCGTTCTATGTTTAAGCACTGTAACTGCACAAGTCACACAACATGAACACTGTTTGGTGCAAACAATTGACTGTTTGAATTGTTGATTGTGTTTTAGACCCAGCAGTCACAGTTTGTAACGTGGCAGTTTGAAACTGAGTACAGAGGGAACGACTTCACCGCTGCTGTGACGGTAGCCAATCCAGACATCCTCAGAGAGTCCGGTGAGACATGACAGGTGGAATGATAAGAGCCTTGCCTGAGCATCACTCAGTTTTAACAGTCACCAGTAGTTCCTGCTTTCACTATCTGCCAGTTTTAGAAAAAAATACTACTGTAATCTGTGAAATGTTCTTTTTTTATGCTGATATTTTCCTGATTGGGGAATATTTTTTTACTGAATACATTTTAGCAACAGAACGCATTATCGTGATATTTTTGTTGATATTATTGATCTAAGCTATTACTGTATGTGTCTGTGTTTGTTCTCTTGGGCAGTCATCCTTGTGGCACACTTCCTGCAGAGTGTGTCCTCTGGACTGGTGTTAGGAGGAGAGCTGGTCTACCATCGAGGCCGAGCAGAGGAAGGAGGAATTCTTACTTTGGCTGGACAGTACTCAAGTGAGATTTTGCATTTTATGATTTAATTGAGGCGGTATTTTCCTGATCAGTTTTGCTTGGTTTAGCTGCAGTGTCTTTTCCATCTCTCCATGCAGGACCAAACTGGGTAGCAACACTAAATGCTGGGAAAGGAGGTGCTCATGCTAGCTACTATCACAGAGCCAACAAACAGGTACAGCAAATATCACCATGCTGTATATACATACAATTTACTTTAAGTGCATCTTGAAAATGTACATTTGTGTGTGTTTGTTCACCAGATCCAAGTTGGGGTTGAGTTTGAAGCTAGTACCAGGACACAGGAGACCACAACCTCATTTGGGTACCAGATGGAACTTCCAGAGGCCAACATGGTCTTTCGAGGTAAATTTTTTCTGCAATTTGGTCAATGAAAACTATTAAGAAAACAGGATATGAGATGGCTTTTGTGTGATTATCCAGGTATGATAAACAGTCGGTGCATAATAGGAGGCGTGTTGGAGAAGCGTTTGACTCCGCTCCCTGCCACCTTGATCATGGGTGCCTTTGTGAATCACAGAGGTGACAAGCTACAAGTGGGCCTAGGTGTCAACGTGGGATAATTGTCCACTAACTCCAGCTGGAATTACAACTTGCTGTCAGGACGTCCATCCAGAGACCTGTTTCAGAGGCTTCATAATGGCATGATCTTCCAAGGTTTATCAGCCTCACTAAACTGCTCCTTACGAACCACCTGAGTATCGTGGATTGTTTGGGTGTTGAAACCCCAAATGTTTCTGTAAATCAATGCGTCTCATCTTGCAACCTACCTCTTGAAACTGTGGTGATGCTTTTGTAACAAGAGGATTAAAAAGGAAAAACAGATTAACAATATGAGGGGCTGGACAACTGACACTGGAGATGTTACTTATTGGCCCTCTGAAAACAGACTGCACATCACCCTCTGGACAAAACCAGAAAGGATAAGAGACAACTGTACTGAAAACTGAATTTTTTTTTTTTTTACTGTAGGTAGTCATTGAGAAATCTAATATATATAGAGTAAATTGAGAGACTGTGTTGTTCATCTTAGTTCATTAACTATAATTCTCTGATACTTGACCTTTCTGCCGACCAGTTTCTAAAGCACACAATCGTTTGTAAAACTAATACATATTTTTTTTAATCTTCCAGACAGCCATTGGTTAACTTTCATTAAAGTATCATTAGTAGTGTAGAAACAGAAAACCTGCTTGGGATAGATAATATAAATGACCCAATTTACATTCTCAATGTCCATATTGGCCTCCTGCTTTCCTTGTGGGTTTTATTAAGGAAAGCTGACCAATGCATCTGCCTCCTAAATCTTGAATTTGCTTGCGTCGGATTGCTTGAATGCACCAACATCATTAAGAAAAGATTAAGAACATTAGTTAAATGCTCACTCATCTCAAGCCAGTGTTGGTGAGCTGATTTTCACACTAATATCTAGAGGATCAATCTAAAAACGAAGTGGTCGGCAGAAATGTAAAATGAAATCAACGCCACTATGATCCTTAAAACAGTGTGTATGAGTAAGTGATTGTGTGTTTGATTGTGTGCACATCTTTTTTTTTTTTTTTGCCAGCGTAAAGAAGTGTGAGATACCACACACGAACAAACGGCCTGTTGACTGTAAGAGAAAAGGTGGTGCTCCATAAATACTAGCCTCCAGCTGAGGGATGTGAGAGTGTCTGTGCTCTGACTCTACTGAGCCAGGACGTACTGTATGTATATACTGTAGAAGCAAACACTGACCCGTATGCAACCTGTACTACTCACGCTGCTTCTGGACTTTTCAAGTCCTGTTTAACATAACAAATGTTGCATATGTATTATTTATACATTATGTAATATAGGCATAGAGAGAAGTGTAAGGGAATGACTGTCTTTTTGGACTTAATTTATTAAAGATGTTATTTCTATCAGAGTTACTGTCGCTGTTTTGGGTTTATTGTTGTAATATGTTATATTGTGAATGTTGGACATTTATCAAGTAGCCAGAAACACAGGAGACTCCTGGTGAATGTTTCTCCATGTCTACTGGATGTTTAAATATTTGGTAATATTTTCACAATTTCAGCTGTAGAAGGCTGTAATATGTCCCTTTTGCAGTGCCCCAAGGTGTGTTCAGACAGAAAGTGATGCAAATTTTTTGCCATGTGTCATTCCCGTAAATTTTTCCACTGGACCATTTTTTGGCACTGTGTCTGTGGGAATGTGTTTGTGTTCAGCCCGGCCTGCCTGAACTCACCAAACACTGATGCTCTTTCTGTTATTCCTCTCCAGTCGCTCTCCTTTTTCCTCTCCTGTTTATGAAGCAGAGTCATGAAGCATAAAAGTTTTGCTGCTCATACATGCATGCAAATGTGTCTGTGTTATGGAGCTCTCAAAGTCTAAGTCAAAAACTCTGCGTTCTGTCTCAAACACAAATAGTGACCAAAACATTTTAAAATGAATCATTAAGATACTGTGGTGAGAAGTAACCAAAAGAAACATATTAGTAGCTTTAAATTTTAATATAAAGTCCTAAAAACTGAAAATACCAATATACTGTATATACATATACACAAACATATTCAAATATGAGGTCTGTAAAAATTTCACTTGCTGATATCACAGTACAGTGTGCATTATCTAGCAGCATAAGTTCACTATGGCAAAGTAGAGGCTGATACTCTCTGCCACTTCTCTGTGTTATTTGTCTTTGAATAAGGAGGAGAAGAATCCTTTCCCTCCTTCTCCTTTCACTTTTAAAGACTTGCTTCTCTGGAGTCCTGCTGTGTTTTCTCTCTGTCTCTGTTTTTCCCTCTGTCTGTCCTCCTCCCTCTGCAGAACCTGTTGGTTGATCACCAGCCGCATGTCCTCCTGCAACAGCATGAAGGGTTCAGATGGAAAAGCAATATTCTGCTTGTGCACTGAACTATTTCAAATGTGTTGCCGAAATACATTTAGAATTTTATATCCCTGCACACAGACTCACCTGCCAGGCATCCAGCTCTTGAGACAGCGCCACTTTGTGTTTGATGGTGTTGAGAAGCTGCTGATTTATTGATTCTTTCTCCTGACGCACTTTGGCAAGTTCGCTCTCTAAGAAACTGGATATTGATATAATGAATGGCAACATACATATAAATTGCAGAGGTAAATTCAAATCAACAAATGCTGTTGTTGTGTGGCATTACCTGTAGCTTGGCGTTCCAGGACTGTTTCTAAATGGCTTTATCTCCTCCCTCAAAGACTCCAACTCTTCTCGTTGAGACTGCAGCTGCAATGTGTGAAATTGAAAGTTGAATGTATTGATGTTAGGCTACACTAATCTTGCTCCTCTGCCTATATGTACAATATATTTGTGATTGTATACAGTTGAACAGACCTCCTCTTTGAGCGCTTGTATCTCTTCATCTCTTGCTTGCAGGACTGTGGAGTGAGCTAGAAGAGCCTCTTTAGCCTGGTCAGCCGGAGAGAAACAACAATAATTATTACTACGTGTTAGTGTTGTGTACTGATTACAGGTCTCAGTGCAATGGTACCATCCAAACTGGTGCTGACACTTAGAGGTCTTGGCCTGGGCAACACTATCTCTAAAACATACTCATCTACATTAGGTCTTAGGACCGGCATACCTCAGGGTTTTTATTGTACAGTCTATTTACATATGAGTGTTGTCAAATAAGACAACAACAGCATCATAAAATTTGCAGATGACACCGCAGTGATTGGGCCAATAAGTGACAGGGATGAGGGCCTATAAAATGGAAAACATATGGTGTCATGATAACAACTTTTCTCTAAATGTCAGTAAGACAGAAGAAATCAGTGTAAATTTCAGAAAGATCAGAGGAAGTCATATTCTTATTTCCATCAATAGGTCTTCTGTTGAAACAGTTTCTTGGCAGTTTTAGTTTTCTTGGTTTACACATCAATGACACCCTCATATGGTTTCTCAACTGCACCCTCAAGAAGGCACAGCAGGGACTGTATTTTCTCAAGAGACCGAAACATAAGATCCAAAACTCTTTTATCGCAGTACCATCGAGAGTGCCTTGACAGCAAAAATCAATGGCACAGAACTGCCACTTCCACTTCATAACATTTACACTAATGTGATCATGTTCTGGTTTCACTCCTTCCATCTAAAAAACATTACCAGAGCATCAAATCACAAACCAGACATCTCAGTAACTCAGTTTCTTTCCTCCAGGCAGTCATGTTGCTGAACAGTTGCCACACCCATATGCACCTCACATTGTTGTATAATCATGTAATGTATGTTGTGTATGTAATGTATGGAACACTATATAGGTGTGTAGTGTGTGTCCTTTGTGTTAAGACAGAGACAGTCAGACATAAGAGTTTCATGCTTTCAACAGAAGAAAGATGTCAGTACAAGTCAGAATTAGTGCACACAAGCGAATGTTAAAATTGTCAGTGCAGTGACTCAGTGTGTGTGTGTATGTGTGTGTGTGTGTGTGTGTGTGTGTGTGTGTGTGTGTGTGTACCTGTGATTGCTGAATTTCACTAAGCAGAGACAGAGGTTGTGTGTGTGTACTGTCCAGAATGCTCTCTTCTCCCAGGTTCAGAACTTTCTGCTGTAGAGAGCGATTCAAAGTTCGCAACTCAAACATCACTCCCTGCTCCTGCTCTATCTACATATACACACAAACATACACAGTGAGAGACAGGCACAAACACACTCACACAGATNCACACACACACACACACACACACACACACACACACACACACACACACACACACACACCTAGATTCAGTTTATTCTTTTATGATATAACTGTGATGCTTTCTCTGATGAGTCAGCAGCTCATTAAGGCAGAGTTCAGTCTGCCTATTCTCTGATAGTACAGTTGTATAAACTAACCTCTGCTAGCTGCTCCACCAACCGCTGGTTATGATTGGCTAACTGAGTGAGCTGTTCACTCTCATCCCTCCGCCGGTCACGGCCCTGGCTGTGATGCCGCTCCAGCTCAGCCCTCAAGGCAGCTAAATCTGCAGCCAGCTCTGCCTCTCTCTGCCCAGATGCCAGCTCATTCATCTCCAGCTTCCTCTGAAGAACATGCTTCTCCTGCTGTAAAGCCTGAGACATGCAACACAACATTAAGCAACCTCAAGGCAACAGAAAATGTCACATACTTAAATAGTTTGATGTCTGTATTCTTGCTACTTTGAATGTGAAGTGAAATATGTCAGTTTCCAGGCAGCAAGTTTGGAGAAAACAAAATTTGATTCATTGAAAGTGGAACAGGCCTTTTTCACAGCAGAGTTATTAATAATATTAATGATGGCTCTGTTCTGTTCAAGTGTCTCAGGAAGTCGTTATAGTGTGACAGTGAGACAGCACGGACAACACCAGGATTCTGAAACTGAGGCAGCTACATCCCTGATTCCAAAAAAGTCATTTGCTAATCCTTCTTCATATAAAGTATTTGTTCTCACCTCACTACATGTTTAAGTAGTTTTAGAAAGTTTGCGCTGTTGTGAAAAACGCAGATTACAACAGCCTTCATCTTTACCTCCACCTCCCTCTTGCTCTGCTCCAGGGAGGCTGCCAGCTCCTCATTCTTCTCCAGTAGAGCCTGTCCCAGCTCTGCAGCGAGGATCAGATCCGTCTCTATCCCTCCTCCGCTGTCACTGCCGCCGGGGGAAGATGTGGATGAGGGGAGAGCAAAGGAGAGTGAGACTGAGGAGGATGAGGAGAGGGGGAAGAAGGAGTCCTCCAGGCTGGGGGAGGGAAGACTGTTTTTCCTGGGGGTGAACATTGTTGTCAGGCTTGTAGGAGTCAGTCAGAAAGCATCATGCCCAGTCCTTAGACTTGTAATCCAAACTCACACAGGTAGCAGGTGGACAGCCATGGACTCTTGTAAAATCAGGAGTCCTTTTCTGTTTCTTGATAGAAAGGTCTGATGTGATTTAATGAATATAGTTATTCCAACTTTGTGGTCCAGGATACGTCTCTGCCAATGTTGTTCTTCACTGTGGTGAATTGATCCTTATGCTGGTATCATTCAAGTCTTCTTCACAGATGACTCTCTGGGTGAGAAAAGACCTTCAGTGATACAGAAAACCACACTAAAAACACTAACTATGAACTTCACAATATGTATGAAGACTTGTGTTTCAGACTAGAAATATAATCTTACATGGCCTTTAAGGAGGTCTTTTGTCTGACAGGTCCTTTTGTTGCTCTGACCGAAATACCATCTCAACTATTATCTTTGTTCTGCCCCGCCTCCCTAAATTCCAAACGCATTGTGCACCATTATTTCCTACAAATACAACAAAGTTTTAAATGTTCCTGAAACAGTCTCTAAAGTAATTAAATCTGGCCAAATCCCCGAGAAACAATCAGCACATCGCTTGTCTTAAAAAATGTTCTTTGCCCGAAATAAGAATTGATGATGCTGCAATTACATATTATTCACAGCCATTGAACGATCGTGTATATATAAATCCTGTCTTTTGAAAACTTTGATCAGAATATAGTTGATCTCCTCAGTCTCGATCTCCTCACTCTCCTTTGACATTTCTGTCTTTAAGTCTGACGTCACAATCTGCTAGCTCACCTTTTACTGCTACCTCTCACTACACTGAAACCAAGCTGTCATCCAATCCAAAATCATTTAAAAGCCAAATAATGAACTCCTACTTTAACATAATCTATTTCTATTGCTAGACCTCACTAAAGAACCTGTGTTAACCCTTGTTCATCTTCGAAAGAGCAAAAGTTAAGTCTGTCTTACCTGGCATTTCCCGGCCGACTCATACCAAACAGGTATAGTCTTCCTGTTTGGTGAGTGTGTGTGTGCAAGTGTGTGTGTGTTTGGGAGTGTTTGCACAAGAGAGGCTCAGCTGGTTTCCTTGGCAGTGGAAACATACAGTATGTAAATACAGCCAGTGGCTCCACCTCCCGAGTTAGAAAGGTATAAAGAACAATCAGAGGGCGGAATACACTGTGGTACAGAGCAGAGAAGATGGGAATAGTGTGTGTTTGCAGGAAGATAACCACTGCTCTGACATCTAGTGGCTGAACAAGGAAGAAAAAATACAAATTAACTCTGAGGAATGTGTTGTCAACAAATCCAACGCTCTGCTGTTTGAGCGGGGGTGACTCAGGGTGAGAGATGGAGGGAGAGGGGAAGGTCAGGACACAAGCAGGGGTCTGTCTAATCTGGCCCTCCTCCTCCTCATCCCCCGTCCTGTTTACCTGCTTGAACGGTTTGAAAGGAGCTCTGTGTATGAGGTAGGGGGCAGGGAGAGTAGAAAAAGGGGGCTGCCATCAAAACACCTCCTTCTCGGGGACGGCAAACAGACACAAGGGAACAAAGCCCACAAGACAACCACCATTGGATCATCAGGTGTGATCACATACGGTAGACATGCCTTGCAAACTCTGGCTTGCTCTTTCAGTTTGCCTTCTGCTGCCAACCTCTGAAGCTGGAAGGCAGATGCCTAAACTCTCGGACAAGAAACTTTGCGCTGACTCTGAATGCAGCCGTAAGTAGTACACCCACCTACTTCTTTTTGCTGTGAGTGACTGCTGGGCAACTGTGCTGGGCAACTTTTTAATTTGCATAAAAAGTCAGTCTCCCTCTGTATTCCTGCACAGATCCGATCTTGATAGCTCGTGCACTGCAGGACTACTACCCAGGAGACTGCAGGTTCATCCCCATCAGACAGGGGCAACTCATCTATGTCTATGCAATGCTAAAGGACAGAGGAAACCTCTTCTGGGCTGGCAGTGTAAGGAACTATTTATGGGATAATAACTACTCATGAACAAGTGATGCTGTATATAACTTTTGTCTATATCTATGTGCAGGTACAGGACTCTTATTACGAACAGCAGGAGGCTCGCATCGGCCACTTCCCCAGCAGTGTAGTGGAAGAAACACACCCTCTCATGCCAGCCAGCACTGAAGTCAAGACTACTGTAGGTGAACACACACACATCCACATGCATGTAAACATTATGTGATCCTTTCTCCTCATTCTACTTCTCTTCTTATTTCCAGAAATGGGACTTCTACTGTTACTGATGAAGAGAACAACCTTCTTGTCAACTGCATTGCAAGATAACTTCTTTTTATTTGGTATCACGTGATCTTACACACAATATACTGAACACGTAGGTTTGCATACTGTTTATAATCTGCCCCTTAGAAGATATGTTTAACAGCTCTTCACAGAAATAAATGATTCTAGATTGTAATCAGAGATGGTTGAAGTGTTGAAGAAAGAACCTTTCTATATGTGACTTGTGTTGTTGACTTGTTTGCAGGTATTAAAAGTATTCATCAAAGTGTAAAAGTTTTTTCACATCTTTTCTCTGACTCGTGTAATTTCTACCACAATTACATCTTTTTCTTGGTGACTGCATTAGAAACGAAATATATGTCTGTATCTGACATAAAAATAATGCACCTGGACCTATTTTTGACAAAATGATTATTGTGATTATTTGGTAGGTCTTAACTCTAAAACTTCTATGTTTAATATGAGATGATTATTGTTTTAAGTCACATAAGAAAACGTGATTTTGCAGCTCAGATGTACGTAGCAATTGTGAAATTGAAAACAGAACCACAACAGACATTAAAGGAACACACAGCAGAACTACGATTTTGAGTTTCATCATTTATTCTATTCATTGTTTTCTGTGTTAATATGCCAGAGGGTTGTTGCCAATGTGAAGGAATGATAGAGCTGTAATTCTTGCATCTACAAGCACATATGCACTCACTCTCATGAACATTCACACACACACTTTCCTTAGCAGCTCAGAGGCCAATGCTCCCCAGCATAACAGGAGCCCAGTGGTAAAAGCTGTCTGTCTCCACCCTCATCCACTATGTTCCCTCCTGCTCATTCACCCTCCGTCTTCCTCTCAACAAGTACACACCTGGTCCCAAGTCCTTTGGTGGCTTCTTTTTTAGTGAACAAACTAAAAATGACTCTATATGCCTCCAATGAACTCCTTTCTCCTCGCACATACAGAAACTATTCTCAATGAATAAACAAAGCACAGTTGGCATCATCGTCAGACCCTCTCAGACAGTACTCTGTACTACAGACAGTATTCTGTACTACAGACACAATAACGTTGAACAGTTTGAGTCTGTTATCATCTTCTGTGGACAATTTTCAGAGGAAGTCCTTACATTTCCACTACCTTACATTGAAATTTTAGGAATTTCCCTGTGAAAGTAACAGGTGATGAAAGCTAGTTTAGGTTCAATTAACAAATGCTTACAATTGTGTCACTCAGCTGCAGGGCCAGTACAGTACAAGCATCATATATATGTAAGTATATACATATATATATGTCATAAATGCCAGATGCCTGATGAAGGAAAGGAAATGGCTTTCAGAATGATTACATGTCTGGTGTATCATTTACATACATGGTTTTGTAAATGCTTTTGGCAGAGGCATGGTTTAAATAATGATTCTGTAGGCTTCCGAATGGGAAATAAACTCACCTCATAAGCACCTCACCCCTGTGTCTATACAAAAATTAAATGCGTTGACAAACTTTGTTACATATGCACAACATATTAGTCTCTGGTTTGAAAGCACCATTGTCTTGCCGAGACATCAGAATAACAGTGAGTTAGGAATTAGATACTGGCTTATTAGAAGGCACTTGTACTGATAGACATCTAGTCCTCTATGCCCCACCTACTGTATATATACTGAACTGCCAACAAAATGTCACAGGTTAAATATAAAAACAGGCAGCACTTAGGGTTAGTAGTGAGACAATGTAGGCAGGGTCAGACTCTGCTCTACATTTTCTGTTTCGGTGTTCCATCATCACAGGCAATAGGAATAGAGCGCTCTTCGCCGGGAGATGACCGAGGTGCAGTGATTGTAAGCACACCGTCAACTGACAGATTGGAGGTGACGTCAGCACCTGACACACCAGCAGGAAGCCTGTATTTCCTCAGAAATTCTCTTGACACAAAGCCATGGTCATCCTGCAAATAGAATTAGTAAATCAGTCAAGTGTCACCAAAAACTGTTGTGTTTCACACTATTTCTACCGATAGTCCCTCTAACCTGTCTGTCTTCATGCCTGGCATGTATTGTGATGAACTCGTCACTGACACTGACAGACAGTTCATCAGGTGAGAAGTGCTTCACATCCAGATAAATGACGTAGCGATCCTTTTCAATGCGCATCTACACAGACAATACAGCTGTTAGAAAAAGGACTGGCACATTTGGGTGCATGCCTGCAGCCTGGAGGCAGCTGGGCACAAAAACACACAGTATCTTGTTATTGTCATCTCAGTGCAAGTCTCATACTTATCAGTTGTAAACAGATTGACATCAGTGGAAGAGGATATTTATCAGTGGCATTAATGACTCAATAATGTAAAATCAGAAATGCAAATCTCACATATGGAATATCTCTGTGCTTTAGAATGCATCTAATGGCCTGTCACATCATTATACACACCACAACCCATTAGTTACAATACAGATTTTATAATAAGCAGAAATAGAAGAGATATTGGTAATATCTTTTCAGTTAGCAGTCAACTTGTGGGTGTTTCACATGAGACAATTTGGGTCAAGGACACGAATTTTACTTTACCTCACTGTGGCCATTGTCGAACCAGTTGAACCAGCGCAAGAATGAGGGGCGCATCCAGGGGAAGGACCAAGGCAAGGGCCAGATAAGTGGCCAGTCTGTGAGAGGTTCTGCCACGGAGAGGTCAGAGAGTCGATTTGGGAAGGCCCGACGGTACCAGGGATACTGGATCGGGATATCCATGACGAGATTCCAGAGCAGATGTAAAAGTGATGGCTAAGAGGGAGGTTTAACTTGATAAGCAACGGGTGCTGCGGCGCTCTCCTGCACCGCTTTTATAGGCCTTTCCCACCCATCCCACTCGGACTCTGCCTCTGTTCACGTCCTCTGCATCCCCCTCCCCTCCAAAACCTCCCATGATGGCTTGCATAGTGACTCTGCCAGCAGGCTGATCTTTCTGGAACAATGATGTCAACTGTTTATCCATCCATCGCCCTCATTGTTTCATCTGACTGTGACTGGCTGCCTCTCTCTCTCTCTCTCTGTCTCTCTCCAACTCTGTCTCTCCTTTCTCTCAGTCATGAGGTGACACTGGCTCGGAGTACTGCTGATGCCCCCATACTCATTCCCCAGGAAATGCCCCCGTCTGGATCTGTGTGTGTGCCTGCGTGTTATCGAGTGTGTGTTTGTTTGAGGACTAGCTGCCAGAGCATTAGCCCGCTGTGCTTTGAGTGCCAGAAGCTTTGGATTTGTGTGCAGAATGGATGTGAGCCTGAATGGGAACTGATGAGTTTGTATGGGATAGCATTAGGTGACACTCTAAGCGTGTATCATGAGCTCAGATGTAAAATATGAAGTGCTTTCCAACTGTGCAACAGTTGTGCCAATCAAATTTCTTTCAGTCTCTGCTTCATCCTCCCAGTCGTGCTATCTCCAACATAGAGGAAATGCACACATTAAATTTGTAATCTGCAAGCACTGAGATTCAACAGAAAATTTAAAACCATTATACAACTACTGTTAAAACACCTTCCACCCCTTTCTCAGTCACCAGGTCCTGAGATATAGCACTTATATCTGAACTCTATGCAGCTACAGGATAAAAGTAAATCTTTAAACATAGTGTCAAGTGTGATACAAAGACTCATCAGTGAACTGGCTTAAGTTTAAGCACTTTATTTATCTCTCCCTTAAGCTATTGTGCATTTAAACCTGTAGTATCAAGTATCAATCAGCTCGTGAGTTCCCCTCCTTCCGGTCTGTTGAGCGTCGTCACCATGGTGATTTACCCGTCACTTTGAACACACTGTTGTTTTCTGTAGCTAACAGAAATATCGTTATACTACATTAAGTTGGTTGATTATAATTACAAAGATTAAAATGGACCTACCGGCCTCATATTACGGGAAACTTGATAAAAGAAACACGGTTATTTCAGCCTTTGAACGAGACATTAACTCGTTCGTAACACTGATGAGACGAGTCGCTTCTTCGACCAGCCGAGACAACAGCTCTGACGCTAAAGGGTGAGATGCTATACAGAGCTAAATAACGTTACAATTAACGTGAGGCTAGTTAGCCATCTTAATAGTGTTTGTGTCCGAGTAATTAAAATTTTATGTATAACAACAACAAGATAAGTTGTACCATATTTTGCTACTAATATGAAGTTATAGTTATATGTTAGGATGTTTATTAAGTTATAACTAACTTGTAGCAAACAGGCAGATCAGGCCTCCCTATTGCAGGTCCGTAGCTAATTTGAAATCGGGGTCCCACACATGTAATCTAGCTTCAGCCTCCCATCACAGCAAAGATAGGCTCAGGTTTGTTGGTGAATAGAAAACATTGTTGACACTCTTTCTTATCCAAATGTGCAAGCAGAATTTATGATTGAGTTGTTTGGAATGGACTGTGGTTGTCTTGATAGAGACAGATTTTATATTATATGCATAGTGCATTTTAACAATTTCCAATTTTAACATACATTTGTTTTTAATTTAATTTTCATTTTGAAGGATTAAAATCCTGGTGGAGATATGGAAAAAGTACAAACATCGACTGCCTTCCAAGTTGTACCAGGAGCACATGTTGCACATTGCAGATTTTCTCTTTGGGATAAAGGTAATTCACAGTTTTAACCTTTTTATCTGTATCATCAAGGTGGTGAGAGGAACCCTGTGCAGAGGATGCCTACCAGGATATAACCCGGTGATCAGAGTTGATGCCAAATGCTCCATGTTCATAATTTATGTCATAATATAATCAGTTTCAGCACTGAGATGCTGGTTGCTTGGCTTTCACAATATACCAGATTCTGCATTAACAACATCTTTTCCCTTAGTCTTGTCTCACACTCTTGGTCTCTTTGCTCTCATCAGAATGCATCAGTGGATTACAGAGTGTTGGTTCTTTAATTAGCCTGTCTAATTTATTGCTTCAGCAAAATTGACTGCAGCTTTTGGCCAAGGTGTTTTCCACACAACACACATTCACATTTTCCAGTCTTTAATGTCTTCCCTCTCTTCTTCCTCTGTAGTTGTACCAACTGGCTCTTTGGCAGGGCTACAGTCTCCACCTACTCCAGTTCACCTCAGTGAAAATAACTGACATCACAGATGTAGACCACTTCATGGCCTGCTTCTTCCCTGAAGGTTTTGATACAGACCAAGATACCTTTGCCATGAAGGTATGCTGTACTATGTGAGCTTGTGTGCTATGTGTCTTTGTGTGTGATATGTTTCTGACTGAAGTGAAAAGCATGTGGACTTTTACTTTGTTGTTTTATATAACTAAGACATTGTCATTAATATTTTGAGATATTTGAGATATTGATATATCTAAAATATATATGTTGTGTGTGTGTGTGTGTGTAGATCCATGCGATGCATGGATGTGCCCTGTGTATCTTTGAGCAGGAGAAAAGGCACGGCGTCCTTAGCCAGAAGGGACTCTTTAAACTGCTACAAGTGCTGAACTTCATCAGAATCATGATGCAGGCTTTTCAACAACATGAGCACTTCTGCTGGCAAATATATAATGGTATATGTAGTGGTTATATAATTTTGTCAAGTATTTGCTTTTTGTCTGACAGAAAATCTAGAACTGTTTGAGTTACCAAAGTGTGAAGCTGGACACGAGGAGAGAATTTGTGTGCCCACAGGGGAGGGTGTGTGAGTTTCCACATGAGTTCTTATCCACTAAGTGAACTTTGTGAAGTAATGATAAGTCAACATCCTACTTTGTGTCCATTTCATTTTCTTTCCCATCTCTTCCAGGCTCATTACACATCTACACCATCTGCCGTTACCTGATGACCATGAACTGTAGTGCACAGGTACTTAGAGATAAATAATAGATGTTGATAATAAATTATGTCAGAGAACTTGTGAATCAGACTGTGTTTGATAAATGTTTGATAATGCTGCACTAGAATAACATTTAAATAAACATTTGTCCAGACTGGTTAATATGGTTTGTGCTAATTGTGACTGAAAATTTATTTGAGGTTCCATAATGGAGATATAATTGTGTGTGCCTTTGTACCACCATTTATAACCCTGTCCAGGCACTGGAGTACCTTCTGTGGGCAAGCATCAGTTTAGAGCTCTCCATCCCTCTGATGACTGCTAAGTATCTGCCTTGGATTGTCACACTCTACTGTTCTGTCTGCCACTGTTACTATGACAGCCAGGCTGTGGTGCAGGCGGAGGTGACACATCATCTGCATCCACCTACAAACACACAATCATCCTGAAGTCAACAGACTATTCACAGGCTGATCTAATAAGCTATAAATACCAACTGTCACCTGCTTTTGTTCTGTCTGTTTTCTCTTAGCCAGCCGGACAACATTCTATTTGCTGTTAATCTGTTTCAGAAAAGATTACTTACAGCTATATAATAAACCTCTTATTATCTTATTATGCATTGAAATACGGTATATGGATGCTTTGTATGAAATTTAGTCCATATATTGAACTCACATAGAAAAGGTTCTAAATTTCTGATTAAAGTCCTGTTCTAGAAATGTGCTTTGTGTGTCTTTAAATACTTCAAGGAATTTGCCAGGAGAGCCCTTGGAAAAATCAGTGAGCTAGCAAAGATGGAGGAGCAGAGTGATGTTCCTGCCACCAGAGAGACTCAGAGAGCTTACAAAGAAGCCTCTATCAAGGCAAGAACTCCTCTCACCAACTTATCATACACTTGAAATGTTTTGTTCATACTGTTGCTGTAATGAAATATTAGAATAGAGCTCATTCACAACTCTCAGGAGAGAATAAACATCAACAAGATACAAAGAAGATAAAGCAAATACAAATATAAAACAATGAATTCAATTCATTCAATTTACACTGCATTAGCCTGATTGTCACATAAAACAATGAGGGCAATGGGTGGAAAGACTACAAAAATTTCACTAGATAGCCACCACTCTGTATAGATACACATACAGATTGTCTCCTTCTGAAAATGTATGAATTTCCTTCTAACTTTCTGTGGCCAAGTTAACAGTTGTTTCACCTTTTCAATGTTGATGATATGCTCTCTTTTGGTTTATCAAATTCAAGATCTATTTGTTCCACAGTTGGCTGCAATGGTGTTCAAGCGGGCGGTGTTCGAGGCCAGAAGGAAGCCTAAACACATGTTCAAAATCAAAACTAAAAGCAGCCTCAAGGACATACCCAATGTAAGGTTCACTTTCGTGCTGTGTCACCATATTCAGTGTTAAATCTCATCCCTAAGTGTATTGTCACTTTAAAGAGAATACTCAGAGTCATAGACCCACCAAACACATTGCAACTCCTGTTAAATCCCGCCTGTGTATACCTGCACTCTCTCTAGTACTGTCTGCTTATTTTTAAACCTCACTTTACTGGACTTAACTTTAACATAATTGACATTGGATTTTTATATACTAGTGCAGTTAATGCTGTCCTTGTAACATTACTTTAATTTGTATGCCTGCATGTATCTCCTGTAGACACCATGGCCTCGTACGACAACAGAGCGCATGCTAATGGGCCTATTTGACAGCAGTGCAGCACAGTTCTTGGGCATCTTGGAAGCACTTTGGGACAGCACCAAACGCCCACTGCAGGTGAAGATGCCAGATGAACCGGAGCTGCAGGAGGGCATCCTGGAACTTCTGTATGCTGGCATCAGTATCTTATCTGGTCAGTAAAACCAATACACAACAGAAAAGCACTCTGCAGTCATTACATTATATGCACAGATAAATGGAAACATACAGGTGCAAATGCTTTAGAATGCTAAAAATGTACTTAGGTATTTAAAGTGAGGAATGCTCACTTAATGTATTGAGTGATGTGTTTGTGTGTTCCTTTGTTTGAAGGAGGTGCAACTACAAATGATTCTCTTAGTGCACTGACATCAACATCGACTCTAATGGATTTAGCCATTACAGGTTAGCTGCTGTTTTTTTTGTCCTTTTTTCTCACATTCTAATCAACGTATACAGTACTTATCTATTGCAAGGAATTTGTTTGGGACAATGGTTTGGAAATCAGTGTGAAGTAATATGATGTGTTCTGTTGCTAGGAGAGAACAAAGTACCCATCATGTCTGCCATGAGGTTCATTAAGCTGTTGTTTCAGTACAAGCAGTCAGATGCATTCACTGAGCTTACCAGAGAGATGCAGCAGGTTTTGTCTGTGAGTAGCACATAAGCAGCCACAGCAGTTCTCATTATTCAGTTCAATGTGTGCTGTGTCTTTGAATGATCTCTTTGTCTTGCTGTGTCAGGGTATGGAAGGTCAATCATTCAGGAGGGCAGAGCTGGAGCTGGCTTTACTTGACAGTTTCAACAGTCTGCTGTCTTCACAGAAGAGCCGTGCTAAAGAGGACAACATAACTGATGGTAGCAATAGTGAAATTATGCCACATATAGACCAATTCTGGCTTCTTTTCCTTGATCTTAGTAATCTCTGAGTTATGATACATGTTTCTGATGTTTTCAGTGAGTGATGAGTTCATTGGCCTGGTAGATACCCTGCACAAGTCTGTTTGTGGCTCTGCCCCTGTAAGTTCCCATATTGTGTGTGTGTTTGTGTTGGTGTTTATTTGCCAAGGGTTAGGGTTCAGATTAAAGTTAGAAGTGTGTATATACTCTGTGTTTGTGCAGGAGGTGCAGCCAGATGGGGACCTGGTTTTGGATGTTGTGTTGTTTGTTTGGGGTAAAGTCAAGGTGGTCATGCAGAGGGATCAACTGCAAAACCCAGAGTTTACACACTACCTTAAGAAGGAAGATAATTATGACAAGGTATGTATTTTAAAAGGTAAGCATTGCTAAAACTGCCTTTCAGGAACACATTATCATTAAATATAAAACTGGGGATTCCGTGGGACTGTGGGATCTTTGGAGTTTAACAGGCACTTGAACTTATATTCTAAGATTTCACAGTATGTCTAAATTAGACATTCCACTTCTTTCCATTCTTGTGTATGTGATATTATTTGCCAACATGTTTGCAGTGGCTGTGGTGTCTGTCTATGCTGTGTGAGGTGGCCTTTGCCTGTGACCTGTCAACTGTTGACTGCATTATGGTGGCAGAGATGATCCACACATTGGCCATCCTGCTGGAGAGTGCAGCTGAACACAGCCATCATACGCAACGTCATGGTGAGGAATTCAGTCGTACTATTTGCCCTCTTTCAGTCTGTAGGACAGGAAATCATGCATACTTTGTACCTGGTCTTGTGTTGTTTTGTGTTGACAATGTTATTTATGTCATATTCTATGTCCAGCAGCTCGTGAGGCAGATGGTGATGTGAAACCAAGCTCTTTCTCTCTTCTTGAGGTATGTATTGATTGTCTATGCTATTACACTTAGTGCAAATTTGCATCCTGTCTTAGCTTTTTCAAATATGTTGCAAACAAAATGCAATGTGTGTGTTTGTGTGTGCTCACAGAGTTCAAGCACAGAGCTACTTCAGAAGGTGTGTGAGGTGGCGCAGAGAGGTCTTGAAACTCTGGCGAAGGGTATAGCTACGCTGCTGCCCCAAGACTGCTCAGCATTCACTGACTCTGCCTTCATGCAGGTAGGCAGTTGTCAGTCTGACATTTAATCATTCTACACCATTCTATGCAAGGTGGAGCCACATATGCAATAAAACACAGTGAATGTGTACACTGTAAACCCGTTTAAGTTGACTCTACTTAAAAAATCTGAGGAACCCGGTTGCCTTTAAAAAGAATGTACAATGGACTTAAAGCTTGAGTGCATTTAACTTAAAAGCTTGAGTTCAATACACTGAATGCCAAGTTGATTTAACTTAAAATCATCTGTAATATCAATTGCTTTGCACAGTGATTACACTTAGTTTGTGTGAGAGTGTTAGAGTGCATTTAACTTAAAAGCTTAAGTTCAATACACTAAATTCCAAGTTGATTAAACTTCAAATAATGTATTATTTCAATTGCTTTTTCCAATTACTCCACTTAAAATCTTTAAGTACATTTATGCTTCTGTTTAATTAACCCAGAAAACTACATGAAGAAAACATCAAAACACTGAATACAAAAGTACATTATTTTTATTTCCATACTTTAAACTGTGGAAAACAATGTAATTTGCAAAAGGAGAACGTTTTTCACAAATGGCAACACTGAAAGCTTCTTTTAACAGGTGCACTTCAGCATGCAAGCAGTAACTAAAACCTATTTTCTTCTGGTTTTGTTAGAAATTTAGGCCCCTCCCTCCATGGACTCCCTCCATATCTGCTCTGACATCATCAGAAGAGGGAAATGAAGAAGATGAATTGAATAAGCAGGAAAAAGAAGATTTGGAAACTAAGACAGAATCAAATATTAAAGGCTCTCAACGCAGTCAGTCTGCATGTGTGTTCCTGCTGGCTACAGACCTTCATATGGAGCTAGACATCATTCACCACAGGGCTTCCCTCAAGTTACTGCAGCTAAATGCAGGTCAGACTCACTGCCACACTGACAGATGTACTCATTGGGGGTTCTTAGGAATGAAGTCTTTGCCGGCATTGAGTTTCTGTTTAATTTTGCATTGATGGAAACTGTGATATTTTCTAATCCTGCACTTGCTGGTTTACAAACAGAAGTTGCAATCTCTGACAGTAAATCATGATTAGTTAGTGTGAATGTTTTGAAATAATATTGTTCTATCTAGTATTTGCCAAAAAATCATGCCTAATTGTAGACACAAATAATGGGTCTAAATATGATAATTTGCTCTGAGACTGTTGGTTGTGTCTAGTTGCAGAATCTGAACTGTTGGATCGGATCAACAAGAACAAGGTGTCCAAAGCTCTTTTTCTGATCCAGAAAGCCTTGCTGGTGCACAAGAGCACGGAGCCAAATAACAACAACCAAACCAAGAGTCTGCTAGAGGTTACACATACACACATTCACACTGTACCACACATGTAATGTAAAGCACCTGATATATCTCATACCACCTACTGGTATATTTCTACATGCACCACAGTAATATGCATAGTAATCTGCAAATGTGTACATGTACTGTGTATTTGTTTGAAAATACACTCTTTAATACGCCTTTGAATAGAACATGATTACTCAATTTCTGCACACACTGTATGAGAGGATCATATGTATTGCAGTGTAATAAATATTCAACTGGTTTGTCTGTGTGCTCGTTTCAGGAGGCATCTACCCTGATAGAGAAAGCAGGTGTGGAGGAGAGAAAACGGTTTGTCTCCACCACTCGTAAGATTCCAGCTGAGAATAAAGACAAAGGGATGAGAGAGGAAGAAGAAAACCCCCCACCTGCCCCCATCCTACTGTCACGCACTGATCACTGCTTAACCTTTACCCCAGCACCTTATAACTTGGAGGGACAAGTGAGATTTGAATTTACTAATTTAACAAGAAGCAACTAATCCAACACAGTTTTTATACTTTCAAACATTCTCTTCCTTCTTTTGTTTTTTTCCAGGTGTGCTGGTACCAGCTCTGTGGACGCGCAGCTGAGGGCATTAACCAGAAAGTCCGTCTTGGAGACTGTAGCCTGCCAGGAACTGGAAATATGGTGCAGTTTATCTCTTTCACAGAAGAGTGTCAGGTCCTGTCTGACGTTTTTTTGTCATTTTGGAATGAGATGGTTTGTGCCCATAATATTAGGTCTGATTTTGTATGTTTAAAGGTACCAGCATTATCTGGTGAGTGCACGCTGAGGGTGGAGGGGCTGGAACGCAACCAGAAGTATGTATTTGCTGTAGCAGCCTACAACAGCGAAGGCAAGCTACTGGGCAACGCTATTGGAGGGACAACATTCCCACTGCTGGCATCCATGCCGGTACCACTGCTCTCCACATGGGCTCACCTGGCACAGGTACACTACACACAAGTGAAAACTGTGGAGTGAACACTACACCTCACCACACATTGTCCTGGTCCACACAGATGTTGAGATTTAGTGTAGAGTAAGAGTCTGTGAGTGTTACAAGATCTAACACTGACACAAACATTTTTTTTCATTGTTGGGATTTTGGCCCATTTCAAACTGATGGACACCTTCATGCTGATGCCCACAGAGCAGCAGGAGAAAAAGCACAATTATGGTTGTAGCTTTTTTTTCCCTCCTCAGGTGGCGTTTCAAACAGAGCAGTATGTTGCAGCAAAAAGAGCCTGCAGGGAACTGTGGAGCCACTATACTTACCTCGAGCCTGGGTCTCAAAGCACCCAGGATAGACTTGCCACCACAGGGTGAGGAGGGAAACAGATACACATCCACACAGTTCAAGCCAAGGAGTTTGTATTTGGCTGCATTTGCTAATCTCCTTTTACTCTATCCCTGTTCCCTATACCTAAGATTACATATCCAGACCCTGCAACGCTCCTCTCCTCACCTGTGTCAGTTGTTCCTCACTTCTGTCTTCATCGAGACAGAGATCAACATTCAGCAGGGATCGCTCTACTGTGACTCATTCAGTGTCAATGGACCGTTTATCTGGGAACAGGTAAAATGATCTGGATAGAGAGATGAGTATGAACAGCAAGTATGTGTTTTCCACATGGAATGACTGTAACATATAAAATATGAGGCCAGACAGTTGGGAGGATTGTTGTTAGCTGCATGACAGTATTGATGTAAACAAAGGCTATATTTTTTTAATTAACATGAACATAAACAAACGATATGTGCATGTGCAGGAAGCCAGATTGGCAGAGTGTGAGCGAATGCTGGTGGCCATGGACCTGGCAATGTGGTTGAATGATGGCAGTGCTGCCGTACAAGCTGTAGTTAGCTGTTACGGCCTCTTGGCACCTCTAATCTTCCATCAGATCATGTGTGACCCTGTGTTACAGGTATGCAAAACCTCATTCATGCGTAATATTCTGTCTCACAAGGACCAACTTTACTTTGTTAACATTGTAACAAGCTGTGAATAATTAATAACTACATGTCTTTATGCCTCTGTCTGTGTTCTGATGATCAGGTGCTGAAAAAATGCCTAATAGTTTTGGAGGACAATGCAGGTCTTCTCAAACAGAAATGGACTGGAAACACCTCAGAGTCATTCATGCACATGATAGCCTGCATCACCTACTACCTGTCAAAGGTGTGTCTTCATGTGTATATGTGCAGTTTATACTTTTTATGTGCATGCACATGATAGAAGTTTCAGTACTCTTGAAAATGTGTGCGAGAGCTGCATGCTAGAAACTACCATTAATTCATGGTTTGCTTTTATTTTGGCAAAAATATGGTCCCAAAGAAAACTTTTTGTATGATCACATTTAAAACCATGTGTCATTCAATTAACATGTCTCCCACCTTTTTCTAAATTACTATGGCCTCTGCAAAAATTACTTAAAAACATTTTTCTCAGGTTTTACTATATTCACTATTTAGCAGATGCATTCATTCACAGTGACTTACTATTTCCACAATTCCCAAATGTTAATGAAACAGGAGCCTTGCACAAAATAGCTTCTCACCCTTCATTCTCTCTGACAAGGCATCACGTATGCTCAAGGATCATCTGATGGCCTCTGTGGTGACGGGCTGTGGCCGCAGGCTTCTCCAAGAGGTCTATGGTGCCCAGCTACAGATCAGCAGATTTGCCAATGAGGCAAGAACCTAAACACGATTCCCAATATATTTTCTATACATTTTTAGTGATGTTTTGATGTTGATTTATTTTGAATATACACCAACTCTTTGTGTGTGTGTGTGTGTGTAGTCTAAACCAGATCATGCTATCAAGGGTGAAATGAAGATAAGTCTTCAGCTGAAGGCACTGCATTTGAAGAACAAGAAAAGAATCACATCTGAAGCAGCTCTCACAGCAGACAATGGTAACATACACAAACACAAAGTTTTTCAGATTTTTAAAAAATCATTTATTTTGGAAAGAAGGTGGTGTTTATAGAAGTGTACAATGTCTTACCTTTTTTCAGTTATTAAAGCCATGTTTATTGAAAGTATGCAAGGCAGGTTTTATTTTATAGTTTATTTTGAAATATACATTTTAGTCTGCTGTTTAATAATGAGTACTGAGTACTAAAAACGTGATCATCAAAACTATTACTATCATATAACACATGTGTGTCAGGCTGTTCTGTGAGCAATTACTATGTCAGTAATAGATAATGTCGCAGTTACACCTGATCCAAATAGTATTTTTTTTCAAAGCTCCACACAGTATATGACTGCCTTTCCTTTGTAGTGATTTTGCGCCCAATGACTGGCTGTGAGGATCCCACCATATTGTATGATCTGATCGCCAACAGCACATTAACAGATGCCTATCAACATCGTAAGTGGCAACACTCATATACTTCTTTGTAATGAATAATTAGTGTTGGTCATTCACACCTGTGTTTTTGTGTGTATGTTTTTCATAGTGATGAAGTTCAGATGCAAGCCATATTTTATTGAGTTTGCAGCCCTACTTCTGCAGAGAACCATGGAAGAAGGGCATCCAGGCCTCGTGTTAAAGTGGAGTCAGGGCATTTTTGAATTTCTTTCCAGGTGTGTTTTTTATTCTACACATCTTTGCTCATTTAAAATGATGCATGATCAGTGTGTTCTTTCATACAGATTATTACTGTTATTGTCAAAATGAAACAATACAGTACTGTCCACTTGGTCATACTGTGCTTTATTATAGATAGTAGCTGTTTTGCCTGCGCTGATAAGGACTTGACAGTATGTGAATGTTCTCTCTTTGTCAGGCATGACAAGGTGATGGGACTGCCCACAAAACGTTTGGAGGGAAAGAGTCAGAGTAAAAGGAGTGTTCAGGCAGGAAATGAACAACCTCAGGTTAAAATACAAATATGCAAACAAATACCATAAATATACAGCACTTGCAGGTACAAAATACATACAATATTCTGAACAACTGTGTCATACTAAGATAGTCTGTGTTTGTGTCTGCGCTTATGTAGAACTGTTTCAAGAGATACTGTACAATTGCTCTCTTAAACCTGCTTCATGTGAGCACACAAAGAATCAGTCTTTGTTATGTGGAACAGTGTCCTGTTTTCTGGTATTGTACAGTTGTACTGCCCGGATCTACTATGTAGCCGTATGTTGTATAAATTCATTGTAGATTGCTCTTTAAGTTTAGTGCCTAATTTTTACTGTAGACACACACATCACAACATCCTCAGGGCAGTAGCAATGTACCCTAACCCCAACCTACTTGAAAACAGGTAAAAAGTGCAGTAAATGGAATGCACTGTTTAAAGATTTGCAGCAAAAATATTTGCACTGTTTGTTGCTTTGTCTTAATATAAAATATAAATTCTAAATTCTGCTTTTTGGAGCAGAACAAGAACACACCTTCTCATGATGATACAAGGAAGAAACTAAAGCAGAAAATGCCACACAGCATGCTTCAGAGAGTGAGAACTAACAGGTACAGTGTATATTTGTTTGTGTGTGTGTCTGTGTGTTGCCGATGTTTGTGTGGATTAGTGTGTTATTACACATGAGCACTGGACTTCTCTCCGTGCGTTCGTAGAGAGATGCAGGCTGTGGAGAACCTGCTAACCACAATGTCATCTGTGGTGCAACGGCACAAGAAGCAACTTCAGCTGAGGAACTTGTGCTGTGAGGAGAGAGTGTGGAAGTCTCACCTCAACTACAGTGTGGCTCAAGCCCATTTAGCACTGCTTTACGAGGGCCTGGACCAGCTGCATGAAGGAGTCTTTCAGCACAGGTTTTACTGCTTTACTTCACCTTTTCTGTGTTAAGACGCAAACTGTTGACAACTGAACTGATCTGCTCTGAGATGGATTGCATTTAATTAAAGACATTTAGTGTTGCTTTTTGTATCTGAGGTCAGATCTTGTATTTTCAGTCTTGCTGTGATTAGAGTTAATGTAAATTATTCTTCATATATGGTAAATTCATAACATTATGTTCTGTACGTGCTTTGTTTTAGATACAGCAAGTTAAATCCCTTGTGTTTCTCTCTGGCCTACTCTGGTGTCCTGGTGCGGAGCAACTCACAGCGACAGCAGTCTGCTAAATATGAGGTTGTCTCAGAGGGAGATTCTGCTCACTCTGGTCTTAGGGAATGTGTGGATTCACATAAAGACAGGAGCAAGAAGGGGGGTGAGGAAAATGACGCGCTCTGAAAAACAAAAGAACTGTCGCCTGATGTATGTTTCATCACTTGTCGCAACCTTTTCTTCCAGTGGTCAGAGTTGATGACTCTGTCACAGAGGAGAGTTGTGAGGAGGGAGAGGAGTCCTCTCAAACTGTGGAACAGAAGATTGAGATGCACAGACACAATGCTGCCTTGCTGCTGGACTCACTTAACAGAGCAGCTGTACATCTCCGAAGAGCCATGGTACTAAACACATATATGAATATAAATGTGATGATTTAGTGTGAATCCAGGCTTTGTTAACTTTGTCTGCACAATGTGTTCCATTGTACTTATGATTTTACTTTCAGAATTTGGCCTCAATATTTTTGATTTAATGTGTGTATTTTTCATATTTTCCAGGTGTTAGCCCATCGTGGCAGCCACTGGACCACTCTGCTGCGTGTATGTCAGACTGTGTGGGACCAAAACCACCGAATCACTGTCCTAGTCCAGGGAGCTGCTCGGGTTGAACCTCCCTCCCCAATCACAGCAGACCAATTACACACAACCTTCACCCCAATACTGGTGCTGGCTACTGACCTAATCATGGATATGATGAACAGACTAGGGGTAAGAGTCCCATGCACTACACATACATAGCTGCTTGTTTAAAAAACTCACACACATAATCATTCCTTTCTGAAAAATTTGCAAAAAATTTTTTAGATTGCAAAACGTGTTGCATCTATAGGTTGCCAATGATTGCTATGGTTATCACAGTCTTCATCTTGTCATCTGCGCAAAACCACATTTACAGCTACAAAGGGAAAGTGATTTTCATCTTCATCTTTGTCACTAGTTGTGGAGTTTGTATGACAGCGACTTGACTGAAGAGGAACTAGAGTCCAGTCTCCAGTTCTCAGCCCCACTGGATGACAGCACCCAGGTGGACCTGCGTTGGGTTCGCACCTTGGTGTTGCACACTCTGGAGCACCTCCATGACAATGGCAAATGGGAAAGTCTGGCCCACTTTGCCTTAGTTTTCAACTCATACACACGGTGAATATGAATATATGAATATAATTCTACAAAACACAGAGTATTTTGCAATCATAAAGCTACAAGTGCAGCTAAAATTTATTTGTAAATAGATTTATATCATAACTTTAAGAGGGACAGAGATTAGATAAGATTAGATGGTTCTTATCATTTAAGGGAATTTGAGTGAAGCTTTGGAATTTGAAGACTTTTTGAAGACGCTTGCCTGCATCTTTATGTCCATCCCAGGGAACGTTATGCGTTGATCATAACTCCTCTCCTAGTCCATGCTCAGAGGAAGCTGTTAGAAAGGATAAGTTCTTTTGGAGGACCTGCAGTCCCACAACCACACCATATCAAGACACAGAAGGTCACTGGCAAAGAGGTAGCACATACAACACAGAGAAACACTTTCAAGTATAGCGAGGAAAACAAAGCCAAGAAATTGTTTCATAGAACTATACCATAGAATATAGAAAATACTATAGAATCTATAGAAGAATAGAATATACTATAGAATCTAGAAAATTCACATCATGTGTTTTTGCCCTATTGAAAGTGTAAAAATTGATTTATTTATCACCTTTGCGTACATTAACACACTGTGAGCATTGTGCTGTATGTGAGTTTATTTGGTGCTTCTTATTCAGGTTACTTACAGAAGCTACGCAGGCTCCCAGCTGCTCAGTGGGTGGACCCTTCACCCTGCTATACAGCAACCGCCCACTTGCAAAAAAGCACTCAGAAACTCAACTCCTCGAGACGTGGCTGATCTGAAAGGTTTGAACAGCCAGCCTCATTGCACGTCATGTCAAAATATTTCAGTTAAAATCAACTCTTTGTAGGCAGTACTAAATAATGATGGTTGCCCTACAATTTAAATTATACAAATATTAAAATAACATCGGCATGATGGAACGTTGAGATAATGTGGTTTGCTTAGTGCAAAATTACTTGGACAGTTTGGACAGGTTGTCTTTGCATTGGTTACGTTTTCTTGAATATATGTTCTGTGTCTAAGGTGCAGAGATACAGAGCTCCATGTCCCTTGTGTGCGTTCCTCTGGATGTAGAAGACACACTGAACTGTTACCATCAAGCTCTTGAGAGAAGACCACATTGTCTTCATGTCTACCAGCACAGTCGCTCATTACTGCTGCTGCTTCTGGCATACACACAGCCTTGTGAGTTCAGTGCTGATTGAGTTGATACACACACTCACATACTCACACAACAACAGTTGAACTCTCACTGTTTGCACTGCTCGTGTCTCTCTCCAGGCTTTGCAACACAGTTGCAGCACTGTCAGAGCAGATGTCTCAGCCATTCTGCGAGCCTGGTTGATTTCAGTCCCATAGTTAAGCCAACCCCAAACATCCAACCGTGCGACCTTACAGAGGAGGACTACAGTACTTCAAGTACTCTCTACAGCCTCCCTATCAGCCCTGACCACATACCGACAGTCACTACAGCATACTCCACCTCCATCAGTAAGAGAGATAGTTTTACTTAAGTGAAGGATCTGATTACTTATTGCTTCTAACGCGTGTGAAAGACTGCCAGGGTCATAAAGGTCTTACTTTTCCTTCCCATGTCTTCTCAACTTTTCTCCAGAGTATCTCCATGCCAACGGTCATGACTCCCTTAGAGTTCTGGCACTGCATGAAATGGGAAACCTGCAGTTTTACAATGGAAACACATGGTGAGAATCTGTTGGCTGAATGTGTATGAGTGTGTGTGTTATAACCCTAACCCTACAGCCTTTTAGTGGGGGCTTTTACCTGCATGATTTTCGTTATTTTCTTAAAATAATTTAATTCCTGTCTGTGTTTTTCCTCCAGGGCAGCACACTCATACTGGAGTAAAGCTGTAGATTGTGCTTTACAGAGCACTGGCACTGTAGAGAAGTGGGATGGGATGTCATTTGGAGGTGGCTCCTTGCAACAAACTCTGAGACGAGCTGGCATTTGGGGATGTCTACAGGCTGCCGGGCTCACTGCTAAGATTGCACAGTAGGTTTCAGTTTAACTGTGCTTTTGTCATGTGTGTTGCAATCATTTACCTTTTAAAACCTACCTGCTAAAGCTGAATGTGTTTTGATCTACAGGTATATCTTAACCTCTGATGTCAGCCAGCGGACAAAATGCTGTCTGCTCTCTGCTCACCTCTTTAAGGTAGCACTTCCAAGGGAAGTATTGATGGTGGAATTGATGGTGGGAGAGTTTTTTTTTCTCTCGTGACTGTAAGTTTTATTGTGTGTGTTTGTGTGACCCACTTCCCCAGTGCGTGCTGTGTTGCTCCCTGGCTCAGCCCCAGGCCGACCTCCAGTATGCTCTTCACAGCATCGGAGAAGAACTGCTCCCTGGAGTCGACCTTTTCTCCGAACCCCACAGGGTTAATCTCGGCACCACTGTAACCAGCCTGAACTTCATCTGCCACTGGCTTTTTGCCACAGGCTACTACATCACGGTACGCACAGTATTGTCTGTTTTTCCTCATTTTGAGCTACAATGTTCAAGATAATTAATTGATTTTGTGTTAAATTTATTTTTTTAATTTCAGCTACTGCCCATTCTCACCCTTTACCTACATTTTGTGGGGACTGTGTGCAGAGATGTGCAACGCACTGTCGAGGGCAAAATACTTAAGGTCAGCATTTTATGTTGTCTTCTAAACGTACATGTAAATGTTTTTTCCTCTCATTGTTTTGGTGGAATTTTCATCCTGGGTTGGTGTTTCCTGCAGATTCGTGCCCTCACTGAACTGTGTCTTTTCACTGAAGCTGTAAAGGAGTTAGTTCAGCTCACACAAGGAACAGGGGTCCTTCTGCCTCATGGACACAACTTCGTCAAAGACAATCTCAAAGTATGAATACACACATATGTTCCCTCTTTGCCTTTTTCTCTCTTGGCCTGTATAGATTGTGTCATGAAAGGTGGTCGAGGACTCAAGTGCATCACACAACTGCTGCTCAGAATAGTCTTAATGAAAATTAGTTAAATCTTAACAAAAACTTAAAGCAAGGTTGGGTCCAAGAATGTGAAAACTCCAAACACAAAAACATCAGCAATGGGCATGACATGACATGACATGACAAGACAAAGGAGCATAGGTACAACATGAACGGGAACGAAACGACATGGACATGAACAAGACGAGAAGACAACAATCTGGCACGGGCAAACTGAAATGAACTGACTTATAAAGACTCCTGATAGGTGATTAGCTGCAGCTGGGAACACAGGTGATAGGATGAGGTGGGAGTGGCTGGGAGATGAGGTGAGGCAGAGGCGGGGTGATAAGGAAAGTACAGAGACCTGAGATGAGAGTCTATGGCAGGTGAATAGTGTCAGACAGAACTTAGACAAGACAAGGGCATGACAAGACTACACATGGCAAGACTGACAGGACTGAAAAATTAAGACATGAACTTAGACACAGAACTAAGACACAACACGTCAGGCAGAGTGTGCATAGAACAAAAAACTAAGGCTGACCAGAACTAACACAGATGCCCTCAGACATTTCCAATTTCCCTCATCTGCTCTGAAATAAGCCCTTTCCCTTCAGGCCTCATCACCTGAGCCCACCTGCCCACCTTCTCGCCTGTTTCCACTTTCCCTCGTCAGCCAGTACTGGTTCATCTCCACCAGTACTCTGTCAGTTCATCATAACTGCTTTGTTGCTTTTTGCTATTTGCATACGAATTTCTGCCTGCCTGCCTCTCCACATTATTGAAATCATTGTTATGTTGTTTTTTTATACATGCCATAATTTGAATAGATTTTTAAAATTGTGCTTACTGTGCAGCCTCTGAAGATGTTCTACAGCAACAAGTCTCTCCTGGACAATGCTGAGGTACCTTCTATATAGAACTCCTTTAGATTTCTAAAGACCTTTCACATCAATCAATCATTCAATGAATAACCATCCTGCCATATTTTGAAATATGTAGGCGTAATTTTCTTTGCTTTTGATCTCCCCAACCGACTCCCTGCTATTTGGCCTTCCTGACACATTAGAAAACATCATTCCAAATTAGCCAGATCAGTCATATTCATGCACAGAAACAAATATACATACACAAGTACTCACACACCCTTCCAGCAGTAGGTGAAAAGTTCTATGTTGACATGTTCTCTGTCCTTGTGTTGCTGTTTCAGCTACATATGTATTTGACATATTAACAATTATCTATACATTTTTTCCAAAAAGCTTTTTACTAAACTTGCTTAGGACATTGGTTTCTTCTGAATGTAATCTCTTCTTCTGTGTGTGGCGCTTGTGGTCAGGCTTTGGAAGAACTTGTGAACTGTGACTTTGCTCCAGAGGTCAACACACTGTATGGATCCACGTTGTGCCACCGACTCAACCTTGCTCGTATTCAACTAGTCCTGGCGCTCAGTCACACCGTACATGGCCCACCTGTGCCAGGTCTGTAAGCAAGAGCACTTTCTTTTCTCTGTTATTTATGCAAGGTTTATTGTTTTGATCATATGACATCTCTGTGTGTTTGAAGTTTATGTGTCTTCTTGGAATAAATATGTCTCTCTACTTTAGAAAATAGAGACAGTTTATCTTCAGGGTACTTGGTAATTTAGTTGGGCAAATAGTTAAAAATCATTTTACAATATTTGGACATGAGAAACCATCTTTAGTCTCATAGGGCTGAAGCCTGTCACGACATTAGGAGAATGCATATGTACTGGTCTGTCAGAGTAAACCTATTGCATTATATTGGTCATTTTCTTCACACTGTGCTGTTCACATTGAAGGAGAAGCTTGCTCGGTGAACTCAGAACACCATGAACAGGACAGACAGGACACTGAGGCCTCCTGTTTGAAGACAGAAAAGCTGCAAGTGCTGACTCTTGATGCAGAGAAGGAGAAGCTCACTCCAGAAAAGATTAAGGTAAGACTTATTTGGGATTATTTAGTAGATCTATAATTTAGGGGTTTTCCACATGCTGTACTTTCTACATTAAAATGTTAGATTCTTGGCACCTTAATGTAAATGTAATTTTTTTTCCCAACTTGTTTGTGTGAACTTAATCATATCTGTTGGCTCCTCTGTTCTAGTTCCTTTTGCTAGAAGCAGCATCTTTTTTGTTGCAATCCACTTCGCAGCAGCTCACGTCTCAGTCCTGTAGTGAAATGGAGAACCTGGAACTGGAAATAGAGTTCAATCTACTAAAGGCCAACCTGTACCAGCAGCAAGGACATGCTGCACTGAGGTATGGTGACCTTGTGTACTGTGTGTGTCTTTACATGTTTATGTGTCTATTTCCTATCTATGCTAACCATTTCAACATCCTCCTTCAGTTCTGAGATGGCAGTTTCATCCTTGGTGCTGCTGCAGACGTCTCCTGTAATCATGAGAGGATCTGTGCCTGGCTCTCAGACACACGCATCTGAGCTCCCACATGTCTGGACTGGAAGTGAAGTGGTACCGTGTTTATATGAATTAGCTGCTGAATCAAATGCGTTGAATTTGGAACAGAACTCATGCTAATGAAATCTCTATCTGTGCACTCTGTGGTGAACACTACAGAACATGACATGGCAAGGTCGCAACCAACAGAACAATGTGCAATGAAACAACATTTTAGAGACAATGTAAAAGTGGCACTTCTGAGTGTGTTAGCAGCTAAATGTGATAATGTCACCTTTTTCATTTTCAGCTTTGACATTGGTAACACAGGTTTCTCTGAGTTTACCTTTTCAGTAACTTGTTCACATAGTTCTGTTTACTGACATTTAGCTCAGCCACATTTAATCTTACATCCAGAATAAACAATTGCAACCAAAATACACTGAACAAAAACCTGATCAACTCTGTGGGAAGGAGATGAGTTGCACTGTGTGAGGCAATAGGCCCACCTGTGCAGTAATCATGCTGTCTAATCAGCATCTTGATATGCCACACCTGTGAGGTGGATAGATCATTTGTCCCCAAGGGGCTGAATAAAGTATCTAACAACCTACCTGTCTACCTTATCGTGGCAAAGGAGAAGTGCTCACTAACACAGATTTCAACAGTATTTGAGAGAAATAAGCCTTTTGTGTACATAGAAAAAGTCTTAGAGCTTTGAATTCAGCTTATGAAAAATGGGAGCAAACACAAAAGTGTTGCATTTATATTTTTGTTCAGTGTACTTTGCACACTTGCCAAGCAACTCTGCAAAACAATTCATATTCACAGTTTTAGTGTTGGTTGAGATTGAGTGACAAAACAGTTTGAATGATGTGGTGAGTGAATACATTTTGTTTAGAGCAATGAAAAGTGATTCATTGTTTAGTCTATGCTGACTTTAGTTGTGCTCATGGAAAAATTTGAAAAAGTGAAATTATTTTTGAGAATTGTGTGTTACCAATTGTACATAGACTATAAACTATGCACATAACCAGACTGTGGCAGTAGAATGGTGATTGATTGTATGTAGTGTGTATGCATATGCTATATCCCGTCTACAGGTCACCAAAGGTTGCAGTGAGTCAAACCTCCTGCACGGGGACTGTTACAGAGCAGTTGAGGCCAGTGAGAGAATTGGTGTTAATCTATGGCTGCGTTGCCGCCTAGCTCTGATCCATAGCCTCGTTGCACAGATCCCTACCACTGCGAGCCGTTTCCCAGGTCTGTTCATGAGTTGTGCTGTTCCTTCTCTTTTTCTGAGTGTTTTATTCTAGGCTAAAACAGTTTGAGTAATATCATAAAAAATACACGTCAAAATAAATTTGCAATCTTTCCTCCTAGACAAAATGCTACTTGGTGTACACTTAAAAACACATGAAAAACTAATTAATCTTGTTCCTTCACATTGTTTCACACAGCAAGGCTTGGTATGTTATGCCCATAGTGCCATACGTTTTGAATATTCAGCACCTTCAAGTGGCTAGCCAATAAAGAAAAATGGAGTTGTCATTAGCTGCACATAAGTTAGTGATAGAATGAAGAGTATTAGATACTAAATGTGTATGTGTATGCATATAAATGTGTGTGTGGGTTGTGTTGTGTTTTGAAGGTAAAAACATCAATGAGGAGGCAGCGCGGGTGTTACAGCAGGGTCTTGATGAATGTGCACGATGGGGAGACCTTGATAATCAAGCCCTTTTGATGGTGGAAAGTGCAAAGTTGGAAGCACAAAGAGGCAAAATTGATGACAGCATGGCAATGCTTCAGGTACCAATACACGCACACACACACACACACACACACACAAACCTTTTGTTTGTTTATTTTGATTTGGCAAAAAATTGACTATATGCCATACCAGCCCCGCAATTTCAGTAATGCGATACAGAACAATTCCTAGTTACGGTACCAGTATGGCCCATACCAGCCCTGTGTGATCAAACATTTGATCTACAGACAGAATCTTCTTGTCTGTCAGCCACATGATCCATTGCGCCACTATGCCTAGCATGGTTTTAGCTCTGACTATCCATCGTACTGCTATTTTATTTGTATGACTTATGTAAATTAAGTTCACCCACAGACAGTCAAGTTCCATACAAGATTTTTCTAATGCTGCTTTTCATAATCCTAAGGGACAAATTGAGTTTTTTCAAAGAAAGATAAAGATTAAAAACAACAAAAGCTTTATGACTGTTTGCATGTGCATGTGAGTAGGAGGCTGTGAGCCTGCTGTCAGGACGGACATGCATGCCACCAGGATCCAGTTTGACTCTGGCTCGGGCCACTTTGCTGCTCAGTGACCTAAGAGGAGTTCAGAGCATCACACTTCTGAAACTGACACAGAAACTACTGAAGAAGCAGGTAGACAAACACATATGCATGCACAAGCACATATTTACTTATTTGGTACCAGTCAGTAATGAAAACGTAGACAAAGCTTAGATCATTAATATTTCATGCTCTTTCTCCATGTCTTTCAGCTGTGTGTTTTTGGTCAGAATGTGGTGCTGAATGATGGAAAAATGTGTTTCTCTCCTCCTGAACCAACCAACATCTACCTCCCTCACCTCAACATCTTGGATCAGGCCACTTTGCAAATTGGTAAATCAAGAACTTGAGACTGTTTTTTAGCACTTTTTGCAGCAGCCCTGTGAGTCTGTACTTGAAGCAGCTTCTCACTATTTATATGTATTACTTGTTCCAGTACCCTATCTTGCACTGTTTTAGCAGGTGGCATCCTGGATACCAGTGCTATGGAAATGTCAGTACCTGCCCTGTCATCACAGTCCACTTCCAGACAGCAGTTGCACCTGTCCATCCACACTGAGAGAGATGCTCAACCACCAGTTCCTTCTTTGAGTAACTCAAGCACATCCAGTCCTGCAAGCCCTCCATGTTCAGCCGGACAGCCAGAATAGAATGACAGCCATGTTTTGAACTCATGGCTGGATGCTGAAGTGGACAGAGGACCACATACATGGTCTGTGTTTCTGTTCCTGTGGTGTTTGTTACGTTAATATGTTCAAGAAAAGTAATAAAGAATTCTGAACCTTTTGTCTCGTTAAACAGTGTAAAACTATGTTCACTAAACCAAAACAAACATTTTAAATGAAAAACTGGTTCAATCAAAAACTTCAGTGCAGATTCATTAGATCCATAAGATACAAAGATGGTAACAGAAGAGCTGAAAAGACAATTATGAGCTAAAGAACATAGATTATTTTACAAACTTGTCTTTTCAGAGCCACAACACAAACAATTAAAGATAAGAATCCTGCTGTGTGGAATAAACAGGTCGATACGAGAAACTCTGAACTGACAGAAGAGTCAGAAAATCTGCTGCTGATGTGAAGCTTTATTAACTGGCTGAACATGTTTTGAACCAGACCTCGGTTTGATTTCATAGAAAAAGTTTGAATTACAGACATTTCAGTTGATTAATTTGAACAGAGAACATTTAGAATATCAGTTGTGTTTAATCTATTGTGTAAAATGTACCAATGTTTCATCTGGATGTTCTGAACTTCAGCTCAATGGCAACTGAACACTGAACAGACAAGTCTGCCTCCTGATGAAATACAAAGAGAAACTCATCGACCCTGTTGATGAATTAATGCTATTGACATGTTTTAATCAGGAAGATACAACTGTGTTCCTGTTGTTGATGTTAGAATGTTGATATTAGAAATAAAATGCACATCAAAGATACAGAAGCAGATCGTGCATAAAGCGTCAACAATAAGTGACAGTCCAACAAATATGAGGTGGTTGAAAAGTAAAGTGTGAGGAAACTGATTCCTGTTGAGGATATAACACCGAACATTGGCACTGAACTGCAGAAGAAAACATGGGACAGATGGAGCTTCAGGCCTGTTTGAACATTTCTGCTGGAGACAAAATTAAAACAGTGACCAGCAGTGAATCGAGCAGAACATCGTAACTAAATAAAACATGTAAATTCAGGGCCAGACGAAGCAGCTGTGACCTGCAAGTGTGTAGACTGGAGGAATTTGTGGGTCACAGGAAGCCTCGAGGGGACGACGATTGGGAACAAATAAAGCGACTGCTGTGACAAAGTGGAGATGAAGATGGGATAAACAGTGAAACTGGAACTGAGGACACAAGAGGATTTGAAAGGAAAAGAAAGTGAAATAGTTATTCAAGTGATTCTAGTAAGTTCAGAAAAAGAGGTAAGAGGAGACAAAGGTTGACAAGATTCAAGAATGTCAGTGTCATTCAAGGCCGACTCTTCTCAGCATGTTGCAGGTGTGTGAGGATTCAGACAGTGACTCGTGTTTGACTGTTAAGGGAGAGCGTGAACCTCGAGCGTGTTACCAGATGAGGCCACACGAGGGAGCTGCTCTCAAGTGTTTCTACTGAGGAACATTGACATGTTGCTGAATAAACAAGATTCTAATTCTAGACAACAGACAATTATTCACATATCAGCAAACCAACAGTAAGAAAATCTTTGCTACTTATAAGTTATAATAGTTAAAATAATATAAGTTAAAAATTAGAAATCTGCACTTGACTCTGCAGTGACAGTTTAGTTTAAACACTATGAGGATTTCGTGCCTTTAGTTCGGTGTGGTGGCTCTGAAAAGAGCCGTTGTTGTTGCTGGTTGTTGAGCGGGTGTCTTAGCCTCCGAAGCCGTACAGGGTGCGGCCCTGCCTCTTAAGAGCGTAGACCACGTCCATGGCGGTGACAGTCTTCCTCTTGGCGTGCTCGGTGTAGGTGACGGCGTCCCGGATCACGTTCTCCAGGAAGACCTTGAGCACCCCACGGGTCTCCTCGTAGATGAGGCCGGAGATACGCTTGACTCCGCCACGACGGGCCAGACGGCGGATGGCGGGCTTGGTGATGCCCTGGATGTTGTCACGGAGAACTTTACGATGACGCTTAGCGCCTCCTTTACCGAGTCCTTTGCCGCCTTTTCCTCTTCCACTCATGTTTACACAGTGCTTTACCCTTACAGAGAAAAACTGATGCAGAAGTGGTTGTGAGCTGCGGTGTTATATCCTGCCTGCGGACGTAATGGAGGACGAGTTGAAGATCAGCTGAACGGCAAAATGTGCCAGAAACGGTGACGTCACCTCCCCAGAGTCAGGAAGTGTCGTTGCAGTTTTCTGATCTTTAAACCTCAACTTTTCCAAACACACGACTTTTTATTGTTCGAAGGATCTATCGATTATAATTCAATACATATTATACCCAATACATACACTTATATACGCACAAATACATACTAACACACGTTTACATACACGTACTTTTAGTTTTTTCCACTTTCTAAAACACGCATCATGGTTGATATGATCAGCTAAAGCTGCTCTGACGTCATTTCAAACATTGGGAATGAACTCCTCTGGATCATTCCAGAATTGGCGGACATTTTGGCTTCCAAATTCTTGAAAATAAACCTTCACTTCTGCTACATATTCATCAATAATAGGTAATAAACTATCAAAAGCTCGATTAGCTCAGCTTACAGATAAATGGTACAATTTTTCTCACATGATTTATTTGGTGTCTACAATACTTTGTGCAACGTTACTCATATCACAGTAACAGGGTTACAAATCCATCCTAATGTTTGCTTTCTCTCAGGAGTAGAAGCTAGCTGCTTAGCTAGCTGTTACTGCTGAGGAAGAGGACAAACGTACCTATGAAAATAAGTAAAGAAAAAATTTTAAAAAAATTGTCTTATTCTGATTATAGGCATAACAGGGTTGCATGGGGTAAAGTGAGACATTCAATCAAGGCTAACTATGTTATAAAAATATGAAAAATAGAAGAGAGGACATATCTTTGCTCTACTCATTCTTTTGGAAAACTGTTTGATGATGTCAAGTCCAGCATATCATGTGATTCACTGCTTTCTTCTTCTTCTACCATGCTAAAAAGGCTATAACAGGGTTGCGTCCATGTTGGGGGAAACATGTTCCATGAATAATTATTTGAAATATTATGTTTATTAAAACAAATGTTCCCACAGCTACAAGAGACAGCAATGAAACAAATAATACCAAAAAAATGAAATTTAAATTTCATTTTAACTGTTTTATTTGAAATTCAATTTGGTCATTAGGGGGAAGGGACAAGAGAAAATGGCATTTTAGGGGTTACTCCAGACTTATTTGGTATTTTTAAAACTATTTTCAAGCGTTCTTCTCTTTTAGATTTGCTCTCAGGACAAGTAATTTACTCAAAAATTGCATGTTTTATTATTTTGTATGTGGATTATTTAAAATTTGATGGGTGGGATGTAAAATTTCCTCCAATTCTGGAATGACCCCTCTACCAGCTCTACCCCTGCCTGAGTGACAAAAGAAACACTCGTTAACTGGTTCTTTGCTCCGTCACGAGCGTCCACATCAGCGTCACTGCTGTTTTTCAGTGGTGGATAAATGGGATTCTGTTTCCTGGTCACGTGTCTTCAGCTGGATGTGATTTGTATAATATAATTCATCCTCTTTACATCAAGAAATGGATCATATTGATTTTACTCAGGTTTCTGCTGAAACTGGTCTCGTGTCTAACTGAAAAGGTTGTGATCGTAGCTTCAAAATCCGTTTAACACATGGAAACAACGTTCAACCACTACATATGTTGATTATTCATGAGTTTTGTTGAACCTCGGCTCTTTACCAAACGGGTGAGTGGCTCTTAAAAGAGCCGTTGTTTGGGTGTTTGGAGACGGCAGGTCGGATCACCTACTCCCAGTAGAACGCGAGATCTACTTGGAGCTGGTGTACTTGGTGACGGCCTTGGTGCCCTCGGACACGGCGTGCTTGGCCAGCTCACCGGGCAACAGGAGGCGGACGGCGGTCTGGATCTCCCTGGAGGTGATGGTGGAGCGCTTGTTGTAGTGAGCCAGGCGGGAGGCCTCGCCGGCGATACGCTCAAAGATGTCGCTGACGAATGAATTCATGATGCCCATAGCCTTAGAGGAAATGCCGGTGTCGGGATGGACCTGCTTCAATACCTTGTACACGTAGATGGCATAGCTCTCCTTTCTGCGAGTGCGACGCTTCTTGTTGCCTTTAGCGACGCTCTTAGAAACGGCCTTCTTGGAGCCTTTCTTCGCAACCTTAGCTTGTTCGGGCATTTTCGTTCTCTTCAGAGTTCCTTCGACGGATGTTACTGCATTGTCGAATCGCTTGATTTGTACGTGCTCGATGCAAATAGAACTGTGCTGTTCCTCGTACAGGATTGGTTGAGTCTTCAAAGTGACTGAGCATGCGCCAAACAAGCAACAGTTAAGCAATCCTGTACGAGAGGTGAAGGAAGACTTTCAACTTCACAGATTTTAACAGTTAAATGTATTCAAATCAGTTCGTTACTTCAGTAAAAATACTGATACTAACTTCGTCACAAAAATGCTGCTTTTAACATGTCTCTTAAGTTAAAGGTAGCACACTGAAAAAAAGTATGTTACAAGTCCTGCATCGAAAATGTTTGCTTTGTTTGTTGTTTTAGTTATTTCACTAATTACGAAAATGAATTGATTTTCAAGTAATTGATTTAAATTTAAAAAAAGAAAGAAAAAAAGAAAAAAAAACATGTTTCCGCCCGGTCTCGAACCGGGGACCTTTCGCGTGTTAGGCGAACGTGATAACCACTACACTACGGAAACAGCCATGACAATGAGTACTTCAGGGACCTACAGAAATTTAGCAACGCTCCAGATCCAGAGTTATTTCTACTAGAGTGTCACCGTGCGGAGTAAAAGTTTGCGTGTAAGTGTGATCCTGACGTTTGTGTCACCTTCACGTACTTCGATAAACATGCATCATTACTACATTCTCATTTTAACTGTATAAAACAGTAAAGTTCTGTTTAACTTGAGAGCTGTTTTTTGTGTGTGTTGAAAATTAAAGTAATGGAACACATTTTCATAAGAACTAATATCTCAGACAAAATGTGTTAACAGATTTGATTGATGTAAAAATGTGTTTCCGCCCGGTTTCGAACCGGGGACCTTTCGCGTGTGAGGCGAACGTGATAACCACTACACTACGGAAACTGACATATAGAGCAAAAAGGCTGTTTTTAACAAATATCTGTTGATACACATTTCTGTACTACTACTACTACTGGTAGTAGTAGTTTTCTTTTATTCTTGCGTGTATTTGTGTCTCAGTTCTACTGAACAGATATTTCACCTCAAACTTCTCACATGGTTTCATTTCATTTACTGTTTCAGGCCCAAAGTGGAAGAATTGTACATTTCCCCCCCGCAAAATAAAATAAAATAAAATAAAGAGTTTGAGAAAAGTCCAAAAACTGAAAAAAGATTTGTTTGTCTTTTGTTCTTTTCTCTCCATGAATCCTGTGTTGTCCCTCAGGTTTATCTGTGACCTCTGGAGGGGCCCAACTTCACAGGTTGAACCACTGGGCTCTAATAGTGATGCATCAGGATCAACAATCTAATAATGTGACAGAGAATCAGACACAGGAGATTTTACTGCACAAGCAGGACTTTACTACATGAAGACTATAGTCTATAGTCTATAATAGTACTTTTGGTACTTTTACATAATGGAGTACTTCTTCCCCTCCACTGGGAAACTTCCCAGTACTCCCATGTCAGACTCGGTATCAGCACCAGTAGTAGTAGAAGTATGACTAGTTGTATCAGTAAGTGGTCAGTTTTAAAGAAACCGTGCAATGGAAGAATTCCCCTCACGACTGTTTCTCAACAGTGCAGAAGGGGAAACACCGGGTTGAATTCTTCCTGTTTGTACAAACTGACTCCGTCCTTCCACACAAAACACAGGTTTTATTTCTGTAGCTTCTGTGATGCTGTTTGTGTCACTCATGTGGGCTTTCAGTGGAGCTTTCAGCTTCAACTTGTGATTTCCAAAACTTTTGTAACAGGCAGACAAAGAGGAACGAAAACAGTGTAAAAACAATCACAAACAAACCCACACTTCCTCCACTGAAGCCTCTGAGAATAAAAATATATTAGTTTGTGTTTATATTTGTTTTGTTCAGATCTTAAATGGTCACCAGAGCTGATGAAGGAGAAATAATTCAACAGCCGATAAACAAAGAGATGAAATCATCTGCTGTGTGTGTGTCACAGTGAAGGTGTTTATATAAATGATTTCCTTCTCATGACATGTCCAGGGTCACATTAATGTCACTGAAGGAGCAGCTGATGACTCAGAACTCGTCCCACCACATACTTGCCTGCTCTGTTTGCGTTTCCTGGAAAAAATGTGATATCGTGCAATTATAAAAAATAGAGGTGAACAGTGGTGAAAGAAGTACTCTGATCGTTCACTGTCTGGATGTAAAAGTACCAGCACCACAACTAAAAATAATCCATTAAAAGTAAAGGTTCCTCATCCAAAATCCTACTAAAGTAAAAGTACAAATGTCAGTACTGATGCATCAGTGTTCCTGTTGGAGCTTCCAGGTGGCACTAGTTTTAACTACATTATAAACAGTCAGCTGGTTTAGTTCAGTGGTTCAACCTGAGAGGTCGGGCTCCTCCAAAGGTCACCAGTTAAATCTAAGGGGTCGACACAGGATTCTCGAGGCCCGGGCGAGAACAAGTTTGAACTATCCAGTTATTGTCATTGGGGTCCTGTTGCTACAGGAAAAACAACAGGATCTTCAAAGTCAGTAGGATTCATAATGATGATGGCTCATTTAAAAAATACCGACTTCTCCTTTTCCAGACACCGTGTGTCTATTTGACAATTGAATGTAGCATTGAAACAGGAAACTCATGCTAGAATTTGTTGTGCAGGCATCACCACATTTCAGAGGGAAATATTGGACTTTTTCTCAGTTCCAGCCACTGCTGCAAATTTGATAACGACAGCTACAGCTATTATTATTCAAGTTCATTATTATTTTTATTTTTATTAGACAAATGAAAGCAGCAGTATTTCCTTGTTTCTCTTTCTCTGTGATGAAGTTATATGACACATGTAAAGAGGAACTGACTCTTGTTTTAAATTGATGACATGCTGTACACACACACACACACACACACACACACACAGAGTATATAAGGCTTGTGTTGACTGCACTTCACCTCAGACTGGCCAGTTCAGTGTGTCAGAATGGAGGAGACCTACGTCAGGCATGTGGAGCTGCTGGGCTTCGAGAAACGCTTCTTCCCGAGTCAGCACTACGTAAGGCATTTACTCCACAAATACTAATTCTGATGAAAAAGAAATTCTATAGATTTAAAGAAATTATTGTTGATATGATCTGCAGTACTGTCTGCAGTAAACAAAACTCTAGTCTTAACAATAACCGATCTTGTTGTGTTTGAGTAGAATTTAGCATGTTTTGGTATCTGTCCGTGCAGGTCTACATGCTGATGGTGAAATGGAGCGACCTCTCTGAGAAGCTGATCTACAGGACATATCCTGAATTCCATACCTTCCACGTGAGTTCCTCTGTGCTACAAAATAAAAGCTCCACTGATGTGAGCAGCTCAGTGGGTAAAAACATCAGTCTGACCTGATTCATAACCAACCTTCTACCAACAAAGTCAACCAAATATCTAAAGTGAAACAAACATTTTTGAAGTTGTTTTCAAAAATGTGTGTGTTGTGTTTCCATCACAGAAATCACTGAAGGAGATGTTTCCCATCGAGTCTGGTCAAATAGAAAAGAAGGACAGAATCATTCCTTCATTACCAGGTAAAAAAAATAAGACTGTTCTCTGTCTTTACACTGTTTGAATGTAAAAGAGAGCAGATTGTGTCACTTTCCATCAATATTTCTTTTCCTGCTTTACTCTTGCTTCAGTATTTTGGTTTTGCTGAATGTCATTCTGTTCAATCAGAATCACAGACCAGGATAAAAATATAAGTTTGAAGTAGATGAGGCTTTTTATAGACAAGAGTAAACTTAATTATATTCTTTCAGCTCAAACCCTATGCAGGCTGTGATTTTCTTTCAGGAAGCACCTGTGGTTATCAAACACAACTGAATGCGCTTCTGCTTTTAAATTTAGTGAAGCAGCTGAACAAAGTTGAGTGAGGCTGAAATCACTATGTCAGAAAGTGCAGTGTTTTTGTAGCTTTTGAGCAGCAGATCAAGCTGAATATACAACAAAGACAAGACAAAACAGGACCTGACAAGAAAAGAAAAGCGGGGTATCAGCTCAGGGCTAAGCTAACTCCATTTTGACTCCAGCTCCATAATTAACACACAAACATGAGACTGATATCCATTGTCTGATCTCACTCTCATACAGAAAAACATTTGACACGTTTCTTATTGTGTGAATTTTTCCTTTAAGATATCTACTGTGGACCAAAGATAAAACTGCTGGGAATTTTCAACTTTCATTTGACTCACAAACTGAAGATTTCCTCCTACTGAAGCTTTAATATCTTTTTAACAAAACACAAATTTAAATATGTAGAAACAAAATTCACAGTAGAAGAAGTGAAATCAGTGATTGAGGTTATTGAGAGTGATTTTATGGACTTTGTAATTTTTGTGTCTATCAGAGAAACTGCAGCTTGACACCACTTCTGTCTTTCACTTTATAATTATAACCAGGTGTCACAAAAGAGACACTGGCTTTGAGCAGGTCTGTGTTTTCACCAGACAGTTTTCTGTTCCTCTACAGATGTTCAGGGTCACTTTTCATGAAAACAGAACTCCAACTGCAGACTTTGGTTTTTGTGAAACCTTAGTTACAAAACTTCTAGCAAAAAAAGAGAAAGAGAAGCAAAGACAAAACCTCAGTCCTGATGCAACAGTTGCCTCTCATCATGGGTCTGGAAACTTCCACCTCCTGAGAGAGAGATTTAAAAAAGACAGAAATCTCTAAGCATGAAGATAAACCACAGCTGCAACTCGTTAGCTGTTTCATTAACTCCCTGCAAATAAATAAATGGATCATTTTATCTGATTAAGCAACCAAAATGCAAAACAAAGTTTACAAATAAGGATGTATTTAATCATGTATTGAATATTTAACAATCCAGTTTACAAATCAATTTTTGAAAGTATTTAATAACTGCAGTATTGTGATGTTGTATTACCATCCTCCCATAACAAGACACTTTCTGACGTTAATGAAAACAGGAACCTGTTGAAGTTGTGACTCATCCGCCCAAATGTTTAGAAAATGTTTAACTACCCACTCTATGTAAAAGTGTGATATATCATTTTCTAAAATATTTAATCAATTCTCAGACCTTCATTCATATTAAACCACGTCTTCAAATTATTTTTATTTCATTTTTTATTTATATAGAGACTTCACTTTCTCTGGAACAATTTGAAAACAATTATGAAGTTATGTCTTTAAAAGTCACGGACAAGAAAAACTAATTTGTGGAAACAGTTTATTAAACCATGCTCTCTTGATTTAGTCAAACTTGCCATTGGTTTTGTCCTAACTTGTCTTGCATGGATCCTTCACACACTCACTGTGGATCACTCACTTTTTCCACGCATAAATCTCAATAAGGCCTCTCAGGTTCCTGGGTGTCTTTTGTACTTGTGACTGGTCTCCGCTGTCAAGCTGATGTGGTTGTTTGCGTCCTCAGCACCGCGGTGGCTCGACAGCCAGAAGTCCACAGAAACAAGACAGAGCACCTTGGCCGAGTACTGCCACTCTCTCATCAACCTGCCGCCTCACATCTCCCGATGCAAACACCTGGCCAGCTTCTTCAAGGTTCGACCAGAGGATGAAAACCCACCTGCCCCAAACACGTCAGTATATCACACACACACCTGCTTCTGTTATGTATCACACAGTAGAACTGACTTGAAATATGTATAATTTAAAAATATCAAGTTAAACAGCTATGCAGAACAAATAAAAAATTGTCAATTCCTGTGCAGACTGAAAAGAAACGAGACCTTCGTGGTGTCCAGGGAGTTGGCCAGAGGCAATGCATCTGGTGAGAGTCAGTTAAAAAGTGTTTAACCAAATTCACTACATTCTTAAAATTACAGCTGTTTTCAACCTTGTGGAAACTAATAAAGTGATTATAAAGATATTTTATTAGTGCATTCTTTATGTGCAGGATTGTTCAAAATACAGGTTAATTATAAATGTGGTAACTATGTTGTAAGACAACTTCAGTTGCAACCTACAGGAAGGGTTTATTGGATTCATTTTGAAATTGTCGGTTTCCTGTAAATGTTGCAGATGTTTCCTGAAATTAAAGCAGAATATTGTGTTTTACCTCAGTGATTTCTGGTCCCATCATTCTGGACACCTACAGAGTGATCGCAGACTTCACCAAGACGTCCAAACATGAGATCAATCTAAAAACTGGAGACCTGGTGGAAATTGTGGAGAAAAATCAAAATGGTGAGAACAGCTTAATGTTGATCCTGTTTCTTAAAAACAATGTTTAAATGTTGCCATGGACCACACCAACAGCATTTATTTGCCACGTCAACACACTTACCCCAGTTTAATCTCGATTGCTTGGACAAGTACCTATGTGATTTTTAATTTTAGCCTCTGTATTTTACTGTCAGTGCCTCCAAATGTCATCTGAGTACAGATACTCGACTTCAACACTTCTAGAATATTCCCTTATCTTCAGTGAATAGGAGCAGGTTTTGAGCTGCTTTTGTGTTCAGGTTGGTGGTTCTGCCAGTGTGAATCTAAACGAGGTTGGGTTCCTGCATCCTACCTGGAGCCTCTGGATGGACCGGAGGAGCCTGAGGACGCTCAACCGAACTACGAAGGCATGTTCTTTACAATGTTTTCTAAATTAAATGCACTTCCAGTCTTCTCCCGTTCGTCTTTCTAACAGTGTTGTCTGTCTCTGCAGGAGAGCTGCACGTCACCATCAAAGCCTACAAGGCCGATCAGGAGGACGAGATCTCTCTGGAGCTCGGAGAAACCGTCGAGGTCATTCACAAGCTGCTGGACGGCTGGTGGGTTGTCAGGTATGATCCACACACATTAAAAAGGTTAACATTGATTGTTTGGTGTCTCTAAAACAACATAAACTCATATATAAACATATTCAAACACATATGTACAAAACAGCAACAAAAATGCACATAAAGTGACAAAGTGTGTTTATGTTACATCTAAGAACTAATGCTATGATTTAATGAAGCCACATTGCTCATATCTTTTAATACTGTTATGTATTCATTAATCTGGATAGTTAATTTTGAGCTATAAAATGCTGTGTGGTACAGGAAAGGAGATGAGACTGGTCACTTCCCCTCCATGTTCCTGCACAAGGCCGGCAAGAGAGAGATATCTGAAGCAGAGAGGACCAACGTTCAGGGAAAGAAACCACCCCCTCGCAGGTATGTCACAGATTACACAGGATGATACAGCTGGAAATATATATATGAATAATAAAGATGTACAGTTCAAAAACAATTGTTGAAAATCATTGAAAAGTTATAAATACCAGCTGCAATTTGTAAAAATCTTCTTTACCATTCCAGGAATTACATTATCAGTTTAAAAGTAAACAAAATAAAGAGATCATATGTGTGAATAGTCCAGTTAAACTCTTTAAGAGTACAAAAAAAGTGCAGAGCATTTTGTTAAAATCTTGTTGAAAATGAAACTCACACCCACAAATATGCAGGTTTGCACATACTTCCTCTGAGGCCACTCAGGTGTTGCATCAGCTCATTTCAGAATAAAAGAAGGGAAGTGTGTTACACTTTATCAGTTCCACAATAACAGTTACAAAAAACCCCACTTGCTGGTCTAAACACAATCATTTCTAGTGATGCAACAATTATTTTTTATCTCACTGTAAATGTTTTTGACTCAAGAGTTGGAGCAAATTCTGGGATTTGGGGGAACTTAAACTATCTTGAGAAAAATACAAACCACCTGTGCTTACTACTACAACTCTGTGTGTGCTGTTTGTCTCAGGTCCACCATCCGAAACGCCAAGAGCATCCACAACAAATCTCGCCAGCGGCTCAGCCAGGACACCTACCGCAGGAACAGCCGCAGATACCTACAGCAGAAGGGAGGCCGCCCAAACGAGCAGACCAGGAACAACACCGCTGCGAAGTCACCACTGAGGGAGAGGAAGAACCAGGGTAATGGTTTGTAAAGTATAAAGACAAATGATTTATAATTTGATCAATCAAATGGCAGAATGTGACAACTTAACACTGGCAAAACCACCTTGAACCTTTGATTTTGCTCTTTGTGGCCGACAGACAACATCCCCGAGCTCCAGTCCAGCTCCAGTTCTGAGAGCGAGCTGAAGAAGGAGGCTCCGGTTGTCCCTCCCCGACCCAGTCCGGAGCTCATCCTGGAGCGCTGCAGTGACAACACCCGCAAGAAAGTCAGCATCCACAAGTCACGCTCAGGTTCTGCCAGCTAGTGCGGAGGCCGAAAAGTTGCAGTGAAGTCGCCTCTGAGAGCTTTTTTTTTCTTTCTTTTTTTCTGTTCAAGTGTAAGATCCGTTAGAGGGAGAAAGCAGGCGGACATTTGAATAAAAGAAATTAGGAAGTACTGGGAATGTAAATAAGTAAGACATTTGACATCAGGATATATCCTGTGGTGTGGAAAACTGCCAAAAAGGTGGAATTTTTTTTCATTCAGTTGTGACTTTAAAGAAGTTTATCGTTCTTCAAAAAATCCCATGGAAAGACCAAATCTTTCAAATAACATGATACAAATCTTTTAAAACACCTCAAACAGCTGCTCTCTGTAGTTTTTATCTAACAAACAAGAAGAAATAGTTCATGTGTCAGGGACTATTTTCAACGGCGGATGAATCCACATTTGGTCTTTAGTGAATCTTTGTGGCAGCAGGATGCTGTTTGTGGGATTGAGTCTAGATAAACTACAGTGAGTGAGTTCATGTTGATGAAGGAACAACAATGAGACTCAGTGATGAGTTTTTAATGGACACAGAGGAGGAAGACAGATCAGGCTGAACTTGATGTTTGGTTTTCATGGGATTTGTCAAGTATAAAATATCACTGGGATTTGAAACATCTTTACTTGGGTGCCATCTGGTGGCCATGTGTAGAATAACACTGTGTCAGACTGCAAGGCAGGCTGCTACAGACAGGCTGAGAGCAGCATGAAGAGTTCAACAAGTTAAATTTTTTCCACAAACAAAAACTATGTTTAAACATGACATCAGTGAACTAATTCTGATTTAACACCCGGTTCAGCACTGATGTTTGAAAAATCCTGCTTAGATTTCACTCTTCCACAGCTCTGTACAACTTGTTTTGCTTTGGTTCGATGTGTTCGGCTCTACCTCGCTGTTACCTGCTAGTGTTCACATTCACACTGCAAGAAAAAGAAGCTATGTAAAAGCTATGTTTCCTAGTCGTTCTGGAAAATAAGAAACTCGTTCAGCTCAAATTAACCTTACTTGAACAGATGTGAGTTTAACATAACACAAGTCCTCACTCTCATCTTCATGTCCTACATCATCATCAGCCTCTCAGCTCGATGCACAAATTTTAAAAATCCTTCATGTCCAGAAATTCCTTCCACACAAATAAAAGCTGAATATATTTAGTGTTAACCTTTAATTTTGTAAGTAATGTGTGGAAGCATGCAATCTGCAGAGAGTAATTTTTATTTATTTGCTTAATATATGTAAACAATAATAAAACAAAACTTGAAGCTTTTCTTTCTGCAGTCTTCATGATTGTTTCCTCATATTTTGCTAAATGTTCAGATGTCAGCAGTGTCTTCTCTGATGCAGACACAAAGTCTCAACTGGGGTTTGTATTAATGATCTCTGCTTATAACATTTAATTATATTGAACTTTTACTCACTAAGATATACATCAAACTGAGCCTTTTGAAAATAACAGTCACCCATAATGCATTGTGTGACTGTATCTGAGTCAGTCACAGGGCAGCTTTATGCAACAGGTAAACTGAAGTGCAGTCTGAAGCAAGTCTGACTTTAGGTTATAGTCAAGTCAAAGACTGGGTCTATTTTTACTCAACTGACCGCAGGACAAAAGTAGGTTACAACGAATGTAGGGCTGTCTTTAAAAAGCTGCAAGTCCACAACCTGCCGCTCATTTAGAAATGAGGACACAGTTGATTTTAACATCAGAAGATCCAGTGTCTGATTATACCTGAAAAAATAAAGCCACTTCTTGTAAATTTAAATATTAGAATATGAAAACAGTAACTGCATGACAATATAGGAGAAGACGTCCTGAAAACATAAAGTAAGTTATTTAAAGGGTGGTGGTTAACATGGTTTTCATTGGACAAGAAGGAGATGACAAACTGTAATCTGAAAAGTAACTAAAGCTGTCAGACAAATGTAATGGAGTAAAAAGTAAAGTAAAGTAAGATTTACCTGTAAGTTGGAGGAGAAACATGCATAGTAGAAGTATCTTGAATATGTACTTGTACTGTTTGAGTAAACCACTGAAATAGTTATAGAAGTATATTAATTACTGCTGAAATTATCTGAACACGTTAGTTCTTTTATGTCCCTATGAATTTGTCTGTAGATATCTGAACATAGCACTGTTGTTGTTTAACTAATAGCAATCGTCGTATGGTCTTTCTCAATACTTACTGATTAGCTGGAGTAAAAAAATCAGAATGCCGAGGATAAAAACTTTGACCCCGACGTGATTTGAACACGCAACCTTCTGATCTGGAGTCAGACGCGCTACCGTTGCGCCACGAGGTCCTGCTTCAATACGGAAGATCCTAGACTACAAGAACCTAGACCAGGTCTGAGGCCAGCAGAAATTTGGTCCAACGATCACATGTGAAGACATTCAGCTGTAACGTAATGTTGGGAAAAGAGAAACAGGAGCTAGCTTCCATGCTAATTCCTCTGTTAGCATTATTAGCATATCCTGTCCTCGCTCACGTGAGCGAGCTTTGGCCACATAGCTAACATAAACAGAGTGGACAAGAGAGGAAAGTCGATTTCCCCCAGTTTTGCACAAAAATAAATTTGATGAATGAATTCTTTAGTGTCCAGAACATGTGGGAACAGGATCCCGTGACCTGAAGAACACAGACAGACTAAGTCAGGCCTGATCACATCCAGTGTGGGACCGTTAGCTTGTTAGCTAAATTTAGACAACAATTACTGAGTTAAACGTCACTATAACAGCAGAAGGAATGTCTTACATGTGTACGTACCCACAGTGAATTGTTCTGTACCTAACGTTTGACATAGCACCGCTCAGGACTCAGTAATAATTGTAATAACTCCATTAATAAGCGCATATCAACAGACAGATCACTGGTATAATTTGAGTGACGCTGCGAAGCGAATCAGCACTCCCTGGTGGTCTAGTGGTTAGGATTCGGCGCTCTCACCGCCGCGGCCCGGGTTCGATTCCCGGTCAGGGAACAGCTCTTTTGCTTTGGTTAAAACTTAGACATAGCCAATGAGAAGCAAACAATACATTTATGAATAAGAATAATAAATAAACAAATGGACGAAGAAAATGTACAGACAGAAACACTTTTATGATGGAAAGTATTATAGTTTTAGACCTTTCTTGTTAAAATTGCTTATCTACTTTTTATCTCTCCTGCTGCTGTACACAGGAAATTTCACCATTGTAGGACAAATAAAGGAAAATCTTATCTTAGTCACAGCTATTTGAAACAAAGTACATGGCCTCAGTGTTGTGATCTTATCCTGTTGTATTATTTTATTAACTATTATATGATATGTACGATTGTAAGATATTTTTATCGCCAATATCTTTATCACCTTTATATTGTTTCTTGTAAAATGTGGACTTCTCTGAGGATCAATACTTTTATCTTACAAAATAATAATCTGTAGAACAAAAATACACATTCAGGACATCATCAAATCAAACAGGCAAAGTGAGGTGAAACACGTTGTTTACAAACACAAACACATTTGATCATTATTATTTGAACAACATTACAGTAATAGTTCAATAGTGTGATGGCAGATGTTGATGCTGAAAGTCACAAATCAATCAATAATCGATGACAGAGGACAGACTGGGGGAAAAGTGAAGATGCCCTCTGCTCTCTACTTCTTCATCTTCCTCCTCCTCTGCAGACAAATTGCGTGTCTTGGCTGCTGCAGAAATCCGTCAAGTTACACGGAGTGAAGAAGGAGACAACCGGAAATCAGATGATTATGCATTTCCAAAATGAAAGAGTATAACTAATAAGTACAGGTATTCAGAAAAAAATTCAGTGACTGTATTAAATGTGCAGTGAAATTACAGCTACTGAAATGAAACTACACCGCAGATACATTCTTTATACTTATGTTTAATACAGTCTGTACAGTCTGTTGTCATGCTTTGTAAAATACTTATTTTGTAGTGCTAATACAAATTTAGGTTTATTAAAAAAAATAATAGTACTTTTCATCTAAAATTATTCATATGAAAGAATCTGTGCAGCTGGAATGTATTATTTTAGCTTATATAATTTAAATCAAATAGCTTTAAATGTTCTCCACCTCTTGTGTGAACTCAATAAAACGAATTTTTGATTGTACTACCTTCACTTCTGTTGCTATTTTTAGCAACACTGTAGAAACCATAGACTGTATGGTAGAAACACGTTGAGTCACCGCAAACGGCTCTTATTTTGAAAAGCTGGACGGAAGCCACGGAGGGCCCCGCTCGGTTCCAGCTCGCTGCTGCTGAGAAAGACTCGCTGCTCCGGTTCGTTCGTGTCTAAATGCCGCCGGACAGCGACCACGGCCTCGGACCGGAGCGACGGGACTGAGCGGCAACATGGCGGCGGAGACGACGAGCTGCTCGCGACCGAAGAGTCGGTGAAGCGGCGGAAGGACGCGGAGGAGCATCACTTCATGCAGGTCAACGGACATCAGCAGAACAGCGCAGGTACAGACCGAACAGAACCAGAGCATTTATCCATGAATCTGTTGATCGATCTGCTGATTAGTGTATTGACCTGTGTGTCCATCTGGCTCCTGTGATGTGACTCACATGTTCTGTGATGATGGCCTGAATGTAAACACATCTATAATATATAATTTGGCATCATTTTGTCCACAGTAAGTACCTACATTTAATAATCATTATATATGTGGTTCAACTCATTTTCATACGATGAAAGAATCATTATTATTGTAAATAGTTATTCCCATCATCCATTTCTCTCCTCATATCCTCTGTTCGTCTGTGATTTCCCTCAGTTTCTCCTCCCCTTTCTTTTTTTTGGTCTGATCATTATATTGTTGTCTTCCCGTCTTCAGGTCAGTTCAATTCAAGTGTTTATTGTCCCATAAAATGAACAGGAAAACGTTCAAGATGATGATTCCATCATGCAGTAAAGTCATATAAAAATGGTCCTTTGATAAAAGGGAGAACAGCTGCAGCAATAAAATCAGGTGAGATGAAGTGGGATGAGCCATGAGGCAGTTCATGGTGTTTTCCAGTTAAGAGCATTACTGAGCAGCAGATTGTCAGAAAGCTTCATGTATGAGCAGAGGACGATGTCAGAAACCCTCAGATTTGTGACGATGTGGACGATTCAGTAAAGATGCAACAGATCTCGTGTAATTTCTGCAAGTTGAAAGTCAGTCATGATGAAACTAATGTCACCGTTTTTGGTTTTGGAAAATCAGATATTTGCCGACATTTGGATGAAATGGACAAAATGTAGAGATTGTCCATTGTGTTAATTGTCTGTGAGTCATGACAAATTATCATGGTTCATTTAAATATACTGGCAGAATAGAATAAGAATCACTGTGATTACTTGCCCATAAGGGTTTAAACAACAAAACAAATTATTCAAACAAGCAATAAACCAGAATTTGTATTTGTACATCAACACAATTGTTTTGTTCCATTTGTATAGTATACAGAAGTATAATCAGGAAAATATACATAAAGTATTCAAAGTAAAAGTACTCAGAGTATAAAACTGTCTCTGTGTCTGTTCTACTGTTCGATCTTCTGTCATCACATGCTTTTTCCTCTTCATGTAAAAGTAGGATTTTGTTCAGGAATGAAACTAATAATTCTTTTCATTCTGGATTAATCTGCTGATTATTTTCTCTGTCGATTGATTGGTTTGTAAAAATAGTTAGAAATGTGGTCACAATGATCCAGAGCCCAAAGTTTTGAAAGTAACTGGTAACTCCAGTTGTCAGATAAATGTAGTTGAGTAAAAAGTACAATATTTCCATTGACATGAAAAGACAAGATTCAAATGTACTAATGTACTAATATACTTAGTTACATTCCACCACTGAAGGAATGCAAAAACAAGAAAAAGTGACATCAGTTTTAAATAATAAGTAAAATGAGTATTTTCAATCATACACATCGCTTCAGCTAAAGTATCACTGATCATGATCATGTTTTGTTTCAGTGTGTCGTCCCGTGCAGATTTCTGACAGTGTGTATATTTATCTCTCTGTTCACAGAGACCATGAGGGGAACCTGAAGACAGCTGCCCGTTTCCAAGCAACAACACTGACAACGCTGCGTGCAGAACCACACACACACATCATGGGCTACAAGGTACCGTCCCGTTTATCCACCACACCAGCAACGTTCACCCTCCACACGTCCATGATTTAAACTAACAATCATCTCCCAGAGAAATCATCTGTCAGTATTTGACAACTCCAGCGGCTCTCACCTCAGAAATGTGTGTTTTGTGAGTGAAAATCTCAGGTGACTCACAGCTTCAACAGTAGTAACAGTTAGTGGAGGTGTCATGATTCATCCATTGCACCGATACACCTACAGTACTACGAATTATGCAGCTGTAACTACACGCATCTGCTCTTAAGAAATGCTTATAAACAAATNAAGGCTGGGGATTTAGGGCGACATCTTTAAGCAGATATTGGGTGACACCGCCATCTGTCTGAGGCTCTGAAGCCCGCAGTGATGCAGCCGGTACATTCATTTTTTCATTAATTCATTCAGAGGAGCCGCCACATCCTTCTGCAGCCATGTTGGCGGCCCACAGCTGTGCTTCTCTAACGTCGTTCCACACCTCTAATGTGCTAATACTGATCAAACTGCTGAACTTAAAACAGCTATAATGGATATTTTTATAATATCAATGTAAAAATCTGCAGCTCCTCTAGGCTTTACAGACCTTTTCAGTGACTCTCAGCTCGTTGTTTCTCTGTCTGGATCAACTCTCCTGTTCTGCTTCACTCTCAGTTCTGTCATGTCGTCGTTCTCAGAGAGGAAGCTATAAAAAGCCACAGTTGACTTTCCTGCTCTGTTGTAACTGCTGGATGTGGAAATGAACAACTGTTAACTAACTAAAAGTGATGCTGATTTTGAGTGAAGGTGAATGAAACCTAATACCACTTGTGTAGCTCAAAGAGGGAGATTGCTGAGGCAGATATGGATCCAAATGTGTGTTGATGTTCATCAAAGAGCATGCAGACAGCTCCTTCCTTGGACTGAAGTCAAGTGGAAGCAGCTGTTTCCCTCAAAAGCCACTTTATGTTCTCCCTGAGGTCAACCAGTGACATCTTTTCCATCTTTTTAGTCACTTTGCTTTATTTCAACTGGAAGTGCAGATGGTTTCATTTACTCAAAGGTTTTATTTCAATAATCTCATCAGAGAAACCCAATGAATTCATTCTATAATTTTGGAAACTTTCCTGTGACACAAACTTTTATTGGTATCAGCCTCTTAATTAGGTCACTGTTTTTCTCCTTTTATTATCAGTTTATATTCAGTGAAAACCTTTGGATTTCTTGAGTTTTTGAGTTTGAAGACATTAATTCCCTAACTTCTGGATGTCATTTTTAATTTTTTGACAAATATAAATTTCTATATATAAGACTGATTTAAAGACATCACTTTGGACTTTAGAACATTTTGATCTATTTTCAGAAATTTTCTGGAAAAAAAGATTAATCAATGCTGAAAATAATTGTTACTTGCAGCCCTTGATTAATGCATTAATGAATAAAATCATCAGCTCAATGACAATCATGCATTAATACATCAAGTGATAAAGAGAAAATAGAATACTACTAATTTTTTTTACTGTCCTCACAAAACCAGTAACCAGTAACCAGTGGCTTTTGATAGAAAAATTAGTTCTTCAGACAAATACTTTGAACCAAACTGGTGTTCTGTTGTTCTTCATGTGGCAGCAGTGTTGGTCAGATGGCTGCATGTTCAATCTCCGGTTGCTGTATGTATGGAAATAACAGGAACATATTGATTCTGTGAGTTCTCTACTGCTCGTATGCAGTTCGATGGGTCATGTGTGCTCCACAGGGTCTCTTATATGCAATAGATTCAATTGATTCCTGTCCTCCGCTGGTTTGTGTGAAAGTCATTTCATGTCATTCTAGTCTCATCGGCTGTGGTCCACAAACTGAATCCAGGGTTGGATGATGTTTAGTCGGAATCCAATCCTTCACATTCATCATCCATTTTGTGGTGCTTATCCAGATCAAGGTCATGGCGGCATTAGGCAAAGCAAACGCCGTCTTCTTCCCCCTACGTCCTGCGGCTCCTCCTGGGGCAACTGGTGTTTGTATAGAATCCCTTGGGGGCAAACCCAGAACCAGCCGAGGGTCCCTGCCCAGTTCACTGTGCCTCCACTGGAGGGCATCTCCTCCCAGAATCATCACCTTTTAATGGTTTTTCTATCCCTGTGCCATGAAGTCATTTTTCATATTAAAATGATTATGATACTGTGAGGATATCGTTCTCTTCTTTATCCTTAAGTTGGACGTCCTGCTGATCTTGAGGCATTAAAAACTCTGCATTCTTCCACCTGCTGCAGGAAACGCTGAGTCATGTTAGACCACCTTCCTCCCTGCAGGGATTTATTTTGGCTCGGAGATTACGTTTCACTGTGTCACTACTGTTTCTGTGAGACCGAGCCTCACTCTTCTGCACGAGTTCAGCCAAAGGGCTCAAAGAATCTGTGTTGGCTTATCGATGGTGATGATGATGATGATGATGATGGTGCTTGATATGGCAGATTTGTCACTGCAGGATATCTCACATCACCATGTTGTTTCTGGTATTATTATTATTATTTGTCTTACTTTTTGTCTTTTGGGAGACAATCATGCTGAGGTTTGGAACTACAGGTTCTATAATAGGGGCTTTGGGATAAAAACAGGAAGTATAATGTTGTGATGGAGCAGCACAGTCTGCTGAACAGTTCCTGTTCACAGTGACCCCACAGATAAAAATGTGACGATCCCCCAGTTTTGCAGCTATAGGGACCATAAGGGACCAAATTTATAGACATTGATTCACAATGGACAAAGTAATTATATCCTTGGAAAGTCACTCTGAATCTAAAAATATGTCTGTCGTGTCTGTGTGCTTGGATCTGACTGAGTAATGACTCAGAGAAGGATGTTTGAAGTAATTTGCGACTATCAGGCGCTGAAGGTTAATTGCCTCCCAGCTGAACTCCAGTAACTAACTGCTTCTTGTTTTTATATGGTCTGTCCCTCTCACCTCACACACTGTTCTGTCCTCACATTTCTCCCTCCACGTCCTGGTTTTAAAGTCCCCATGATGCTTCCTCTTAAAACAAACTTTACATGTTCATCTCCAGCGCTCGACGCCACAAGATTATTCTTTAATCTTGTTTCTGTTTGTTTGTGCTTTTTAATAATTTACAAGCCTCTGCAAAAAGCTGATCTCCTTTCTTTTTCTTCACATTTCCCCAGATGTGCTAAAACCACACCAGCCTCATTTACTTCCATTAAATGTGACTGATAGTCAGGTTGAATGTGCAGGCTGCAAAAGCTTTGTGGAATAAAGGGCGACCACTCCTGTAATGGACCTTTTCCATTTCCATCTCTTGTTTCTGTGTTCTCTCTCTCTCTTTTTCTCATTATCTACAGGCCTCTCTCAGCCCGCCTTCTCTCCTCTTTTTTCCGTCTGGCCTGTCCTCTGATGAATCAAACCTTCCTTCTCCTCCTCCTCTTTCTCCCTGATTTCACCCGTGGCTCGAGGCAATGATGGCATGCTCCCGCGTCCTTATTCTTGTTTGTTGTTTGTCAGGGACCAAGCAGTGAGGCAAAGAGGAACACAGGTGTTAGTTAGACAAGAAGGGTTTTATTCACCCAAAAAGAAGCAAATAATATAAACCAAGTATTCAAAATCAAGGTCTATAAAAAGAGGTCAACAAAACAATAACTGTACTCAAACTACAGCAACAAAAATGATTGCTCACAAAAACTGACCTGGCACAATGAAACACAAGGGAACATATATACTGGTCTGGCCAAACCAATTAACACAAAAGGGAGAAACAAAATGGACGCCAACTAAAACTAATACAAAGGAAACCTAACTAAACCCGAACCCCCCCCCTGACATGGCTGGACATGGTCCGGCCTAATGACCTCGCCACAGGATTTAAGTGGTCCAGCCCCTTGGCCATGTCTTTTGCTTCCAGCTGACGCGTCCCCACATTCACCACGGTAACTCAAAGAACAAAGAAATGATTAATATAACAGCAAAAACAAAACACTTATTCTGACTTTACAGTGTGAAAATGTGTGCACGCCATTTAAACAGTGTAAAGCCAAATGAAAAATAAAGAAATTATAAATCCAGTAAACGGTGATGTGGATTTGAATTGTTTGGTGAAGAGTGCAAATCAAATAAATCTGTGTGGTGGACTGCAAATTAACATAACATGTACTGAAAGTAAGATGAGTGTGTGCACCCTACCACCCAAAACTGTTCTGTGTGGCGTCTGCCATCACATTGATTCACTCACTTACTTACAGCATCAAAGCCGGGATTCAGTGAGAAAACCTGCTTTTTGTTTGTGTTTCATGGGGCCATCATTAAAGGTTATTATTGCACTATGTCTGTGTATGTTATATTCTGGAAGAAACTGTAAAGCAGTTCATAAATTTATATCCAATTGAACATTAAAAACAGGAATTAAAAGAATCTACAGAGGAACTCATCTTTCCATCAATAACTAGGTCAAATTGAAAGTCCCAGTGAAGAGTTTCACCAGCATAAAGCCCGAAGCATCATGTAAATACTAAATGAGAAAGGACAGCAGGAAGATGGAAATGACAAGTTGCTCTTTCAAAAGCCTGATTAAACCAAACACAAGAAGTGTGTAGATGTACTTTCTCATGCAGGATATTGTTGAGCTGAATGTTCTGGAAGCATTTTTACCACTTTAAATTCTAATATTCCCATTTCCCATATTATCAGGTAGGAATGTTTTAAAATTAGTTGGTTATTGATAAAATAACAGATCTTATTCTTGTTTTATTTAATGTTCTATGTGTGAGTGTCTGCCATGATTAGAACTTATTGTTCATCCTGAATGCTGTGAAAAGAAGCTTCTGTCTCGTCTTGTCTGTCTTTTTTAAGAGGAAAGAGGATCCTGCTGACCAACTGGCTGAGCTGAAAAACAACTCAGTGCAGATGAGAGCTGCCAACAAAATGGACAGCAGTCAAGACCTAATTCACACTCACAGTGACTAAAAGGCAAATTTATCATCACTTCTGAATTTGACATATTGAACTTACAGACATCCGGCAGTGACAGAGGAACATGAGTCGTGTTGGTGTCACCTGATTGAGTGACTGTGAGTGAACTTTTCTGGCCGACAGACTGACTGTGTGTCCTCTGCAGATTCCCGGGGCGGCGATGGACAGAGTCAGTCTGCTGTGGCGTCTGAGGCGTCGGGCTCGCCGCGGAGCGCTCTGCATGGCCTTCTTCTGCATCTCAATGGCTCTGCTCTACGCCCTCTGCGCTGAGAACAGCGTACCTGTCACAGACGCCATCTTCGGGGTCCGTGCACGAACCCGGGCTCAGCCTCGTGCACATTCTGTCATCAAGGTCTGGCTATATGTTGATGTGTCTGTTACAAACTGATGGTGTGAGTTTTGGCATCCTTTCATCATTTAGCTGGCAGTGAAGCTCTAACAAGAGAAGGTTTGATGAGCTCGCCTGGGAACAAAATTCAGAATATCTCAGCATTGTTTCGTTTTTATATTTTACACATAAAATATAAAAAATAATTCAAAACTAATTTTTATGTTTCAAATGAATTTAGCTTGTACATGAATTAACCCTGAGCTGTGATATTCCCCTGACCTCCACAGGTGCTGCGAGGCGGAGCCAAGCCCATGTACATCGACCCTCAGAAGCTCCCAGGTGTCGTCCCAGGTGACCCCCACCGTCCAATCCCTGTCCTCTCCTCTCCAAACCACACCCATGAAGCCGGGGAGGTGTCGTCAAAGCGGAAGCCGAGAGAGCGGGAGACCTCTGGGTTTTTCTCTCGGTTGCTGCCGCGCCCCTTCACTCGTGCGCTGGAGACCCTGTTTGGAGGCCGGCGGAGGGGAGAGCTGAGTGGCAGAGGGAGTGATGCAGAGTTCTTCGGACCTCACGGGCCTTTGGGAGAGGTGTGGGATGACGAGATGTCCAGTAGCATGCTGGGAAACAGACTGAGGAAGGTTGTGCATAATTATCAGGTGAGAGTTTATTATTCAGTGGAGTAATATGGAGAATGAAGTCTGAATTCAGAAGAAATAGTTTCTTGTTCATCCCTGATCTTCTTCTTGTGTTTCTATCAGGCGATGAATAAGTACGGAGTCGAGGTCTCCAGCCCTGGTGGTGTGTCCAGCAGGCCTAAGCTGAGCGGACCCAAGCTTCTCTGCCAACTGAAAGACAAGGTAGAGGTCACGACTTTGACCCCCGACCTCCAGCCCTTCTCGTCACTGCCCTGGGCCGCCCAGCTGCCCCCGAAGCAGCTGACCTCTGACCTCGGGCCGTACAAGAGCTGTGCTGTGGTCTCGTCCGCAGGGTCGCTCCGCTACTCAGGACTGGGCAAGGAGATAGGTGAGATATTTTGTCTCATACACCACGAATACTTAAGGACAAACAAAGAAAGGCTGAGTTTAAATGAGTATGTTTGCAGTCCGTTTAAAATGATGGTTTGGTTTGTTTCACCTGTCAGTTACCTGCTAACAGAGCCTGCAGAATTAGCACTGTCGATGCAGTTTGTTGTCAAAGACATCTTGATATGTTTAATATCTGCTTTTGTTTTTAGTTTTCCTCTGTTCTGTCTGTTATATGAACCTGCTCTCTCTATGTGCTGTAAGTTCATTTTAATCCAAGAAGAAGTACCTGTTTCCATTTTTCTGCTGATGGCTGAAGCCTGGAAAATCGAGAGTCTCACATCTATTGACTGAAAAGCACAATTTGCTGCATGAATTGTTCACACAGGCTGGACAACAGCTGGCTGTTTATTCATACTTTATTTACTTAGCTGCGATTCAAAGTGTCTTTTTGTGCTTGAACTTAATACAGATCCAGTTTAGCCAATAACAGATTTAATGTGTGTAGTGTATTTTAAGTGTGTAGATACTGAGTTGAGAAGACGTTGAGCCTCTGCTGTTTGTTGTGTTATTTAGGAAACACTTTTGGATTTTGATTTGTTGCTTCTTGTTTGCCAAGACGTTCCAGCAGACATCCAACTCAACACTTGCTGTTTATCTCAGTAAACAGGGCGGAGATACACCAACATCAGAATGAAAACAGAACAAAATGAAGCAAATAAGTCACTTAATTAACTTGGCACAAGTCACCTTCACTTTTGTAAAACACCACTCTTAAATGCATACAACCTTTCAGAAATCTGTGAGGCGACACTGCATAGAAACATCTGGTCGTCTTCAGGTTCACTGCACTGTTCCTTCTTCTGCATTCCTGTTTTTATCAACGGGTTATTTACAGACACAGAACATGTGCTGCATCAGTGACTCGAGTTTCACTTCTTCTAAAACTGTTTTCTGTTATTAAACGACAGACTCCCATGATACTGTGCTGCGCTTCAACGCAGCGCCCACCACCGGCTACGAGAAGGATGTCGGATCTAAAACCACGATCCGCCTCATCAACTCACAGGTGAACACACTCGCTTGCTAAAGGACACGAATGGCAACTGATGCCAAAATAGAAAGATGTGTTTGTATGTTCAACATCTGACATTCATATCAAAAGTTTATACAAGCAAAGTTTAATATCAAGCAAGAAATCTGAAATAATCTCACCAAACAGCCTCAGGTGCATCAGCTCCCTCTGGTCTTCACTAGAGGAAAACAAAGACGGAGTCACATTATTGTGGCTAATTGAAATGAAACTGTATTTAATCTCAAGCATGAATGTTTTAAGCACATTAAGGAGCTTCAGCAACTTTCAGGATTTCTTAGCACAATTGTGATATGATGAATTGATAAAATAATTTCAAAAGTAATACTAAGAGAAATCAGTAGTTGAAGTCCTAGTAACAGGATCAAAGTTCAGCCATATGTTGTATATAACATGAAGACTCTGTATATTTTAGATAAAACATTCTTGGACTCACATACTGTGAAAAGCTACACTTGAACAATGGGTTTTTGTTTCTAGTAAAACATTTGGTTCTTTGTCAACACATCTGAAAACATGCTTGTAGTTGCTATAGTGACCATTTGGTGATGATGCTGCTTTCAACTATTTTTGTCCTCATGTTTGCACAAAATGTGAATGTTTTTCACAAAAGAAAAAATCATACATTAGCATGAGGACAAACTATCAAACAAACATCTCAACATTATGTCATTTGGTATTTTCCTATTTAGATATTTGAAGTTTCTAACATTTGAAACTCAGTCACAGATTCAGATTTATTCACACCAGACTATGTTCACATGGTATAGAATACAGTATAATATTGAAGAAATTGCAATTAAAAAAAAGAATATTAAATTAAAATGTGTTACCTAATGAGATATGAGTCAGCGTCACTGCGCTATAGATATTGATTTACAACTGTTTTTAAATGAATGTTTACATGTCTCATAGGTGATGGCATCTGATGACCATCGTTTCCTGTCCAGTTCTCTGTACAGCTCAGGTGCTCTGGTGGCCTGGGACCCCGCCCCCTTCTCTGCTGACCTCACTCAGGTAATACTTACATCATACTGCACTCACAGAAAACAAGCTGGAGGGTCATATGTTTTACAGCTGTTCCTGAACGATAAACCCTTCATCACAGCAGACACTTAATATGCTTGTCTTTCTTTGTGGTTTTGCCCCCCCACCCCCCACCCCCCCTACAGTGGTTCAACAGAACAGACTACCCCATCTTCACCCAGTACCAGAGATACAGGAGGCTTCATCCTATGCAGCCCTTCTACATCCTGCATCCTCGCTTTGAGTGGCAGGTCTGGCAGAGAATACAAGACAACATGGCCGAGCCCATCCAGAAGAACCCGCCCTCCTCTGGCCTGCTTGGTTTGTGAAACATCATTTCCTGTTTGCGATCTCAACTCATAACACATCCAGAACACTTGCACACTTTAAATTAATAAGAAGAGTGGAGAGAAAAACACAACAGAAATACAGAAATATCCCAAGTGAACTTCTGCAGAAAGCTGTGTGTTCATGTAGAACCCTGTCATTCACAGTAAGAACGTGATTGATTCAAAGAATTCTAGAGATGTTAGATAAAAATTTTTTAAAGGCAGCAAACTAGATGGGGATTCACAGAATTTGGGACATTTTTACTGAACCCTGTATCATTTTTTTTTTTCACGTTTTAAGGCGTCCTCTCTTTGTGTCCCGTCCAGGCACTGTCCTGATGATGTCACTGTGCGAGGTGGTGCACGTTTACGAGTTCCTGCCGTCCCGCAGGAAGACAGAGCTGTGCCATTACTACCAGCGTTTCTTTGACGCCGCCTGCACGCTCGGCGCCTACCACCCTCTGCTGTACGAGAAGAACTTGGTCAAACGGATGAACCAGGGCTCCAACCGCGACATTTATAATCACGGGCGCGTCACGCTGCCTGGGTTCAGCCAGCTGAACTGCACACAGGCTGCTGGAGGGTCACCTGACCACTGACTGGGAAGCAGAGAAGCAGCAAAGCTCATAAACACACACACACGCGCGCAATGTGAAGCAGAACCCTGCATGAAGACACGTAACCATGAGGACAGACGCATGTACACTTCATACTCACTGCCAAACCAAAAGGACGCTGTGCCACTCACTATAAATATTACATGTTGTAATTATAGGCTGTAAACACTGGAACACACGCATTTATGTGTCATGGCACACACACACACACTGAGAGATGTGCCTGCTGTTCACAAATACATATCCTTATGAGGACATGCCACTGACCATGTTCATCCTTGAACCCTTAATTCACCAGAATATCAACGCTTAAAGGAACATACTGATGTTTTTAAAGGTTTCAGTCAGTTATCTAAAAAATTGTGAATTAACTAGTTTTCAAAAGCATATGGTCAGATTTTAGACTGATTCCCCGTCTTCCAGACAAAGAATCAGCTGCACACAGTCGACACTTTGTGGAAGAGCTGACTTTCGTCCAGTATTTCAATTGCAAAATTACAAGAAATGATGACCACTAAACTTTCACCATGAAGCATCTCAAGCAGATTTCCAGTCTGAAAACATGTGCCACGCTTTGGAAACATCAGTAATACGAGGTGCACAAAATGTGTGGTTTGTTGAATTGAAAAGTGTAAAATCACTGCTATGGTCCTTTACTTTAGTTTTGAAAACTAACCAAAGTCTTAACCTGACCCACTAAAGAAGTGAGAATTTGCCAAATGGACCTCATCAATCAAAAACGCCCTGTCGACACAACACCACGCCACACAGACGTGTACAGACAGCCCTTACCTTTGAAGTGTATATACTGTAACATATAAGTCATTCCACCGTGAAGCGCTGCTCTCACTCTTTCGCTTCCATCTTTAAATTTCATTTTGAAATCGAATCTAAAAGCCACTTTCCAGTTGATCGATGTTTGTTTGCAGCTGTTTTCCTTTGAGCTCTGTTTGTGGAGAAAATCTTAGTTTTTTCAGTTTGATCAGTTTTTCAGGATGCTGCTTCTCTGACACGCGATCACACTGAGGACCAAACAGATTCAGCTCAGTTTGAAATTGGGACTTCATAAAGACTCAGTCTGTCTTTGTGTATGAAGAAGACAGAACATACAGCTGCTTTGATTTGCTTTTCCACATGTTTACCGTGGCTTGGATTTTAGTTTTTTGGAATTTCTTTTACTGCCCTAATTTCAGGGCTTGAAAAGCAAGCACTTCCTCAAGCAGTAGGATGTCTTGGCTTTAAGTCAGCAGTCTCCTCCAAGTGTGATTGTATTTGTTCTCAGACTGTGTGAAAGGGGAAGTTCACTATGATTGGTGTTAAGCAGAGTCCACGCCACAGTAAGAGAACGCTGCGCCACACACATCAAAAAGCATTACATTTAGTTTCCAAGGTCTTAGAAAAAGACTTCAATTTCATTTCTTGGCTGCTGCAGACACTACTGTCTGTTATAAATGAGTCTGTGTGTGACTGTGAGGAGACGCACACACCGATAAATTAAAGGTGGTAATGAGATGATCTCAGTCATGTTCACATGAAAACAACATCTTAAAAATGAGATGAGTTAGTGTGGTCGTAATCTAAGCGCAAACACAAATCAAAATATAGAGGTTGTAACTTCTAGCTAAAAGTTTCAAGATGCAGTTGGATTGATTCCATCCAAGAGTTAGCTCTTAAATCAGATGTGAATCAAGCAGCCTTTCGCTAAGCTAAACCAACACACACACACACACACACACATATACATTCTGTACTGGACCCACAGAGAAGAAACTCATCTCCATCTCCTCATCTGACTCTGGAGAACACAAGAGATCAAGAAGATCTCACTGGAGAGTTGATGAATGTCTCGACATGATACAGACATGACCTGCACACACACACCTGGATCTATTTACTAAAGAAAATACAGCCTGCACATGACTTGACTCCTGATCTCTTACCTGAACTCTGAACAACAATCCAGTAGAAATTTACAAATTAACCAGATTAACGAACCTTTTTTACCCACGGTGTCAACCCTGTAACAACCAATTCAAAATAACCTTTTTATAACTGTTATATATTGTATATTATAGCAGTAATATCCAGGAGGATGGTCTTTAGTTTGATGATGTGACTCAGCAATGTGAAGCAGAACAGAGTTTTATTTCTCCAAACAAACATTTGATTCTTTTGTGGTTGTTCAAACAAACACAGGACATAACTGCAACATGTTAGTGTTTATTTCTTTCTTTTTTTTAATGAAAAATTACCTTTCCCAGGCTGATTTAAACTAGTCTTTGAAAACAGAAACCTAATATCATCAGAGCTAATCAAAGGTAAACTGTTCAAATTAGTCACATAAACCTGCAGTTACAAGCTAGTGAGCCAGTCTGTTAACCTTCAGAGATTGCTGAGTCTTTGCTGTTCAAGTTTTCTAACTCTGTGTTTCTGTGAAATGTTTCACGAACTAAAGCTCTGCTCTGCTCACACGTCTGCATAACCATTGTATTTTCAGTGTTATCACAGAACAGCCTCCAGGGTATTATGACTTTTATTCTATTATTACCGACGCATGTGCACCATCTGTAAAAGTTTTCTCCAAACTAGTGTAGCAACAGGAGAAAGAAAGAACACGCTACATCTCTGATAAACAGAGACTTTATCCGCATGGCACGAATTTAGCTTTTATCCCTTAATTTTTCTGAACTAAATGTGACCATTAATGTAAAACATGCATATTGTTATTAGCATCATCAGAGCCAGGTCATTTGCATGCAAAGACAATGAGCCTGGGTTAGACAGTGAAAATGTGATGCTCCTTGGCTGATGGATGTTATGTGTGTCTAAAACGTCAAACCTCATTTGTTTGATATTGGCTGTATGGAAGCAGTGAATATTCCATTGACTTAATGCAAAACAGCAAAACCTGACTTACAGAGTAGATCTGTATGCTGTAGCAGACAAACAATGCAAGTGAATTTCAGTCGGAGGTGTCGGGGACAAACACGGGGCAGCAGGTGGCGGTGTGGAGTCAATGGGGGCCCAACAGCAAATGTCTCATGTTTTTGCCAGAACTTTATTGTTTATTCAGGAGGCAAACACTTGAATAATTGATGTCATTGCATTTCAGAGGAAAACTAGGAGGACATTTTCTCCCTATGCAGTTGCACTCTTGTCCCAACTCCTGCTCGTTTAATTTCAGCCGTCAGTGTGCGTTTGTGTTAAACCTTTTGATATTTTCTTTTAGCTTACAGATGCACTTTTTCCTCTGCTTTGCCTTCATCCTCTTGGTTTCTGAGAGGGTTGGTTGTTAAGCTGTTAACTGTGTTTCATGTGGTTCATTGTAGTCATTATATCTTTACTTTTTTCCTGTGACACTCGACTCTTGTCACTTGATGTGAGAACAAACATGCAAAGAAAAAAAAAACACATTTCAACTGCCGCAGAAACAAACAACTGCCTTTTTGTGAACATTTCATATTAATTGCAAATTCTATTTTTCAGAGTATAAATTCCCAGCAATGCTGTCAGTTGGCTTTCCTTTAATTAACTTTCATAAAACACAGAGAGCTAAATTGTAAATGCCAAATATAGAGTTCACTTGTTACTAAGTAAATTATGTCAAAATGCAATTTGGTCCAGACGGCAATATGTCAACCACTGTTTAATAATGTCATGAAACTTTGTACAGGCATTCTTGGTATCCAGAGGATGAATCTTTAGCTCAAGCAGCCACAGTGAGGTTGACATTTGTTGATATTTATCCCAACAACTATTGGACAGATTACCATAAAATTTGGTTCAGACATTCATGTTCCCTTTGGGATGAATTGTAATAACTTTGGTGATCCATTAACTCTTTATCTCTCTGCATCATCAAGTCAAATTTCAATTTGTCCAACGCATTGTATTGCAGCAATACTTGACAATGACGATGGTGATCAAGCTACCTGACGTCCTCACTGCCTGAATATTATATTTCACATTCAAACAGGCTTTAAATCACATTTGTTGGCTCTAAATGTCATAAACCTACTACTCTCGTTTCATAACAATATATTTTTGACCCTGCATGCATCAGATTCCCTTTCCAAGACCAACGCTGTAAATGTTAAATTCAAGCTTCTGTTTGATGAATTATTATTATTATTAATGTTGTATTTTGAAGATTCCTCATCCAAGCGGTCAGTGGACTGTATACACGAAGATCAGTTAATGACTACGTTTCATGTGTCATGTCAACCATTTTCTGTGTGTGAGCAGGAGGTTGTGACAATCTAGAGTGAAACACATCGATCCAGATGTCAGGATGTAGAAAATACATGTATTCAAACTTTAAACTGAGGCATCGGTCAATAAAGAACTGACAACAAAAAGGCTCTGAAAGTCATTCTTAGAATACAGGAACTTACAGATGAGTAAGATCAGGAAGATTAAAATGGCTAAAACAAAGAAATAAAATGAAATACAACACAGAGTTAAATGCATTAACTGTGTCGTATTTCACATGACTGTTCAAAGGAGTTATTTAGTTTTGTCTTAAAGAGCTCTGCATAAAAAGGAAATCTATATTACAATGTGTTTTTCCTTACTGATTTGTTTTCAGTTCAGCATTTAAAATCTTCCTAAACCTCAGACTGAAGACAGAGGATGCCGCCCCCTGCTGGGTGAGGCTGGAACTAACTAACTGTCTAATATTGACGTTGCATCTAAACTTGATCATGTTTAAAAGCTGCAATAAATAACTTTTCTTTTTAAAAATGTTATTAATTTAATTATTTCTACAATAACAAAATACCTTTAACCGTCAGTGCACTGAGCTGTGACGACCTGCTGCTGCCTCTGTGACCCGCAGAAGGTCCAGCCCCTCGGGTCCGCAGGCCGAGCCGGACCCTTCCTCAGGCTGGATGAAAGGCCGTCAGTGGTGGTGGTCTGTGAAGCCGGGGTGTCCGACGCGTCCTGAACGCAGCCCCCCTGGTTGACACGTGTGATGCGGGTCTGCAGAATCTCACGAGGAGTCCTGGTCTCTGGTCCTGGTCGCCAGAGCTTGAGGACTACATCCTCTGTGCTGCGGTCTCTGGTAAGAGCTAACTGTTTCCATGCTAATCCAACGTTCCATTTGATAGGCTAATGTTAGCATCAACGCTGATTTTGGCGTGTTGAGATCTTCGTCAACAGAAGTGGATGTTAGCTCTTAGCAGACAACAACATAACGAGCTAACTGTTCAACTGTTTCACGCACGAACCCGCAAATGTCACATTATAGGGAGAAATCTGGACTTTGAAACAGAAGTTTTGGTTGCATGTAGCGGCCATTTTGGTGCGTTCAAGTCGCTTTAGTAAAAAATTAAACCACACGCTTTATTTTAATATTTATAAATGTATTAATGTCCAACAATAGGACACAATGCTAGATAGAAGATGTATAATTGATAATGGAATTTATATAAAAATAAGAATAAGCAAATGAACAAAAATTTTAAAAGTAATGATGTAAAATAGATATAGAATAGAGAACAAAAAATATCTAATTATACTGAAAACTGTTAAGGATTCCTGACAGTTTTAACAATCTTTTTATTCAAAGGTAAAGAGTTTAATTCAGTATAAGGTTTCCGATCATTAAGGAAAATAATGCTACCATTATATTTTGATTATTAGTCTAGAAAATATCAAAAAACTGAAAAATGAATAGCTTTTCAATCTTGTTGTTAATTATGTGTACTAACTGATATTAAATGGATGCCTGTTCACTTTGTTGGGTTTCATAGAATCCAGGCAACATGGTGTGAGGTAATTTTACTGTATTCAGCAAAGTTCGTGGATATTGTGATATTCCCCTTAACTATAATATTTTGATGGTTAAAGCATGAAAATTTGGTACTGACACATTTCTATAATGAAGCATCATAAATCCAACCAGGTGATCCAGTATTTAAAGATTTTAGGATTATAAATTTTAATGCGCTGTTAACTAACCTTAGTAGTAATTCAAACTCCATGTTCTGTCTTTACACACAGGCTGAGAAGATGTTGCAGTGATGCAGCAACAGCAAATTATTTCTACAGCTGCTTTAAAAGACTGTATCTGAGTTCTCTCTGGTGCAGATCCAGTTCCTGAGACATTGCTCAGAACACAAATAGGGCTTCTCAACAGTTTCTGTCAGCTTTGTGCTTTTGATGTCAACATGGACAGCATTGATACCTACATCTGGCAGCGCCGCATCCATCATGGGGTTAGGTATCAGAAATGTGTAGTCCCGTTCCCAGAGTCTGTTGAAATCGGATTGGAGTTCAACGCAGCTTTGGAAAGGAAGGAAAAGTTAGATCTGAGTCTGCTGACAAACGCTGTGATGCTGGAGCTTTGTGACTTTGCCAAAACAGTGACAAAGTCTGAGATATATTTCTTGTTTGAAATGCTGGAGTTCAACTTTGACCTTGGTGTGGATTTGGACAACGACATGCAGTGCTATGAATATGCAAAACGAGTTCACAGTAAAGTGAAGCAGCTGAAGGAACAAATCAAGTTAAAATCTCATAGATGGAAAGAAATATTTCTACTGCCAGACCGAAACACTGTAATGCAGTACACAGGGTCAGAGCATTCAGGGCGCTATTACCCTAAAAGGAACAAAATTGTGGATAGTTCCGTCCTCACTGATGGCAGCAAGAACAGCCAGTCTTCAGGAAATCAGACGACGGAGATTAACGGAGCTGCGAGCAGTTTGCACATTATAAAGAAACGAGAAATCAGATTAAAACTATCAGGTGATGGTTACCCTTTCTGTAAAGAACTTGGTGTGACTCTGGCTGTTCAACCAGTTGACACACCCAAACAGAAACTAGACCCCAATCTAGTGACCAATGGTGTGATGATGGAACTGCTTGACTTTTCCAGAGTGCTTTGTGGAACACAAACTGCGATAGTTCATGACTTGGTCAAGCAAAACTTTGGTCATGAATTGGATAAATTGCTGTTCCGTTTGAAAGTATCCAAGCTGATGGAGCGAAAATATGCCTGCCGAACAGTTGAGAACAGGAACGCTTTCCGAAAGGAGCCTTTTAAAGTCCACACCAAGACACAGGAACAGAATCATAAAAAGAGAAAAAACTCTGACTCGGATTACCAGGAATTGGAAAGACTAACAATGGCCAGTAAGAGAAGGGAAACGCTGAGGCACAGAAACAATGATTTGAAAGAAGTTTGTCAGGATAGTGACCTGTCGTACATGTGCCCAGTTGATTTCCACACAGAGGTGCAGTCAGATGCAGAGGCTGGACCAGAAAAAATACATCTCCAACATTGTTTGTTAGGACCAAGTGCAGAAACAGAATCTACAGTGTCTGTGGATGTAAAGCAGGAAGAGGAGGAAGTTTCAGCCTCCTCAGTGAAGTCTCAGACTAACGGCCACAACTCTCATTTATTTAACCTTCATCTAAAGAACACAACACTTAAAGAAGTGTCAGATCTATTTTCTGAAGATAAAAATGAGGACATAAATGTAACAACCCTGAAACAGAAGCTGTGGATGAGACGTGCCATTCGCTCAAAACAAATCCTGAAATCTAGGAAAGTGAATGACATATTTGCCCGAAGCAGAGAGATAGGTTTAGACTTTAATGTTGGTTCAGGGAACAAACAAAATGTGGATCTAGAACTACTCACCAACTGTGTGTTGTTGGAAGTTTATAAATTTGCAGTTGCGATGACAAAGAGCTTATGCAGTTTCTTATTTGACATTCTGGACATCAACTTTACATTGGTCCTCCAAGATGATCTCCATCGGCACAATTTCATAGTTTACATCATAACAAAAGAAAAGGTTCTTCAGAACCACCCTGGTAGACAGAAAGTGGAGTTTCTCAGCAGTCCTTTTCAGTTCCCTAACGTTTATGACGTGGTTGATGTGACCAGCGATTTTAAAGCTGGACAGGACACTGAGACAGAGCAGCAGATAAACAGGGATTCACCAGCCTCGGCTACAGGCCAGCAAGCAGATATGGAGACACGCCCGTTTTGTAGCAAGTTAGGTCTGAACCTTTGGGAGACAAAACAACGTCCGGCGAGCCACAAGCTTGATTTGACCGTCCTAACCACAGGCGCTGTATTCGAAATATTCAGCTTCGTCAGAGAGCTTTGTGGAACAGTCCATGAGACAGTTAACGACATCCTTGAGCACAATTTTGATCTTGATCTTCAAAGTGGTGCGACCGAGGCCACACAGGTGATCCAACGATGGTACACGACGGAGAAAAGCTTGATGAAAAAGCAAAACACATCACCAAAGATAAAAAGGTGGCTAAACATGGTTGTCCCACTGAAAGGTCACTCACAGCTCGGTCCACAAACACCAATTGGCAACCGCCTGGAGGATCTGGGTACAGAAGACTTAAAGCTGGACAGAAAAATGAGAACTTTCAATGGGAATGTGCAATGGTTGAAAGCGGTCAACAGCTTCCACAATTGCAAAGAAATAGGATTGGACCTCAATGTCAGCTCTAAATCAGAAGCCAAAACAAAACTTGATTTTCAAGTGCTGACAAGAGGAGTCCTAATTGAGATGCACCAGTATGTGTTACAGAACTGCCGCCGATACATTCCCGCTCTATACGAGATTCTGGAGTACAACTTCGACCTGAGCTCTCAGATCCATCGGAAGGTGGAGTTTGCCTGGTCCATTGCATCCCAGGTGATCACCATGGCAGGAAAAAGCAACAGGCGGGGAGATTATCTGAATCAAGTGTTTGAGTTGCCCTTCGAGGTCTCAGAATCCTCACAGATCATGTGCAAAGAGGAGCCGAAGGACAGCTTCAGGGAGCTAGACCTTAACGATAATTCAGACATCATGTTTGTCCGGGAACTGAAGCCTGTTGACATAGAAGTTGAGATTGAATAGAGCAGTAGCTCCTGTTTTCATTGTAGAAAATCAGTGTTCATAGCGCTCATAGTGCTTGTAGCCGTTATTACTTTCTCAATTAATCATTTCACCTGTAAAGTGCCAGAAAATAGTTTAAAAAATATGTGAGAGATTCAAGTTTTGGCAGAGAGCTAAAAAGGAGGGACTTTTTAAGGGTTGTTTTTCCAGTGTAATGTGAGTATACACTGTAATCATACACATAAAGTGCAGCCACATCTGTTACAGCTGAGTGAGCTGCAAATATGCTTGAATGATGTGGTCAAAACAAGTCATCTGTATTAGAAATGTGTCGCTCTGTGGACATTCAAAGCACATGAAGTGTCTTATTTTCTTTCTGCCTCGGTGCCTCGAATGACTCGTCTCACTTTCAATCTTCCCACATTCGACATAAACACATATATCCACAGTCATAATACTGTAAGAAACGCTATAAGGGAAGTGTGTTGTTCAGTTACAGCTTTGTGCAGAGATGTGAACCAGAAGCCGCTCAGTAGAAGTTTTCTTATTGGGCCCATGTGAGGAGGTTGAGGGTTGATGTTTCCTTGTTTTGTGGTTGTTTGTTTTACGTGAAGAGATGGAAGTTTCTGTTATAAATAAGCAGATGAATGCTGGTCATCATTTTGTGGCCAATAAATGTGTTTTTTCAATGTAACCTAATCACGTGTGGATGAAAACATATTTTGCAACCTTGGATGTACAATTTTTGTTTGTTTGTTTGTTTGCTTGATTAATGTTCTGTTGTCTGGATTTGTCTTTCTCTTGGATATTAAAGTGTCCTTAATCTTCATCATAGTTCTCTTCTTTTCCTTATTTCAGCTTGCTGTCAGAACACAGTATGAGAATATTTTAAATCCTGCATCATAATCTAGAGCCGGAGACCGTTTAACCAGTTAACCGGTGGCAAATGTTTGTTATATTCAAAAATAACAAATATGTCAAGGGCGTCTGGAATATCTTCCATTTGATGTAAGTGTGCCATCATAATAATTAGATATTGACTAACAGACATTTCCAGTTCCCTGTTAAAATTTGATAATGTAACTAATTCTGTACATTTAAACTATAAGAAGTTAATGGATTCAGTTTGCACTTAAATGATTCAATTCAAATTGTAAACTTAATTAATTAAACCAGACTCCAGGTATTACACTGCATTGGTCTAGTCTGTCTTCGCTGAGTTTTAAATATATTGTTAGATCATTTTACTACTTGTCATTTCCTTCCCATCATGCTCTCTGCCACAACTCATTTGTCTCCTGCAGGCTGCAGCTGACATGATTTAAGTCTCAGTTTGTAACAAATTAAACAGGTGTCACTAATTAGGTGAGAAACTGACATCACATTAAAAAAAATAAAAAGCATGATTGTGATGCTCTTTTCAAATAAACTGGAGTAGTTTCGTCTGGCGTCCACTAGATGGAGCCAGAGACGTCCTGAAAGCACGGACTGAATGACGAGTTTTGATTAATTTATCAATGAAGTCTGGTCATTAAAACAGTTGACAAAGCCCAGTACGTTTATTGGGATTCATTGTACACAAAGTAGGACATCACACACTGTAGACTTTAGAAAGAGGTAAAGCCAAACCACACGAATCCAGATAAAAGGTGAAATATTCCAATAATTAAATTCAATGGTATTTAAATGTCAGTCTTCACTGGTGTTCAGACTTTAATGGTTAACATAATTGCAGCTGTTTTTTTTTTTTTTAATCAATTGTTGGTCTCATTGTCTACTTCTTTCCTATGATTTGACCTTTATGACTGTAAAAAATATATTGAATTGTTTTGTTGGAATAGGTCTTTAAAACAGTTTTACTTGTAACAAAGAATTTTGACATTTTTTAATTGCAACTTTTACTTGAAAGAAGGGTCTAAATATTTCTTCTGTGTCTCTCACAAGTTATATTTTGACAATCTCCTCAGGAAATTATTATCATTATTTTTATTATTTTAAGGCTTACTGTGTTACAGCTTCCTCAGAGTTTCTACTAACACTGTTTGTTTCTCTGTGATGGATCTTGTGTTTCCTCACAGTTTATTAGGAGCCTTGAAGGTTCGTTCCTTCTGCCTCTGTTTTTCACTCCCTCCATCCAGGTTTTAATTCAGTCTGTTTTAGGCAGGATTTTGGAAACATAGGGGAACGTATTAAAGAGGAGCCAAATCACAGTAAATACCTACCTCTCTCTGTGTCCCTGCTCGCTGTGAGTCGGCCCACTCAGACTGGCAGAGTGCTGCCCTTGTTATCCCTCTTCACACACTTGTTTAACACACACACACACACAGAAGTGACAAACCTCAATGGAAGAAATGGAGACGAACTGCAGAGAGACAGAAACCAATAACAAGGAAGAGCAGTGAAATATTCAGACTGAATCGACACTCGTTCATTTTACTCTCTTTATACAAAAACATTCATTTTCATGCACATTTTGAATTTCCAGATTCAGAGAGAAGATGTTTGAGACATATTTTTTAAATAAATAATCACATTATGGCACCTGCTGCAGCTCTTCTCTTATTTCCTGCCGTCATCCTCCGTCTCCACTCCACCAGAAAGACCTAAAAATAAAGAGTAAAAATAGTGTCTGACAAGACATTCATGGGTAAAACATCACTGTCATATTACTGCAGGTGGGAAGCAGCAGTGAAATGTCACAAGTTTGTGTGAGCAGAAGAGTTTCTGGCTCGTCATTGTGCAGAAAGTGTAAAAGAAGAGGAACTGAAGCTCTTTCTTTACGCGGAAATATCTCAATAAATATTGGATGGACTGACATTTTATACAAACATTCAGGGTCCTCAGAGGATGAACCCTGCTGACTTTGGTGATCCTCTGACTTTTCCTAGCGCCACCAGCAGGTCAAAGTATCATATGACCTGTGAAATATTTCAGCATCTACTGGATGACAACATTTTGTACAGACATTTATCCACAAAGAGGAAGTATTGACATCCTGATATTAAAATTTAAAAGATTGCAGCTGTCATCCATATTACTTTTAGACTGAAAGTAAACTATTTCTACACTGTGGTATTTGTACTTTTACACAATGGACCTGAATAATGAGTCTTTACTGTCACAGTGGAAAGTAAATCGTAGAGAAGCTATGGTTATAATGAACTCACGTCACCTGTGTGACCAAATGTGATGAGTCCATTATGTGTGTATGTGTGTGTGTGTGTTGGTGATATCAGTGCAGAGAAGGATGATGTATCTGCTGTACAGTACAAACAGACACACAGAAAACTGAACTCCCCAGGCAGCGAGGCACTCAGTCCCCAGAGAGCCTCATCTGCACTGACATATGGACACACACACACACACACACACACACACACACTGTCTTCACCTCTCCAGCTGCTCTCCCACACATCTCCCACTCATTTTCACCCTGATTCATAATCTGCTCAGAGACTCTCCAGACTCACCGCAGAGCTCTGACATAATCCAGTGGGACCAATGTCAGTCACTGCAGCTCGTCCAAATATTTAAAAAACCTTTATTCACACAGGGATGGAGACTGCATGGCTCCCTCTGCTCGCTGCTACCTGCTTGTCCAGCTCACGGGATTCAAGGATTCTCACCACCATGTCTACATTTCACTTACATGTACAGACTTAAATCCTGAGATTCATCTCCAGATGTGAATGAAAGGCAACACAAGCTTCAGAGCCAATCAAAGGCCAGAGCAGCGTGACGAATTTGCCACCAAAATTTTAGTCAGAACTTTCTATCATCATTCTCAGCCTTCATCCTATAACTCTTGAGTTATGAGGAGGAGAGAAAGTGTGTGAAGAATCTCTCAAACACCACATGGAAAAGTTAAAAAAGAACCTCTGACATATCACTAAAATGTACTGAAGTATTAAGGTAAAATAAGACTTTAAATTCACATGTGAAAATATCATGAAAAATAAAATACATAAACTAATAAAAAAGAAACTCTGTACAGTGAAGTGAAATGAGGCTAGCTGTTTCCCTGTGTTTCAAGTCATTATGCTAAGCTAAGCTAACCACATCCTGATATCAACTCCAGGACATGAGAGTCACATTGATCATCTCAGTCTCAGAAAGAAAGCTCATAAGCACGTTTCCAAAAAACTATTCTTATTAATGTAAAATGACTCATTATGCAGAACCCCACTTTCTTTATGATCAGTTAAGCTTGTTTATTATCACACATGAAAAGAAGTCCATGTTTTAAATAATGAATTGATTATCAAAGAGATTGGGTTGATCGAATAATTCAGCTCTTTTTATATTATAGATATTGTATTAATATATGTAATCATTATTGTTACTGATTGCATTGACAATATGAGCAGTGTTTTATAGCTCATTGTTGGAGTTGATTTTAATTGTTTGATAAATTGATAATAAGTTGGTTCAATTTTTACCGAGGCATCATAATTGAGAAGGCGATCGTATGTTTTGAACATGAAATCTAAAATCTGAAAGTGACCAGTGCTGCAGTCAGATGAACACAGCTGAGATTCCCTCCTTCCTCATTCAGCAGAATGGATGTATAAAGTAGCATTAAATGGAAATATTCAAGTGGAATATTTTAAAATTCCTCTTAAGCACAGTCCATCAGTGCAGACTGTCATGACAGATCAAAAGCACAGATGACCTCTGGAGTGAAATCACAGGAGAGACTTTCTAATATCCATCCTGACATGAAAGCAGTGTAAGTGCAGAGACGGCTTCGTTTCCTCGATCACTGACGCGGCGAGCTGCCTGTAAGGAGGTCAGGAGTCAGAGTCTGTCACAGCTTCCCCATAAATGATCAGAGGATCGTTTCACACAGATGAACTGCAGAAATAAAGGAAAAGACAGCTGAGTCGGATGTTTTTCTTCAGACGGTCCAACTCATTAAATTTATATTTGAGTGTCCTCGGGCTGCTAGTTACTGTGGTTATGGTTAGTTGGCTGACGTTTTTTCCTCAGTAATTTAAATTCATTGGCTTTGTGGTCTTCATTGAAACTGGACTGCAGGCAAAACTGAAGAAAACAAGAAGAAAAGCTTTCATGTGGGGGTCACTGATGAAGGAACAGTTTCATCTCTGTGCCTGGATGAAAGATGTGTTTAGCCTAGCTTAGCATAAAGACTGGAAGCGGGAGGAAACTGCTAGCCTAGTGCCATCAGTGAAAATACACCCTCCAACAAAGCCATCTGAGTTAAATGTTGTATCTTATTTGAATTAAAAATGTTCATTAAGTATCTGTGAAAAGGTACCATGTGTCCCATTCATGGTGGTTTCTGGGTGTTAACTCATTTCAGTGCATTTAATTTGTTTTTTATCTTGAAAATCATGAAACACACAGATTCACCATGAAACCTGGACATGTGGAAACAAAAACAACTGAAATTCACCAAAATTCATCACACCTGGTTTTAAAAACTGAAACGAATTTAGTTGATCTCAGTATAGAGCAGTTTGAATGAGTTTGGACCAGTTTAATTTGCTGACACTTTAGTTCATTCATTGTGAAATAAGTTTGACAAGTCCATGAGAAACCAATCAGCCAATCAACAGGAGGGAGGTAATAGGAAGCTGTTGTCATGGAGACAGAGTTTTGGCAAAGTGTGTGTGAATTTTCTGCCCTTCTCCGCCTTTGTATGTCCTCATCTCAATAATTTTCTTTTCTTCTCTTCACCTCTCACGCTCTATTCATTCCTTTAATTCCCTGTGGTCATCTTCCTCTTCTCCTCTCTTGTCTCCTCTTCTCTCTTGTCTCCTCTCCTCACTTGTCTCCTTTCTCCTCTGTTGTATAAGTCCTCTCTCGTCTTGTGGAGGCGTCTTATATAAGCACTGAGACTTAATTCCTCTCTATTGAGACCACGGACAAGCTGTATAGCACAGTCTGTGTATGTGTGTAAATGGGAGTTGTTGCCTCCTCTGTCCTCCTCTCCTTTCCTTTTGTTTTCTTTCCTTTCCCCTTTACATTTTTCTTTCTTCATCTTCCCTTACTTTCCCGAACTCACATTTCTTTCTCTGCCTGATTCCTGTTTTCTTCTCTTTTTCCTTTCATTTCCTTCACTCCTCTCTTCTCACTCATTTCTAATGTTTTCTTTCTTCTTCTCTTTTTCTTCATTTGTCTCTTTTTTGTTTCCTTTCCTTTCCCCCTTTGTTCCCTTCCCATTTCTTCATTCCGTCCTCATCTCCTCTTTCCTTCAATTTTCTTCTTCTTGTTTCTTCATTTATTTTCCTCCACTTTCTCATTATTTCTTAGTTCAGCTGCATGGTTTATTTGAATCCACCTGAAGAAAATCAACTTAATTAAGTCAAACGTGAATTTACCTGACATTAATACAGCAGGATAATTACATATTGTGCCTTTAAGTGCAGAAGTTTTCCATCTTCCTTGTCAGCACCTGTTTTACAGCCTCAGGTGAGATGACAGTTCACCAAGATGATTGACAGGTGCTGGATGAGGGAAAGACTCAAAAAGATGCAGACTGAGGGTTTTTAACTGTAGTGAAATCAAATCATTATTTTATGATCGAGATGTCTTCTGACAGGATCGACGTGAACCCAGGTTAATGACGACAGCTGAACTGGGCAAAGCTCCAGTTTGGGCTGAGAAAAACACCAGGCGGCAACGATGGATGGAGAAAAATATGCACTTTTCTTAAAATGGGCGAAAACGACTCGATATATATACATTGTTCACGACAGATAAAAGATGCTGTGAAGTAAAACAATAACTAAACTGTGCAAATCCACAAAAGCATCAATTACCATCTTAATGAGCTGCAAACTTTTATGCTTGAACAGTTCAGACGTCAAATGTGTCCTGTGGACATTTGAACAGAATCAGAGTTGTGACTGAGCTGCAGATCGACCACAGCACAAAATCCTGTACATTGACCATTAAACCTGCAAGAAATGTGTTTAAATTTTAAGTTCTGTCTTAACTCCCTGCTCTAATTTTCCTATTTTACTAAATCATAGTGTAAACCAGGCACCACATTGAGACTGAGCCACGTTTGAGCTGCTGCAGGGAGATGAAATTGCCGGTCAAAGTTTTTTGGAAATTAAAGATGAATTCAAATTAAGATCGGAATGTTAACTATCTGTGTGTATGTGTGTGTGTGTGTGTTAAAAATGAAGAGTTTAGAAGAAAAATGACTTTGGAGTTACCTGGTTGTTCCCGTATTCCTGTGTGTGTGTGTGTTTGTGTTTGATGGTTGGAGGGTGTTGAATGATGCGGAAAGCAAATGTGCTCTGGGAAAAACACACCACAACACACACTGGAGAATAGAGAGAGAGAGAGAGTGTGTGTGTGTGTGAGAGAGAGAGCGAGAGACAGCGAGAGACTGGGGAATCCAGTGTGTTGGAAAGTTGAAAGATTTCCCTGCGGAAGGCCACACACACACACACACACACACACACACACACACACACACACACACATGCACACACACACACAGAATAAAGAAAAATAACCTTTTTTCCACATGAGTGAGTTGGAGGTTGGTGATGTCTCTCTGCCTCTTCAACACTTTGGATGAATCCTGGCGCCTCGTGCAGAGTTCAGGACTCCAGTCATGACAAGAACCATCAAATAAACATTTTTAGTTGTGCTGTCACGACACTGAACTTTGACCTCATTCAGATCAACACTGATCTGTATGTGTGAAAGAATGAGGTGAGTTGAAGACAATAAAATGTCTCCCTTTAGAAATACACTGCTCAAAAAAATAAAGGGAATACGAAAACAACATATCCTAGATCTCAATGAATGAACTATTCCAGTTGAGAATCTTTATTCATTACATCGTGGAATGCACTGAGAACAAAATAACATGAAAATGATCAATTTAAAATTAGAATCACATCACAGGCTGATCCAACTTCAGTGGAAATTCCTCAAAACAAGTCAAAATGAGGCTCAGTATTGTGTGTGGCCTCCATGCAACACCTGGGCATGCTCCTGATGAGGTGGCTCGTCTCATTGGTCAGTTTCAAGCTCACCATACATTGTTCATGTAATAGACACATACGCACACACAAACGCACACATTTCACTGATCAGTTTCTTTCTGCTCCACATTCAGCCGGATCTGCTCCAAGGCTTTGAAACACACACACACACACACACACGCACACACACACCACCTGTCTCTTATTCCCTAAATCTGCCCAAGTCATCTGGAGTCACAGCTCAACCTCCTACAGGCTTCAGTGTGTGTGTGTGTGTGTGTGTGTGTGTGTGTGTGTGTGTGTGTGTGTGTTAGATGGGATTAGTTCCAGTTTGGTTAAATGGAAGGATGGATACAGAACGGAGGAAGTTGGAGGGACACTCTGTCTGCAGCCTGAAAACATCTCATTGGCTGTGTTAAATCTCAGTGGGCGGGGCCAAAGATCCACTGCGGTGGCGTCCCAACAAAAAAAAGGAGTGTGTTAGAATTTTTTTCTGTGTCAATCATGACAACATTGACCAGCAGGGGCGCTGAGCGCTCTTCAACAGTAAACATGGTGGAGTAAAGTGTTCCTGAAAGTCGGTCCTTCTCGATGACATCAGGTTGGAAAAACAGAAAGCTATGATTGATCAGGAACCAACTTGTAGTCTGTCATGTCTTGAATCGGCGTATCTGACCATCTTATTTCATGTGTTCTATAATTTTTTTTTTTTTTTTTTATTGTAACCATGATTTTACTTGAATTGATAAAACAGAGACATGTGATTGAGAGGAACAGAGATGTAGAGAACAGGAAAAAGTGGAGGTGTGGATGCTGCTGTTATCTGGCTGGATGGACAGATGAGTGTGTGTGTGTGTGTGTGTGTGTGTGCTGCGTTGGCTGGTAAAGAGCTTAGCAAGCATGAAGCAGCTGGACAGAGCTGATAACTGGCTCACTACCTGCCAAACATACACACGTACACAGATTGAGAGTATATACTCTGTATGTTAACACATGAACACACACACACAGTCCTCATCCTAAATTGACACACATACAAACAAATACAATGAAGTGGAACACTCACCGCTTTATGTGAAACAGAAGGAAAGGAAAAAGGGAGAGAGAGGGGAAAAGGCAAAGACAGAAGATAGAAAGGAAAGAAAAGAAAGACTCTTCTTGCCTTTATTCAAGATGCGAAACCTTAGAAAAATCGACCTTTTTCCCAAAAAAAGTCACTTTTTTGCTGTTTAATATTCACAATCTGTGTGACGATAATCATGACAAAAACAACAGTTTGAAAAAAATAAATTGAGGCCTATTGTTTCTGTTGTGTAAATGTAATGAAAACTTCTGGGAACTGGAATGAAATTCTTGTCCGTGTAAGATTTCAAAAACAGACACAAGTGTTTCTCTTTGCTTCGTCCCTGAAAGTCATTTTTCATGCAGATGCAGTCTCATTTTTTTTCCTCCTTCGTTCCTTAGAGTTGGTATTTTGCCAAAAGCAACAGGGTGATTTAACAGGCGACCCTAATCCAGACAGACGTGAGCCGGTGGATCCTGTCGTCCACAGGTTAGCTGAAGGCTAATCAGTAAATTCAAACTGACTCTCTGCAAGAGAGAGAGAGAGAAAGAGAGAGAGAGAGGAGAGAGAGAGGGAGAGACAGTTAGATAGACAGAATATAATTCAAAAGAGCCATTTTTCGGACACAAGAGACGACAATTGATTTATCAAACATGACTCAGCAGATTAATTAATAATGCTAATCATGAGACTTTCTCTGAATGACTCAGTCTTTGTTCTCCAGGTTAATGTATCATGTAAATCTTAACTTCAGGTAATATGGACTCAACAAAACAACAAATACACATATTTGAATAAAACAGCCAACTTGAATTTCGTTCAGCGGTTTCAAGCTAAAATCCACGTCATGTTTCAGAGACAGACTTGAATTCTAGACTGAATCCGTCCTGACAGGTCAACGTGGTCCAGGCTGCTTTTCTCTGAATCTGAAGGATGTAGCAAATAATTTCATTTGTTTAACCCCAAATCCATTCCATGCGTATCACTTATTAGATGGTGCATTTATTGAGACTGATATAATTTCTTTTTCCTGAAAATATGGTTGTTTTTTGTGTTTTGGTGGTTGTTTGTCTTGATCTTGTAATGATCAGCGACTGGGGGTCAAAGGTCAGCGCGCTTCTTAATTCACAGCTGCATGGCCGCAGGCTGCGAGGAGAACGAGGAGGATGAAGATGGGGAGGTTCATAAAACAGAAAGTGAATGACTGCAGAACACATGTGACCTCAGGGAAGAGAAGAAGAAATTATTTAATAAAAAAGAGATCAACGGAGGAAGCGAGGATGAAAGACAGGAAGAGAGAAGAGAGCAGAAAACTAAAAGACGGAAGAAGAGAAAGGAAAGACGATGGAGTCCAGCTGCATTCGCTTCATTAATCCAGATGATATAAACACATGACCTGAGGCCATAGAGAGAGAAAGAGCTGTGTGTGTGTGTGTGTGTGTGTGTGTGTGTGTGTGTGTGTGTGTGTGTGTGTGTGTGTGGACATTGTGATTTTTTGTGTTCGTCTATTTGATCAAATCAAATACTGGCTTCTGTCTGAATAAGAACTTAGTGACAGGAAATGAACCGTTTCATCTTAAAGCAGCTGGGTGTGAGTACAGGTACAGGTGAAGATACTGGAATCAGATCGAATATGAATATTAATTGTCTAAAAGCTGCTGAGCTGTGTGAAATGGGTTCAACATTCCAAGTTTGTCCTGAAAGCTTCAAGGCTAAAGTATAAACTGTAATAACCACAATGTTTGTTGTGGGTTTAAATTACTGGACCCAGGAGTGAGACACAGATGTGGGGGAAGGTAAAAGGGATTAATTAAACACAAAAAACTCCAGCACTTACAGAAAACAGAAAGATGCGGCATAGGTGAAACAAAAGCTTCAGCGGTTGGAGGCTGGGCTGTGTGTGCTGAGGCAGGATGGCAGGAGATGTGCAGGTGGAAGAGGTTGGGATGAACATAGCAGAGAAAAAGACAGGGAACACAGGAACCACAGAGCACTAGAAAAGGAGGGGGACATACAAAGGGACAGTCTGGCAGTTTGCAGGTGAAGGAGGGGGGTATTTAAGCTGCCAGTCATAGGTGAGATGAGAAACATGTGCGAGAGGGAAGGCCCCAGCACCTAAGACCACATCCCCTGTCACTGAAGCAATGCCTGAACAAAAACACAAAGCTTTCTTAAAGACAATCTTTAACCAAAAACACTGGAGATGAAAATAAAAATCCACAAAAATAAACATAGAGACCCAAACCATAACAGATGTTAATATAATATAATGCCGTTAAAACATCTGTGTCTTTCTCTTTCGCTGTGTGTCTCTCTGTTTCAATAATGGCAGTTTTAACACTGAAGGTCTGAATATGTAAATGAAAAAAAAAACATGCTGCTTTTCTGGAGCTTTTATGTGTCAGTGCTGGAAAATGTCCTGCCAACCTCACAATATTGACGAGGCTCCAGGAAATCGCACCTGGTCGAGACACAATACAGCAAACGACCTCATGAAATCACAAACTGTTTCTCTTGATTTTTATACAAAGGTGTAATGACGACATATGACAATGAAAACAGATGCTGGTAGGTGGATTCTGTTTTCTTTAGACGGAGCCAGGCTGCTGTTTTCGGTCTCCATGCTAAGCTAAGTTGACCTGCTGCAGGCTGAACATGGCTGAACAGAGTGGAGACTTCAGCAGTTAAAGAGACGCATAGAACAAACACAGAGCTGAAAGAGAGAGAATGTTGGACTGAGATTCATCAGGTGACTCCAAATGTTATATCTGTTTGCTTCACGCTCGCCACAACAACTTTAGACATCGAGAATATATAACTGTTTACATCTTGTGCTGTCCCCAGTTGGTGAAAATGTAATCAGTGGAATTGAAGTTAAGCTTTTTTTTTTTTTTTTAGTTTTGTTTGAGGTGACAGTTGCATGACTGGTGTAGTTTTCAACACTTTGGGGTTTATTACAAGGGAGGGGTCTGGTGATTCTGCTGAGGGCTCAGAAAAAGTGCACAATGTTATTTCATGAAACAGAAACTCAGGACATTCAACCATGTGACCTAGTTAGAGTGTTTAGATTGAGTTTATCCGGCCCATTTCTTCACACTTTGTCTTTCCTCCTTCCAGCCATACTTAGCATTAGCCTGCTCGTCCATGTTTGCAAACTGCCACTAATTCAAACAGGGATTTAGCAGCAGACAGTTTTCGGTGTGTCACGTCCTTCCTGTCCCCTGCAGAGCCATTTCCTTTTTTTACTTCTTGGCCCAATTATCAGAGGAGGATCCAGAAGCTGGTCAGGCCTAACAGCGCTGCCCAGTGGAGCGTTGGAGCCAGACGGACAGATTGGACACAACGGGAGACAAATGAGCAGAGACTCGTGGGTAATTTGGCGTGATGATGTGATTTGATGCAACGTCTGAGACCTTTTTTTTTTTTTTCTTTCAACTGATTCTCTATCTCTATCTGTTGCCCTGTAATCGGAGGGCAGTTGAATGTATGGATGAATGGATGAATTCAAGGAAAAATGGATGTATGTTGGATAGTGGGACGGGACGAACTCTGGATGAAGTTATATTTAATGGACGAATGGATGGCAGAGGAAGGGACGGATTAATCAATGAATGAATTGATGGGTGAAAGGCTGTGGATGGAGGGATTATGAACAGATGGATGCATAAAAAGATAGAAGTAATACATACATCATAGAAGTAATACATACATCAATGAATGAATGATGACTGGATGGAAAGATAGATAAATGGATGAATGAATGGATAGATGGAGGAATTAATGGTTGAATGAATGAAAAGTTGGATGGATGGACAGATGACAATAAGTCTGGCTGGCTGCGTGGAAGGATGAAAACCTGGATGGATGATGGGTTCACTGGATGCATGGATGAATAGATGATAAAAAAAATGAATGGATGGATGAATGACTAAATGAATACATGGTGGATTGGTGGATGGAGAAGAATAAAAGGCTAGATGGATGATGGATGAAAGACTGCCTGGATTAATGGATGAACAAATACACCGGCCTCACGGATGGATGGATGAATGGACTGTATTACTCACACTGAGGCTTAACTTTCTTGTATAGAAGGGAACACGAACCTGGAGGGGTTGCCAAAAATATTTCACTCTGAGTAAAACAAAAAAGATCAAATTATTTCCAGACTTGATTAGGAGGAGAAATGTGGGAAAACATGAATGAGTAAATAAAAAGTAAAGGGATATAACTGAAGTGGACATGCTGTCGCGAGCATGTGTGAAGGAGGGTGAACGCTGTGTTATGATTATTCATTCTGCCTTCGGGCTGGTTTGAATCGGTCCTGGATATTATTTTTTCAACAGAGGCCAAAAGAAATAAATTCTGTTGATCAAAGGCCTCACTTTGCATTTATCATTCCTATGAACTCGTGTGCGTGTGGTCAGTTTTAGTTACACTTATGAAGGCAGCATATTTGTGTTTAATTTTGTGCTTGATGTCATGAATTTCATGTTATTTGAACACAGACATCAGAGGTTGACTGACTCCCCCCAATCCCTCGACTTTCCCCTCAGCAACACCAGAAGGTTGACTTTTTGTATTTCGGTGAAATATCTTGACAACTATTGCCATGAACTTTACTATTGACGTCCGAGTGACCGAACGATGAATTCTGATGATCACGACTTTTCCTGTAGGGCCAACAGCAGGTCAAAACATGTCTTGACATCTGCTGGATTGACTGACACGTACTTTTGGACAGTGGTTTCTGGACGCGTCCTGCTGGCTTTGATTGATCATTTCGATCATTTGGATAAACCAATAAACCTGACACAGATTCAAGGTCTCCACAGGTTCAATTGTAGTGACTTTGGCGATCCTACTTTTCATCTAGTGCCAATTAAATTAATTATAATGTTTTTTCAATACTTTGATTTCTGGCCAAATACCTGCAAAACTATTCACATTCCCATCAGCTGAATTTAGTGCTAATAAATGAATATTAGCCTGCTCACACAGTTGGTTCTGAGCTCTGTCCTCTGTCTGCACATAATAAGTATGGCACACATGTATAACAGCTTCAGTCCTCCTTCACAAAGGTCTCTGAAAAATAACTCATCAGGCCAAAATTACCTTTGCTGTTAGTTGCTGGAGCTGCGGTCTTTGTGTTCGTCACATCAGGTTGTGAAAGTGGTTTCTGAAAAGGATCCCTGCTGTCACAAAAAAGCTTTGAGCCATTCAGAACAGCCCTCAGACTTGGTGCAGATTGAGGCAGGGAAATGTTGCTTCAGTTGTGGTTATTTTTCAGGCCAAAGCTTTCAAATGATTCATCGCTCATTCTGCTTCTGCTGGCAAATGCTTCTTTCTCCTTTGCCAGTGCAGCGTGATGGGGTTTTCATTTTCCAGGCCTGAACACAGTACACCAACAAGCCAGCAGTATTAACATAACAAAAAGCCTTTGACATTGACAGTTCATAATGATTCTGGATATAAATGTGGTTCTGGACAGTCGTATGATTAAAAACACTTCTTCCACAACTGCACAAAAACATGCATATCTCTTATCTCCTCGTTCTTTGTTTGCTGCTAAAGGAGAAAATGGAGTCAAAGTTCAGCTCAGTTTCAATCATGAATTCCAGTTAATTACTAATTACTATTACAGCATGAATAATGAATATTTGCTTGGGTTCAAATGGAGCAATTCATTTAATGTAGTTCCTCTGAGAATCATCTGCTTTAAAACTCAGATATTTAAACTGTAACTCAAGAAAACTGTATCAGAACTTTGTGTCTGTTTTAATACCAAATTACATTATTCTTTGAAATTATGGACCTGAACAATAAAGCGTGTTTCCAGTTTGAAGGTATTTAACACTCAATAATACTAGGTTAGATTAGCACATCGTACAAAATACTTGAATGCAGCTTGAGTTTACTGACGTCATGTCCGGGTGATGAAACCGTCCAGCAGTTACCTCCCGTCGCCATGTGGGGCCGCTGGAGTGCGAACATTTCTACAGCTGATGTAATACAATTTTCCTGCGTAGCTTCCTTTTGATTTTACTTCACTTACTTCAAAGGCAAAAAGTCCTTTTACAAGAGAGACGGAGAACCACCTGCAGGGCTGTCTCACCCTGAAAAGTGTGTGTTCATGAATGTGTCTGAAATAAAGTGCGTGAGAGTGTATAAATTTATATTAGTGTGAGTTAGAGTGAATAAGTGTGTGAGTGTGTGTGTGTCTAGAAACTCTTGCTTCTCATCTCTGACATTTCCAGGTCACTCAGTTATAAAATGGCTTCTCTGCCTCCCGCCCCCTCTCTTCCTCTTCTCCCTCTCTTTCCTCCCCCTGTGCTTTTCTGTTTTCACCTCTCACCATCTCTGAGGCAGCGGGTCTGAGGGAGAACCAGAGAACCGGATAGAAAATGAGATTAAGATGCAGAAGAGAGAAGTTTTCTGCAGACTGTCTCATCTTCACCTCACAACTCATTTACCTCATTTTCTTTTACTTCCCTTGCTTTCCAAATTGACACAGAGATGGATGCACAGAGTCTTTTTAATAAGGTCTATCACACTACGTTAATACAAACATGACGCACGTTGTTAAGATAAATATTCTCACTACAGTTTGGTCAAACACACAGAGTCAACAAACAGGTGTCCATTCTTTACATTTTTGCAAAGGCTGAAGAAAAGGTGGTTGTCCATTGTCTCACACTGTTTCCACTGCTGTTATTGTTGCATCAATAGAATATTAAAAATACAAGAAGCTGATTTTTACTTGCGTGCTGATCTTGAAGAGTTCTAGTGAAAGCAGGACATATAGAGATCATTATTTTGTATATATCACCGCTATTTACACACACATTTCCATAGAGGGAAAATCAGAAATTGTGTGTGTGTCAGGGAAAACAGTTGGAGGAGGGGAAATACACAATTTGTTGAGCTTAGAGCTCAGATGCTGAAATCAGCGAAAACACTTTGCTTCACAAGAGTTTTGCTCCCATTTACGGCTGCTTTCACTGCACATTCCCTCAGTAACAGCTGAGACGGACGGAGGCGAGCGCAGGGCAGCGGTAATTGGTTTGCTTCACCTGCTGAGACACACAAACACACACACACACACACACACAGGTGACAGGTAAACAAAACTGTCACGATGATGGGACGAACCTGCTTAAGCAGTCAGCTGACTCCTGCAGCAGCAGAGTCAAACACTCAGAGCTGGATTAATCCTCTGGAGGGGAGCTGATGAAATATTTAGCCACACTGCTTGTTAAATACACTCGCAGCATTTGGCCCAATTACAGAAGGTGGTTTGTAAAATCAATCCATGTTTCAACTCTCATGAGTTTTAGTGGATGACAGAATTTAGTTGTGGTGGGAGGTCCATTTTGTGTTTGAGCATTTTATTCCCCTTCTATTAAGAAAACCCTTCCCAGGGCACAGTGGTGATTTGAGCTCAATGCTGACATCAGCATCTCGATGTGCTCACAGTGGAAATGTTAACATGCTGATATTGAGCAGGTATATTGTTCACCATCATTTTACTGAAATTTGAAGCTGGTGGGAGCATCATTGGTTTTGCAGATATTTGGTCATAAACTAAAGTGTGTGACAAACTGAAATTCTATCCTGATGATGAAAAGTCAGAGGATCAGCAAAGTTATTTGGATTCAACATCATGGGACAAAGTAAGTCTGTAGCAAATGAAATAGAGATATTAAACATATTAAACATCTGTGGCAAACAATCAGCCACTTTTACATATTGGTGTTGATCGTAACAGGCTGAGATGTAGCTGACTTTTACTGAAGCCTCTGTTGTGTTGTGTTCAGATCTGAAGCAGCTGGACAAACTCAACTTGACTCTTAACTGAAATGCTTTGTCTAACTTAAAATCTGATGTATGGGACAGTTGATTTACCTTAAATCTCATAAAAGATTAAGGAATTTTCAATGAGTGTTAAAATCCATTCAAACCTCGCCATTTTCTCTCTATTTACAGTTTATTTAACTTGGTGGTGATGTTCTTAACCAGTGCTGGATTCAGTTGATTTTAGAGCATAAAGACAAGCATGTTCTGTGTTTTCAACCTGCCGCTAACATCACAGACACATAAACCAATGACAATAACAGCACTGAACAAATTGTAAGTAATGATCATTTCTACAACATTTCTCACACAAACACAAACTTCAAGCAGTTGGAGATAAAAACAAAGAACGCAGCAGATCTTCAGATGAAAGTTTCTGGACGTGTGAGCTGAGAACAGACCGACACTCCTGGTTGGTTCTGTGGGGCTCTGGGGTTTTAACGTATAGTCTGAGGGCAAATCTGAGAATAAGTGTTTCAGCTTTTGTTCAATTTTTAACGACACCATCAAACAACTGGAACATTCCTCATTTCTTTGTCAAACATGCAAAACAAGATAAGAATGAAGCATTATGGGAGTTATTGGATCATAAATCTCAACCAAATCATCTTGTTTCTTCATGTTTCTTGCTGGATAAGATAATAAGTAATATCATATAAAAATAATTCTTTATTGATCCTCCAGAGGGGAAATTGTTTATATTTCCATCTTATATTTCCATCCAGCTCACAATATCTAAAAATTCTTACTCATGATAAGTCGTTTTCTGTCTCCTCATCACATGATGGTTTTTGATATTTGTTCAAAAGGTTAAAGCAGATCACAGCCTGCAGAGGATGTGCTGAGTCAGGTACAGTTAGGTAGACAGGTGGGTGCTGGTTCAGGTGGCTGAAAGCAAAGACAAAACTGGGCTGATTAGGGGAAATGGGAAGCAGGTGAGGGAGAGGACTGGGAGGTCAGGCGACCTGGTTACTGCAGGGCAGGTGGAGAATGATGGAAAAGTCTGAGGCCATCTGGTGGAAGGGGGGATGATGGCAATGATGGGAAGAAAATGAATAGGAATGGGGGGAGAGAGAGAAGATAGTGATAGAGATGAAGAACAAGCAAAAACAGGACTGAGGTGGATTTTGTGACAAATCTCAACTTGTGAAGTTGTAGTCAGTGTTTTTACCCACAGAGCCAGAGCCACAAGAGGCAGCAATAAGTCAAGTCTATGCCGACATAAAGTTTTCAGTTTGGCAAATGTATGTCTGACAAACATCTGCATCAAATTTGAATCTGATCAATAATTTGTTTTTGCATTAACAATGACCCCATTCGTTCCCAAATCTTGACCAAGTCGTCCAAATCAGAAACTTTGGTTGAACAAGAAGAAAGTGGTCACATGATTGTTCTTGTAAAGATCATGTGTGTGACCTATTTCGCTGTAAAGTTTGGAGGTTTTCTTCAGTATGACGTCGGCTGATCTCAGAGCAGTTTAATCAAGTGCATAATTAAACCAGTAAATCAATGAGACATACATGTGCAGTAAGCAGTACAGCTGGTGTGATCTAAAACAGGGTTGCATCAGAAATAAGATCCCCCTCCATCCCCTGAAACAGGCTTTATTATTGCTGCTGAATATTGGACTCATAGGAGCAATAGGAGAGCAGACTGTTTTATTAGCACACAGATCAATGTCTTTCAGGCTATTAAAAACCTTTTAAGATGTGTCGAGCTTCATTATACACTTCCTGTGTCCATGTGTCGTCTGATCTGTTTGGCCTCAGAGGAGCTGACGTGGGCTGAGAGCGATAACCGACTGACTTCAGACACCAGAAGTTTTATGTTTGTTGCTTTAAAGATAAAGAAAAGGTTAAAGACTAACATAACAAATCCACTTATTTGAGTTAGTGCATGAAAGTCAGTTTATTTGTATTAGTTGTATCCTGTGACACTTCCCTACTCTTTATGCCCCCAAACACCACGACTCACAGTTCAGCTGCAGAAAATGGATGGATGGTTAAGCTGATAAATGCCTTTTGTTTGACCTCAGTTTTACATTTGACAGTAAACAGTAAAAGACAAGAAAGGTTTTCCAGGTAACACATGTCTCAGCTGGACAACAACCAGGATCACTGATCTCAGGCCAACAGGAAGTGATTTTAATGTATTTACACAACAATAAAACACAGAGTAAATTCAAACCTCCTTTTCTTTACAAACAACATTCACATTTTTCTATTGTGTATTGCAGGTTAATATTTTATCATCAGAGGAAGTCCCAGCGGCTCGTTAATGTTTAAACACACGTTCATATTTAATATCCCTGATCAATAAACCATAACCGATTTATATGGATCAAATCGGCCGTTTATTCACAGCAAAACCGGGAAATCAGGAGAGATGGGAGGGCAGTCACACACACACACACACACACACAAACAGGAACAGTCACTTCCATCACTTCAGGGACATTACATTCATTTCCTGAACACTTGCTCTGCCCTTGACCTAAACCTCACTTTATCAGAACAAACTCTTCTTGTTTAGGGTGAAGACTTACCCTAAACAAGAAGAGTTTGCATTATGGGGACTTGAGGTCTGTCTGTAAAAGGAACAGATTCATGTCCCCACAACATGAGTAATACATGTCCACCTGCGTGTGTGTGTGTGCGTGTCTGTGCTTGAATAATTTATACTTGGTGTAAAAGCCAGCACATGGTTATTAACAAGAAAGTCAAAAAACACATTCAGATGTACACACACACACACACACACACTCACACACACACAAATAATAATGTACATACATATGTGCATTTGAATGATTTATAGGCACATTAATCACGAGAAAGTGAACACACACACTTTAGAAAAACACTCATAAATAAATCTCATACTGAAGCACTTTTCAGAGAGAGCTGCTCATACACACTCATTACGTAGACAGGTGACAATACACACCTTGATGCTCACACTCTGAACAGCAGCAGTGATGTTCTGTGTGTATCTAAGCTGCTGCTTGTTTTTTTTTTTTTTTTTTTTTGCATTATAGATGACCGACACAGCGCTCGTATCATATCAGAACCTTGACAACCAGAATCCTGCTGACTCGTGTTTCCTCCTCCATCAAACTGCAGCTTTACATGAGGAGGGAGTTGTTGTATTTCTGACCCCCCGAGTCCACGAGGAAACGTGTTTGCAACCCCAGAATCACTTCTCAGAAACACTCCCACATGGTTTGTACAGGAAACCCTGGAACGGTGAGTATTTGAAGGTGAGATTGTGACTTGTAACTCATTCCTGTCAAACCCTTGTTTGAACTCTCAGAGCCTCATTTTAAAATCTACTTGAGATAACAGAGTTCACAAAGACTTCAAATGAGGCTGAATCTTGTGGAGATGTGTGTAAAAATTTGATGCAATGTATAAAGACTGAATCAAACAATACCAGTAAAGGTGAAAGTTGTCTCTCCAATAATTTAGTTTTCTGGAGCTTCATGAACATTAGAGCCTTACTGAGACGCTACAGTCCATCTATTGTTTCTGGTTTATGGTCCATCATGGAGCAGAAGTTGGCCACATTGTTTGCTGTGATGGAGGGAGCAGCTTTCTCTGCTGCAAAGGTGTGAAGACTTTGTTCTCGACAGCCGGTGGAGTCGACATCTGAGTCTCCGCCACTGCTGTTCGAGCAAAGTTTAAAGTAGGCCAGCTAAAAGGCAGAAGAAAGCGTGCTCAACGCCGGGGCAACTTTTGCTTTAAAAAAACATGAGGCGGCTCCCCACCTATCAAACATTAAGGAGCAGCGGAAAAGACGTTTAAAACACACACACACACACACACACACACTCGAGAGCACCTGAGAGACACACTACAGTAAACACAGGCCTCAGATGTCTCCAAAGCATGTTTCATTCACATACAAATATATGCAAACTAAACCTGAACAGTATTTTAAACAAAGCCTATATTACTGTCTGTCAGCTGATCACCCTTAACGAGTCTTAATGAGCTCCACTGGGAGTTGATGCCACACCAGGTTGGATTCTGAGGTTAATCCACCACAGCTGTTGGCCGCCGGAGTTTGTTCATATCAGAGATTAGAAAGACAAACTGAGCCTTTTCAAAATGAGGCAATACGGACGATAACATTTTCAAAATGCAGGAATCTTTTTAAAGAATCACTGTCTCTGGAAGAAGCTACATGTTTGTGTTCCTTCTAGAGCTGAATTTACAAAATAGCAGTGAAAATTAGTCGTAGACAGGCTTTCATAAGATGTGTAGACTGTGGTCCTGGTATAGCAACTTTAAACTGCAGGGTGTTTGAACAGCGTTTGGTCACTTTTCAGAGAGAAAGAAGTGAATCAGGTTTTCTGTTTACAATGTATTTTATGACATAAAAAATTAGTAAAACAAAAAATATAGATAAAAAAATATACTTTTGCTACTTTACTTTTTAAATTTAAATTAATTTAGTTTAAATTTAAAGTTAAATCAGCTTAAGATCCAACCAAGAATTTACTCAAAGAAAATTGATCTTAAAACCAAGAGTAAGCAAATTCTGACCTGATGACAGTGGTGGTGGTGGTAGGTTGTGATTTTCTCCTCAGCCGTGAACGGGGTTTCAGACGTGGCCTGTTGCATGTTGTGATGCTAACATGATCTCGGCTGACTCACTGAAACAATCCCTCAGGAAACATGAGACTCAAAGCTCTGGAGAAATTCACTGTCATATGGTCTAAGTGCTGCTCCGCCGGCTGAGAGGAGAGCTCTCTGCAGTGTATGTTGGAGCGACGAGCCAGAGCGCTGATGATGAGCCGACGTGAGTTCAGCAGGAAGTGGATTTTCATGTAAACCACATGTTGTATCAGTCTGAGAAAGGATTCCTTCTCAGTGGTTTCAGGGCAGTTTGTGAATCTGGTTTGACGGCAGATGTACTCTGTTTAACAGACTAACCAGCACTCAGAAAGTGACTGGCTTTAAGGGCCTCCTTCACAAATTCAGCTGTGGTTTAAGTGCTCTGTCATGTATTTATCCTGCAGCAGTACTGATGGGAACATTTCTTTTTAATGAATGAATAATGGATGAATTATTTTTTAAATACAGAACTTGTGAACTGGTGATTCTCTTCCAACCTCCCACAGCTGAGAATGGAGCAAAAATTCTTCCTGTTAGCTGGAATCTGCCGTCCTGCACCTTAACCTGTTTGCAAACCTCGTTAAAAAAGTGCAACTGACAACATGTGATCCAACTCAGGTCTCCACTGGTGTTTAGGTTGCAGCTCCAGTTCAGAAAGTCAATAACTGGCATTATTTTTTCCAAGACTTAAGAAGCTGCTCACAGGATAGATACAGGACAATTCTTGGCATTATTTTTTCCAAGACTTAAGAAGCTGCTCACAGGATAGATACAGGACAATTGTGTTCAATTTGATCACAGACTTATATATTTATATATATTCTTCATCTACAGTGACAATAATCAGCTGACAAACTGGTCAAATTTGTCTATTTTAGGTTTTAAATTGATTCCATTCAAACTGTCCTGTAGCTGCTCCTTTCTGATTCCTCATCATCACACACTGCTCTGAAGCAGAGTGTAATGTTTTCAGGGCGCCTGACGACAGTTGAACAGCAGGTCAGTGAACGCACCTCACTGCAGAACACACAGGTGAACAGACCGGATGCTGCTGCATGTACAGCAGCTGTGTGGTGATGATGCAGGAGACCTGACGGTGGCGGCAGTTTGATGCACACTAGCGCTTCACGCTGTCAGATGGAAATGAAAGTAAAAGATCAGCCTGAGGACACTGCTGTCACTCAGTGTGTGTGTGTGTGTGTGTGTTGGTGCTGCTGTCACTGTACATTAGGCATGTACGTGACTGTCACAGTGTGTGATCATTAGATGCGTAGCGTGTGTGTGTATGTGTGTGTCTGTATGTGTGTGTTTACTGTCAGCAGTGATGTATTGACAGCTGTGAGGATTTGATTACACCGAAGAGCCAGGAGGAAGTAAAAACCCCCCACAAGATCTCAATTAACTCCTTTGTTCATGTCTTTCTTTCTTGCTTTCTTTCTTTCTTTCTTTCCTTCGGACACAGTATTAGTGTTACCCTGCAAATGTCAAATGTGAATCTCATTTTGTCAGTCGAATCACTGTTAAACAGGGAAACATTATGTCAGGTTGTAAATATAAAAATGACATAACTGAGTAGAAACTATTGAGTAATTGATGAGTAGATGCAAAGAAACTCACACCTTATTAAGGAGTTTATATTCTGACAGAGAAGATAAAATAAAACTGCCAAAAAGATATGATATTGTCCTCTATGTTGGACAAATGAGTTTCCATCCCCTCAAAGATCAGTGATTTCGAGAGGATTTGTTCTGGTCACCTTCCTTCAGAAGTTTTAAATGTGAATCCCTGCCTGTTTTTCTTAGGAAGAAACTGGCTGAAGAAATACGTTTTCTCTCTCCCAACTGACTGAAGGATACAGTGTGTGTGTTGCAGGCTGTGTATAATTAGCTGTAGTTGTGAATTGTCTATCCAGTCTACTGTCTCCAGCTGTCTGCAGAAAATCTCTCTCTCTTTCACACACACACACACACATTTGCACAGCTGTCCTTGTTAGGACATTGCATTGACTTCCATTCATTATGAATCACAAATCCTAACGGAGCTTTGGTCCCCATGTGGACCACAAGCTCTGTGTTTACAGGGACACTTGGACACCTGGCTGAAGACACACAGACACACACACACACACACACACACACACACACTCACACACACACACACACACACATTATGAAAATCGCATAACGTGTAGTTTTTCCTCTCAGGAAAGAAAAATAAACAGACATGTCTGTTTTTATTAGAGAACGTATAACCACTGATTGATTGATTGATCTTCAGAGAACATCACGACCTCAACTCATAGTCATAGTAAGAAAGTCAATACAGTGCACATTGTAGTAAAATGAAGAGACACAGCCCTGCTGTACTTTAGATCTGCAGTTTAACTGTTTATGAGTGAGTGTGTGTGTGTGTGTGTGTCCACAAACGCCTGCACGACCTCTCGTCATCATCATCTTTGATGCTTGTTGCCATGGTTACAGTTCTCATTGGTGTAGATATCTAAAATTTTTCTCCAAGCTCAACACTTTATGTGACCTGCAGGGAGAGAGAGAATGAGAGAGAGGGGGGCAGAAATATGAACTGCAGCCTGCAGGTGTCTGAAGGCCTCACACTGACCATCAGTACAGAAACACATTCTTCTTGTCCCCTTGAATCTGTTCCGATGAAACTGCAACTCTCCAGCATTTCAGTGAATTTTCTTCCCACAATCCAAAGACACGCAGGTTGGGTTGCTCAGCTGTAGGCTGGAGATGTGTCCAGGGCATCCAGCTGATGGACAATAAAAGTCAATAATAGTAAAATGGAAGTTTAAAATGGTGCTCATGGATTGGGACAGTGGTCATCTGAATGCTCTGGGTGATGTGGATCAGAGGGTCCGGACAGATTCAGGCTGTCTGTATCTGTGTCTGCTTATCTGTGCCTTCTTGTTTCAGTATATCTCGCCTGGGGCGTGACGTCGGCTGGCACTGAGCAGTCTACAACCAGTGGTACTTGGATGAATCCCATCAGGCTTAAAGCCATCTGTACAGCTCCAACAATACTGAAATTGTCATTAAACTTCATCTCGTGAACGAGACACACCAATGTCAGCCATGGATTCAGGACGAGGAGTCTGCTGAGAGATGCCTTCCTTAGGGTTGGAATGAAGCCTGAGATGAAAACATGTTGAGACCATAGACTGTATAAAATATGGACGTAGTGTCCGTGACGTCACCAATAGGTTTCTGAAGAGCAAAAATGAAGCAAATCATAGTGCGTAGCCATCTTGGTAGCCTACCTCCGGTTACTCCAAATATGGACAAAGAGGTGGAGCGAGGGCGGAGCTGAGGCGGGTCGAATGAACGCTATTGGCTGAAAAAAGCCACTGAAAAAAGCCGCTTTATTCGAAATAATCAAACTAGCTACGGCTAACCAGCTAAGTTAAATGCTAAATATCGTTGCTAGTCGGCTAACCCCACGACGATCTCTTTCCCAAACTCAGTGACTAGAATTAGCCGGGGTGACGCCGTTTAGACCGTCAGTGGCTAGTTGTCAATCAAAGTGGCGCCACTTAGATTGACAGCTATGAATTGTGCATAATGATGTATGCTGTATATTTTAAACGAACACCTTATAAAAAAATTCGCCGCCCCCCCCCAGAGTTGTCACGGAGTAGAAAAACAGCTTATGAGACTAGAGCCATGTTTTGAACCAGGCTGTAAATATGTTTTTTTTCTGTCGTAAAATTGGACATTTTAACATGGGGCTCAAATGTAATTGACTCCCTTCTGCAGCCTGCTCTAGCGGTTATTCGAGGAACTGCAGCTTTTTTGCACTTCCGCATTGGCTTCATTTTTCAGCGCTGGAGGTTGCCGCTTGGCTCCGCCGCTGAAAAATCACGGAACTCATCCAGTCACTGAACTTCGCCTGTGTTTGTGCTGTTTTTGCCTTTCGGATATTTTTTCCTGTAAATACTGGATAAATAACTTGGCTTGCTGAGCGGTTAATTTTACTAACAGACTGTCCAAATGTTGGCGCCCCCTTTTTTCCTTTACTAGTAAGTATTGTTAATGAATTAGCATAGGGCTCCAGCTAGCTGCCGCCGGCCGTGCGGTGAGTTTGTTCTGCTGTTTGTGGAGCAGTTTGTTGGCTGGAGTTTGACTGTGCTGCCGTGTTGACTGTGTTTCTCTCGGGTGTCCAGGACGAGTTTCTCAGTGGGGAGATGGCGGAGGTTGAGCTAAGCTAACGATGCTAACAGGAGCGTCTGGTATTATAAGCAAGTATTACTAGTTTTTTTTTTATTACTACAAGTTTTTGTAACTTCAAAATATTAACGTCTCATTTCTGAATGTTTCCAGAAATAACATTAGCCCAGATGTTGTTATAGCTTAAGTTGGAGTGGGTTATTAAAGCTAAACAGTAAAATTAAAATTTTACGGTCCATGAACCCAAACTCAAACTAGCCATCTAGCTCGGTGAGCATGTTTCAGTAAAGAGACTTCATTAAGACCCGCCCTCGCTGCACCTCTTTGTCCAGATTTCTATGGAAATCTATGGGTGACGTCATGGACACTACGTCCATGTTTTATACAGTCTAAGGTTGAGACTAACTCCAGGAGCAAAAATCTCTCTTCAGAGCCTCAAAGCTTATAACACAACTTTATTTCAGTGTCCAGTGTTATTTTTATCTTTATTATATTTACGGAGTCACTGCTCATGTTTTGTTCATTGCAACAGCCTGATGTTATTCACTGTTTCATAAGCTAAGCTAATGGTTCATAATGCGTCATAACATCAGTTACAAAGTGTAACTAGAAGGTCATTTGGAGAGAACCAGCAGTCCAGCCCTCTGTGATGTGCAAACGTGCGAGAGCCACCATCAGTATGTCTGGATATATTTCCAAAACTTTTAGAATTTCACATTTGGATGGTGGTCATAGTATAAATAGTTGTATATGTGTGTTTTCATGTTTCCAATTGTGCTGGTTCCCCCATGAAGGCACTGAGTTTTCAATGACTGTTTTTTCTGAGGATGACTGAAGATCGCCACTACCTGTGAGGTCATCGCATTTTGACAGTTTTTACTGAGCTTTACTACAACCTCCTCACTTTCATGATGTACAGCATTTATTCATTCATACTTTAGCATCTAGGGTTGCTAAAAAAGACTTCTGACTTGTTGTCAGGTTTGCAAATGTTTCCCTGGAACAGTTTCACAGCACAGATTCCTGCTTCATAAAGCTGCAGCCGCTGTGTTCGTTCATGTGCCGGTGGGAAGGTCCGACACCCAGGACTTTAAATAGAAACCTGCCACTGGGAAACCAAGAAGGGCTGTGAGTCTGCTGCGACGCCTCTCTTCCTCTCTGTGAATGTGGCTGAATGATAGATAGATGGTGGAGACTGACTGACTTGCAGGTCAGTACAACAGTCTGTTTGTTCCAACCAACGTCAAAATGAATGATTGTAGTAGAGTGGAATAATGGAAGACTGGACTGTGGACATGGTGGACGTCTAAATCATTCGTTGTCATCGATTGTCTTAAATCATGCATCATGGACCGTTAGCTTAACTTAGGCTACAGTGAATAGTTTGTGAATAATAAAATAGTAAGTGGTAACTATGAGACCTTGTCCTGAATCCATCGCTGATATCAGTGTGTCTCATCCACAGTATACAGTTTACCAAAGTCTTTTTTTTTTTTTTTTTTTTTTGCTTTCTCATTAACGTTTCTCAGGTTGAATTTGGATCTTTATGCTCCTGCTCTACCTGGAAAAGTGAAGGTCCTTACACACCGGGAACAAAACGAATATACAACGCGAAATTGCGGAGGCGAAATTTGACGCTCCTGACTATACATATGAAGTTCGATGCTATTTTGCGACTTTCCGAGGGGGAAAAAAGACACGAGAGGACGAAAATGGAGTCTACTTCAACCTCTAGTGATGGTGAATTGGTGCTCCTTTTGCCTTCTAAAAAGAAAAAGAAATAGAAATGTAGCACATGGTAGCGTATGTTGTTTCTGAACAGGTTAGCTTACGAGCTAAAGCTACTTAGCATAGATGAAAGTTAAAAACAAAGACGTTTAACAAACTGTTTAAGCACACACACTATCATCATATGCGAGATCCGACACTATGACTCTCCACAAGTTGTCCTTCAGGTCGGTATCCTTGTAATTTTTATTTTTATCAAAAAGCACTCTGTTCTCCAACCGGTAAACATGTCAGCCAGTCAGCCATGTTCGATACACCAGTGAATGTGACAGCTCAAAAACACACAATCTGATTGGTCCGAAGTGGACACACAGGATGCGAAACTTCGGAAAATTCGACCTTAATATGAAAAAATAAATACCGCAATATATGTGATATATGATGTGAAGGCTTATATTGACAGGATACAAGTTCGAAAAAAAAAATTGACATCCAAATTAATCACACGAAAAAACACTCCCAGTGTGTAAGGACCTTGAGAGAAAAGAAAAAACAAGTACTGCAGAAGTTGAGAATCTTAAATATGAAATTTAAATTTACAATGAAATATGGGAGATATAGTTTTTAAAATTAGGGGTAAAAAAGCTGAACAATGTTTAAGACCTGCAAAATATTGACCAAAGGAATTGTTCACGATATGAATGAGAGTCAATCTGTATCATAACTCCAGCTGTCAGATAAATTTATAAAATCAAAACACTCAAGTAAAGCATAAATGAATCCAAACCGCGCTTATGTACAGAACTTGAGTAAATGCGGTTACTTAGTTACTTTGCATCACTGAAACTAAAGTGAAACTGAAAACCAAACCATGACGATTGCCACTTTAATGAGCTGCAGAAAGCTGCTGAGGAATGAAAATTAAAAGTGAGCCGCTGGAGACGTTATGTGGGCCACATGGAGTACGAGCAGCCTAATCTAATTACACACAAAGAGGTGTGTAGGAGAGCGGAGCATTGTACGAGCTGCCTGAGGAGGAGGAGGGGGGGGTGCTTCCTGTCGCTGAGTTTTAGAGGTTTATTGGATGACAAATATAGGTCCCCAAGACGCTATTCACCGCCGGACAAAAGCTTAGGATCCCACCTCAACAAGCACAATGACCTCATTTCCATAGAATGGATATGGCTGTGTATAGGATCTATAAATCAGTGATTGATTATTGTAATGACAGACAGGAAGGAAACATGTGTTCTCCTGCAAATATCTTCAGAGTTCAAATGTAGCTGGGACAGATAGATAGATAGATAGATAGATAGATAGATAGATAGACAGATAAAGTGAAAGCTGAAGGGAGGATGATGGAAAACCATGTAATTTAATAGACTATTGTGTGTTTTGCTGGTGTTTGCAAATTGTTTTCAAAAAAAGAAAAGGGTGGGGAAGATTTGCAACGTGTGTGTGTGTGTGTTTGTGTGTGTGTGATTTTTTGCTGACTTTAGGATTAAAATGCCTCCTTTCCTCTCTCCTTGTGTCCTCTGCCTCTTTTTCTCTTTACAGTGCCTTTACACTTTACAGTCTCCCTGTAAATTTGAAATTGCTTAATTTAAAATAAACATATAGAATTACAAAGATATGAGAGGCTGAGGTGATCACCAGATTCAATAGGATTCATCCACTGTGCACCATGAATGTCTGAATAGAATGTCATGACCATCCATCTGATAGTTGTTGTTTGTTTGTTTGAGTGTGGACAGATTGACTGACGCTGATCTCTCCCTGGATATCTGCCATTGAGCAAGGCACTCTCACACAGTCGCTCCTCAGTGGCTCAGGGTCAGACTATTTTTGTTAAGAAGAATAAAACACTGCAATTTTTTAGGGACACCAGCAGTATAGTATTTTGGTGGGTTTTTTTGCCAGCAGCACCTGTTTTATAAAACAGTAGTAGAATGAATAAAACAGGGTGGACTCAGCTTTGGACTCCTAGGAAACTGGAGGGAAGATGGAAATATTGACTTTCATTGTGAATCTCTGTAACATTTATAAAAGGCTGCTGCTCTGACCACAGAATCGATCCTCGCTCTCCTCTCGATCCTGCTTACTGGCAATTTCACACACTTGTGTCATGGCTCAATGTTGACGCAAGCTTGGAAATAGTAATGTTTTAACCTGCGTCTTAGACTTAATTTACTTTGAATGTTATGAAGAAACAAGCAACATTTGATGACAGTAAGTGCTCAGATAATCTAACATTATTCCCAGTGAAATATCAGCATGTTTAAAGCAAATAAATTATGTAAATAGAATAACTAATGTCCAGTTTTTCAGTTCTTTTTTTCCCCAGTGTGCAGCCATTGAACATATGGCATACATACGTACATACATACATATTCTGCTTATCTTTTACATCAATAATAAAGTTACTATCAGAAAGGTTTATGCGTTTTGGTGCAAATATTCATATGATAAAGTTGCAAAGTCAAGTCTGAGAGCATTTGACACAGGTCTAAATCAGATTTAAAATCATTTGAGAAAAGTCTCAAGCCAGTTGAGACACAAATTCAAATCCAAATTCAAGACAAATCAGGTGAAGTCTTAAAACTCCTGAAAGAGTTTCAGGTGAGGTCCAAAGTTCTTTGACCACAAACCAAAATGAAGTCTTAAGTGTTTTGAGACAGGTCCAAGTCAGTTCTTAAGTCATTAAGACAGAGTTTAGTCTTAAGTTTATTGAGACGTCACAATACAAAAAACTCATATGAGACAATTCCAAGACAAATAGTAAGTTATTTTAGACACAACCAAGTTCAGGTTTCAAGTCACTCTGACTGTTCTAAATCAAGTCTTTTGTCATCTGATATAAGCCCAAGTCAAGTGAATAGATCAGGTCAAACCCATAGACTGTATAAAATATGGACGTAGTGTCCGTGACGTCACCCATAGGTTTCTGAAGAGCAAAAATGAAGCAAATCGTAGTGCGTAGCCATCTTGGTAGCCTACCTCCGGTTACTCAAAATATGGACAAAGAGGTGGAGCGAGCGCGGAGCTGAGGCGGGTCGAATGAACGCTATTGGCTGAAAAAAGCCGCTGAAAAAAGCCGCTTTATTCGAAATAATCAAACTAGCTACGGCTAACCAGCTAGGTTAAATGCTAAATAGCGTTGTTAGCCGGCTACCCCCACAACGATCTCTTTCTCAAACTCAGTGACTAGAATTAGCCGGGGTGTTTAGACCTTTAGATCTTTAGACCGTCAGTTCATAGCTGTCAATCAAAGTGGCGCCACTTAGATTGACAGCTATGAACTGTGCATAATGATGTATGCTGTATATTTTAAACGAACGCCTTATAAAAAAATTCGCCCTCCCCAGAGTTGTCATGGAGTAGAAAAACAGCTTATGAGACTAGAGCCATGTTTTGAACCAGGCTGTAAATATGTTTTTTTCTGTCGTAAAGTCGGACATTTTAACATGGGGCTCAGATCGGCTCAGATGTAATTGACCCACTTCTGCAGCCTGCTCTAGCGGTTATTCGAGGAACTGCAGCTTTTTGCACTTCCGCATTGGCTTCATTTTTCAGTGCCGGAGGTTGCCGCTTGGTCAAATCTCAAGTCATCTAAAACAGGACACATGTCCTAAGTTCAAGTATTGACTCAGCTAAGAAAATATTACTGTTGAGTCTCACGTCATTTCAATCTGGTTAATTCACTCTCTTATTTTCAAGGTAGTTTCAGGAGCTCTGGCTTCAGTCCATCTGGCAGCTTTTCAAAGAGACAAGTCTCCTCTCAGATGTTTTCCTCATTTGAATTGGAGAAGCCACTGGCCAATCAGAGTCCAGGATTATGACTCTGACTGCCTCCAGGAAGCACTGTTCAAATGTATTCACATTTTTAAAATGAACTTTATTTAGAAAACGTCATGAAGAGCAGTTTTTTCTGTCCTCAGGTTTGTCTGAAAACTTAAAAAAAACAACCAAAAACTGAATAATCTGGGATCTTGAAAAAAGGAATCCAAAGGAAACCTCACAGTTTCTTAACGCATTGAAACACTGTGACAGTGAAGCAGCAGATGAAAACTACTACATATGCATGAAATTGCCCTATGGAGCAAATACTTCCACATTTACATTTAAAGCCACTCGGGGGGGAATTTGAAGGGTGAGTTAAGTTCAGCCAGCGTCAAGGAGGAAACCCAGTGTTCGGGTTCGATGGGGGGCTCCTCAGGGTGAGAGGACTGGATTTGGCAGCAATTAAGCCGATCCACTCCGAGCTATAAGAGCGTGTCTGTGCGTTAATTCCTCCTTGTAGTCTTTGAATGTAAAAATTTACCTCGAAGCAGCTCAGTGGTGAAGAAAAGTCATAACTTTCAACTGCGTCATTAGTGGCAGAGAAGAGAGATCCTGTTAGTGTTGAAGGAGAAGATGAGGAAGAGGAGGAGGATGAAGGCTCTGCAATAACGAGGCCAAGTAAGCAAAGATGACCTCAGCCGAAATAGGTCTGCATCATCGCTGCCTTATTAAAGCTCGCTTCAGGGTAACAGAAAAAAACTTGAGGTCTGCAAACTACAAACAAAGAGTTGGAAAGGCAAGGAATGAAAAGGAGATTCATGAAAGAGAGAAGGAGGAGAGCGGAGAGGTGAGTGGACAGAGGAGCCACCAAATGTCCTCCGGCAGTCGAATTTCATCCTCGCCTCCTCTCATTTGAAGATGGACAGGCGTAGAAAATTTTTGTGGAGAATTCTGGGAAGGTGGGTGTCAAATTTTCAAGTGTAGCTGTGAAACCGAGCTCAAGTTAACTTCATGTAAAAGTTTTGACAAATGGAAAGCCAGGTGTTTTGTTCCTCTGATTCTCCTGTGGTAAAAATATCCTCGTCTGAATTCACGGACACATCAAGGCGACACTGATGATCCACTTCCTGTGATCACAGGAGTTGTATACCCACCCACTCCATCTAAATTTATACCTGAGACAAGAATCCGTGGGACGTCATGGAAGGTCTTCAGTCTGTTGAAGGGATAAACCCATCAGGTCAACTCTGCACAAAGCATCTTTACTCAAGTTTAAAGTTGTTTTCAGTATGTGACAGTGAATAAGTGCTTGTGGTTCTGGTGTATTCCCAGGTCAGACTGCAGACGATTATTCTTTTACAGTTAAATTAAGTTCGAACCTTGAACCAAGCCAACTTGATGTTTTTTACATTTAATCATTATAATGTTGTTTCCTGTGTTTCCTCACAACACTTTTCTGAAGCTGTTCCTGAGTCCATGTATTAATCTCCTTTATACAGTCATGTGTTCACAAAGTGTTGAACCTTTCTCCATCCTTGCTTGTGAACGACTAAGTCTTTCCAGGATGAACCCAATCATGACACTATCACCTGTTACTAATGAACCTGTTTACCTGTGGAATGATCCAAACAGGTGTTTTTGGATCAGTCCACAACTTTCACAGTCTTTTGCTGCTCCTGTCCCAACTTGTTTGAAACACGTTGCTGCCATCAAATTCAGAATAAGCAGATATTTACAAAACTCAATGAAGTTGATATGGTCAAACGTTAAATATACTCACTTTGTATGTTTTCAGTTGAGTATCTGTCAAGAAGGATGAGACAATGATAATATTGTTTGAGTTTGGAATTGGCGGTTTAGGTTATGATTTTACAAATGATCAATGTTTGCACACCTTGTATCATTATTTTCTTTATCCTATTGTTTTTTGTGGCATTGTTCCTTTCAGAAGTGAATTTACATGGTGCAGGGTTTCAGTTCTGGAGCTGTTGGCTGTTGACTGGAGAGTCACATCAGGTGCAATCAGGCTGCTGGGAGTTCACTCTCTGTTGATGGTTGTATGTGTGTGTGTTTTTATTTGAAGCGTGGATTTTTGGTATTTAGGTTCTGATGGCTGAAGAAAGCCTTTTTTTATTGATGATTGACAGATCAATCCACACCTCCAGCATTTTCTGAGGGCTTCACGACAGCCGTCACTCGTGTGTCCACAGATGAACGCCCTTAATCCCCCCCTGACCAAATTAATTATTGATGCCTAACAAGGTGATTGTAGGCTGTCATCCTGTCACCCAGCTGGCCTGTTTCTGTTCCTACAGAATCCACAACAACAACAGTCAATCCACCACAAATATACAGCCCATGTTTTTCTCCACACACAGACTTCCCGCAGACACTCCTACTGTCTGTGTGTTGTAAACCTCTGAACTATTGTGATCCATCGAGCTCCTAGTTTCATTTTGAGCTTTTTGGGGGTTTTTTTTACTGTTTGGACATAGAGAGTGGGAGAGAAAAAATAAATGACTGACATTTTTGTCCATTAAATTTCTGTTAATAGGTCGAGTAAAGACAGTTTGTCCAGCTGACGTTCAGACTGGAGTCAGTGTCGATGCTTCAATCACGCTCACGCACCGCTGACAATTTCCGGTGAGCATAAATGATTGTGTAGACATCAGACCAGAACAAGGAAATTTCTTGGTTGGACTCGACTGTGGAAAGTGTCTTTTTGGACATTTACAACATTTTATCTCTTTGACCAAACCGAGCAGCCGTAAACACCAGAACCATGAACACAGTCTGATTCTATACCAACCGACTGTATGTTAGTGGACATGAACCTTCTAACTCTAGTCTTGTCTTTTTTCCAGTATTAGAGCTGGGGGCCATGTTTTATATTCAAATCTGGCTGAAACTGTAATGAAACATTTAGATACAAGTCACATTTCTGAGTCGTCCTCTGCTGGCATGTTCCCTGCATGTCCTGGGAATTCGTCATGCAAATGAAAACCTGTTAGAGACCCATTTAAGGCTTTAGGTAATTAGGTTTCTCCAGCAGTAATCTAGCTTTGTTAACAAGGTTATTTTTAGTCTCTTAATCTGAAAACTGAAAGCTGATTTCCTGCTTATATGAACATTTCTGAAATGAGGTTGGCACCAAAACTGGAGAGTAATCAGATTGTCAAAGTGCAGCTTTATCAGTGGACCTTCGCTGTCAGGCCAGATTGAGACGTGTTAAATACACTGTTGAGCTTCCTCTTTGTCTGTTCATCCACTTCATCCTGTAAATCATTTCGACATCGGCTTTTCTTTCCTTAACTTTCGGCTTTTTGATTCCATTTCTTCCTCACCAGTGTAGATTAGCAGTGAAGTTGACAGGCATGGAAATGTTTTTTTAGTGCTCTGTCCTCACAGATGACAGCTTTCATTACCCAGTGAACAGTCGTGCAACAATTGATGCAGTGTCAGCAGTAATGTAGACTTTGTGCTGAGACGAGGCTTTTGATTTACCAGGTGATCTATGTTCCCATCCTCACCTGTGGTTGTGAGCTGTTGGTAGTGACCAAAAGATTGAGATTGTGGATACAAGCACCTGAAACGATTTTCCTCCATCTCACAGTTGCAGATAAGGAGAGGAGCTGAGCCTGGGAATGACTCGAGGTCTCCCAGGAGGAGCTGGGAGAAGTTGCCGGGAAGAGAGAAGTCTGGAATACCCTGCCCAGACTACTCCCACTGAGCCCCAGATGGACGGATGGACAGACAGACAAATGAACAGACAGATGGATGGACGGATGGATGGATGGATGGATGGATGGACGTACGATAATGCAACAGTCAGCACTCCTGAAAGGGGCTTAATATAGCTGCTCCTTCACTGTCACTCCTACAGGAGGAATATGAGGAGGATGTGACAGTGACAGTGACAGGAGGCAGCGGGAAACATTATAGTAGAATGAAAGAGTGGAGAAAAGGCAGGAGATCAGTGATGAGGTGTAATTGGATTAAGATTAAATCATTAATGTAAACAGGGCGATAATCCCTGAGTATGTCAACATGCAGCGCTGGCTGCTGCACTGAAACTATTAATCCAACCGTCACCTCACAGAAAATGAAACAATAAAAGAAAATACTGAACGTTTGGAAGATGATCCCATCAGACAGTTTGGTTGATCATGAAAATAAGTCTGATATTTTGAGCAATATGACCACTGTCATTCCTGAATCTCAAGATGAAAAAAAACTGTTCTTTATCTGGGGTCAGGAATTGACCTCAATACTTGACCATCATGTCTGTATTATAGGAAAAGTAGCAACAATAAGAAAACTGGACAAAAAAAATCCACTATTTACTTAGCCTGAAGATAAAATAATTCTTTATTGATTGGGACCAGTCCCGAATGGACAGAATCCAGACCTTTAAATTGTTCTCCAGTGGAAAATACTTTTTTATATGAATGTGCTGTCAACTGAACCTAAACTGAGAGAGAACACACACGTCATAACACAAACTGACTGTGTGTGTGTGAACAGCAGAGTGCTGAATGTGAAATGGCCTCTGGACAGGTGTGACTGTGCAGAGAGGCATCATGGGAGCTCGAGGAACATTGTTTGAGAGCAGCAGAGGAGAGGAAATGAAAATAGAAAAAAAAAGAGATAACTGAGAGGGAGGGAGACACAGAGGGAGGAAAGTGGGAAGAAGAGAGAAAAGAGGAGAGGTGGAAGAAGAACTACAATGTCAAAATACTCACAAAAAATCATCATAATGTGCTGAAAGTGCCAAAAAGTACTCACAGCTTAATATGGCTCTTTTCAGAATCACACATATTACACTGGATTATGATTATTTATGCATTAATGTGTTCATCACTTTAATGAGGCAGTAATTTCAATCATTTTATCCACTGCTTTACTGTAGTTAAATGATTTCCTTTCTGACAGTGTCAATCAAACCTGAATGTTATTGTGTTTGTAAAGGTCCTAATGAAGTGGCTGTTGAGTGTATGATCCTGTATAAGTTACTGAGGATAAAGCTCTTCTTATTCACTTGCCCATTGCAGTGTACATACAGGGGAGAGAAACAGTAAATAAAAAAACATCACTAATGAGCTTCCTGATTGCCTCCAGAGTTGCCATGGCAACTAACAAAGAGTACTTGCCTGTGACAACCAGCTGAGTCACACTGAGCAGAAGCGCTCATGCCTGATCATCAGGATCAGTTGACTGAAACTATCAGCTGAGTAATTGTTACCATTAACTTTGCTTCCATTTTATTAACATTTTATCTTCGTCATCCCTCCTTTCCTTCATACATTCATTCATCTATGCTGATGAGACTATGAGAAGATTAAACCCTGAAACCCTACTGATTAAACCCTGAAAAAAAAAAAACACACACACACACACACACACACACACACACACACGCCTGTCAGTCCTGCTGGGTGTCTTATTAACCCTCATTAGCCATTTCTCTCAGATATTAATGAGGTGATCTCATGACTAACGCTCCCTGCTGAGCGCGCTCAGTTTGTGTGTTAGTGAGAGCGTCAAAGGAAGAGGAGAGGTTCAGGATGAAGAGAGAGAGAAACAGGGAGAAAGAACAGATGGAAAAACTTGGACAGACAGAAGACAGAGAGAGAGAGAGAGAGCTGCATGTGAGCCAGAGCACTGTAAAGCCACCTTAATGAACCGTCAAGTGTTGAGCATACAAACTGTAGAAAATGTGCAAAATATGGATTTCATGTTGCACTGCAGTAAACTCGGATTCACTTAAAAATTGAAATCTTTGTGGCAGAACCGGACATATCTTGTTTTTCATTCCTCGCATTCGTTTACCTTGTGATAAAACCTACATCACCCACAATACAACTTCAACAGTTCAGTCTTCGATTCAGGTGTTTTATTCTCGTAGCAGCTGATGTGTCCTGCAGCAGAGATGAGCAGCGGCTCTAGAGGTCAGAGGTCATCTCACTTCTTTCTAACCAACAGATTTGTTTCAGCTTCAAACTTGTCGTCGATTCTGAGTCCTGACATCACTCGAGGACATTTATCAGACTTCAAACAGTGCCCCCTGGAGACACCGAAGGATTCATGCTACTTGTTTCACATATGCCTTAAAACTGGAAACATCTGGAAACACACTTTGCTGTATTTGACCATAAACCAAAGTATTGGACAAATTGAAATTTTGATTTGGAGCTAGAGGAAAACTCAGGATCACCAAACATCACGAAGACCATGAATGTGTGGACCAAATCATATAATAATCCTTCAAACAACTAACAAAATACTTCACTCTGAACAATGAATGTCACCCTCAAACATCAAGGTCATCAAATTTTATAGCAGACAACCCATGGACATGTCACGAGCAGGACCAAAAATGTCAAATAAGAGTCAAATGCAGAAGACCAGATTAGAGTAGATTAACCATGTGGGGGACCACAACTGCCCATGCAAGGAAAACTGATGACTAGTAATACTGGGTAATTTCTGTCGCAAATCTACAAATGGATGGATGGTTTGGAGAGCCTGGGCTCATAGTCTTCCACACATCTTCCAGTCTGGGTCAGTTCTGGAGCTCCAGGTTCGGCCCCCGGCTGTGCAGAAGTGTCTCCCAGCTGTGAGGCCCTCAGGCCTCAGGCAGCTGACAAGGAGAGCAGCCCCCTCCTCCTGGTTCTGTCTGGTTTAAAGAGAAACGAGGCAACAGAGGAAACAGAGAGGAAGAGGAGAATGTTATCATTTATCTTGTCAGGAAAAACACACAAAAACAGCCAAACTGAGCAAATACGCTAAATACATAAATCAAATAAACAAAATGCACCACAGCAAAAATTTAGAAACAAAAAACACAGACAACATCGTTGTTGTTGTTGTTGTTGTTTTTTTAAATCTCTTTCTGGCACACTTAAATTCTGCTCATCTGTGTAAAAAAAGACTCTTTTACAGAGATGAGACACTGCTGAGGATGCCTTAAGTTAAATTAGTGCTCTGATGCTTAAAAATGCCTTTTTGCCACTGATGACTGATTTAAGTGGAGTGAATTAACGGCCCATTTCTCCTTTTAAATGCTTATGTTGAAATGAAGATGTCATGGACTCACAACTTACAGTCTGATAACAGTGACCATGAAGGTAACGGTGGTATGAGCGGCTGGACGATAGCAGCGGTCCAGACGATCACCGACGGGCTGGATAAATGGTGACAAACACTTCGTCTCAGTGCCCTTGACCCTCCTTCCTGCTGCGGGCGGCGTGGCTTCTGCCTGTTTTCTGACCTTTGACCCTGTATGGAAGTGTGAAACTGGTCACAGTAAAGAGGATGTGGGGGGTTGAACTGCAGAGATACAGAAACTGGAGCAGTCAGCTGTTCTGAACACGTTCACAGTCCAGAGTCATGGAGCTTAAAACATGTCTGAAATCATACAGTCAGCCTTTTCAATATAGCATCCATACAGTGTGTGTGTGTGTGTGTGTGTGTGTGTGTGTTTCTTATCTTCCTAAAGCCGTGCATGTATTTCTGAACATGCTGCGGATCAGCAGAGCATTAATGGAGAAACATGCTCATACGGTTCATCACACACGTACAAACTCTCACCATACAAATACACATGCAGTCAGGGATTAATAACCTCTCATACACACAAACACACACACACAGTTATATGAATATGTAACTAGTGTGCAACAGTCCCTCTGCAAATAACTGTGTTGTGGCAAATTAAGCTTCAGGAGACAATGCTGTTTCCTTTTACACAGGAGATATTTGCAAAGCATCAAAATCAGTGTGTGCGTGTGTGTCTGACTCAACTCCATCTATTATACAGCTAGAAAAAACCAACTGAACCTATTATGATCACAAAACCAACCACTAAGCGATATGAATTTCATGGCAAATTTTTTAAAGCAATGCAAACCACAGTCCCAATTTTCAGGCTTTAAGTTCAAGTTATCAAACACAACATTGACGACTATAAGAGTTCGACTGGAAAAAAAAGTAGATAACTCAGTTTGTTTGATAGAATTTTTAAATACAATAATCATCAGCTGTTTGTGTTTCATGTTCGGCATGAGACTCATAAACAAAAAACAGTAACACAACTGTGAACAGCAGATTTAAGGAGATGAATGAGAGTGAGTGAGAATACTATATGTATTAATTCTCATCAAGCCACATGTGATAAATGTTCACCACAAACCTAAATGTTTCCTAGTGTCTCTGATATGTCAAAAAGAGATACAAACATTTCCTCCACGTCTCCCTGCTGGAATAGGATCAGTGTGGGTGGAAGTGGAGGTCGAGGGTTGGTATGTCTTGAGGTGGAGGATCAGTGTGTGTGGAAGTGGAGGTTGGGGGTTGGTGTGTGTGGAGGTGGAGGATCAGTGTGTGTGGAGGATTAGTGTGTGTGGAAGTGGAGGTCGGGGTTGGTGTGTGTGAAGGTGGAGGATCAGTGTGTGTGGAGGTGGGGGGTCAGGGGTTCAGCTGTGTGTTTCCTGATGCAGCAGCGCTGAGCTCTGTCCTCTGAGGGTTGTGTTAACACTAAGGTTAATAGGAGTCGACCTTTATGTTCAACGATATGCTGTGAATGTTCATCTCTTTTCCACCCACTGACCTCAGAACAGCAGAAACACTGAGCTCAGTGTGGAGCCACATCAGCACCGAGTGTTCAGGTCGAAGCAGTTGCCAACAGAACAAAATACATCAACAGATGACACTTCATGTGGCTATTCCTGCTCCCCAGATGATAAACAATTTAGGTTTCAATGACCTGATGAGCTGATGAACATTTTTAGCTAAAATACTGGTGACCTTCCTGTCATCACCATGTTCTGTCCAGCAGATGGTGTAATGAACACTGCAGCCTGAAGGGGGCACCAATTTAGACAAATTGTGTTTGTAGCTACGTCCCCAGAGGATGAAACCTACTGACTTTGCAGATCATCTGACTTTGTCTCTCGCCTCCTACCACAATTTCAGAAAGACTAATTTGAAATCTGAATATGATTCTTTGAACAAACTGCCATAAAATGAACAGTAAAGGGTTCATGTGACAAAGGCCCTTGAATGTGTGTGCATATACGTGTGTGTGAATAAGGCTAAAAGCTAATTCACATGTCTGTGGTGTGATTTGAGGTGTGGGAGTGGGTTCAGGAAGATGATCTGTGACACCAGCTGCTGGAAACTGACTGTATTCACAAAATTCAAATGAAAAATAAAATAACCTGAACATTTAGTTGAAAAACAGCCTTCATTTTAAATCTAATGGCTCTGTGGTGTTTGTGTGTATCTATTTCTGTTTTATATGAAGTTGTTATTCTCTTTGATAAATGTGGTTTATGCAGGTTTACACAGCAGAAGCGCACTAAGCTGTTTGTAGCTCAGCAGAGTCAGCAGGGAGCAACGTCTGACTCACTGAAACAGGAAGCAATTACATTAATGATCCTCTATGAAACAATAATAATGCACAGTATAATGTTAGGATATTATACAGGGGATGCCCCCGAGGAGACTGGACTCGGAGTGACTTCATGAAATAAGTATAATAAAAACAAAAGTTAAGACTCTCATATGACCCTTTTCTAATTTATTCCAAATAAACCAGAAATGTAACCTGCATCACTTCCTGTCAAGGTAAGGCAGCACATTTAGGGTTCAGTTCATCAATGCAGGTCTGAGCCTTTAAAATATAATTATACACTGTATGTTAAACAGTCACAGGACACAATCTGAGCATCACAGCTCAAAGCTGAGTTTGACAGACGTGCAGCAAACTTTCAACCAAACAAACAATATTGTCTCCTCCTGCCTGAATGAAATCTGAATATAAAAGCTGGACTGAAATGCTTCTAATGGACTGTTTTGTGTTGGGATGTGTTTCTAATGCTTGGTCCACCAAACGTTTACATTCATAAATCAATACAATACAATCATGAATCACTACAACCTGGATAATAAACACACTTATATCTATAACACAGTTATATCTCTATGATAATGTCAATATAAACAGAACATTAGAATCTACCTACATCTGGAATCTGTGGCACATCTCTTGTATTGGATCAAATCAATTTGTATGGGTGAAGCAAAAAGTGGATAGAGAGTCTGTTTGAAATGAGAATAATATGAATAATGATAAGTGTTTGTTCATATCATGTTATTTATATTGCAATGTTTATCAATGGACACATGACACCAGACTCATTCAAAGATTTTCTCTACTGGACCTCTGATAAACCCAAAGGCCAACTGAGGCCACCAAGAGCCAAAGAACCAGCTCCAACTTCAGTTTCCTGATTATCCTTTTAAAATGAACCATAATCTGTTTCCATCCATGCTCCAGACTCTGCTGTCAGAGCAGGTGTCAGGTTCACGTCTCGTTTGTTCGGCAGGTTTTCCTGCTGCAGCCTGTCATTAAGCAGCAGCTTCACGCTGAGAATCTGCTGCTTTCCTCTGCAGCTGCACTGACTGACAGCCAAAAACCACACTCAGTTCAAGTGAAGAGGTTTTTGGCAGAGCAGCTCGCTGCAGCAGAGTCAGGGAGGCTCGATTCAGCCGCTCACTGCTGTTTGAATCCGGTTTGTTTACGACATGCGGTTCAGCTTTTTAAAACCTTAATTAAGCAGCTGAAAGAAATGTTAAGTCACACAAACTAATACAGAACTGCCAAGTGCAGAAAGAAAAAGAATAAAGAAAAGAAGTTGACTTTTACACGAAAGTCCTGCTGATGCCCCCTAAAGGCTGCAGATATCATTACAACCAGAAATGGAAGAGGTGAATACACAGTTTTATCATTTTTTTAAATGCAAAATGCAAACAGAAGAAAACGACTTTTTAGACCTACATGAGCATGACTGCTGCTCCCTTTGCTTTAAAATAAATATTATCTCACGCAGTGATGGATGTCAGAAGAAGAGAACTGACAGAGAAAGTCTGTTTAGCTAAACCTGCTTGTGCTGTTTGTTTCTCAACATCAGTCTGAGATCTGCACACAGCAACAGTCAGCTCCATCAACTGTGACAGGTGCTAGTGTTCATATTTACAAGCTTGTAAAGCCTGTTTGTTTGTTCTCTTGACTCCCTGTTTTCATAAGTGGACCTGGAGCCACATGTACCAGTGGTGGAGGAGATATCCAATTATTTTACTTAAGTAGAAGTATGAGCATCAGATTATACTTACAGTATGAAAAGTGAAAGTCTTCATTTTGCAGACTCATAAATATTATAGCTGGTAAATCTGGAGCTCATTTTAATGACTTTATATGCAGAGGAGTTCATCTATGATAATAGATCACATTTTATTGTTGTTGAGTACTAGAACTGTAGTTAAATGCAGAACTTGAGTAAATGCAGCTGTCTCTCCTCAGATAAACTCGTGTTTCCCTTCACAAATTTCACAGTCGTATCCCAAAATAAAACATTTGGATCTATTTTAACCGAAGCGCGGCTCTTTAATCAGGGTGAGAACAAAACCATTAAACAACAAAACAAATCTGCTGTCCGTCGCTTGAACAGCAGCCTTGTTTCCACTCGTTTCTTCTCCTGCAGAGTGTCTGACGATCCTCACGCACACACACATACACACACACACACACACCTACACACACACACACACACACACACACACACACATAGGAGCTGAAGGGTTTCAGATTTCTAAATCAAGCCTGACTTCAAAGACACTTTTGCCTAAAATAAGAAAAGCGAAGCGGCGCTTCTGTGTTGTGACTCTATGGACTGAAATTCTTACAGAGAAGTGACCATTTCTTCGTGTGTCTACATTCAAAGTCCTTATGTGTCATGAACGTCCTGTGAGTCATCAGTGTGAATCATTGCCTCAGTATCTACAGTGGAAGAAGTATTCAGATCCTTCACTTATTTCAAAAGTCAGTACAAAAGTATGATGCTGTTCACATGAAGTTTGAGACAAAAGACCTTCTACATTTTCACAGATTTAAAAAAAACGTACAGGGTAGTGCAGCCGTGGTCGACAAAAATACCAAAAATGAGACCTGTGGTTGAAGAATTAGCTTCATGATTCAGGCAGATGAAGAAGGACAAGAGCAAAGACGAGAGAGAGAGAGAGAGAGAGAGAGAGAGAGAGAGAGAGAGAGAGAGCTGGATCCACAAGAGAAGAAGAAAAAGGACAAAAGAAGAAGTTGGAGGCAGAGACGTAAGTTTAAAGTTGATGCTGAAAGCAGTTTGTGTGAAAGAGATTCAAAGAGACAACGGAGGAAGATGATGGAGAGTTGTTTTTGTTCATTTCAGACTGCAGACTGAATAAGACAGTCCAAACAAAAAGAGAAGAACAGAAAGGAGGTGGACAGATGGGTGGATGAAACACAAACAGAAAGAAAAAACTAGAGGAACAAAGAACGGGTTGAAGCAAAGAGCAAAGCGAGAGCGAACAGAGCGGAAGACGAGTGCAGCAGAAGGTGTCGATAAACAGTTTGAAGCAGGTTAATGAGCCGACATAAAACAGAATGACAGAGTGAGGACGGTAATTAACACTGTTACAGGCTGACCTGAGAGCTGCAGGTAGAGCTGCGACACCTCCACTGCAACACACACACACAGCAGTGGAATCCGATTAGTGGAATATTAGATAAGATTTTGAGTCCTAATAACTGAAATAACTTTGTTGCTCAGGTCTTGATGTGTTTGACCATAAAAGCTCTATTTAAGCTGCTTTTTAATGTGTCGTGTTTTTGTTGAAGTTTCCCAAAATCACAGTCTGGCAGCTGAGGAAAAGTCTCAATATCATCTGTGAGGATCTTAAAGGAAAAGTTAGTCAATCCGCTTCTTTGCTTTCTTTCCGAGTGAAGGTTGCTACGACGTCTGACTGATTGGTTTTTTGATTCAGTCATGTTGAGCAGTTTTCAACTGTCGAATTAAGATTAATATGTTGTTGCCAAAACATTCATTTATAATTTTGAATTAAGGATATCTTCAGTAGCTTTCTTTAGCGACTCTTTATCCTTTAACATCCCTCTATCACTGAAGGGTCACAGGAATATTTCTGTGCTCCATCCATCATTGTCACAGTGCTGTGACCTCTGACCTTTGACCTCATTGTTTGCTATATGTGTGATATTGAAACTGAGATGATTCTGGATGAAAGCACAGACTGGATAAGAAAGTCAAATATTTTATTATTTTGTTTAAACTCTTAAAACTAGTCCTGAAAATATTACACAAGTAAAAATATGGAAGTATATTCAGAAAACTGTCTATGAGTCTGTTCTACTGTTTTATCTTCTGTCATCAAATGATTTTTCCTCCTCATTTATGTAAAAGCGGGATTTTTCCTGTTGGACCTCATTTTGAACTATTTTGTTCAGGACTGAAACTAATGATTCTTTTCGTTATGGATTCATCTGCTGATTATTTCCTCCATCGATCGATCCATTGTTTGGTTTATTAAAACTGTAATGGAGTAAGAAGTAGATGTATAAATGATCACAAAATACATGAATAAATGTACTGAGTTACATTCCAGCAGTGGCAGAGTCAGATATTTTACTCCTGGAACAGTCAACTATTCACTAACATGTTCATTATAACAAAGAATATCAAAATCACCTGTCAATGATTATTTGAATCACAGATATTCTGATGCTTCTTGCTATTAGGCCATTTACCACATTATTCATTTTTTCTTTCTTTCGACATATAATCAGATGTTTCCCTGTCTGTCAACTTTGAAGAGACAGAATAATGATTATTTAGAACAAACTTCAGTCATTGGGTTTGATTGCTTCCAGCGTCACATGAACACTCACATGTCTTTGAGCTGTCAAGTTTTCCCGACGGTTGGAACTCCCACTCGACCTGAATGCAGCATAAAGCTGTCAGTGCTGGCAGCGCGGTCCCTCCCTCTTTGTTATTTGATGTCTCTCACATTTATGCCTGAACCTTCGCTTTTTGATTTCTATTGTGAGTGTTTGTGTTTGGAGTTTGATTCATTTTCTCTCATTGAGGTCAGGAACCAGCTGCACCAGCTGTTCGCGAGTTCAAACTTAGGCTTGTTCTAACTTATGTAACATCACTAAATTAAAAATTAAAACAGGTTGTATGAGAAGCTGCCCAGACCAGAAGTGAGTACTTCCCTTGCACACACTTATACACACACACACACAAACATGACTGTTGAGTATGGACGTACAGAAGTGTGAGAATGTTCATGTGAATATGACAGTGAGAGTGTGTGTGTGTGTGTGTGTGTGTGTGTGTGTGTGTGTGTGTGTGTGTGTGTGTACTGTATGTTGGAAGTTGTTTCCATAACACGAAGCACCAGTGATGACGAATATGACTCAGGCACAAACATGAAGAATGTACATGTGTTTTTCATTGTGTTGATTGACTTCAAATGGTTCTGAGATGATTCTGGATAAAAGCAGATTTTTGAAACATACATGAGGATGTTGCAGTGATGTCGAGGTGAACTTGTGTGTGTGTGTGTGTGTGTGTGTGTATGTGTGTGTGTCAGTGCACAGTGACATCACCACGTTGTGTGGCTGCAGGTGCAACAGAGCATCTGAACCTCTGACCACATATAGAGATGCTTTAATGACCGGGTTTTGAATAGATCAAATAAATCAAAAATAATTAAAATATTGTGATGTAATATGGCAGAATCTGTCTCTGCTGCTACTAAAACAAACAAAACTGAACTGTGATGGTTCAGAAAGCTCCAACTGTGTCTCTCTTTGATTCTGTTCACTGCTGTCCACTTACAGATGGAAGCCACGCTCTCTGGCTAAGAGGAAAAACAGCATATGAAATAAAGATGTGGAAAGTTCAGGTTGAGAAAACTTAGTGGTGCAGTATTAGTCGACTTGTCACAAATTATTCATCACATTATTGGATGATTAATTGATGTGCCAGGCAGCAGAGCCAGAGGTGGAGGAGAGAGAGAGGAGGAGGAGCTGGATAACGTGTTTAAAAATGTGGAGGGCTGTCCCTGTTTTTATTAGTCACGCAAAAGCCACGTGGACGAGATGGAACTTTGCTTATGGTCACGGAATGTTTTGAGGTCAGTGGAGAGTTTGACATTTGTCTGTTTTCTAATGACTAAGAAATGATGTTTTCAAGCAAGTAAAAATGTTTTAATCAAATAACTTTATTTATCACTGATCACGTCCTGAATCTAGTATCTGTGATGATGAGCATCTGGAAGGAAACAATCCATGACAATCCATCGAATTAGTTGTTTTAATAGATATTTCAGTCTGGACCTAATTTGTTGATTTGCCTTTGGTCGACAGAAACAGTGCAAATAGTCACTAAATAAGGTTTCTGCTTATTTTAGAGGATCGAACATCATCTTGTTTTGAATTCCTTGGATGTCAGGAAGATTTTACCTGCATTCATTTATTTTTCTGGCCACTTGGAAGCATCTGAACAAGCTGCACACATTAACATGGATAAGTGAACGGGCCTAACGAGGGGACACAGGATCAGGGGCTGAGCCTGAGCTGTTCAATAATCCATCCATACACATAGACTGAACATGAACTATTTGGGCTGAATCTCTGTTTTCTGTGTTTTCGGTGTTTTCAGCTCAGCTCTCCTTTGGCCTGGAAACGTTCCCTGTGGCTCCTGGTTGATCCGTGGGGAACGAGGTTTACTGCTGCGTGTTGCTGTAGGAATGTTCCCTCAACATGTGGAGGAGCGTGCGTGGGCCGAAGCGTGCAGGGACACACGGCTGATTAAGCTTTCTGAGCGTGCAGAGCTGCACTCGCTGGGCTCCTCCGTCCATTAGGCCCTGAGGAGTTCAATCAGGCGTACACCCCCTCTGTGATGCTCACCTCCCATTAAAACAACACTGGACACTAACAGACCTCATGAATATGCAAAGCTGCACAAAACTTCATTAGGTTAACTTTTATTCCACAGAGGAGTGAAAATCACACTGAAGCCCAGTAATGAGTCACTTGTTAGTCAGAGGATACCTGCACTTGTTTTTGGACAGAGGTGAAGTCTGTGAATGTCTGAAAGTAACTGAGGCATTATTACAGTTTTGAATGGTTATGTGTTGGCACGCAGCAGCGGGGAAAGATCCTGCTTACACATATAAAATCAGCAGTGACTTAAAGCATGAGATGCCTCGGGATCACTAACATTTGAATTGAAGGTTTTCAAATGTCCTCATCTTTGAAATTTGCTTTTATCATACTTTAACCTGACCTGCACCTACATCATCACTCATGTACTATCTATAACTGATGTGGTTCAATAGTGATATCAGGTCACTTTAACTTTTCTTGACCAAAAAACTCCAAATCAAAAGAAATTTGGAAGTAAAATGTTGATGGTAAAAAAAAGACATGTTCTGCCTAATCATTCAACACCGAGGCAACATTGACTGAGGTTTTTTTTTTTGCTTCTTTCTTTTTCGTTTGGGGCCAGGACTATTTCAAATGTAAATAATACACTTCTGTCTGAATCATAGTTTTTATCAGTGTTAAAATAAGCATTACTGAAGGAAAGAAGAGAAATGTCAGTCTAACGTGGTTTTGGAACAGCAGTGTATTATCAGCAAAATGTCACTGAAATATCAAAAGTAAAAGTTCTTTTTTTGAATGAAAATCTCTGTGAAGTTTGGAGGTGAAATGTGTCTTTGGAACTGCTACCAACTCATAAACGTCTCATATATGATGAGGAGGCACAACTAGACATTATTTTGTGATGAGTCACAAATTGAAAAGGTTGAGATGACTGTTTTAATCTTTAACAATGTGAATCTAAAGTCTTCGGCTGAAAAGTGGTTCCAGCTCCCAAACAAATCTAGTGAAGTGAAAATCATATTTGTCTCTGTAATATCGAAGTATAAGGCAGCAGAAGATGAAATACTCAAGGAAACTTCAACTACCTCAAAATTCCACTGGAGGTATAGTACTTGAGGAAAAGTACTTATTCACATTCCATCACTGACAGTTGGCATAAAGAGCTACAGTGAGAATAAAATTACTGAATCACTAAATTAAGACAGAATTTATATGTGTGTCATGCAGTTTATTTAAAAACTTTTTTTGTCCAGTAAACAGTCAGTCAGGTGAGAGTTCATCACATGTTGTTTTACTTTCTGAAATCCATCTCATGTCTTTGTAAAACCTCAACATAATGCAAATGAGGACGATATCAAAGAAGAAACAGCTTGACAAACTCTCTGCTGACAAGAAGAGAAAAAATGCTGAATTTGTTCAGTGCTGACTTAAGTTTGACGAGCAGTTTTCTTGGAGCGAGAACATGTTTTCCTGAGCTCACAAACTGTTTGGATGGAGGCGGTTTGTTGTTCAACTTTTTGGCCCATATTGAGACAAACTTCCTGTGTAACTGACGAACGGCAGGTGATTCACACACACGCAGTCAAAAACCTGAGGAAATGTGGAGCTTTATTAAGAAACATCATCTGCTGTTCATAAAGACTTTATCTTTCTCTCTTTTCTGTCATTGTCCTCATCGTCCTTCAGCTTCTTCTCCTCTGTCTCTTCAGTCAGCGTTCAGCCTCCCTCTGTTTATACGTCTTCACTTAGAAAACTTCGGCTTCATCAGAAGACACTAAATGTGGTTAAAGTGTCGTCTGTCAGCTGCTTTCTGCTGCCTGAACAGCTTCTCCTTCAGTTCATTAAATCCCTGCAGACACCTGAAGGCAGCAGGACACGGGCTGATAGATCTGCAGTGGCAGGACACACACTGTCCTCTGTGCTTACCTTCATTAAATCATCAATGTTGCTCCACAAGAACCACACACACATCAGACTATAGCTCTTTAATCTGCCTCTTTTTTATGTTGGAAACTTGAGCCCATTGATCCTGACAATCACTTCTCTGCACCTGAAAGACAACAAGAGGATTTTCAGGAGAAGCTTCGCTGTGATTGGCTCAGCTGTTCCGGAGCAATGAGAACAATTATTTGACTGGCTGGAAGGGAATGTATTAATCATCAGAAGTGCACAGGTGTGTTTGAGGTCACTCACACAGTCTGCACGTCCAGACCAACCACTTTAATGCATTTAAACAGGGCGCAAACTTTAGATCAGAAAGAAAACTCACTGAAGCAGCTTCATATTTCAGACATTAATTCAATGTCATGTAGAGAACAAACAGTTATACAATATGGGAGACGACATGAAACCTGAAAGCTACTTCATCATAGTAAGCATAAAAAAGTCTTTCTGGTCTTTTTTCCTCCTAAAAACACTTTCAGGTCTCTCCATGATCCAGGAGCTGCTGCGATGATTCGCTCAGTCTGCAGTGTCAGATTCATCTTCAGTCTGTGGCTTGAAGCAGAACACAGTCGATTATTGGAGTAATAAAGTTTAATGTACACATCCATTTAGGTTTCCCAGTAATAGCTCAATAATTTGACAGTTTTTATCTAGTTGGACTTTTAATGCCTCTGAGACGCCACTGGAGAAATTGTTTCCAATATTTTTTTTAATGTCAAAGTAATATTTCACACTTGTTTGTGGATTTATATGAGAAGAGATTTTGTAGTTTTTGTTTCTTTGATCACCAGGTTTCATCGCTGCTATGATGGAGGTTGTGAGAAGATCAGGATCAATGGCAGACGTGCAGTCGGAACAAAATGAAGCTCTGCCATTTTTTCTTCTCCAGGTGAGGAGAAAACCCAAATGTGAGTCCAGAATTTTGTCCTATAATGTCTCTTGGTTTCTTCCTTTGCTCCCAACACATTAGCCATAATTTCCACAACATGATTGACTGATGCTGTTGTTTACCTCAGACAACAGCTGGTTCATTGTGGCCAATGCCAAGAGCAGTTAACTAGTTAACTTTGTATTTGTCTGATCTGAGAAATCTGTTGATCTCTTGATCAATGCTTGTCGCCATTTTTAAACCAGTTATGATGATCTGATGCTGTTTCCCCCATTATGGAAACTGTGGTTCCAAAAGTCAGAGCATGATTGTTTCACAAACAGAAGTAAGACAAAGAATCAGAGTTATAACTGCAGTTACAATAAACTATTTTCATGTTGCACAGTTTTGACATTAGAAAGTTCCGTCGACATTGGGGTGGGGTTGATGACTGAGGGTGTTGGGGAAGTGCAGTAGATTTAATGCAATAAATTTTTTCAAACCTTTGATTCAGATCGTTTGATTAAACAGGACTCGTTTCTAACCTGATGGCTCATGTGGTGATTCCCTGCAGAGTTTCAGACATTAAGTCCAGATGAGCTGCCTTGTCTTCAGATCTCAGCAGTGACCAAAATGTTGTGAAAAGCAGGCGGACGGATGAACAGAAGTATAAAATCGTTTAAATCAGCACTTCAGATGAAAATAGATCTTTATATAAATGAGGCCCGCCAGCTCTTCATGTCCTGTAAACCGTCATGTTCTGTCTTCACCTGAATCTGTTCTTTGTTTTTAAGGTTTATATTTCATCTTCTGAAGCTTTCTGCATTGTTAGATTTGCCTTTTTGTCAGCGGAGGATCTTTTGTCTGACAGTTTCCCCTTCGTTATAGCTCTGCTTCACGATTTGCATGACTTTAATCCTCCCCCATTTTGGGCTGTAATTCAATCTGTCAAGCTGCAGCTTTTTGTACAAAGTGCAGTCAAAGCCACAGTAGTGAATCCCTTCCAGCTTTTCTTCTTCAGCAATCCAATTTGATGTCCTAATGATCAGCCCCATTTCCATACTGAGTACTGAGGGGAGTGCTGCACCCCTGCCATGAGCCCAATTTCCAGGTGCTCCCATGCTGTGATGAATTTCCATGTTGTGGCTCAGACGTATCTTAGAAACAGGCTCTCGCTGGGTTTCTAAACTCATTTTCTACCTAAAGGCTGTAATGTTGAAGCACAAGTGCAGAATTACTTTCTTTTGTTGTTCTCTTTGATTGCATTTGGTACCAAATCACGTTCTTATGTTCTGAAAACCACAGGAAATGGTGGAAACCAACAAACAACATTTGTTTCCAAGTGTCTTCTTAACTGTTGAGGATTTAACATAACAACCAGGTTTCACTTAAAGTAATAGCTCAACATTTTGGGAAATACATCTTTTCACTTCTACTTGTTGTGAGTTAGATGAGAAGATCAACACCGCTCTCATGTTTCTACACTAAATATGAAGCTACAGACACATTTCTTCACCAAAGAAGCCAACGTTATTAATATTCTTGGTTTCTGCAATATCAAAGGTAAAGGCAGGTATATTAAACCCTTGAGATTTGGATCACAGTCATGGCAACACAAACCAACTTCTGTTCCCCCGACTCCTGTTATTTATCAGGTTCTTTGGACTCTTAAATCATACAAAAAAAGCAAGTGGAATCAAAGGCAACTGGACTTGGTGTAGATTCTTGAAGATGTTTCACTTCTCATTCAAGAAGCTTCTTCAGTTCTGACTGACTGGCACAGAGACCCAGGTACTTATACTTCTTTTTGTATATTATGAACTGAATGACTGAGAACCTTCACAGACCTCTTAAATCATATTTTCTACCCCTTGAAGCACATTTTGAACCCAGAAGAGTTCCCGTAAAGTTGAGTGGCCTATCTTTATCATTTACTAACTGAGGCAATCAATACATACAGTCATCTGTAGACAGTGGAGGAGAGAGAGGAAAGACTCTTGGACTTGTGTTACACATTAAAACAAGTCCAGCTGCTGCTGTCAATCAGTGATCCTGATATAAAAACTGTAGCTGCATGTTCTTTGTTCTATTTTGGTTGAAAGCCTGTAAATTCTTTTCTTCGATAGTTGAATGAGTTGATGTGTTTCCTGATGTGCTTTGAGCAGCTGAGCGGAGCTGAAAGGACACATTGTCTTCAGCAGGACTGTCAGCCGGTCCTGTGGACAAATAGAGTTTGCAGCTGGAGGAATATTGGCTCCATGTCAAAGGTTAAAGGAGGAAACAGATGATGATTCCTCACTTTCATGCTTGATAGCTGGTTGGAGCTGGAGTTGACCTGCTAAAGATGCACAAGAGATAATGACTGAAGTCAGATCACGTTGATGGTTCTGAGTCTCTGAGTCTCGTGTCTGTGTTCAGATAGTGTCAGAGAGCTTCATCCTTCAGATCAATGACGTCTAATAAACAACAACAGGATCTGTTCTGTTTCTATATGAGCTGCTGTCGACACAGATACACAGTGTGTGATGAGGACACACACACTCAGTACGGTCTAATGAAGGGAGTATGTCAACGTGTGTGTAAAGTGCTGACAGTGTTTTCTTGTTAATGTTAGTTAGTCCTCAGAACTCTGATTCACCTTGACCAGCACACACACTTGTTCTTCTATACATGTGAGGACCATCGTTGACATATTATAGGCCAGTAAATCTCAGTTTCATTATAACTTGCACCAACAACATCACTCCTCTTTCACTTCACCAGGTTTACAGGTGAGGGGCTCAGTCCTCCTATTGGTCAATGGCATACTACTCAGCATCTGAAGACAAAAAATTCTGTCAGACTCATCTTCCTGTCAGGACATTGTCACATGTCCCAGATGAGACATTAGTTGTCGTCCACAAGGAGTCATTACACAGGACAGGAAGGAATACAGATATAAAGCTCGGAGCTAAATCTGTTGGTGTCTGCTCATGAGCATTTTAACCGCAGCCACTGATAGTGATGATGGGGACTGAACCTGTGACCTTTCGGTTGCAGGTTTCCTTCAGCTCCCTGCAGGCCTCCAGCTCAGTGAGCCTTCCTGCAGATCTGAGGATTAAAACACTTCTCCCTGCAGCTGCCTGCCTCCCTGCCAGCTCTGTACAACCACCAACCCTGCGTGAACATGACTGTGTGTGTGTGTGTTGCTGGCTAAGTCGCTGTACTCCTCTCTGTATTTATTTGTGGCCCAGCAAAACTGCAAATTATCAGTGCCATACTGTACTTCCACCCTGTAACACACACACACACGCACACTCACTGATAGAGCCCTGAAGGATCCTAAAAACCATCGAATGGCTTCAAAGTGCCGCTTGGTTTCCATGACAACTGTCATGAAAAGCAATTAGAAAGTGATTTAAAAGCTGATTGACCGCTAATGGTTTGACAAGAGAGAGAACAGATAACTGCTGGTTCACAGAGACGAAGGAGATAATAATGTGTGTGTGTGTGTGTGTGTGTGTGTGTGTGTGTGTGTGTGTGTGTGTGTGTGTGTGTGTGTGTGTGTGTTCGTGCTTCAGCACAAACACTTTTACAGCCCTCAGTTAAACTGGAATTCATGCATTTCAGTGGTGGAACAATTACTTAGATCCTTTACTATAGTGAAAGTACATTAAGTCAAATTCCTGTGTCCTTGTCATTTTCCTGCTGTAGATATTGAAGCTTGAGCTCATTTGAACAACCTGTCCTGTGAGAACCACATATCTCTTCAAGCTTCATCAGAAAAACAGCCTGTTTTCAGCTTTTTAAAGAGTTGATTCAGCTTCAGAAGGAGGAGAATTTTCTCAACAGGTGAAGGAAAATTTCATCCTTCAACACCAACACATCTAGAGATACATGGTTTTCATTGAAGAGTAACAAGGAACTAAAGCTGTCAGACAAATGTAGTGTTGTAAAAAGTATTTTATTTACAATATTTGACTATGAGATGTGAAGGTGAAGGAGAAAGTAGCATATAAACAAAAATACCTCAAAATCATGCAGCACTTGAGTAAATGTACTTAGTTACATTTCACCACTGATAATGAGTTTAATCATACAAGAAGAATCGCTTTGGCAGGAATCGCTTTAGAGATGAAAATTGAATCATGAATTGATTTACCTGAAAGTTATTCAGACATGAGACTGATTCACAGATCAAAGCATCTGAACAAAGCTTAAATCACCTCATTACATGCTGCTGAATGAAGCCAAGGCGTGCGTATGGCACAGAAAACGATATGATCTTTGACTGAGAAAGAGAAATAAATGTGCATGTGATGTGTGTGTTGACCTAGATATCTCTCTAATAAAGCAGAAATACCATCAAAGAAACTGATTTTTTTTTTTCCCCAGAATGCCCTGAAGAAGTCATTTTGCCATTCCGTCTACTGGAAACAGTTTTCAGCTTCCAGTTTCCTGAGGTTGAGAGGAGTCGCTCAGACTGTGAAAACTCTGCCTTGACGTGACTGACGAGGGTTGTTTGAACCGAAGCTGAGGGCTCCCTCACCGACGGCCCTTTGAGCCAGGCAGCTCTGCCTCCGTCATCTCTGGCCAATTAACAGCTGCCGTCTCAGGAGAAAACAGGAGGCGGTTTGTAGCTGCGAGTGTCTGATCCTGACTGACAGCTGCTGCTGCGCCTCAGCTCGCTTTCATCTGAACTGCAGCGACTGTTGCTGCTATTAACAGACACTCGCTCATTTATATGTGGACATATTGTAATTGTAACATTTTACAACCAATAAAAGTCCAATTTTCTGCTCTCGAGTGGTGATCGACAATGTTCCTGCTTTCATATTTTAATCTTTCAGCAGAATAAACTAAAAACACGAAGATCCTTGGTCGTTTTTTTTCGAAATTCAATTCATTGTTATACACAACAGAATATATAATTGTCCAAATGAGCTCCACCTGGACCAGCTGCAACATGGCACCGTAATGCCAACTGTAAAAGGGGTGATTCTACATATCAATACTTTTGCTTTGGAAGCTTTAAGTACAGTTTGCTGACAATATTTCTTTACTATTTGCACTTTTTAACTTTCAAATTCTTCTTCCTCCCCTCTTCTTCCTCTCCTCTTCCTCTCTTCTTCAACTCTTCTTCCTCTTGTCTCCTGCAGCTCTAACCATTGCTGACAGCCTAGCTGGTGAGGAGAAGTCAGACCGCACAGTCTTTTTGTCTGTTCAAATGGCCACTGTGAGAGATGAGGTGACAGTCCTCTGTAAGTCACCACCATGCTGGCCTGAAACACACTTCAACCTTCAGGAAGCCAAACTTTGCCTTCACACCTGGAGACCGACCTGGACACAGAGTCAGACACACCTGAATGCAGTCAGCCCACTGAACCACACCTATTGGCCCAGAGGAAAAGGTGAAACACAATCACCCACAGTCAGTTTCAGGTACAGCTCTGTCCTGAGTCTTTGGAGTGTAGAAAACTTAAACTGCAGGCTTGGTGTTTCAATGTTAATGTGAAAAACAGACTTTGTAAAACATTGACGAAGAGCAGATGTTTGGGCAGTAATTAGTTCATTTCATTTGTCCATCTGTCACATTATTTTTTATTTATCGACAAAAAAATGTGATTCATTTCATCAAAGTCCTTCTTGTTTTTGAGCTGCTTTACTGTGCTTATTTTTGCCAACAATAAAAATAAGACAACGAACATTTGTTTACAACCTTTCGTAAAGAAACGACAACAGAGGTAGTAGAGAAGTAAAAGGTGAGAAACAGATTAACAAAATGATGGAGAGCATTTGAAAAGGATGCAGAGAAGGACTGAAGTTGGGGAAGATGGAGGACCTAGAACCAGGAAGGAGGGATGAAGATGAAAGAGGAAGGAAGGTAGGACACAGAGATCTCCTCAGCTAACCTCCTTCTTTGCTCCTTCAGCTCGAGTCAGATTCTCTCCTGCAGTAAAATCATATGAACTCATTTTCCTGTAATGTGTCCTGAGTAAATGTGACGTGTTATTTTGGGCCTTTCGGCATCTGTAAAGTGCTTTTTGTCTTAAGTGCTTTTGTTGAAACTGCTTTGGTAAACCATTCAGACTGAGGGCGGAGCAGGAAAGAGCCGGGCCGCTGAGCTGGATCTGAAGCTGAGACCCGGGAACAAGCAGCTTGGTGTCCCGCTGATGACTCCTGACAGCATAAATAAACCAGCCCGGGTGGCTACGGACCACTTTCTGATTTACTCAGGTGTTTCAGAGAATCAAGGCTCTTGTGTTGAACCGGAGGAGGAATGACTGCGGAGGAAGTTAATTTTACATTTGCATTGACGACTGTGTTAATTAGACCACGCTGAGACGCTGCAGTGATTTATGGCAATTAGAGTCTTTGATTTTATACAAGAGGAGGAGTGAGAGATGTTTAATTATACAGAGAGGAAAGAAAAACAATCAGCATCTTAGATAATGATGGAGCGAAGGTGTCTAATAATCAGCCTCACTTCCTGTTTTACTGTATTATTCCACCTGCCTGACTTTCCTGTTTCCTTCTTGTAGTGTTTCTATGTTTCTGAGACTAGAGGAAGAGGATGTTTGTGCACTCACTGACATCTATGTCCTGACCTTAACCTCAAGCTAATTCTAGCCTGAACATCTTGACCCCTTGAATCCTCATTTGAAATAAAGGCTTTGAAAACATTTCACTTTCTAAAGCTGTCATCACTTTCAAAAAAACCCCTCTGGAATTAAAATATTTTCAATGTCCAAAAGTTGTTGTTTTTTTTGCAAAAATCAAAGACATATAAAATTGAAAAATGTCCTCAGTTTTCAAAACTGTCTACTAAAGATGTCCATTATGAGTTGCAGCTTTACACTCCTAAAAAAAAAAACCCTCCACGTTCACTGTGTTTTAGTTCACAGTTCAGAGTCTCCATCATCAGACTTTGACTATCTTGAAAGCCGTTCATGGTTCTGTCTGTAGCTCAGTGAGAGACGACACCCGACTCACTTTCACTCACTCTCGGTGGCTCTTTAACTTGCAAAAATCACCTGTGTGTGAAATTTTCTCTATTTGATCATCATGTGAATTTAAGACCGAATACAGGCTACATGTTAAATAAGTGAAAGATGATTGTAGTGACATCAGGTGACTTTCCACACATTAAGTGCAGCACATGTACATAACACAGCACACACACAGCCGGAGGGTGTTGTGGATGTTTTATTAATAGGTGACCTGTTTAGGATTCACATGCTGAGGTTGTGTGAACTCTCATCAGCAGCAGCACAGAGCTCAGAGGTCCGTCCTGTGTTAAAGGGAAACTCCGCCAATTTAATAATGAATGACAGGATGTTTTTATGTTTATGTAATGAGGGACGGATGATTTAACTGATGTTCTTCGATATAATTATTTTATATTCGAGTTCCGCCATCTAAACATGTTACATCATGTGGCTTCATAATAACAATATCACGCTCCGGTCGGCTCGAAAAGACAAAAACAACAATAGACATGTAATATTGATGTTGAGTCCTGTGAGTTTATTTGAGTGTTTTGAGAGTGTTGTTGCGCTCTTGACCACCAATCACAAAAACACATTGACAAAAATAATATTAGATGAATTTATTGCAAAATGTATAAGGGTGTGAATCAGTTTATCGGCTGAACAATATGACAACATGAAGACAGCTCAGCTAAGAAATAAGTAATGAGGAAAAACACAGAGGCTTTTAATTAGTGCAAGGAGGCACAACAAAGAAAGACAAGTCAGACAAACAGTGAGACAGAACAGGTTCGCATGTGAATTCAGTGCAGGTGTTAAGTGGTTTTGGTTAGTGGGATGATTAATTATCGATATTTCATATTTGTTTTGTGTTTGTATGAAAGTGGGTCGTGTTCATGTATGACCATTAGTTACAGTGTCATTATTTTGAATTATTTCTAAATATAAGGATTTCTTTAAAAGAATGAACAATGGGGGCAGATGTTGATAAATCAATGAATATGTTCATGTGATTAATCATGTGATCACTTGAGAGTTGCTCTTGAATGAAGACAGATCTGTGCAGTTCTTATTTGTGAGGACATTTTACATGCCGCTGTTATACGTGTGTGGTCTGTGGTGTCTTCTTCACTATTAAGTGTTATTAAGATTAATTCAGTCACATTTATTGCTCTTGGCGTCTGATCTGATTCTGGGTCAGATGGAAGCAGATTTTAAAGGGAGAGCAGGACTTGTCGTCTCTCTGCTGTTTTAATGTCGTGTAAAAAGTCTCGGCCATGAAGCTTTATGGTGTGTATGCACATTTCAGTGTATTATAAGTTGCCAGTAACTTCTTATCATTGTACTTACTTACATCTGAGCAAATAAAGTGCAAATCTTCAACTGTTTTAAACAAAGACAAAGGGAGCTGAAGTGAAGCTGGAGGTTTGCAGTTCAGTTCACAGCTCAGCTTGCAGGAAGGATCAATAACAACAATAGCTTTACAGCAGCAGTTATATACAATTAGAAAGGCTATGTGGTGGCAGATGTAATGGATGTGACCCTTTGTGATAAACTGCAAACTACAACAAGCAATATTTTATATTGAGGGTAAATTAATGTTTTATGCTTCTGGCACAAAAGTTTGTTGCAAAAGTTTTCATGCAGCTGCACAAAGAGGTGGAAAGTAACTAAGTAAATTTTCTCAAGAACTGTACAGTATATTTCTGCATTTTACTATTATATTTCCATTCTATGCTTCTTTTTACTTCTACTCCACTACAATTATTAAACAGGTATAGTTACTAGTTAGTTTCCATCTAAAGATTTTACTTCAAAAATAAACAAGTTTTTAAGATTCAACACATTTTTTTAAATATTAAATCAGTGTTTTCCAAAGTTTTGAACTTGTGACCTCTTATGTAAAATGAGTTTGTAGTTGAGATTTTTTGTGACAGATGTGTTGTTCTGCTACACCAAGAAAAAATTGTGCAAAGGTCAGAGAAAAGTCAAACTGAACTGAAGATCTGTGGGATTTTAAATGAAGGAAGTTTCCTTGTAAAGGAGTATTTTTACAATGAGTATTGATACTTTAACTTGAAAAAAGATCTGAATACTTCTTTCACTGCTGAATACACAGGAAATTAATGTTGCTGTTCAATTTATAATGTTTATGGTTCACATTAATTATTACATAAATATTATCACACTATGTTGAGAGAATGTAAATTCAGATAAATGTAAAACTCTGTAAGACCTCAGTCTTAATCTGTAAAGTAACTAGTAACTAAAGCTGTGAGATAAACATAGGAAGTACTATAGTTTCCTCTAAGATGTAGAAGAGAAAAATGAGATAAGAAATGAGTACAGTACTTGAGCAAAAGTACCTCAATACATTCTACCAGTGATTCTAGCGCTGCAATGAAAGTATCTATAAGTGACAACAAAAATCCTTCAGTCATTTGAGACCTTGTGGAAGCTGGTGTCTGCAGCGATGTTCAGGAGTGAACCAGGCGAAAGCAGACACATGTCCTGAGCTTGAGCAGCAGAGCAGCTGTGTTATCGTACGATGGTCTGAATGTACATCTGAAGGTACATGTGTGGGTCACATCAGCTGAAAGGCTGTTCAGTAAATGGAGCTGACAGGTGAGACGGGCGGAGGGGTGGGGGCGGAGGGGTGGGGGCTACAACAACAACAGAGAACAACAGAGCTACAGCGTCAGCAGTGAACGTACACTTCCCTTCCACATCTATGATTTAGACTAACAGGAGGTGAATATGAGCGCTGGGCCTAGTAAAGCAGCTTTCACACACATTACATACACTTTGCATGGGTGAAATCGTGCTGTGTGGGCACAATGCAGCCATCATTTATTCATCCTGCAATCATACTTTATGGAAAACTGCAGATTAAAAGCATCATTCTTTCATGAGCCTACAGGAGATTTAATGTATAGAATTCTTGTGTGTCGGACCTGAAGGCAACAACAACAGCTTCAAAGAGCAGCTGGTGGTTTGAGAGTCATGTCGAACAGCCCAGAGTAAACGGCAGCACAGACGCACAAACTGTGTTGAACAACAAACATGAAATTTTTATTCGTGCAAGAAAACATGAGGAGTTTATTCCTTTAGATTACATGACAGTAACACAGGTTGGAAAATACTGTAATAGTGACGATAAAACAACTGCTGGGTTGTTTTTACCCAACATGTGATGGATCGACTAAACATCAGACAAAAACAAGACCAACAACAATATTAAGTAAAGAGTCCAGTGCTGTTCATCTTATACTGCACCTCCCATTTTGTTTCTTCCAGTTCGACTGGCTGCACTTCAGGAGTCCTCTGCCATCTGATGTCTCTGTGCTTCCCTTGTTGCAGGTAACTGCAGTGACGTGTTGGTCCGTCTGCAGGAGACACAGGTTACATCCACGTCTTCTCAAACTCCTCCCTCTTCCTGCAGTTCTCCTTCGTTCTTCTGTCCATTGTTGATAAAATTGATAAAAACCAATGACACGAATTAAAGTAATCGATTACAATGGTGTGTATGTGTGGAAGTTCAGGCAAAGAATAAGATAAATATAGATGGAAATGTCAGCAATGCAAAATAATTCTTTTCCATCTGCAAACCCTAATTTCTCCTTGTTCCTCCAGAGAGGACGAGTCTCATCACGGTCAAATCTCTTTCAGATTTTATCATTAACAGGACGTCAACTAATCACCTCCAGCCGTCAGCAGGCCGGCAGCCGCAGACTCAGATTAGACTGTTTGATGTAGCTCGTGTGCCGCCATAGATAAACCAGACGTCTCACTGTATGTGCTGCTTTGTGCCACTTCAGCTGATTACATGTGGCTCTAATTAGAGTCTAAATGAGCCACAGAGGCAAGAGTGCGGACGCCTCAGCTCATCAGTGACTCCTGTCGCGTCGCCAGCTCTGCTTGCATCACTGTTAATGTGGCTACTACAAACATGGTTGTTCGGTCGACTGCTCGTGTCTCTTCTTCCAGCCTCACTTACTTCTTGTTTGTCTGCAGACTCCGACACTAAACACATCAGATTCAGAGATGATTCTTCCCTCCAGCCTGAGAAAGCAACCTCTAAACAGAGTAAAGCAAAACCAGTGACAATGAAATAATAAATAAATGTTGGTATATCAACATTCAGGCCCTAGTGTGAGACTATGCCACCAATGTGGAATGACAGGTCTGTTTGTGAGGAAAAGAAGAAAAAGGAGTCACACGCAGGTGAAGAGGTTCAGTGTAGAGACGCAGAGACGAGCAGTGAAGCAGAGTGAAGTCTCTCCTCCGGCTCTTCTGTGGACACACAGGACAGGGAAATTATATCAGGCAGGAAAACATCAGACGGCCGGCACAGTTTCTCATATATACTGTATATACTGATGCTGTGCAGAGACACAGAGCTGGGCTGCTGTGAACAACTCTGTGTCAGTGGAGAAGGAGACGGCATCACTTACAGGATTAAATATTAAGGTTTGACCAAACTGGAAAATGCCTTTACATCCTTATTGGCATTTTTAAAATTCATTTCTTTCATTGTTTTTTCATGGGTGTGATAAAATTCAAAATGTATAAATAAGTAAAAAATATGATTGAAGTGTTGGTGACAGTATGAACACCAGACTTGTATTTCTTTTAGTTTCACAGTCGCAGTAAGGCTTACAACTGATTACAGATTGAAACACATAAAGTCAGTCCTGCCAGCTCTGCTTGTCTTTACCTGAGTGTCTGAGATATGCAAACATAGATTTGATGACACATTTGGAAACACACCCAAACCTCATGCCTGGCTTTGCTGATGACTGACTCACAAGGCTTGTATCACGGTCTTCACATCTGAAACTGATTCGCTGGAAAACCTACCAGAACCCAATGTAGTTGGTGCTCAAAAGATGACATTATAAAATCTCAACAGAGAAAGAGGAAAATATGCAGTATATAACTATCTGCCTTGCTGGAGCGTCATTTATGATTTGTGTGTACCAACCCTTTGACGTCTCATTGAAAGCTTGTCAGATTACAGAGAACTGCTCAGTTTAGATGTTGATATTTGCAACAATATACATCAAATCCCCATTTGGTGGATAGGAACAGATAAATGAGAGCTGAGAGAACAAGAAGTCTTCACCAGAGGAAGGTGATCATTTGTCTTGTTTCCAGTGGATCCACCTACGCTGCCTTTAGCCTGTTTGTCGAGTGCAGATAAATTAATTAAGCAGGGGTGTGGATGAAAGAGGGTGATCGCTTTCCACTCTCTCTTTGTTTTGTCTCAGGAAATTGGCTGACTAGAAAGTGAATAGCTGGGGATTATCAGCGTTACCATTATCCCTCGTGTGGGCAAACTGTGTGGGAGGGCAGCCATTTTGTGATTAGATACTGTAGAGCCCAACAAGTTAACATTGTACCGACTATCCTTTGGTCCTGATGATGAGATTATTCTGAACTCTGAGGATTTTGTTGTGCTTCTATAAGAGAGAGGAGAGAGAACATGAGTAGATTATCAACATTCATCGGCTGACGTGATAACAATACAGGAAATACAATCACTACAACATAACATACACTGACAGCGCTGCTCATTCATGGCTCCCAGAAGATGAATCCTCCTGTCACCTGCTGCAGATTTAAATAAGAGATGTGAACATATTCATCTTTTAATTAAGTGTCTGTTGCCATATGTTTCTGAAATATTCCTCAGTCAGTTTATAGAAGGGAAGACCATGAAAATTCAGTACATTCAGGGACATCTGAGCAAAGCAGCATGTGGACACTTCAGTTAAAGCAGAAACTTTTAAACTTACTTTAAGTGCCCATCAGTCAGTGTGATCCCAGTGGGATCACTGCTTAATAATTGACCAGCAGAGACCTGCTGTGCTAAAGGAAGTGTTTTAAATTGAGAATCTACATTTAAGACTTGTAGATTTGACAGTTTTTCATATCAGTAATGCTAGTATTTTATTAATTAGCTTCACTGAAGAGACATGGAGACACTCATACAACAAGCATGTATCATCTCACTGTTGACTGAAATCAGTGTTGTTGCCAGAGACTTTTCCAGCTTAATGTTCAATACAAAAATCCCACATTTAGCACAAAATGAAAAAGCTTTTTCTATAGATACACAAGACGATCTTACTAGATACACAACAGCAGCACAGTTATTATTGAGCAAGACTACAAGAAACTATATCCAACTCCATATATCAATCAGTGTATGAATGAAATTTGCTTTCAAGAGAGCTTCAGCAGTTAAACAAGATTTGGCTTCTGATCTTTGTCATTATGATCATGCTTTTATTAAAGCACAACTTGAGCTTCTGTTCTTCTATTTAACCTGTGTTATTGTATGCATATTTATTTTAGCATTTTAGACCTCATATAGTCACTTTAATGAAACCGTGGCGACCACTGATGATTGCCATTACACTGTATGATGGTGAGTTGTGTGTGTTGTCACTCTGTATATTTCACACTGTTGTTGAACAACTGGAAGAGAGAGAGACACACACACACACACACAGAGAGAGAGAGTCAGTGTTGGTTCTTTGACTCTCTATCAACTATCTCTCTCTCTCCCTCAGTCTCTCTCTCTCTCTCTCTCTCTCTCTCTCTCTCTCAGAGTCTCTCTCCCCCTCTCTCGGTCTCTCTCTGCCCCCCCTCCTCTCTCTCTCTCACTTTCTCTCTCTCTCGCTCTCCCTCCTTTTCTCTCTCCGTCTCTCTCTCTCTCTCTCTCTCTCTCTCAGCAGCAGCAGCAGACTCTCTCAGTTTCTCTGTGGATGTTTGTTCACACTGATTGTCTCAGACTCTCAGATCCAGGACCGGAGCCGGTGGATGTGTGAGTGTGTGGCCGGGCTGCGGTGGATCTGTGTCCCGGTGTGAATGGGATTACACCGGTTGTTCCGTGTGTCCTGTCGGTGCTGCTGGAGGAACCATGCGGCCGCAGAGCTCGCCGGTGCCCTCGCTCCTCCTGCCGCTGCTGCTGCTGCTGCTGCTCGGGCTCTGCGGCGGCACAAGTTTCCCAAGTAACATCAACATCGGTGAGTCTGCTGTCTGCACCGGGGACCGGGGACCGAGGGGACCCGGCTTGAGCTGGAGATTATTGTCTATAGCATTTAATAGCTTTTATTTTTCTGCATCCAAGATTTACTCACAGTGTTTGTAAGGCTCCACCACTAAGTGGTCTATACATTCATATAACGACATCTCTCAATAGATAACTCTTTCTTCAACATATTACCAATATTTTTATATCATATAATGCCTGATATTTGGAAGCCTCATACTTCAACAACAGCGCTGGAAAACAAAGTGATTTTCTGTATCATCCCCATGACTGTTCCCATAATAATCCTATAACATTGGCAGATTAATATTGTTGTGGTGGTGTGTTCCCACTCAGCTCCTGTAATAAAGCCTGTGGCTGGGATTCCCTCTGTGACTTACAGTATGTTAGTATTCATATATTCATGTTGTGGCTTACAGTGTTTTTGGTCTGTTGCACTTTGATATTTCTGCAACACACAGAACGTGAATTAATATAGAATATTCCCTGAATGACGTGTGTTCAGGTCCTGAAAACTACAGTAATATTGTTTTTCCACATCCACTGATTTTCTGTATATGAATATCAGTGTTCAGAACCATGGACAGAGTCACTGAGCTCCGTCTCAGGTTCTCTCATTAAATTTATTGATCAGATATTGTTAAATATTAACTATGAGATAAATGTAGTGGAGTGAAATGTATAGAGCAGCATGAAATGGAAATTCTTAAGTTAAGTACAAAATGTTACTACAGTACTGTGCTTGAGTAAATATACTTGTTGTTTTTCCACCCGTGGCCGTGACAGAGAACACTGTGTTGTTCACAGCAGGATACTGTAAATTAAACAGTTTTACATTTCACTTATATGATTCACCATATGATCATCTTGGTTGGTGCTGTCCAGAAGTGTATAAGATATGAACCAATTAACAACACTTAAAAAAACAATCAGTCAATTCCATTTCCTGTGTTCAGTATCAAAAATCTGAAGCCTCTTCCTCCAGAAACCTCCTGCACTGTGACCCACTGGGTGAATCCTCCACCATCCTCTCTTATTCTCTTATTCCTGTTTGAACTGTGACTGGTGTGGTCACACTCAGTGTGGAACTGGCAGCTGTGGCCTGCAGAGCGTGTTACTCTCTCAAAATGAAGTTATAATGTGATTCATCGGACCACTGGTCCAGACTCTCGCTGCAGTTTCCTCTGCTTTGCTGCTGATGTTCAACTAACCTGCATTACTGGAATAAAATCGCTTGTGCAGTCTGCACAGCAACCAATGAATCTCAGCATCCCAAATCAGTTTCATTGGTTTTCTCTGCCTGTACTTATTGAAGCAGAGCCCTTCTGTGAGAGCAGATGGACTGCTTCCAGCCTTTATGATGAATAAAACATGCACTATTTCAATAATATTCCTATAAGTATCTCTATATGTTAGCAGTTTCCAATATGCTACGTAAAATATACATGATAAACCATATTTTATCTTTAAAATAAATCTCATCTTCACTTGAGTGTTTATTTTTTATGCTGCTTCATACTTTTACTCCCTGGCAGCTGAGAAATGAATGTCCTTTTTATTCCACATTTATATACAAATACTATTCTACCAAACGGCAAAAGTTATAGAATATTTAAATGAGCTCTCTCTGAATCAACAGTCCACATGCTCTATGCTGTCCGTGAAACAGGAACATCCCCAGCTTTGTTGCCCTATAAATAAATAAATAAATGACAAAATTACAATGCCTCAACATTAATGCATCTTTAACAATAATAATTCAGTGATGTGAAATACGTTCACACTCATAGAGGCAGTTTTCTGCATTATGACTGATATTACTTTTTAAAACTAAATTTTGCTACCTCCCCCCAAAAAAACTATAATAATAATAATAATGATAATAATAATAATAATAATATTTTTTTTTTCATATGTGTGTTTTCTTGAGTCTGTGAATTTATTGGTGCCTTTCGTTTTAACTGTAAGTGTCGCAGCTCTTAGGGGCGTGGCCGGTGGTCATAGGTTGAATGTTAAAATCGTGAACGTTTCTCCTCCAAATATTGCAAAATGTCGTGTTTTGGTTTTTAGCAGGTTCGTCAGGTTCATATTTCATGTTTTGTAAAATATAGAGTGACTTTTAAGCGTTTTCCACAGTTTTACTAAGTTTAAAAATGAGTGCGTTTGCGCTAGCAAGATGCTACATTAGCCTAACGTCTGTTGTGTTTACTGTCAGTTAACATCAATTTGGTATTCTTCACTTAGTTCTGTTTGTTGACCGTATGTATTTCAGCTTACATAATATAAGAATATAAAGTCTATAAGATTAGGTTCATGTTACTGATAGTTTTATGGTGATTGAAGTAAAAATATTTTCAGTGGTGGAAAGTAAATATATGACCATATAGCTAAAGTACATTCGCTTAAGTACTGTAGTTGAGCAGGGATTTGAGGTACTTGTACTTCACTTGAGTATTTTCATCTGACGCTACTAATTTACGTAATAGCTCCTTGCTAAGTACTTAACAGATTTTACAGTATTTGATTATTCTGAGGTTTATGTTTGATACTTTAAGTATATAGAGCATATACCGTCGTCTTCAGGTACTTAAGATACAGCGTCTACTCAGTAATAATTAGTATGTAATGATTAGTATATTTTCATTATCGACTCATAAGCAATCCAAAGACATTGAACTGGGAACCAGAGAATCTGCTTGCTATTACTATTCAGTATTCAAAGTTTTCTGTCAATTGACTGTTTAATTTACCGACAATCGTTGCAGCTCTAGAGCGTTTGGAGTTCAGTTTATTTGGCTGTTTTCTCAACCACAAGATATAATCCGAGAACGGAATGAAGTACAGAAAGAGTGAAAGTTAATTTTTACATTTGTATTTAGTAGCTGTAAACTCCAGAGCATCAACTCGCTGTGAAGTCTGTGCAGTCATATAAAACAGCATCTCTTCCCTCTTCACCACAGAAAAGACAAGAAGGTCAATCAGTCTGAGTTTATGTGTTAAGATCATTTGCCTTTGACCCTAAAAACCATTATGTTGAGAGTGTGTTTGGTGCCGAGACAAGAGTCTGAATGAGGACCGAGAAAAGAGGCTTTTAACAGCAATGACTTTAAATGTCTGAGTCATTTTTTCAAGTGAAAATAGTTGAGGAAATGCTGTATTGTGAGTTCCCGCTAAACACTTCAAACAAATTTCTGAATCTTTCTTTCTTAGATTTACGAAGTTGAGTTGAGTTCAGGTTTCAGTGATACAATTTGTAGTCCAAAAACTGATGAGTGGTTCAGTGTGTAGATTTCCATCCCAACAGAGTTTTGAATTCATGTAGAAAATAAACTCTGCAGTAATTTAATTTCATGTATGCTTAGCTGTTATTTACCTCAACTGCTAAACCAAAAGTGAAGTTTTGGCTGGTGTGAACAGTTAATTTGTTCCTGGTACAGGAAAAGATTCCCATTGTGTTTCTTTTTCAAACAGGAGGCCTTTTCCCCACCGGCTCCCACGAGTACGAGGTGTTTCGTTTCGCTCTGGCACAACATCAGGATGTCCCTAAACTGGTGCCACAAGTGGACATGGTGGACACGGGGAGCAGCTTTGCCATGACCTATGCCTGTAAGTTCAGAAACAACAGCCTTGCTATCTGATGTGAGGGTTTCAAACTCTTCTTTTTAAAGGACCAGCGTGGAGGATTTATTGCATCCTCCCTTCACCCTTTCTTTCCACATGTGTTGAGTTTCCTCTCTAGAGTCAGTGTTTGGTTTGTCCATTCTGAGTTACTGCAGAAATAGGCAAATTTATATGCCGATGCTACATCAGTGGAGTGTGGCTATGAATTTGTTTCTCTGCCCTCTAGTGGTCCAAAATTACTCAGTGCAACTTTAAGTTACGAATTTATCAAGCAAACATTTCAGTGACAGTTTTGCATATAAGAAAATGGAAAGTTCTTTTTTGTTTTCTTAAGGTATGTTCAGACAGAAAGCACATTTTCACTTTGCATAATTTGGACAGATTTTACCACTGGATTGCCACTGTGAATTTCCCCACTGTGGCACGAACAAATGTTTATCTTATCTTATCTTATCTTATTATTTGTGCAGCCAATGTTTATTTTTTCACAAATGACCATCGTGCCTACTGTACAGATGTTGGCTGTACAAATCTTAGCTGTACAGATGTTAGCAGTAAGCTAGCTAAAGATGGACACACAGACGTGTCTTTGACAGTGTGTCTGTTTTGACTGACCTTGATTTCTTTCTATTATTTCTCTCCTTTCTCTCTGCTTATTCTTCTCACTTTTTAACAAATTCACATACTGTAGAATCATTTATTATTTAAATCACAAAAGCTTCGCAAATGAACAGAGATCACATTTCGGTCGTGAATCTATTATTCGGATTTCGTGGTTAGTTAATGTAACCTTTTTATTGGGTGTGTTATTAGTGTCACATTAGACTCTGCAGCCCGTCTGGCTGTCCTGGAGGTTTGTGAAGGCTATAGTCATCGTCACGGGTCGGTGCATCATTCTTCCATCATCCAGACTTCATTCAGCAGACTTGGGACTTAAGAAAAGGAAAACAGAACTAAATGGAGTCAGGCTTTGAAAGAGCAGACAGCAGCAGTAAATGGACGTAGACCCGAGGGAGCTCAGCACTAAATGGACTCTGGCTCCAGGGAACGTTCAGTACAGTAGGTTGGAGAACAATGTGCTGACCTTGTTTTGTTCTGCCCAAAATGCTGAATTTACCAGCTGGCCTTATTACACCTGAATTTAAATCTGTGGATATAATAAGTCTCAGTTCAGCTGAAAACATGAGCAGCCATCTGAATCTGATGTAAAGCGTCATGAAGGTATCCTGTAACTGTGCGAACAGATACGACTATATGTTGATGCATCCTGTTCATCAGGGCTTTAGCCAATATTTTAGAAACACTGAGATCCTCTCTTCTCCTCCACATTACTGACAAAGTCATTAAAATTAAATTAATAATTCAGAATTGTAGTAGTTAGCTGTAGTAGTAGTAGTAGTAGTAGTACTAGTGTAAAAGTAGTTCTTTTACATTTTCCTGACATCAGAAATAGTAGTTTGACAAAAAATGTAAATTCGCAGTCCACTTTAGATTTCTACCAGAGGTTTCAGCAACATCAGCTTTCTCACTTGTCATTGAGACTCGAGCGTTTATTATTAAATTAGTCCATAATTATGAAATATAATAAACGTATGTAGTTGATATAATAAATGTAATTAACAGATGAATTATTATAAAATTATTGACCTGTGAAATTACTTTTCTCATATATGTCCCAACATGAAGATGCAGTTTCCTCACCACACTGTCAGGAACTGAATTATGGTAGAAAAACACTATATCTTTAAATTAATTAATTAATTTTGTCTGAGTAAAAGTTGTCATATTTTAACATACTGAGTCTAAAAACACTGTAGTCATCTTGAAAAAGGAAAGTTGACTGTAGGCTTGTACAGCCCCACAGGTTGCTAAATCCCCCGTCTTCAGTGATAGGCAAAGCCCTGCTCGGTACCTTCAAGATCCAAACTATGTTTTCTTGCATATTAAACAGTTCATATTAAACACATGTTGTTTTGAGATTAGAAATTCCCTGTTGATATTCTCTGAGATTTTGTTTTAGTGCCCAACAGTGCCGCTGAATCCCAAAGTGTGCTTCCAGCTCGTGGTAGACGGTTCGCAGAAATTTTTAATCAACAGGTGCAGTAACAAGTGCGTGTGTTTTGCCTAGTCATGCTTTATACATGTGCAGAGTCCCACAGAGCAGGTCTTCACCTCTCCTCTGACAGAATCGCCTTTGATTTGGTTGTAGCAGAGTCTTTATACTGCAGGAGTGTTCAGGAAGCAAGGTGAAACATGCCAGTCAGGGCAGACATCAAAGGCTCAGACTCACTGATTCATTTTACCCCAGTTTACCTCTTTGTTTAAGTGAGGAAAATCTGGCTAAAGTCTTGCAAGGTTGTTTTTGAATTTTTAATGACAGACTATTTGTATATTTTTAAATGAACATAAACACAAAATTCAGTCGAAAAAGTTAAAACTGTAAAAGTATAAACCTATCAGCATCAAACTTTACTGAAAGTATCAAAAGTAAAAGCACAGACAAATATGTACTATATTTCTGGATTATAATGAGTGATGCGAGTGATGAGTTAATGTGTTTTCTTCTCTTTGATATTGACAGATTGTCATTTTCCCTCTGTGAATCAACAAAGTGTTATAGTAACTTATGAAAATACATCATTATGGAGTTGTTGATTATATTTTATATCACAAATCTGAATCTGCAAATTAACTAGTAACTAAAATTGTCAAATAGGTGTAGTGGGATAGAAGCATGTAGTTGCAGAACATGAAAATACTCACTTAAAGTAACGGCCAATATTACAAGAGCCCAGTTGTAGTAAACCAGAATGATCCTTTAAACCGTAGGTGTGTCCTGATTCTGCTCGATGCTGCAGGTTATTTTTCTAAACCAGACGTGAACAGAGTCTGAATGATGGAGCTGCTGCACCTGAGCTGATCCATCTGCCCTCTGGATACTACTGACAAACCTGTCTGTCTCTGTCTCTCTGTCTCTTCTTGTCTGTCTCTCTCTTGTTTGCCCTTTTCATTTTCTCTCTCTCTGTCTTCTCCTGTGACGCTACTTGTTTTGATTTCTCTCTGTCTCACACTCCATTTCTCTTCCTGTCTGTCTCACACATTTAGCCCGTCTCTCTTGTTGTGCTGAAGCTGACATAACTTTCCACTGACAGCTGTCTCTGTAGCTGTAGAAACAGTTGTTGAAAAATACTTTCTTGCCAGACGTTAGTTGTGTTTCCATCCAAATTCAGCACAATATTATTTTTACAGAATTTTTAGAAATTCCTCAAAATAAATCATGACTGAAAGCTTGTTTCCATCCACTCCATGTGTGTGAATCTGAGGTCATTGATTGATGGAGATAAACAGCAGGGGGACAGAGTTAATAAGTGTCAGTAAACCATTGCAGAAGAAGTAACATAACGAGATGACGTCATTAAAAGAGCTCCAGTTGAAGGTCAAACGATGGAACACATGATGGAAATCAGACAGTTCAGTTACTTTCATGTGTGAACGTGAGGAAGGTTGCAGTCTCCTCTTCCTCGACACAGATCTGATGGTTTTAGCTCTTCACTGAAGAGACGAGTGAAGTTACCTCACATGATTCATGGACGTCAAAGTTTATTCGCTCAGTCTGGTTCCATTTGTTTTTTTGTACATTAAGTTTTTCAGTTCAGTCAAACTTAGAAGCTTTTTTTTGCATTTCAGCTTTTTTTTTATTCCAGTGTGTTTTTATATCCAGATTGTAAATGAGTATAAAAGCAGGTGGATGGAAACACGCTTTTTGTTAATGATAAAAGATAAATACTACACCCCCCCCCCCCCCCCCCATTTATTTCTCTATCTCCCCCTCTCTTTTTTTCTGTCTCTTACTATGATTCTGCCTCTCTCTCGCTCCTCTCTCTGTCTGTTGTTCTCTCCCCGGTCTGTTGTTGTGTGAAATGTAAAACAGACTGAGCTCTGCCTCCTGTGAGACAAACTCTACAGTCGGAGCAGAGCAGCATGGCTGCATCTGAGGTAGAAAAACAAATATTTAAATATTTCTCAGAGACTCTGTCCTCAGAGCTGCTGCATCTGACACATGAGAGTTTTATACAAGCAGCTCAGACTGAGCTCAGAGTCACTTTTATCAGGAATTAGTCTCAGGACTGACAGCTGGTCTAACGTAACAGTACAGCTACAATCAGGACATGTAGAGCAATACACCTGTGGACTGTGTGGAATCCTGGGAAAGTTTTACATTATAGGGATAGTTTGACATTTTGGGAAGTGCACTTACTCCAATTCCTGCAGAGAATTAGATGAGAAGATAGATACCAGTGTCATGTCTGTTGGTAAATACTGTGAATATGATATTTGATATGATATTTGTTTTATGGGAGGGAGATTGTGTCAGACAATGTCTTGACAGGTACCAGTTACCAAGCAACCAGTGAATGCTCCAGGAAGTTACTGGTCCATCATATGCTAAACTGACAGGCTGCTGGTCCAGATGTACTGAGCACATGTGATATTATTCCTCTCATTCAGACGAGGTTCACTTCTTTCCTGTTTTAGAGACTAATAATTTAACTTCAGCTATATTACAGTAGAGGGTAGCCAATAGCAAAGCCTTTGAAATGCTATTGTGTGTCATGTGACCATTGAAGCAAGTTTAATTTGTTCAATTAGCTTAATATCTTTATGTAACTTGGATCCTCCTGGAGCTCCAACATGTGGAGCTGAAGTCAGGACAGTTCAGTTTGTCACAGTAATCTTAGCAGACATTTTTTAGCCCACAGGAAACTTCTGCTGCTCACAACTGTCTTTTCTTTATCTCTTGTGAAATAGCTCATATTCTTATCTGTTTCTTCTAAATCCTCCTCGGGAGAAATGAGGAGTAACGGCAAAGATCAATCTAAGAGAAATGATCCAACGGTTAAAAAGAAGAAAGAAAATCATTTTTGTCAGTAAGTGGGAGGTGCCTGAGCTGATGGGAAGTGTCAGTCAGTCACTGTGCAGCTTAGAAATGAAGAAGGGCCATTTTCTGTGTTTGTGAATTGATTGTATCAGCCTGTTTGTTGCTGTGTCTAGATTTCAGTTTTGTCTAGTGTGAAAAGACCAGTCAACAATTTTTTGAGTAATAACAGCTTGCTGAGATTTGAAATTGGGTGGCTGCCATTCATTACATTTCTGTCACGGACTGTGTGTTCTTTTGAGATATACAGACATACGATATGTATATACTGAAACTTGTAAGGCAACAACAACTTCAGGTGAAGCACTAAACCAGTAATCTTAGTGAAATGAAACCACATTTTGGACCGTTTCTTCATCTACACCATGACTCATTTTCAAGTTTGACATCATTGTTTTGCAGTCTGCAGCTGTCAGAAAGACACAACTGACAATGTCAATGCCATTAAAATCAGTCCAAACTGTAAAGCCTTTTGGGTTGATTTGCAAACAATAACTGGAATTTGAAAGTTTGAAACTCCAGTTTTTGAATGTTGCTCTGTTTGTTAAAACTCTACATTGAACTTTGCGGCTGGACAGGGGATAGTGAACCCAATGTCATTTGTCAGTAATTACAAAGTAGTAGTACAGAGCAGCCGAACACCACAAGAGAGTTCTGAACACATGGATCATATTAATGAAATGAACTGTGAGCTTCATCTCTGCTGCTGCAGCTTCAACACTGAGACAACAACAACAACATCTGCTGTTATTTTAGAGAAAAGAAGCATATTCAGGAGGCATTTCAGCCTCTAGTGTCAAATCAAAACCTACAGTGTTTCGATTTGTAATGTAGGAATGGTATTTACAGCTTGATCAGCAGCATTTGCATTTCATTGCACGATAAATCAAATCCGCAGTAAGAAAGGAAGCACTGTCTTTTCACAGTGCTCTAATGTCTGTGGGGTAGCATCATTATATTTAGTCATAAAATATTCCTTGTTGTTTTTGTCTTGTTTCCAAAAACTTTCTGAAAAGTTTTCATTTATATAAGACTTCCAGTGAAAGAGTTCATATTCATGTCATTGTGTTTAAAAATGAAGTATAGAAAAAAAGATATGTCGCCATCTTTAGTTTGTTTGTTTTCTCTCGAGGATATAAAATACAACATTTTCATGCTGCAACTAAACGAAAATTAATTTGCATTTTCTTTTGCTGATTCTCTGGAAGTTCATTAAAATTGCTCTTAAGTTTGGATGGAAACTTGGATAATGGCTGTTTACAATTTCAGGGTGATCCATCAAATAGATTTTCAGTAGTGACTCTGTTGATGTGTGTCAGGACACACTTTGCATCATTTCGTGTTGGACAAAATGTGAAAGTACATTCAATTCTCAAATAGTGCACTGTCAACATCAGCACTCACAACAAAAGTACTCGAGAGACTTTCTGCTCTTGTTCAGGCTATTTGTGTCACACAGTCATCTTCACTATATAGAATGACACTCTCTCTCTCTCTCTCTTTCTCTCTCTCTCTCTCACACACACACACACACACACACACACATAATGCAGAGCCAGCTGCCTGTCTCAGCCATCATCATCAGACAGACAGACAGAGATACAGAGACACAGGCAGGCAGTGAGACAGTCAGTTAATGACTAACCTGTGATGGGTCTCAGAACGTCAGACTGTTTGGGTTTTTATTGGAGGACTGAACCTTCAGAGGAATTCTGTGTCTCTTTCTGGACAGTTTGAACTGTCTGTTTTCTTTATTTCCTCATTTTCTCATATTTACCAACGGTTCCACTTTGCTTACGTCTTCACATTTGTTCACGAGATTATTCTCATTTGCATATTTCATGCTTTTGATATTGCCTTTCTATGTTGTTTTTTTCTTTAAGTCAGTGTTTTCTCCTGCTTCTATTTTGCAGACCCTGCACACATGCTGTTTATTTTTCTCTCCTATTTTATGCTTATTAAGCATCAGTGTTGTTGTTTATTATCTAACATTTTCAGTTTGTATTTTTGTTGTTTTGGAGCTGAGACTTTGAGACGTTTCACACTCAGTTCAGACAGAGACACATCACTTATTGAGACCCTGTCCGCACCGGATAAACAACAGCATTAGTTGTTTGTTTAAATAATTTGTTTTCCTGACGGGCACCTTCTTATGGTCAAATGTTCAGTGCAAGAGTAGTGTAAAATTGGAGACAACTTGAGGAGGTTGTATAGATGATGAAGTGCACAGAGCATGCAACATTGACACTGGAGAACGCTGTTTGCATCCTATCTCCAACAAGCAGTGCTTAAACCTTAAACACTGTTTATCCAATATCTACACTTCTGCTAATGTCAGGGAACCTGCATAGACTCCAGGAAGTTACTGTTCTTGCCCAAGGAATAGTCCAGCACATAAACCCACCTGAAATTGACAGTGTTTTGCTGTTCTGTATTAAACAAACTAGATATAAGTTGTCACATCAGTGAGCTTCAGAGGTGCCTGGCAGGTGGATTGTGTTACCTTTGGACAGAATCAGGCAGCTTTTTCCCCCTGGTTCCTGTCTTTACGCTAAACACACTGGCTCCAGCTTTACAGTGGGATCAATCTTGACTCTTCCCAAGAAAGTGAATAAGCACATTTCCCAGAATGTCAAACTGTTCATTTATTGAGCTGACCCCCGAGATAGAGAGAGGGTACAAGGACAGAGGTCATGACCTTTTGGAGTCACTGTAGACCACCAGAAGAGAGGAGGAAAGACAGGGAGATTTCTGGATGCTAATGAACATGTTGCTACAACAATAAACACATCTTGTTATGAAGGAACCCAAATAGAGTCAGGCACTTTGGCAGTACGACATGATGTATCATTCATGCCAGCAAATCCGACTGAACTGAAAGGAGGTGGACTGAATAGAAATGAAATGAATTGGGAGAGGCAGAGAGAGAGAGACAGGGAGGTAGAGCAAGCATCTCAGTCTAATAGAGCATGTAACAGGGTTTTGAATGGATCTCTAACCTGAGTGTGACCCCATGTTAACACAGACTCAGGCTCTGCTGATGGCTCCATGAACTCGCACCCTGCTGCACATTAAAAATCCAGGATGGGACCATTTCATGAGAAAATATTGCTTTTTTTCCAGTCTGAAGTAATAGGTTTGGGCTGAGCGGCAGAAAATCCATCCGTCAGCAGGGATGAATGAAATGGAGGAAAAGTCCTCAGAGCACAGAAAATGGAAGTTCTTTTTTTTTGGTTCAGGTAATTTTTCGGGCTGTTAAATCGCTCTGTTACAGTGCTCACCTGCAGGATTGTAGAATTAAACAAGGTTGTCTAGACATGGACTTGACTTCCGGGAGAAGTCCTTACTGCATTTTAAAGCTCCAAACATACAGAACTCACTTTGCTTCAAATGCAAAATGTGACTCATATGTTTTTCTGTAAATGAGATATTGTAGTTTTGCTTTGTCTCATCAGTCTGGTTCCGTTATCTTTGTTGTTAGTGGACATCACATACTAATACACTGATGTACTTATACCTCTGTACTGCTGCTCCTGCTGTTCTTACAACACAAAAACACACTTATGTGTTACATACACTACACTAAAGCTCAGCAGCTGTCTGGATTTTGCCTGGATGCTAACAGGCCAAACTAAGATGACGATCATAGTTAACATTTTATCTCAACATCAACATGTTAGCATTGTCATTGTTATCATGTTAGCATGATGCTGATCTTAACAGCTCAAAGTTGAGCTTCACATTGCTGCTGCATGTCTGCAGACCTGATGTGACACAGACAGATCCAGTTAGCAGTTTTGCTTTACGCCTTTAGTGGACAACAAATTGAAATAACTTGAAGTTGTGTAAACCTGTCTCTGAATGTGTACAGTGCCACTGACATGCCAAATGACGGCATTCTTAAGTTTTCCTGAAGATAGCAATATATGGCATGCCTTGCTAAAACAAAATGCTCACTGTTCTGTAACCCAGAACAAACAGGCGAGACTTCAAAATGAAAAAAAAAAATCCCTTTAAGTTTGCACTTTAAATATAAAGTCTAACCACTGAGCAGCAGTTGCATGACAGTCAGCTAACTAACATTTTAACTCACTGCCCTCCGAGGGGTTCAGAAGAAGATGGGAGGAGGAGGAGGAAGAGGAGGAGGAGGGAGACGAAGGGGAAATTAAATGATGTTTTGCTTCTGTTTTGCTGCCAGGACTTCCCTTATCAGGAGCCTACAGATTGAGACGACAGAAGGATAGGACAAGACTGCCCCGCTCCCCGTAGTTTGTGTTATTTATTGTTTATTGGTGTAGAAAATAAAAAATAAAGAATACATCATGTTGGAGACTTTCAGGCAGGAAGCCCTGGTGGAAAGAGAAGAGAGAGCGAAACAGAGAGAGAGAACTGATTTTGTTTGCTGGTGACATTTTGCCCTTGAGGACTCACTTGTAGTTACACGCTCAGTTGAATGCCTCAAATGGGAAATGAGGATGAAGTGCAGCGTTAAAAAAAGGAGCGTTGCATGTATCGCCTGGAAAGATGTTTATCTTCAACAACACAGTTTGGCAAATTATGACAAAAAGGCAGAGCTGGTGTTCAGATATGAGGGCCAGCAGCAGAGAAAAGGGGATAATCTTTAATTAATAATCTTAAGTTTCTTGTTGGACTAAACAGAAGCGAGATCAGATAACACAGTCAGGAGAAGGGATTTCATTCACAGAGAAAACTGAGAGTAACAAAAAAATGTTTCATCTTTTTTTAATTCATTTTATTTTAAGTCCACTGAGAAACAACTTGGGGTAGAAATGTTTTTAAATCTTTAAAACACATGAAACAAATGCTAATTGTTAGATCCCAGCTGCTGTGAATTTGGATTTGAATCTTGAATTCTGTGAGATTGTTTAGTTGCTCCTTGTAGGGAAACTCTGGAAACCCTGGAGCTGGTGAGATGTCAGTGCCTTGGTCACGGACACTTCAGCAGGGCAGATACAGACCTAAAAATCAGGTTGTCCAGTTCACAGTTTACAGTCTCTTTAATCCAACTTTTACATAGAATAGACCTGAAGCTTTAAATGTAGATTATGTGCTCCAGTGGAAGATGTCATCCACAGATCCACGTCCTGGACTGTGCTCCTAATGAGCAGGTGGCACCTTGCCTCAGCCACCAGGTTATGAATGTGTGTTTGAATGGGTGAATACTGGCTTGTGTTGTAAAAGGCTTTGAGTGGTCGGTAAGATTAGAGATACGCTCAATGAAAGCCGAGTTACAACTCAGCAGTTCTGCAGTGGCAACAAGGCTCTTCTTGACATAGTCTTCTTCTGGATGAGATTTTAGCTTCTTAACATTGTCTCTGTGTGTTCATTTATAATGAACACAGTTTTTCCTCTCAGCCGCACTCAGCTGCAGCTTCCATTCAAAAAGAACAGAAACAATCAGCTGAATTTTTTCTTCTACCATTGGTTTTACTTAAATTTGTTACAGAAGACGTGGTTTGGATGGAGAGTCGTTTGTGTAACTCGTGCACACAGCTGATTTGTTGCCTCTGCAGTGAATTGTGGGTAAATCCCTGTGGACGACTGAAATGTAAATGTAGACATGGAGGCAATTGAGGGTAGGTTCAGACTCTGAGCAGACAGATGGGATTTGAACCTGCGACAATTGAGGAGGAAAAACACTTGTAGGGAGCCTCCATTTCTCCCTCTGTGTGTGTGTGTGTGTGTGTGTGTGTCAGAGCTGCATGCTCAGCAGGAGATTATTGCATTGATGCCTGCGAGGCAGCAGCAGCCTAAATGACTTTAGACTCAGTGTGTGTGTGTTTGTGTGTGTGTGTGTGTGTGTGCGTGTGCGCACACTTGAGTACTGTATGTGTTTGTGTGTGGATCAGCATGTATATGCGTGGACTGTATTAGGTTGTGTGTGTGCGTGTGTGTGTATGAATGGTGTATCACCCTGAGGAAGGCAGCCATTTAATCTATTATTCAGCATCACTACTAAACACATTAATTAGAGCCTGAGGTTGAGACGGCTGCACAGTGGTTTCAATAAAAGCCTCAAATCCTCTTTTTGTTTCAGCTGAAGGTCCATTTTTCGACTCCTCTGACCTGTAAACCTGGAAATACTGTTTGTTTCTGTGAGTCAAGACTTAAAGATCTGCAGCATGAAAACGAAAACCTGAGCAAATAGGTTGTGTGCTGATAAACTGATCTGTCATAGCCAGGCTCAAACATAGCCAGGCCACCACGACACCCAGAATGTAAACCCTGGAACTGTGAAATAACAATGAGAACAAAATTTAAGGAAGCAGAAAGTCGGTCCACTTCACCATTGTCTGCAGTCTGTGACCCTTGACTTTCCCGTTCCGACTGCTTGTAATGTCAGCGATGACAAACGTCAAACTGAATCCACGGCTGCACTCACAAGTACGTCACTTCAGACAGAACAGAGCGAATATAAATGTCACTATCAAGTGTTTGTTGCTGGGATTACGGCTCATTCTGTTTTTGACCTGACTGGATGTCATTCTGGGAAAGCGACAGCAAAAAGTGTCGGCTAAGTGACGGGAATATAGAACGACGGAGTGAAACAGTGACCTGATCGTTGGACGTGTGTCTCCGGGCCGTCCTGTCTCGTCTTTTCAGCAGGGGAGCGTAAACAGTTGAGCCGTGGGCCGTTGTGAATGGAGGCAGTGGAGGATGATGATGGTGGAAGCCTCTGGTTAATAGATGTCCTGACAATTACTTGCCAATCCCCTTCAGCTGAACAATCTATGCTTCCTTGATTATAATTTATTACAGACGGACAGATCTGCAGTATGGATAGATGGGCGGATGTGTCAGGAGGATGAACAGCTCTGTGGGTAGATTCGGTCTCAGCTGTGGGCCCCGTGGCGCTGAGTGTCGTCTCTGGGCTGTGTTTAAATAAATCTCTGTCTAAAAGCCTCAGGTGGCGAGGAGCGAGATGTCTGACTCGAGGACCCTCAGTGGGAACAAGGCGAGGTCGGCTCGGTCTCTGCGATGTTGTTATGAGTGTCCTTGTTAACGTTTTCTCCATTGATATTAATTGTTAAACGGGGCTGATGTGTTGTTGCTCTGTCAGTCATCAAATTTTAACAGTCGGTGATGATGATACAGGGTTTTGTTATTTTTTCATCACTGATCTCATGACAAAAAGTACCATGTTTATTAAAAAGTATGTAAGGCAGAAACTATAACTTCATACCTGACTTCTCAACATAAGGTCCACTAAACTGTTCTGCATCTTTTGACCATATCGCATGATCCTCCTCAGTAAAGTACATCTGTCTATCTAACTTAGCTTAAAGACTGGAAACAGGGGGAAACTGCAAGCATGGTTCTGTCCAAAGGTAAAAAAATCTAGTTTGTCAGTTTTAAGTATTGTTTGATAAAAGCTTTAAAATGATGTATCGTCATACAAGGAGGAGCCAAATCGCATTCCTTCAACACTACAAATTGGGCTGCCCATCTTAAGAGCCGTCATTATAACCATCACAAAAAATTTGCAAAGAACAAAGAAACAGAAAAAAATGGTCAGCACTTTTTTCAAATTACCCAGTGAATGGATACATACAAAATTATTGTATTGCATGTTTCATGTAAGAGTAGGCCTAAAAATATGATAATTCCACCACAGGAGAGTCTAAATTTGTGTCTATCTCTGCATCAACAATAATAATAGAATGGGCTAAAATTGAATAATAAAGATCAAGTAACAAGAATAAGATAAACGAGAGGAGCACACACAGAGCTCAGTGACTACAGAAGAACAGCAGTTCATGTATCTATAACATAAATTAAACATCACTTCATTGCTTCATCCTGTAGTTTCCACATCTGGACTCCATCATGCTGTTGACCTAAACACAAATAACTCCAAAGATTCCCAGAGCTCAACATCTGTTGACTCTCCTCTGCCTGACCCGCTTTGATGAAGGAGCGGTCTGTCGTCCCAGCGGGACAGCGGCGCTAATGTTAAGAGACAGATACCTCGTTAGCATGATAGCATTTGCCCGAAGGCAAACATCTATTGTTAGCATGATAGCGTGGCCCCAGAGGGAACAGTTATTTCCAGTGCTCTCCTGCTCAAAGGGACCAGGCTTGATGTTAGCATGTTAGCGCCAGCCAACAGGGATCTGAAGCTGCACCAAGGGCACACACACACACACACACACACACACACACACAAAAAAAAAATAAGATGAGGACATCTGTCAACGTATACTGTATGAGGCTGATCTCATGCTTATTTATTGATATTTTTTTGTTGTTGTTTATTTAATATTAATAGGTTTTGTTGGGCCGAAACAAAGACAGACAGGTTTGAATGGTTGATGTTTCTGTGAACTTTGACCCCTTTACTTTTGACTTTAAAGCAATTAAACAACAAGCAGAGTGAAACAGTGACCTGATCGTTGGACGTGTGTCTCCAGGCTGTCCTGTCTCGTCTTTTCAGCAGAGGAGCATAAACAGTTGAGCTGTGGGTCGTTGTGAATGGAGGCAGTGGAGGATGATGATGGTGGAAGCCTCTGGTTAATAGATGTCCTGACAATTACTTGCCAATCCCCTTCAGCTGAACAATCTTTGCTTCCTTGATTATTACTCATTACAGATGGACAGATCTGCAGTTTAGATAGATGTGATGTGTCAGGAGGATGAACAGTAACAGACTTTTAAGTGATAAAACAACAAGCACATGCATACATAAAACACAAAATGATACAGCTTCAAATTGTATTTGCCTGCAAATATTTTTAGGTATGATATATAATTTTTTCAAATTTTATTTTTACATATCGGACATAAGATATCACCTGTAAGATACTAGATTTTTGATATTAAGACATAACCAGCTGTGGATGTTTAACAGTAACTGTGTTGTGTTTATTAAGAATAGTGATACTGACATGTATTGAGTATATTTGTCCACCCTAGATGATAAATGCTTTTTTTAGCACTTATGCTTTTGAGCAGTTTGGGTCATCCTCATGGACTAGTGGTTCAGAGTTATGTAATACCACTGTCCCAGAGTCCTGGTTCGATATTGGCTCTACCTGGTGACCCGTCCAGTAAAGGCAAAAATAAAAACCTTTAAATAAAGGGCACTTCAGGAACTTTACTGCAGCATCACACTCAGGCCAAAATGTCAACTTTGCACACAATATATATGATGATATAACAGGCAGATTGAAATTTACTGAGCCACATTCCTGCTTTTGGCTTTTTACTCTTCTTATTAGTTTGTTTCTTTTTTGCTTGCTTTCATGTATAATGTTTGTATTTACATGAACCCTTTAATTTTAATGACACTGTGACCTTAGTTGTAGCTTCAGGACAAACTTTTTATATATAATACCTGAACATAACACTGATGACAACAAAAGACAGAAATATGACAGCACAGCGGTGCACTGTCATTGTGATGATGTTCACACTTGTGTTATGTTTAATTAAGACGACACTAAGCCTTAAAGAGGAGGATGTTTTGAGGTGTTTGTTTGATTGACAGGTGCCTCAGCCTATCATACTTAGCTGTGCTGGATGCCACTTGGTTGTTTCTCCTCAGCTCCACTCAGGCTTCACCTCTTTTTGTTCAAATGAGGATTTTCCGGGTGATGACACAGATAATACTGACACGTTTTTATACAGTCTAAATCGGATTGTGCCCAGAAGACCATAAAATAAGACAGTGATTCACTGTGTGACTTGTGGTGCCTCAGCACTGAGTATTATTTTGTCTTAAGACTTAATCCCTGACTGTGGATGAGCCCTGCATGAAGAGTAATTTGATTATAACCATTGTGTGTATGGGGATTAACCATGTGGAGGCCTTTTGTGTGAAACAGGAAATTTTATCAGCTTCGCAGCAGCAGATAAGTCAGCAGCTGAAATTATGTCTGTCTACCATGAAGATAAGAACACTTTATCGTCTGTTAGCTTATTACCAAGTGGAGATTCTGCTGTTCTAAGTTGCGTGCAGATTAAAAAATAGACAAAAGCAGATAAAACAATAAACGTGTGTGACAATTAACAGAGTGTATGTTGTTTTAAAGAGAGATGGAAAGAAGGAGAAGAGCAACAGAAAAAAACAAGCTGAAAATGTGGCAAGGAGATGTCACCGTTTTGAGTAAATACCAAAGTTAAATGTCACCATCTGGCCTAGACAAATATATTCAAGAAATCATTCATACCAGCTGCTATTTACATGATGAACAAGCTATGAGGGATTTAGTACTCTGTTACTCTGTTGCACTGTTCTCAACTCTGTGTTTCTTTTAACACTATATGTATATTTTTGGATTTCGCATTTTTTAATTCTGTTTGTACCAGAGTTTCATCATTTTGTGACACAAGAAGTTTGTGAAGTTCAGTGTGATAGAAGAAAACAGAGTATAATCCATGAACTGTATTCACTTTTGGTTTGTTTGGTGCCCAGGATTTTAGGATGAAAAAAGGGAATTGGAACTTAAAAATAAGACAAACAACAAGACAATGACATTATTGGAAAGAGAAGGATGTAAAGGGAGATGGTGAGACATGAGCACATTGATGACAATGAGCAGCTTATGGGTCTTGGGTATTGGTCTTCAAAAATTTTTCTAGTTGGGTTCGTGGAGGTCAAATAAGACATTTTCCTATTTTTTTCTTGTATTGCTTGTACCTTTTCTTGTTTTACAACCACGATCCCGTACAGTCTCTGGTGTCCTGATTTAGAGTTTTGGTTTGCAGCACTCTTGACTTTAACCACTAACCACACTACCTTGTTTGTGTCCTTTTGATTTGCAAATACCTACAGATACTCTGGGAAACAAATCTTCTGGGAATGTGTTGTTTTCCATAAAGCAGAATTTATACCAGTCAGTCTTTAGATTGTAATAGTTATACCATACTCTATGGCAGCATGCTCAGGTACACTAGCTTTGTGGTATCTTCTATTTTTGTGAAACTACTCAAGTGATTCATTGATTGATGCAAGTAATCAACAATTGTGGCAAATATATAATTGTTTAAGTATTTTTTGTTACTAATGTAATAGGTAGGAGGAGCTCTAGCCTTTTAACATCTGAAACCAGCCTTCTCCTCAGAAATATTCTCTGTGGTATATAAATATCACTCTAACTTACTCTTTAGAGTAAAGAGCCACATTCTCAAAACTTGTGTCAGTGCAGCTTCTGTCATCTGACAGGCTGTCAAATGATGAAACATTGAGCTCTGTTTAAATAATCCTTTCTTCCTTCGTCTGTTCCAGTCTGCTCCCAGTTCTCAAAGGGCGTGTATGCCATCATGGGCCTGTATGACCGGCGGACGGTCAACATGTTGATGTCTTTCTGCGGCTCTCTGCACGTCTGCTTCGTCACGCCATCCTTCCCCGTCCAGACCAACAACCAGTTCGTCCTGCAACTGCGGCCCCAGCTCCAGGAGCCCCTCATGGCCCTGCTGGAGCACTTCTACTGGACCAGGTTCGTCTACATGTACAGCTCCGACTCAGGTGAGGACACAAGATGCATAATATAGATTACTTTCATGTGCATCTTAGATATTATGGTTGGATGACAGCATGTTTATACAGGCTGTGCTGCGCAGATCTTCTTAACAGATATACTGGTTGAACTCACTGAAGATTGCCAGTTAGTTCGACTTTCTCATTTTTCCATTTAAAGTTAAGCTGTTGTAAATAAAACTCAACGTTTCCATCAGATGTTTCACATTAAAAGGCCAAAGTATTTTGTCCTTTACCCTCTGTTAGGCTTTTAATGTGAAACATCTGAAAGACGTTTAATATGAACATCCTGTGGAAAATGTGCATAAAACAAGTGGATGGAAACACACTTAATGAAAGAAAGAAAGACAGAAAGAAAGAAAGAAAAGAGATGGCTGGAAAGAATCAGCAGCAGAAATAAAAACGAGCAAGCACTTTAACTTTTGCAGAACATCTCCAGTAGTTTTTTGCCTCCAACTTTCAACCTCGGCTGTACACATGGAGCAGAAAAGTCTCTGAACGTAATGACAGGAAACTCTCAGACCCGGTCCTCATCTGCTGCAGATTGACAGCCAGGAGCTTCTCTAACTGCTCAGAAATTCACATTTAGAGACACAAACTGTGAGCTGGCACTGAACTTCCTTCCTCTGAGTCAAACTGCACCTCCAGCTCCTTGAGTCAAACAAAGAAACAAACAAATAACTTGGCGAATTTGTAAAAGGAAGGGCAGTTATTTCTGTCAATTCCCCCCTCTCAGCCGGGTCTAGTGTCTCCCCACGGCCCGTGATCTGACATTATAGTCCATTTGACAGTTGGTGGCAGACTCTGTCTAATCTTATTGCCTTTTACATCTGCCCAGGAACCATCGGTGGAAGTCTATCTAGTGTAATAGTGCGTAACTGTCTGCCCCGGCGGTGCAGTCTGTCTAATGTTATTGCTCCTCAACATCTGCCAAGGAGACATTAGATATTTGTTGGAGGCAGAGGGCCTTTCCTGAGGCTGAGAGCCTCTAACACAGCTTTGGTTTATGTCCACCATCAACGTCTGCACATCAACACACAGTGCCCCCGGTGGCGATTAAAGAGAATGATCAATAAGCACTCTTTTTAAAAACACCCTGTAAAACATAAACTAAGAGGAGTGAAGATGTTGGTCTAAGAACTGCATTTTATACAAAAGAAGAAGGTTGCCACAAAACTTTCACAGGCCAAAAATCTGCTTTGAGTAGAGCTGCGTACAGATGGAAACAGCCGAGGAGACGTACGACCTCGATTCCAAAAAAAGTTGGTACGTTTTGTAAAATGTGTATTAAAACAGATGGATTGACTGGGTAGCAGCATATGTTGCTCCAAAACCTGTATGTTCTTAAATATTTCCATTTTATGTTACCATCTTGTTTCCTCTCCTCTCCTTGTTTCCTCTCCTCTCCTTATTTCCTCTCTCCTTGTTTACTCTCCTTTTCTCATTTTCTTTTTTGTCTTCTCTCCTCTCCTCTCTGCTGTTGAATGTCTATTTTCTGCTTGGTTGCTGCAACTGACTGTAATGCTTTTTAGTGTGTGTATGTGTGTGTGTCCAAACACATGTGTACAAGATCAACAGTTGAACTTTGTTTGACCTGAAGTTTGACCTTTATTCTACACATACATTAACACACACAAACACACACGCAAAAAAAAAGATAAAGAAATGAACCTCCCTGACTCATCCCATAATTATTGTTCTGTCTTGTTGCCATGGATACAGCCTTGCAGTGAAGCCTGTACAGTGACTGACTTTTGGAAACACACAGTAGCTACAGTGAAGTACAGTACGGTGTTTTCAGACTTCCTCTTTGTTCACCTTCTCCTCTTCCCTCCACCATCCTCATTTTGTCTTCCTTCTCTTCTTCTTTGTGGTTGTTCAGAGTAAAATATCTTGCCATCTGTCAGATGGTTTACCATGTAGTTTTGTACAGACATTTATGGTCCCAAGAGGATGAATCCTTATGACAGTGGGGACTTTTCATCTCACATCGACTTTTTTTTTTCTGGAAGCCAATCAGCTGTGCTCGCTGCATCAAACAACCTCATCTCATCCATGTGGTTGATTGTTTTGGGTCACTGTCTGTCCTCTGAAGGATGCGATTCTCATTTTCAAGTATGTCTCATCGTCCTTCTCTCACCTCTTCCTCTTTCTCTTCTCTTCATAGAACTGTCCAGAGGACTGAGAAAGCTTTTACATGTTGCTCTCTTTCCTTCGTTGCAGTCTTTTATTTTGCTCTTTTCCTTGTCTTCCTGCCATCAAGGTTCCCTTAAGCAAGTTGTTTAATCTCCAGTGGTCGGTGTGGCTCAACTGGACGGCACAGTGCTCAGTCAACCTTCCATTGATTAAAAACAAAACAGTGAACAGAAGCACAGGCAGGCAGCAGCTGCTCAAAACATGAACCAGGGAGAGGAAAGCATCAACTTGCATGAACAGAGACCGTGTGCGCTTGAACATGAAACTGATTTTGTGTGTGTCTGGTTGACATAACTGCTGCTGCATCGCTAGTCTAATTGTAGTGCACACCGTTTGCCATGCAGCATGAACGTCTGCACACACAAACCTGAGAGTTTCAAATGACACTTTGACTTAAAATAACTAGACATGGCTCATAGCAACCTGCCTCTGAAGCCGAGAAAACATCAAGTCCTTTTCAGGAGTACAAATGACAATGCGGATGCAAACATGCTTATGTTTAGCAGCTGTAATGTTTATCATGTTTACCATCAAACTCCAGTGTGGGAAGTTCATTTTGGAGCACTGTGCTACTTCATCCATAGACAAAGCCCCACCAGCCTCAACTCAAAACAAGAACTAGTATCTACCAACATAAAGAATGTAAAGGGCCCTGAATTACCCCTGATTTGGTCCATGCTGGCCCTGATTTGGCCCACGTTGGCCCTGAGTTGTATCAAACAGACAGAAGTCTTTTAATGAGCATCTGATGACAGATGGAGGCTGATGCTGTAATTCTCTGTAAGAGCTCTGCTGGGAAAAAAACACTGGGAGTGATGGAAACATACTGGTAAACTGCTGAGGAGTCTCCTCTCCTTCCTCCCTCTCATCCCCACTTTCTTTTCCTCTATTATCCTCTAACCCTTTTCCCTTTCTTCTTTTCCTCTCTTTGCTTTGCTCTTTGTTTGCTCTCTTCTCTTCTCTTCTCTTCTCTTCTCTTCTCTTCTCTTCTCTTCTCTTCTCTCAGTGCATTAATAGTAAATGCATGCAGGATGTTTATGTAAATTAGATACAGAATGGAGAGCAGAGTAATATCTTTATTTATAAAACTCTTTCTCTTTATTTTCCTCTTTGTCTTTGTCTCTCTCTCATACACCTCCTCTGTTTGGATCTTTAATCGCTCATGGTTTGATTCCACTGGGAATGCGTTGCTTTCTGGCTGCAATGCGCCGCAGCACATTTCAGAAGCTGCATAGTCTATATTTGATTATTATTTAATTATGTAGCCCACTGACCCATGGATGAAGCACAAAAATCAAGGAAAAATGACAAAATTGTGCAGGTTAAACTCTTAAACTCTCTGAAACTATCCTGGTATGAAGCCACGCAGAGAACAGAACAAAACTGTTAGCCACGCCCGGTGGAATCAAGCCATTACTGTTTTCGCCATTGTTTCTCTCTGAGGAATATCAGTGAGTGACTCGCTCTCTCTGTGTGGGTTTCGCTGCTCTGCTGCATCTTTAATTGAAGGTAATACATTATCATTAACACGCTCTTGACTTGTTTTGCTCAGAGTGTGTGTGTGTGTGTGTGTATGTGTGTGTGTGTGTGTGTGTGTGTGTGTGTGTGTCACTGTGCAGAGCTGATCCTTCACAGCTGTAAATGCTCACTGTGGATGCTCCTGAACAGTTTCCTGTCATATCACATATCACATTGTCACATTATCTCTTGTCACATTGCTGCAATTATAAGCAAAGTATCCTCAGTGTCTGTTTTTCTTTTTCCCTTTTTCTATGCTCTGCATCAGGAGTAGAGAATGACTTAGCACCTCATGGCCAAAAGTATGTGCTGTTATAAAATTAGCCCATTTAGAGATACTTTTAAATGACAAGAATCTTTTGGACTTGATTCACAGATATCAAATTGGCTATAGGGTATTCTGTAGTTCTACAACAGCTATTTCAGATATCCTTTTCCCCAGTAATGTTTTCCAGCTCCTTCTGGGGATCCCAAGGCGTTCCCAGGCCAAATGAGAGAATATAATCCCCCCAGAGAGTTCTGAATCTACCCCTGGGTCTCTTCTCAGTTGGATGTGCCCATAAAGCCTCCAAAGGAAGGCGCCCAGGAGGATCCCGAACAGGTGCCTGAGCCACCTCTACTGGCTCCCTTCAACGTGAAGGCGCTCCTTCTCGATGTCTGAGCTCCTCACCTTATCTCTCAGGCTGAGCTCAGCAGCCCTATAGAGGAAACTCATTTCTCATAACCGTGATCTTGTCCACAGCTCATGTTCATAGGTGAGGACAGGAACATAAATCGACTGGTAAATTGAAAGCCTTTCCTTCTGGCTCAGCTCTTTCTTCACCACAACAGTCAAACACAAAGCCCACAAATTTGCTGAAGCTGCACCAATTGGCCACCTCACGTTCCATTTTACCACTCATGAATAAGATCCCGAGGCAACAACTTACTCCCAGTCCATTATTTTCCAGGAGGGAACTGTGGGCTCAGACTTGGAGGTGCTGATTCTCTCTGGCTGCTGCACACGCTGCAGACCACCCCGGCGCGTGCTGAAGATCATGGCGTAATGAAGCTAACAGAACCACTTCAATGGCAAAACGCAGAGATGCAGGATTGGAGATGAGGTGCAACCCTGGCGGAATCCAACACCCGTTGAAAACACAGCTCTCACTTTAGTTTGACAAGGACCAGATGGCTGCAAGTCAAGCAACACACGTAGACTAGCTGGTCAAATTCCCACAACCCAAGAGTCTGATGGCAGTCGTCATCACAACTATCGTCAGAATTAATGTGATTTTAAAATGTGATATATTTTGTCTTCTTGTTCCAGTGTAAACAGTGCAGTTTCAGTTGGTGCGTTGTATAATTGGGTTCTCCAAGTCTGAGCAAAAGAGTGTGTTTGTGTGTGTGTGTGTGTGTGTGTGTGTGTGTGTGTGAGTGTGAGTGTGTCAGTATCTTTGAAGTTCCTCTTTCACTGTGTCTCTGTGTTCATCTCTCTCTACTCTTTGAAGTCTATCTAAATTTTGCTGACTTGTCTTTTGAACATGGTGTGTGCCTGCGTTTGTGTGTTTGTGTGTGTTTACTGTAAAATGCTGATGTGATTACTCTGTGTGTTGAGTCATTGGGTTTTAAAACACAAAAAAGAAAATTATAGAAACACAAGAGAAGAACATTTAAAGATGCCTCAGTTGATTATTTTTGGCCACCAGGGGGCAGAAAGCTGAAGAACTAGCCAAACTCCTTTTTGAATTCTGTTCACGATTTAGCTCACAATTTACCCCCAGTGTTGGCTGTCATGGATCGGTGCATAGCTGACTTTCATGCAGGAGATTTGGTGTCTGATACTAAGATTTTTTTTTGCTATTGTTAATCATTGTCATGATCTAATTATTTATTATTAACAAATCAGACTGTGGTCAGTGGTTTAGCTTTATTGAAAAAGCTCAACTGTTCCATGTATTGCTGTGAAATGTGCCTTCCAGCCTCACAGAGCTGCTAGCATTACTATGGAGTCCTTCTTTTGCCTTGCATCAGGTCCTCCAGGTTTGATCGTGAGGCCAAGTTGGTGTCTCATGTTTCTGCTGACGGTCTGACTGTGTGAGGTCAGGTTTTTCTCCTTTAAATAATGGATTACAGCTCCGCGGAGCAGACAGTGTGAAAGTGTGAAAGATAAAAGAATCGAGATTGCCCTGAAAAGATTCTCAGATAAATCTCGTCTGAGATAATTCATCACCACCAATGTTTACTTTTTTCTTATTCAAATCATACCACTTAAACAAAAATAAAACCATCTCGAGTCCACGGCGTCTCAGTGTGGAGTAGCTTTTTGAAGTTAAACCCAGGCCAAGTCCAGCCTGAGGCTGACAGCAAACATCACAAGCATTTGATTCCACTAAAAAAACAGCTTGACATTCAGTTTGAGAATCCACTGCCTCTTCAATCCACTCCTCACTATTTCACATGAAAAATATCTCAGTGTTGGTTATGCGCTCGCCAGCTATGAGCAACAAGGCAGAAAAAATGATCAAGCAGACTGAAGCAAGATAAAACAGAAAATACCCCACCAGCATCTCCAAACATGTCTGATTTACATGTTGTATCTTGTTTATTGAACAGAAATAGTCATGTAATATAGAGACGTTGTGGTTTTAGCATCAGAGCCTCAGACCTGTCCTCACAGTGGGATTGTCAGGTCCACAGCGCTGTACTTCAGAGGGAAACATTATACTTTATATCTTTTACATTACATACATACATTATATCTTTTTAGCTGGCGATTGAAGGTACTTTGCTGATTAAGATTTTACAAATAAAACAGTAGATGAGCTAATAAAATATGAGACATTGCAGCAGATTGTATTTGTAAGATTAGTGTCACAATGTATAACAATATAAAAATCACAAGACTTGTTTTGTACTTTTCATATTTAAATATGTTTTGCTGATAATACTTTCCTAACTATACTTCATTACTTGAACGTTTTTGATGCAGTATTTTTACTTGTAATTGAGTATTTTAACTTTGTTTTATTGATTCTTTTACTAAAATAAAAGATCAAAATATCTCCACCAGCCCTGTTTGTCAGACAATTATTATTGTTTTTATTTGTAGTCCATACTCATCATTTATCAACAAGCAGTGCTTCTCAAATTTGAAAAAGAAGAGAAATAAAAGAATTAAAACACACAAATCCATCCAATCAGTGATTAAATATCCTGATGTATCAGCGTTACTAATCTTGTCATGACTATTTACATATGTGAACTAAATGTAGTAGTTTAAGTCATTCAGTCATGTTATGTCTCTGTCAGGTCTGTTGGTGCTGCAGAGGATCTTGGACACGGCGGCTGAGCGGAGTTGGCAGGTCACCTCCGTTAACTTGGACACTCTGACAGAAACAGCCTTCATTAAACTGCTGGCAGATCTGGATTATAAGAAGGACTTTCAGATCATCATCGACTGTGAGCTGGAACGACTCAACTCCATCCTCAACCTGGTAAAACACTCACTTAATGTCAATAAATCATATTAATCTGATCTGAACTAAAGACAGCAAACACATGTAATTATTGCAGTGAACACAGAAATCTCTATTTCTGACAGCGCTATTAATGCAATATATACTAACTTTATGGTACAAGGAGAATGATTTTTTTTTTAAATTTTGCTTAAGACGAAACTAAATCAAGCAATTTCTTGTTAAACTCTCAGAAAGGAAGCAAATAAACATTTTCCCCAAAATGTTATTTCTTTTCCATGACAACAACTGTGATAGTAGTCGTCAGTGTCGTGCTCTCTGTCCTTCAGCTTCTGATCCACTGAATTGAAAAAGGTTGGACGACTCTTGTTTGTTTTCTAAAAAATTCTTGGTTGGGTTTGTTTTGTTGAGTCCAGCAGCACTGACATGTTGAAAGTCTAACTGGCAACAGAGTCTTTTCCAGTCAGCCCTCTCTGTTCCATCAAGAACCAACACCCCAAGACACACTCTGAGTTATTCTGCGTGTGTATTTGTGGTTTCTGTTGGTTTCAGTCTCCGTCTTCGAAGCAGCAGGATATTCTGCTAAATGCTGTTGCTCATTAGTTGCAGCTGCTTTCACAGTGTTTTCATTTTAATCCTAAACACTTTGCTTTAAGCCTCATTGATACTTGACAGGAGAGGACACAGAAAGAGTGGGAGTGAAAGATGTTTTGTGATATAATGGAATAGGTTTGTAAGGGGCAGAGTGACGGAGGGCCGCAGCCGAGAGCAGAGAAAGAGAAGATGTGTGAACTCTGGCCAGAAACCAACCATCATTTGGGAAACTCGTCTTCCTGTTGAACTCCAGCTGGCAAACAGAGGCTGAAGTATCAGGTGGTGTTTTGGATCTGTGAAATGAAGCTGTTGGCTTCAGCTGAATTTATTTTAGATCTAGTTTGTCTTCATGTAGCCTGGCTGAAATTGTCAGGTGGTGTTTGGCTCATCTGTAGTTTGACTTGATTTTGTTCATTTAGTTGAGTGTGAGAGAAGTATCAGGTGGAGCTTTGGATCTGTTTGGTGATGATGCTGAACTGAGCTGACAGGTCAATTATTTAGGCACTTACACTGTTGGTAAGATTGATATATTAGCCTTGGTGGAAATGGTGAAAGATTTTATGCTTCCAGAAATTTGGTAGCATGATGGTGAACACACGAAAATTAAAAACAACTTCAGTCTTAACCACATTTCATCACAATCTATCCATTACCTGCAAGACTGAGTCCAGTCCACTTCAATCACCCATACATTAGCCAATCAGCATCATTTTATCACCCGTTGTTTTACTTTTTCTTACTTCCATTTGTAGTGCTGCTTCTTAACCCACCACTCTGTGTTGAACCCCAACAACAAGAAGGAAAGAAGGAAGTAGTGCAGAGGATAGGAGGCAGGAGGAGGAAGACGAGGTGAAGAGGATGGAGGAATTGAGGAGGAGTACTGTTCTTTCCTCCTTCCATCCTTCAGCAGCGAGTGTTGAGCGCTGCAGACCAGCTGTGTTAGTGAACGTTCGTCCACTGATGCTCATTAGGAGCTGGACCTGAGAGGGAGCCAACACCTGCTTCCTCCTCCTCCTCCTCTTTCTCCTCCTTTCCTCTCTACAGCTGCTTGTCTCTCCACCTCCTTCTTATCGTCCCCTGTATAACCTCTCTTCTACTACTCCATATTCTCCTCCTCGTCTCTCTATCTCCCTTCCTCTTCTTTCTCCTCTTTGCCTTGTCCTCCCCTTCTCATCCTTTCCTGTCCTCTCGCGTCAATCTGAGGAGACTCCATCTCTCTTTCTTTCCATCTCTTCCTGATAGTGAAAATGGGCAATTAATTCCTCAAAGGCGAATTTGAATCTTCAAATTAGCAGCTGTGGATGGACACACACACACACACACACACACACACACACACACACACACAATTGCAGATGAGTGTGATGAATGTGTAATGGATGCTTTTTATCATCATTAGAAACATCAGAAAAATGTAATTAGCATATCATTTACTCTGACTTTTCTCTCACTCAGATTGCTGCTCAGAGGAGAAACTTGAAGAACTACCATTACATCCTGGCCAATCTGGTGAGTTTGCATTTACTTGAAGAAACATGAATACAGTACATGTAGCAAGTGTAGTCCAGTGTAATGGTGTGTGTGTGATTTGTGTGCTTTGTGTGTGTGTGTGTGTGTGTCAGGGCTTCATGGACCTGAACATGACAGAGTTTCAGAAGCTTGGACCAAACGTGACAGGCTTCCAACTGGTGAACCAGTCTGATCCAGCTGTGGAGAAAATCAACCAGGACTGGCTGGACTTTGACAGCAAAGACCTGAAACTGGCCCGCAGGAGGCTGAGGGTATGCACAGTTTTTTCTGTCTCTTTCTTTGTTTGATGTGTGAGTTTGCTGTTAGTTTTGCCTTGTGTGAGCATGTTAAAATATGCTTTTCCCCGCAATTGAACTTATGCACACATGGATTATTGCTTTTCTCATATATGGACTGAGGTTAACACACGTGGGGTCAATATAGTGCACATTGTCCTGCTCTCATTACAGCAGAGAAACCTTGGTTGAAGTAGGGTTTTTAACATCTCATGTCAAAGGAAACGGAGAAGGAGAGTTGGTGCCCAGACATAAGAGTTTATTTAGCTTAAGAAGGGAGAGAATTTTCTCGATCCATGAAGAAAACTTCATCCTTCCATTTTATTAACTTAATCCAGCTCTGATGCAGCTACAGAAGAGAGCACAGTCAACAGTGAGGCTGATATTAGTCAGATCAAGTTTCATCACACTGGCTCGTTGGTCTAGGGGTATGATTCTCGCTTAGGGTGCGAGAGGTCCCGGGTTCAAATCCCGGACGAGCCCTGCTTTGCAATTTTTGTGAATTTCCCCACTGTGGGACGAATAAAGGATAAAGGATCTCTTATCTTATCAAGTTGCAATCAGTGACATTCTGCATTGTTTCCATCAAGTCTCTCATTTGACCAGGAATAGTGGATTCCACCAGTAACAGGACATAATAACAACTAATGCATAGAAAAATAAATATTGAATGTAAATGCATTGAATGTCTTTAAAAGGCAGCAAATAAATAGCATCAATAATTTATCCATGTCATCATTTCATAAAACATGCTGAACCTCACTTTCACCCTCAGTACACAGGAGCTCTGACCTATGATGGTGTCAGCGTCATGGCGACGGCTTTCCAGAACCTGCGGCGGCAGCGGATCGACATCTCTCGCAGGGGCAATGCAGGAGAGTGTCTGGCAAACCCTCCTGCCCCCTGGGGGCAGGGCATCGACATACAGAGAGCACTGCAACAGGTTGGAAAAAGCACAGATATGCAAAGTGCAGCGTCGGCACATTACTGCACGCTAATGCTGGTACTGTGAGTCAACATGGTGTGTGTCTGTGTCTGTGTGTGTGTATGTTTGCAGGTGCGTCTGGAGGGACTGACGGGTTGGGTTCAGTTTGATGAGCGAGGACATCGTACCAACTACACTCTGACTGTGATGGAGCTCAGCCACACTGGACCCAGGAAGGTGCTGCTGCTGCTCTTTTCTTCTGTTAAACGAGTTTGATTCTAACAGAAGTTTGGTGTGGAGTCACTCTGCAGAGAGTCAGGAGTCGGCTGGTTTTCACTACATCAGCTCATTTCAATAATTAGCTCCCTCTTCTCTGATTAAAGGTGTGATCATCAGTGAAATCAGCTGCTGCAGCGCTTGTTTGGTATAAAAACCTGCAGCTCAGCTTTCCTTTAAACTCCATCAGACAACACAGTATTACAGTATGAGTTATCATTGTAATAAGGTGCCTGACTGTGCTTCTTTTGTAGTTTATGAAATGACACACAGAGGTCCAGATCTCAAATGACATTCTGACATTCTGACATTTTACATTTTAAAGCCTGGAATTTAGGTTTAGTGTTTGCTGCCGACTTCACTGGAACCAGTAATGGGGGGACCAACCAGCAGCAACCAGGACAGCTCACTGAACAAAATGGTTCCAGGAACTGTGAAACTAAACTAACCTTGTTAAGGATGATGCATTTAAAGAAATTATATCATTGTTGTTTTACTTCAATTGACAAAACAAAAAAAAACAATCAGACAAGGACATTAGCTGTGACAGGAATTTGTTTGAAGAAAAACAAATTTAGAAATAATAGACACAACAGACTTGTCATATTACAGTTGAGACAGTGAACAGAGACTGAAGACTTATAGTATGTGTGTTCAGATTGGCTACTGGAACGAGAAGAGGGGCTACGTGAACACAGCTGTCTACAAACCGGTGGTGGAGGAGTTCTACGGTCTGCAGAACCGGACATACGTAGTCACCACCATACTGGTAAGACGGGGAAGACATGACACTTTACAACTTACCTTCACCTTCCTGTGGTTTTATTTTGCAGAATAATTAAAAAGAAAGTTGTTTCGTACAAAGAAGGGAAGAAAAATTGGCAATAACAGTTCTGTCCTTTCTAATCCACACTCACTACATGTAAACACCATCTGTATCCATACAGGAAGCTCCCTACATGATGCTAAAGAAGAACCATGAGCAGTTTGAAGGGAACGATAAGTACGAAGGTTACTGTGCTGAACTGGCCTCAGAGATCGCCAAACATGTCGGCTTCGTCTACCGGCTTGAGCTGGTGGGTGACGGCAAGTACGGTGCCAGAGACGCTGAGACGAAGATGTGGAACGGCATGGTGGGAGAGCTGGTTTACGGGGTGAGTGTGACCAGACCTCAACCACCGAGTGGAAAGATCAGAAGACGCACATAGTTCCATTACATTTAAAATATTGTAGTATTAGTGTTGCTATTTAACAAATCCACTGAAAAGACATTGTCAAACATGTTAGTTCTTCTCTAAACACTGTCTGACTTCCTGTCTGTGTCTCTCAGCCAAGCTCATGGGTTCCTACTGAAGACGTCAATTCTTCATCTCACAAATATATAGTTTCACTTCACAAAGGAACAGTCATTTCCACTGAAACCACTGCCCACTGAAGTTTTTAATCAAATAAACAGACAAGAAACATGATATAGTATTTTTTGTTGGGAACTGTTTTCAGTGGACGAGTCCACATTTTATCTGAGTGAGTATTTGAGGCAGCAGGACATGTTTGTGGGATTGAGTCAAAGTAAAGGTTTAAAATAAAACCATTTTCCCACTTTCCTGTAATCTTTTCTTTTTTTTCATCGGTCCTCCCCAGGAATCTAAACATTTTCAAAATAAATAATCAGAGAAGGAAAAATATTTCTTGGATGAGTTGTGGATTCTGTTGTAAATAGATCAAATGCAGAACTCAAACAACATGTAAACACAAACAGAATGAAAAGGAAAAAAAGGTGATGGGACTTTCTTTCTTTCACTGAATTTAATGAAAAGATTCAGTGTAGGCATAGGTGTAATAGGGTAAAAGCTCTTTCTCTCTCTCTTTTTGCAGAAGGCCGATGTGGCAGTCGCCCCTCTGACCATCACTCTGGTTCGAGAGCAGGTGATCGACTTCACCAAACCTTTCATGTCTTTGGGAATTTCCATCATGATCAAGAAACCCACCAAGTCCAAACCTGGCGTCTTCTCCTTCCTCGACCCTCTGGCCTACGAGATCTGGATGTGCATTGTCTTCGCCTACATTGGCGTCAGTGTGGTGCTCTTCCTGGTGGGTGAATGGACAAATGTGTTTATGAATATGCATATGTTTGTACAGTAGTTACAAAGGTAAAAATTTAATTCCAATACTTTAACTATATAGATAGATTCACTTTATTTTTCCCAAACTTGGAAATTCTTTACCATGTGAAGCTGATACTACTTTAGTCTCTCTGCGTCTCAGGTGAGTCGGTTCAGTCCTTATGAGTGGCAGGGTGATGACTCTGACGATGAGGATGAAACTCTGCCCTCCTCAGCCTCTCGACGAGCTCTGCCGACTTCATCCTCTGAGCTTGATCACTCTCCAGGTATCTCATCATCATCATCATCCTCATCCTCATCATTATCATGGCTTAAAGCCTCCTTTTTATCTTGTTTGCTTTCATTCTTGTAACATGAAACAGGATTTTCATCTGTTGGTTTTCTGTTTGATTTGACTGTGTTTATCAGGGTACTCCCAGGCTCAGGTCCAGAACCAGAACCAGCAGAAAGAAAAAGAGACTCCAGAACACACCAATGACTTTGGGATCTTTAATTCTCTCTGGTTCTCACTTGGGGCCTTCATGCAGCAGGGCTGTGACATCTCCCCCAGGTAGGACACCTGGACAAACACAGCACCAGTGTGACAAACAGTGGTGGAGAGTAACTAAGTGCATTTACTGTACTTAAACCCTGGAGTGTAGAACTTTAGTCTCCTCCTTCTGGCAGTGAAAGTAATTACACAAACACTGTCGACGTGATGCCGTAAATTCCTCCATACTCGAATCAGAGTTGTTTTTGATGAGCTTCTGTATAAAGTAATAAAATGAGTTCCATCTTGACCTGCTGCAACATTGGCGTGATGAACACATTAATACATCAATAATTATAATCCAAAACTACATATTCTTTCTGAAATGGGCCGTTCTGCCTCATGAGTCCTTTCACTGACACACTAAACCTACAAATGACCTTTTGAAAAAGTGAAGACTGGACTAAACGTCTCCACTGTGACGTCACAAACATAGAAGCACAAAGGCAAACTGAGATAGATAGCTACACAACCATACCATCAGGGACACACAGCACTTATTAATGTAGACATATCATCACACACACACAGACACCCACACACACACATTATCATGTAACACATGCAATCTTGTGTGACGTGCTGCCGGGTTCGTTGTATGTTACAGTCGTGTGAAGGCCTGAGGCTGTTTCTATTCTGGATTTACTGCACTGTTTGTGTGTGTGTGTGTGTGTGTGTGTGTGTGTGTGTGTGTGTGTGTGTGTGTGTGTGTGAGTATTTTCATGGCATTTTCAGTAATTGTTTACCTCACAACCTCATTAAAGTGATGTTGTAGTCAGATGTCCCCTTATACATTATATACTGTATGTTTAGCATGCAGGTAGTGTATGCGTGTGTGTGTGTATGTGTGAGATTATATGTCTACATATATATAGAAGATATGTTTTTTACTTGTAACACAGTATTTTTACGTTGTGGCATTAGTACTTTTACTGTACTAAAGGTTCTGAATACTGAATCCAGAGAAGACAACATTCCGTGAAGTCCAGCTAGATCTGTGGCCTTCGTCTCTGTCCCTCTTCTCTTTCTTTCATTTCCTGTCTCTCTTTTTCCATCTCCCTCCAACTCTTCCTCCCATCTTGAGCATTTTAATTCCCCCATTTTTATCCCCCATCATTATTTTATTCTGTCAGTAATCTAGTCATAACCTATTGTTAGACTAATTCACGGATGTTAACTAGTTAAATGTTAACTAGTTAGTTATTTAGTTAAGGGATGAATGCAGCAACTTAACTTTTCCATCAGTGTAAGAGCAGCTGTCATTACATGTAGCTGTAGCTGTTTGTAGCTATCATATCATTGATTCATCCAATGTACGTGTAAATCAGTACCGTAAAACTTAAAGATGATAATTTTAGTTTATGATTCCATTAAGAAAATAGACTTTACAAAAGGAAAACATGAAAAGATCATTATGAAAGAGAACTAAAGTGATTGATCACACAAATTAATCAAATTTAAGTTTATAAAGGGGCCTTTGATTGACATTTTATAAATCCCTAAAAATAATCAAAAAAGGCAGTCATTAAGGTCCTTGTAGGGAAACATCCTTATACTGGAGTGCTCTCTGAGTGAGGACTTTTTGTCTCACACACGCCCACAGACACAGATACAAGGTCTGTCTGTCTGTCTCAACCCTGTTCATCATGACATAAGCCCCAGTTTTGTGTGTGTATGTGTGTTTGTGTGTATGTGTGTGTTAGTGCTGCACATCACACAGGGTCACCTTTAGACGATCTGGTTGGGACTGGAGGGCTGAACAGTATCAGAGTGTATGTGTTGGTGTGTGATGTGATCTGTGTGAGTGTGTTGATGTATTTGAAGCTGATTTGAGGTATGGGCGCTCGTGTTTGTGTCCCTGCAGGGAGAAGCATCTCAATCTCTTTAATCACAAAAGTTCAGCCTCGGTTGTCACACCTACTGTAGGAAATAAAATTAGAGTAACACATGTATTATTTGTCCAGTGATTTAGCAGTGAGCAGATGTTACACCAGAAGCCTCTCTGGTGATGTCATTCATCTTCTCGTGGCCATATTGGAGCTCAGCTCTTGGGGAAAAGTGGCTCTGAGCAGTTAATTATTATTCTAAAAGACACAACTTGTTTTTCTCAAATAACTGACCTTAATTTTATCTCAAAAGGAATTCATTAGTGTTTTTGGCTGGTTTAAATTATTTCTGAAATAGTCTACTATTACTAAAGAATCCATAGCTGGCTAGTGGTCAGTCATCAGAAAATGAATAAGAAAAAAAATTGTGATAATGGATTATTTATCAGGCAAAAACACCACGTTTATTTGTAGAGCACAATTTCACACAGAAGCAGGTGTTTTACCGAGTGATAAAATGGTAAAAATCATGTTCTCTGTGTCTCTCACACACAGACACCTAATTAAAAGTTAAACTAAACAAAAATGTCTTGAGTTTCGTCTAAAAACAGGACCTGAGGGTTCAGTCAGGTTGACAAAATGTAAGCATGCCAGATACATATTCTGATATGTCCTGATAACTATCAAGCACGCACAACCGTGAATCTAGGACGCTAATGTTATGTGGAGAAAGTGAAATATAAAGTTGTTTATCATCTGCCTAAATATAATAATTGATCCTATGTTTTCTGATGATAAGTGAAAGCATATATGGATACTATCTTAAGCTATGGTATGAGTGGGGAAAGTAGAAGCGCCACTCTCTCTGAGGGACTCTCAAGCAAGGCGCTAAACTCGAACTGCTCCAGAGGAACTTCTCGATGGCCACCAGATCAGACTGTAATTGTGCCGGTCAGCTTCGTAACTATGATGTGACCACAGTGCGCCATTCTCATTGAGATTATTCTGTTTTGGAAATTGAGTTTGTGATTTATCTGTCTTCTCCCTCCTTGTTTTTCCAGGTCTCTCTCAGGTCGAATTGTGGGAGGAGTTTGGTGGTTTTTCACCCTCATCATCATCTCCTCCTATACAGCCAACCTGGCAGCCTTCCTCACCGTGGAGAGGATGGTCTCCCCCATAGAGAGTGCAGAGGACCTGGCCAAGCAGACGGAGATCGCCTACGGTACCCTGGATGGAGGCTCCACCAAAGAGTTCTTCAGGGTCAGGACACTTTCTTCTTTTAACTTTATACTATATCAGTATTATTACAATCTATAATTCTCTACATTTTGTTTAGTGTGTTAACAGTCTGGCAGAATCTGCTGTTATTCTGTACATGACGAAAAATGTGCTGCATTTTTGAATTTCAATAAGAGCCATCAAAAACAGGCCTCATCTAAACCTCCCACTTTTGCTGAACAGGACTGGGGAGAGTTGATAAGGAACAATTTATTCATGGCTTATTTACCTCTTGGGATCTTTTGTGGACATTTTGTTAAAATATATCCTATATTTGTATGGAAACCTTGCTATTGTACTTTTGTCAACACTAAACTCATAGACTTCTTGAAGTTCCAGTCAAAGGCAAAGTCAAATGTGTGTTTGTCCTACATGCTCAGTAACATGGAGTATTTGATGCCTTTGTAATCTTTTTGTCTTTACATTCTACTCCTACCTCAGCGATCAAAGATAGCGGTGTTTGAGAAGATGTGGTCGTACATGCGGAGCGCAGACCCCACGGTGTTTGTCAAGAACACCAATGAGGGTGTGATCAGAGTCAGGAAGTCGAAGGGGAAGTATGCCTACCTGTTGGAGTCATCCATGAACGAGTACATCGAGCAGAGGAAGCCCTGCGACACTATGAAAGTAGGAGGCAACCTGGACTCTAAAGGCTACGGGGTGGCCACGCCCAAAGGATCGCCGCTCAGGTACACTCTGAATCTCTGGACAGGGACCAGTGAATGTGGGGTTAATGTTGGTGTTTGTTTTGTCTGTTTTTGTCGGAAATTAGATCAGACAAACCAGACATGCATAATTTATTACAGGTTGATCCATGTAATCGACACAGTGCACATGTTAAATTGTTCAAGAGAAATATTCTTTCGTGAATTTTGTTTTAATGGTTTTACGTCAAAAATAAATGAATGGAATTCAAATTTCAAAAGTAGATTCAATCAATCAGGATTGGTTACATGAACCAAACAAAATTCATGTTTTAAAACTTTAATTATATAACATGAATATTCCAGTGTTCTGGGATTTAAACAGTGGTGCAGCGGATGGGGCTCAAGTCATTGGTTTGATGATTTCAGACTTGACTCCTTATCTAGTCACAAACCTGAGACTTGATCAACGATGACTTGCTCCCACCTCTGCAGAGTAAAGAGCACTGATTCAAACAAATGGATGGTGGTTTAACAAATGGATCCACAGGACATTTTCTCTGAAAACTGAAGAGTCCATAGACGTGGGTTCAGAGCACAGTTGTACAGTTTACGTCCAGGTTTTAGAGATGACAACTGGCTTCATGTATTCTCTGTCAAAAATCCGTATACATGAAAACATAAAAACTAACCTGACCCTCACAGAACATTTAGGTTTTTAGACTTGTTTACTGTCTGTGTGTTTGTCTGTCAGTCTGTCTGTATGTCTGTCCAACTGTCAGTCTCTTAATCTGTCTCTCTGTCTGTCTTGTCTCTCTCTCTTTTGTTTGTCTTTGTCAATATGTGTGTTTTTCTGTCTGTTTGTCTCAGTGTTTCAGTCTGTCGGCCTGTCTGTTGTCATGTCACCACATATGCCTGTCTGACTGCCAACCTGCCTGTCTCTCTGCCTCTACAATCACCAGAATACTGACGATGCTGCAAACACCTGTTATCTATCTATCTATCTATCTATCTATCTATCTATCTGAGCATTGCTGCTGTCAGATAAAATGCTTCATTAAAAAAAACAAGACTGTCTTTGTTTGACTAAGAGATTAATTTGATCAATAGTTACTAAATTAAAAAAGAATTTGAACTGAATTAGCTCAAAATTAGCTTCATGTGTTGATGTAGAGATGTACATTTATTTAACTATTTACTTGCTGATCAAATTAGTTACTGTACAAATTTTACACATGGTAGTAGAATTAATTGTTAGTATAACAGTATAAAAGATGAAGGATTACCTCGTATCATCTTTGTAGTCTTCTCAACATTATTCAGTATTGAAATATTTAATTGTAGGTGTTGATTTGGTTTTACACAACAACAGGGATAAATGTCTCTAAAAGCTAGTAACCAAAATAAACCAAAATAAAAACAGGAAATCTTAGACATCTTAAACATGAATATCATCATTTATCTGACAGCAGCAGTTGAAAGTCATGTTTTTCCTTCCTATGTTTCAGACATCAGTGGACTTGGTCGATGTTTTTTATCAGATGTTCTGTGAGAGAACATCTTGTTCTCATTCTTTCTGCCTCACATCAGCATTTTACAGCCAACCCAGAGTCAGAGAAAGGAAATTGCCCCAAAGATGAGATTAGTATGCTGAATGTAATAATTTGTATATTCTTCTATGTTGTGAAATTCACATCAAAAAAACGTGAGTGTGTGTGTGTGTGTGCGCGTGGTATCAATTGGTTTTACAGACAGCAAAACAGAGCCACACAAATTGGCTTGTCATTCTGCCTTTGAGGTAAAATGGTTTTTGGTTTGTGTAAAACAAATGAATAAGAATTTCTAACAACTTCTTTATGTGAATTGTAACTTATATGCACAGTTTCAAAGAAAAAAAGCAGAGCCATGGAAGTTGTTCACCTTGGTTGTCTGCTGTTTCCTTGTTTGTGTGCTTGCAGAAAACCAAAATCATTCACTGTTTTTGAAAAATCAATAAGGAGTTAGTTTCTAGTTGCCTGGAAACACAGTTGTGTTCAAGAACTTTAATTCAGAACACACTGAACGATCACCTTGACACGTCTTAGCTCACGAGTTCCAGCGTCTGTCTCTGGGTTGACCGGCTCTCAGTACTAACAGCTGACAAAATCAAGTCAAGTACTTCATTTCATTGATTCCACTGATAAAACTCCATCAATCAGCATCTGATTCCTGGTGTTGTTGTTGTATTTGCTGCAGAATCACTGTTGCTCAGACTGATGATGACTGTGCTGCTGTTCAGTGTGGATCATTTGGAGAGTATGGTTCCAAAATCAATTTAATTGATTGATTAAAACAAATAAGTACCAGTGTCAATAATTGATTTTAAAGTTTTGAATAATACTTCTAGTCCAGGTGAGATAAACCAGAAACAGTCCAAATGTAAACCCATTTATTGGCCAATTTTATTTACAACAGGCCTCAATTTTGTACATAGCAAGAATAGTTCTTGATTTTCTTAAAAGTGCTAATGCAAATTGGTATTTTTTTCAGTTTGTTCACATTTCAACTGGACTTTTTAATGTTTTACACTGAATTGTTATTTAAATAACAGTATTTTTAATGTATATCTTTATATACACAATTCACTTTGGAACAAAACTCTTCTTTTTTTAAAAAAAAAATATTGTCATTGCCCCTTCAAACTGAAGTATTACTGCTTGACTCATCATTGATCATTATTATCATTATTAATTCATATTTATTTGCCATAACCATAGAAACATCAATGCTACCGTCTCCCAATCGACAGTGTAGCTTTGATCATCATTGGTATGTAAAGGGGAACAACAGCAACTTGTGGGTATTTGTTTATTTTGTAGGAAAATATAACATGGTAGGAAATTGGCACAAGTGTAAAAGACATTTTGCTGCCTACCTCACTTTACCACACCTGAGCCTGTCATGTCAGCATGTTATTTGTGGTATTTATGTCCAAACATTTGACTGTTGGTCCCCCTTTATTTATCAGCTAATGACTGGAAATTAATGTCGAGGTTTGCTGCACAGTCGTCAATTATAGATACATTTGCTGTTTTTGAACCCAGACCATATTGAAATGTTGTTTTCCTTCACTGATGTTTCTCACAGACAACTTTGGTAATGAGAAACTAACCCTTCTGTTACAGCTGATCACTGGGCTCAACACAAGCCAGTGCAGCAATTTGGCCATACATCAGTCCATTCAAATATCCCCGAGTAATCCCAGGCTAGTTGTGAGATGTAGTCTCCCCAGCATGTCCAAGTTTTACCCATGGATGTCCTCCCAGTCCGTCATGCTTGAGACATGTCCAAAGACTTCCAAGAGAGATTCTTTCTGGGATTCTTCTGAAAAGGCTCCTCTGACAGTGAGTAAGTAAAGGAGTTTAATTTGGGCATCCTCCCTTTATCACACAGGATGACACGAGCCATCCATTTGTATCCACAATCTAATTTCTTCCAAGACTAAATTGTAAATTGAATGTCAGTGCCCTCAGTCATGAATAAGGCCCTGATCCTGGATTGAGAACACGCATCTCACTTAGAGTCCATTAAGAATGATTAATGATATCCAATCAACAATTCTCTGCCTATATTAAAAACAGCTTGGGAGGTCAAAGCTGAATCAGAGATTGAGACCAACCCTGTGAAAGATGCTGAAGTGTCTGAAAGCGAGTCATATGTTACGTTACTTCCTTTGTACCAGATCCATAATGTCCCCATTTTCCAACCAAGTCTTTGGCCAACAGGCATTTCACTCTACCACACTTTTCCTTTCATCATTTTTGTTGGTGAGGCCACAAAGCAATGGGTCCAAGATGCATTGGAAAAACATAACGAGGAGGTTGGGAAACAACATTTTAAAAAGATTTGGGTTGAAGATCAGTGTACCTTCATTTATGATTACACCAATAACAACATGGCTGTCATGAGTAGATGTAATGATGTTGCTGTCTTCACTATGGCAGTCCTCTGCTCATTAACACCTAGTTCCCTTCTATCCCTTATTACTATCATCCCCGTAGAAACCCCGTTAACTTGGCCGTATTAAAACTGAACGAGCAGGGCCTGTTGGACAAATTGAAAAACAGATGGTGGTATGACAAGGGAGAGTGCGGCACCGGGGGAGGGGACTCCAAGGTCAGATCACCGTAACCCCCAACGGGTAACGACAGGCAATGGTACACGAGGGTAACCGGCAACAACCCACAGCTTAAGCATCCAGCATATAAACACTCCGGATGGCACCACTGAATCTGTACTTGAACCTGCACTGGTTCCACCCGTGGAGTAAGAGGTGATTTGAATCACCAAACCCTATCACCAAAGAACAGTTTTGGCTTCTCACCTTCTGATCCAGGGGGTATTTTACAAAGCAGGCATAGAAAGCTGTCTATAAAGCTAATCAAAACGCTTTACTCACATGCGGCCTGCACATGAGATGTCAGAGCTCTGTAGGACATTTATCTGCAATTTGTGAAACACGACCCTGCCGCCATTTTGTGATGTGTTATTTGTAGTACTCACAGAATGGTGGCACCAGACCAGCTAAGCATTGATACAAAAACCATTTTGACCAAGACTAGCTTGTTAAATATGTCTTTTTTTGGCTTAAACAAACCTTATTCAGCACCATTTTCTTATTCTGGGTAGAGGAAGGTACTGTACATACTGTATGTTTAGATCTTATGTAAACAGCCATACATTCAGCAAAATCTAGTAAGTAAAATGAATAAATAAGTAAGATAATTCACTATAAAGCAACAGAGAAAATAAGCTAACTGATAAAATAAACCATGATTATCTCGTTAGCTCACTTAGTAAAATGCCCCCTCTGGTCATCTTATCTCAACCACAAAATGGATGATATGTTTTCTGGTTTTTGGACAATCGACATTCGACTGTTTTTCTCAGTAAACACAAAGATCCCGGAGTGTTTTCAGCCCTTGCCGGTTACCCAAAGTGATATAGTAATACACATCTCGCGCGTAGGGAGTCAGGCCAAACCAAGCTAGATGGAGTATTAACGCATATCACTTTGACGCAGACATTTTCCAGAACTGTTTTATGTGTTATTGTGCCTGTTTTTTGTTTGATTTTCTTTTTCTTTCGTTGTCATTGAGGTGTTTTCTGTAGGGCACCAAAGCGTCTGTACTGCAAATGCCAGTTATGCTAAAATGGTTGCCGCTGCTGCTGCAGCCACCGCAGCTCTGACGCTGTGCAGCTGAACAATAACATAAGATAACATGGAGGTGCATAATGTTATTTATGTTATTTCCAACCCCCCTCCCCCTCCCTTCCTCTCATGGTTCTTTGAAGAATCCCCGTAAACCTAGCAGTACTGAAGCTCAATGAACAAGCCGTCTTAGACAAGTTGAAAAACAAGTGGTGGTATGACAAGGGGGAGTGTGGACACAAGGACTCCGGCAGAAAGGTCAGTTCTTGAGGTCGCTCGGCCTGGTCCCGAGGTCATGTGTTGGTTTACCCCGTCCCCCTCACCCCCATCAGACCCACACCCCAAACTCCAGCGGGTACACTCTGAAAAGAAAAAAAGGTTTTTGCAGAAATCATCTCTCTCCAAGTTTAGTAGAAACTTGTGTTTGGTTATTTTTCTTTTTTTTTTCACAATTAGTTTTATGCTAATTTGAAATGTTTCTTCTCCAATTGAGTTAGTTTGTCAACTTTACTTCTAGTAAGAAAAGTAATTACCTGGATGTAACTCTATCTCTACGAGTATGGGTGTTGGTAGCCCATTGCAAAGGCTATGACTCTAATAAAGTAGACCGGCGACTTACAAAAAGTATTTTTGCCCCCAGGAAGCTGACTGAGAAAAAATGTTTTTAGAGCCTTTAACAGCAGCTGAAAATCTTGTTTTTGCTCACCTCCAGAGGTTTAATTCTTACTTTAAGTAATGTAAAGTGAGGGGAAACAGACTTGAAACTTTCAACCAGAGAATTCTCCAAATTCTACTTCAGCACCTGCAGCACAAAGCCAGCCTTTTTTATTACCATGAGTGAACTTGTTTTTGGAGAGAAGAACATTTTGTTTTTAGAGTGTAACACTGCTGCTCAGCTGATCATTCTGAAGAGCTGGAGGATGTATCAAACATCCTGGAGGCACGTGAAAACCTCATGACTCCAATTTGTACTTAAACTGATATGATGTCCACACTTGCTTAAGCCCTGAGTAAATTTTATGAACTTCGTTACCACAAAACTTGTCACAAACTCTGAGTATAGTCAGATAAATGTATGCAAATTGATGAGAAAATGAGCCGGGCTTCAGCCGACTCTGACAAAGCAGACTTTTTGGAGATAAGGGGTTTTCATGTCTCCAGATCAGTAGATTTCTTCAGAGGCTTTTCTCTGCTCAGCCTCCTTCTGTTCTCCAGAATAATCTGTGGTCAGCACAGTTCACTGGAAGCAGCTGCAGACAGACAGACAAGGGACTCTGCTGAGAAATGTGACTTTTTACATCACTTTTAATCGCAAATCCCGACTTCCTTTGGGTAACACATTTACATTTATATTTTTAGACCATCCTTGTGGTTGTACATAATGCTGGAGTTTTGGAAAAAGATGCATTTCAGATGATTCCAAAATAAAGACAGATTCTTCTACACACACATTAGATGTAAAAAGTCAGATTTTCAGAACAGTTTTTTTCAATCTTTCTCTATCTCTCTCTCTTTCTCTATGTCTCTCTCTGTGTCTGCTCTGTATGTGTCTCTCCCTCTCTCTCTCTCTCTCTCTCTCTCTCTCTCTCCCTCTCTCTCTGTTAATGGCTGCTCACCAACAGTTGATGAAATTGAAGCTACTGACCACAGCTTTACCCCCTCCTCTTCCTCCCCTCACACACACACACACACACACACACACTGATGATTTTTTCTCCAATCTGTCATGCACCTCCTGTTTCCTCTGAACTTGCTGTGTAACAGACCGTGACTAACAAACAGGAGAGAATGTTCATCAGTCTGTCATCAGTGTGGCTGCGAAGAGAAAAGACCTAATGTCAGACTGAAAGTGCAATAATGAGACAAACAGTGGTGAGAACTTTGGTAACAAATAACCACACAGACACATCATGAAATGGATAAAATAAGTTGGACTTTAAAAGCATATTTGTTTGAAATAACATTTGAAAGGTTTTCCATTGGATTCCTTTTCAGAATTTCATCATTTTGTTCAATTTGGAGTTTGGTTTTGTCTCCAAGACTCAAGTTCATGCAGCATAGTCAAAAGATGTATTTGTATTATTGCATCTTTCCTCATAACTAAAGCTCTTAATACTCCAACAGAAATTGTGCAACAGAGAAAATAAGCTACGATAGCTTCCTCCATTTTGGATTCTACATTAAATCAAAGCTCAGCACCGTTGTTATCGGTCGAATTTCACCAAAGTTGAACTCAACGAGTAAAATGATCCTGGATTTACTTGGTTCCCAGGAGCAAACACTCATCACAACACCACCAGTTTTGCAGTAATTCTCCATTTTACTTTTGTTTGCTGTGTTCTCTGCTATGATTTTGAGTTTGACACTAACATTGAAAATGAGCACATATTCCTTTTAAAAATATAATAATAATGATAGTTTATGTAGATTTCAGTCTGACATTAAAGTGTCTTTAAGTAGAATTTGACAGAAGCTGATTGGCTGAGGTGAACATGACAGTTTGGAGAGGAAAGCCCTCTGATAGGTTCTCCCCAACTTCACAACGCTTCCTGTGGAAGAGAGGCCCCGCCCACTTTGAGTGCTGTTTTCCCTGTTGTTGTTTTTTCGGGGTTTTTTGTTTTGTTTTTTAAAGACTGCATGCTATTGAATGAGAAAGCTAAGTCACACCCACCAAAAACCAACTGATGCATGTGACAGAAGAACACGCAGCCACTTGTGTCATGAACAACAAGAGTTCAACAACAAACCTAATCCAACTTTTATTAAAGGAAATGTTTTCTTAGGATGTAACAGTGAACTTTTGTTGACTACACAGAAAAGATACTCAACCGGTGTGACACTTTTTTTTAAAAACTTTCTACTGAAAGTAACCATGGAGAAGCTGAGAAACAGTAAATCTGCCTAATTTATACCTGAATTTCAAGCCAGTGAATTAGCACGAGCAACCCGGCCTATAGAGATGATTTTTTTGTTTTGTTTTTTTTGGTTTTTAATTTCCCTCACTCTGTTTGCATGAAGCTGCATGAGACAGAGATACACAATAAATATGTACTGTCAAAGGCTGTGATTTGGGGCTATGGAGAAGGTCATTTTACACTTAGCAGGAGGTGAAAATTAAAGTGGTACTTCATCAGTTAATAGACCATTTCCAAGAGGCTCTAGCTCTAAAACTGCTGGGTAGTACATATCCCATAATGCAACTGGACAGCATTTTATATATTCCCATTTCAGTTTCTCTACAGTTCCCATGAGCCTCAGCTTCAGTTGGTGTGGAGAAGAAGTCAATCAGAGATGTGTTTCAGAGGGGAAGTGAGTTCAGAACAATTTGTGAACTACACTCAGAATTCAAAAGCAGGTTAATTTAGTTGATTTATATGCTTTAGCTTCAGCTCACATATTACAGAATTTGAAGCTCTGTGATTGGATGTTTCATCTTGATAGTTGTAGTTAACCACATACATTTTTATGTGCACAAGTCTGTACCTTCGACTCTTCATCAAAGAACCGGATATTCACTAATGCAGAAGAAGAAGCTGATGAAGTGCTTCAACTGTGAGTCAGCAAAATACCCAAAATAGCTTCACAACTCTTACACAACTTTTTTTACTGGCAGGGTGACGAGTGAATGTAAAATGCGTGAAGTGCCCCTTTAAGTATTCATTATTTTTAATTGACAGTCACATTACCTCCTTACCACGGCCTTTGAAAGTTGAAAAAGTGTCTTGTTAGCTAGAAAGAAAAGCTCATCTACAGTAGGATTCACACTGTAGTGATGTCATGACTATCTGTACCATGATTGGTTGTCTCTGACCCCTTCTCTCTGGACTGACAGGACAAGACGAGCGCGCTCAGTCTGAGCAACGTGGCGGGAGTGTTTTACATCCTGATTGGTGGTCTGGGGTTGGCCATGCTCGTGGCTCTGGTCGAGTTCTGCTATAAGTCCAGGATCGAGTCAAGAAGAATGAAGGTGAGTCCATTTTGATCAGCTATGTTGCTGAAAGCTATGAAAAGAATACTTGTGCACTTTTTACACAGTTCTTTTGATCGATTCATCGGGTCATGATGAATACATAATTGATTAAGGATGATCAAATTTTCATGCTATAGTTGTATATCAAATATCAAATTCCATGTAAAAATGCACCAAGTAACAACTCCACAATGTAGAAAAAAAAGTCATGCATTCATATTTCACAAGTACAAATGTATTAGCATCAAAGTACTCATGGTGCAGAATGGTCCATTTCTGAACAAAATATATTATAATATATTTTTTATTTTGCATTAATAATCTGAGTCTCTAACATGCAAAGTTTGCAAGAGTTTCAGCCTCCTCAGAAATACACTGAAGCACAGAACAGCAACTACTGTAAATTCAAAGGAAAAATAATAATAGAGGAACATGATGGAGAAACAAATGGCGTCATCTGTGAACCATTTTCTTTGTATCCTTGAGGCCTAACAAAAGTGTTGGATGGATTTTTTTTCCTTATCAAACATAACATAGCTGTTTTTCTTAAATTTTGAAACCTACATTGTTTACAATATTGTTTTGTGGCCCTTTTCCCTGTTGTCAACCAAACCTGAGCTATAAACTAATATTTCTGATGCACCAGAGAACTGCGCATCATTTCATATCATTAATGGCTACAGTTTTATTTCTTGATTATCACGGTATTTATCTGTAGCTTCATGGTAGTTCTCTAGAGAGCAGAGCTCCAGCACCCACAGGGCAGGATCACCAACATTACTCCCATCTGAAAGTCCATCAACTGAACTCTGCTTATCTGACACTCTGCTCTCGAGCTCCTCTTTATCGCCGGCGTCTGTATGTGATGAAACTGCAGTTGCCTCATTACAGAATGTGGTGGTTTATACTGAGACTTTGATGGGCTGCTCAGAAGGAACAAACATGCCATTAGAGCCATTTTCTCTGCAGCACAAGCACCAGCAGACTTTTGTTATTCTCTTCACATGTACGTCTGAGCACAAAGACTCCAAACTCTGGCTGAAGGCGGTGGTGACACAACATGTGTGGAGGATTTCATCAGTCAGAGCAGATGGAGGGTTGAGCGGAGCAGGGTTACACTGCGGTTACCTGCTGCAGAGGTAGACAGAGGAGCACTGCAGTACACATGGGACTAATAGTCAATACAGCAATACACCAAGATACAGTCTCCTCTGATACATTATTGATACGCAGTTATAAATATTGCACTATGTTCTCATGTGCAGAAAGAGTGAATCTTTGCATCACTGCTGAGATTTTAACGGTGACACTGTTGTGGTGTCTTCGACCTTCTGGCAGTTTATGGCTGTTTATGATTTTTAATTCAGACACTAAATCACAAATCTGCTCTCTCATGTTTTAACAGGTGGCTGTTCTGCCTGCAGGCAACAGCATTAATAGGCTTTTGTGCAGAGACAGATGCTGTGCTGTTTGTTTTGACAGCACATGAATACTGTGACAATAAAAACCTTCTATTAAAGTGAGACTGATGGGCGAGAGACCAAAGAAGGAGACAGAGAGAGAGATACAGTTCCTCCCAGTGTTTACATTGTTCGGAGGTTGACTGAGGTGGATTGTAAACCGTTAACTTCGAGGTAAAAGCTGGAGGGAGATACGTGTTTGACTTTGTTGTTCAGATGTGAAAGCGCCGGCTCCGAGGTGTTGAGAGTGTTAGAGTTTCTCCAGTAAACGAATAAACCTGGGATTTATTTGTACCAATCTTCCTGACGACTGTTGATGCCAGGCAGCAAACAGCGAGGGAGTGTGGGAGCCTCAGAGGCCTGATACAGGATATTAACTCTGGATCCACATCATTAGTTTCACTGAGGAGACAGTGAGAGAGAGAGCTCTGCTTTTCAGAAACAACTTTTACTGTTATTACTGTTGGTGATGACTGAATACACACTCACATATTCATACTGACTGAACACTGCTCTTTCCGAACAATGTGGGTTATTTGTTCAAAACCTTCAAAACACCCATGTTTACATTCAATACCAAACTTTTGTCACAGGTGCAGGAAGTTAGTTTGGTTTGGCTGCTGATTTGCAGCTGTGACGAACACCTAATGGAGGTGATTAAGGTACTTCAAACTGATTTGCATCAAAAATCGCACACTCCTCTGAGTCACATCAGGACACACAGACATGATAGGCATATTTTTAGATTCAGTTTGACTTGCACTCCCTGAGGATATTATTATCTCTGATGTCAATTGCAAATAAATGTCCATAAATCCGCTTAGAAATCAAAGGGAAAAAGACGCTCCTTACAACTGAAGAACTTTTTTTTTAAGTTTTAGAAGATGAAGAATTCCTTTCTCCCCATTGGGAGAAATTCAGTTTTTTGATTCAGCTGCGACAGACACACATGGCTGGAACAGGACCGACAGTCCACACTCCGCTCTGTGGTTTGTGCTGGACGTGAACTCTCTGGTTCCAAACAGAGGGAGCCCCTGCCGCCTCCTCAGTGTCAAAGTAATCCAGCGATAGTTGTCTGTACATCCATGTTTACACTGCAAACAGAAACAGTTATTACTAGATTATTCAGCATCCTTGTAATGGCACCAATTTACCAAAATGTAAACAGCTGAATCCAATTATACTTCCTGTTCACATCCACCAAAGCATTATGGGAAGGCTGGTTCCAAAACTTAGAGCACGATTGTCCTCCAGATAGAATTTAGCTAAGATGGTGAATGAGGTAAAAAAGTATACCTGCTAGGCATCAGCATGTTAGCGTGCTAATGTTAGCATTTAGCTCAAAGCCATCAGCCTCACAGAGCTCTCTCTTAGTCTTGTTACCGACCTTTTGACATTTTTACATCAACCTTAAACTGTGGAGGCTCTAAGAAAAGCTAAATTATGAGTATGTTTTTTTGTGTGTCCAAAAGTTTTATATTGTTATGTGGAAACTCTCAAATGTTGATTTTCAATTCAGGAAATCCATATAGCGAGATGTTCTGAAAAGGGAGATTCTTGATTTTGATTTCAAAGATAATATAGATGTGAGATCAGTCAAGACTGACAAGGAAGAAGATGAGTGTAAAATACTGTAGTTTCACCTCCTAAGTAAAGATAAAAACACCTGACTCCTCAGAACTCACAACCCAGGATGGAATCAACGTGTCTTTGAATTTTAGGAGTCTTCTTCTCTCTGTCTTGCAGGAGCTCATCGATGCTGCCATGATGAGCACTAGCCTTGGCGGGATGGTGGGCGGAGGAGGAGGAGGCGTGGCAACAGGCGGTTTTGGAGGAGGAGGAGGAGGAGCGTCAGGGCTCGGAGGCGAGAATGGCCGTGTGGTGGCGCACGATTTCCCGAAAGCCGGAGCTCAAGGTCTACCCTGCATGAGTAAAGCTGCCGGCTTGGGACTGTCGTCCACAGGCATGTGATCAAAACTGAGACTCCTGATTGGACAGAACGCTCCTGCCTCTCTCTGTCTGTCTGTTGGTTAGGAGAGGAAGGAGGAGACAAGTGGAAGACGTAGGAGGGAGGAGAAGAAAGAGGAGGGACAGGGAAGAGGGAGAGAAGTAGGAGATGTAGGAAAAGAAAGAGGGAGATGGATGGAGTTGAGGTGAAGGAGGCAGATAAGGGAGGAGAGGAAGGACAAGAAAGACAATAAAGAAAAAGAAATGATGTAAAGAAAGGAGAGAAGAGATGTAAGGGAGGAAATGAGTTGAAAAATAAAATGAGAAGAGAGAACGAATAGAAAGACAAAGGGAAAAGAGACAAAAAAAAAGGTTAGAATTTGTTAGAGGAAGAGGAAGAAAAGATGGAGGAAAATGTTTTGGCAGGCAGACAGAAAGAGTAGCGTTCATGTTCACAGTGACTGGACAAAAACAACAAAATTCTGATGAACGGAGAGCACCTGAACACAATACCTGAGCTGAATCAACGAGCTCCTGCAAGACAAGCGACTGGGCTTAAGGAACTATAAAAACAACCTGAAACTCTACTTTTTCTACGAGCGCTGTCTTAAACAAAACTCCTCCTCTTCTGCAATAATAGAACCCAGGAGGAGAAACAGAGGAGGGAATCGTTTTTTAAAACTTCTTAATAAATGCTTCTTTCCTCATCCCGCCCTTCACTCTTCTCCTCTTCCTCCTGTTCAGCAGTGACACTGAAAGCTTTGTCACGTTCACACTAAAGTCCACTTTCATACCTGGGAGGGCTGAGAAAGTCAAAACTTGAGCATGTCAACATTTTAAATCTTTTTACACAAAGACAGACACAGAGAAGCTTGCTGGTGATATTCAGGAGAACAAAGAACCAGTGAGCTGCGTCCATAATAACACAGTGAAATTTTTGCACAAAAAGCTTTTTGTGTCTATATTTTGTGGCAAATGTATGTACGTGTGATTTTTTTTAGAGGTCTTCAGTGATCCAAAATGTTGGAACCGATCTGAAATGAATCCGTGGAAAAATGACTCGAACATGACCTGAAGAGACCCAAAGACAATTAGTCGACCTGTTTCTCCCCAAATAGATACAAACAACAGCCTTTTGATCCAACAATTAACAAACAGTTCTGTAGTTCAAATGTCCTGATGTGACCTAATTAAGTCAGTAGATTAACATACATTTTGAAATATTTTCTCCCACAGTGTTGGACAGGTTATTTAAACGAGTTTATCATAAGAAACAGACAGAGTAATTACTTACATTACATCACTTTGATTATTCAGCTCAGCTCCATCAAAGGTGCCTTTAAACAACTACAAAGCCTTCATACACATACACACACTGCACATCTCCTGTTAAAATGCACCACCAGCAGCTTAGGATAGCTTAGCATCGCTCGCAGTGAAACCTCCATCTTCTCCAGAAATTGTTTGCTAGTTAGCAGCTAAGAAGGATCAGTAGCTGTCAGCGTTTCCCCTGCATTGATTTGTTTGTAGCGCCCCACTGAGGGGACAGCTGGTCGAACACAACAGGAAGCTGTGGAGCTGTACATTTACTGTCCAGTTATTTATTTGCCACCACAAATAGGATCTAATTCTATGGAAAACACTGATGTAATTACTGAATTTCAAATCCCTCCCAAGTTCATTCAGGTCGCCGTAGGTATCAGACAAATTGACGATCAGACTCATCTATCATTGTTGTAGCATAATTTAGACCCAGTCCTTCTCCAGTCCTGGATAAGCTCTCGATTTAACTGTACTGACTGGACTGTGAAGACCTCTAATATTTGTAATGTTCCATTTTTTTTGGAAGTGACTTTTCAAACAGAGGGCGCTGTATTATCCTGAAAGACTTTTACATATTCATAAGATCAGATGTTATTTTTGAAGGGAGACAGTTCCACCCTGATACTCCTCTCATATCTTTATGGTAAATATAGACGCTAGAGCTAGCAGCTAGCTTAGCTTAGCATAACACTGAGAATATGGGGAAGAGGAAGCTGCTGCTCACCAACACCAACACTATTGTTTTTACACATATTTGTGCAAATGAAACAAATATGATACAGCATGTTCATTTTTGAGCTTACGAGCTACTCAAAGGTGTTTTTTGCCAAAGCCAGAATCGCTGTTTCTCCCTTTCCAGTCTTTGTGCTAAGCTAAGCTAACCGGCTGCTCGCTATAGCTTCATATTTAGAGAGTTATCAACCTCCTCATCTCAAGCCAATGAAATTTAATTCATGTCCACAATCTTCAAAGCTGATTTTTCAGGTGTGTTCAGAAACAAAGAGAAGTTTAAATTGTACAGATTATCAGCATTTGACTGATAAATACAGTGAAAGCTGAACTTGCTGCAGCTTCAGAAAACAAAACACACAAAATTCACAGTTCGGTTTTGAGTCATGGATTACATCAATTTTCAGATCTGCAAAAAAAGGTTAGTTTTAAAATACTCTACTTTTGCTGTGATGTACTTGCCTCTCTCCATCTGTAATCACCACTCTACAGTCTTGCTCAAAGTCCCGCCCACAATCTTATGATCTATTTTTGGGAATTGTTTCCTTGGTAAATCAATTAGTTGTTTGGTCTATAAAATGTCCGAAATGGTTATCAGATATAGCAAAGGCCTCCAGTACTTTCACATTCATCACATTCGGAAAAAGTTTTAATCTGTCTTGGAAACTGTTTTTCTGCATTTTTTTTTCTTTGCTGTCAGGGAGTGAAGATGTGTGTTTTTATTTGTTGTCTTAAAAGCTCCGTAGAAATAAAACGCTAAATGTCCACATGATCACACAAGATGCAGTGAAGTCAAAATGTATTTATATTTCTTTAATTGTCTTTTCAGACAGCAGATTTCAACTTGGTGAAGTAAGCTCATTCACAAGTTTAAGTATTTTTAGGAAGTCTCACATGCCGAATATTCTCAAATAGTGACCAAGGCCGTTCATTAGCTCAACTGCAGAAAGGACCAGGCCTTCATTTGAAGCAGGCTTGTATTAGAGACAGGCTTTTATTTTTAATTCCCTCTGTTTGAGAAGCGTATTTGGTCATATTTCAGTATGAACTCTCCTTCCTGTATCTGTTTCAAATTAAATTATAATAAAATAACACTTTAGACGAGTAATCCAGATCAAGAAAATGTTAAAAATAGCATGATTAGATTGCAGAATTTATTAAATTAAAGTGATGGAAATGTACAGTACATTATATTTAGTTGGCATGCACATTATATGACAGGCACTGGGAGTTTGTTTTTAGCTGCCAACCTTTGTCGCAACATCCACCCTGGCAGTTATTTGGGAGCTGACTTTCATTTTTAGAAATACACTTCACAGTTTACTCTTTTAAAGCCCTCAAACTTTTTTTGGCTCTTAGACTCCAGTGCTGCTGAAAATATCTGGACAAGTCATCTTTGCTTAGTCAAGTTCGCAGAAAGAACCTGCCTGCTAAACACAGATTTTCCTTTAAATGGGAGGTTTCTTGGTTTTCAGTGACCCACAGACATGAAATTTACTGTGGTTCATATGAATGAAAGAACAAAGGCCAACATGTTTTAGCTCCACTCACCTTATCTGAAATATCCTCAGAATGCTGTTTTGCTTGTGTTCTGGTCGAGGTCGGGCACGTTTCTTCTGTATTTTTTGGACTGAACACACGATGAAGCAGCAGTGGAACTTTTTATACTCTTAAAAATGAACAAAAATCAGGAATAATATGTTCACATTTGTATGATATGAATGATACATGTGCCGAGCTACACTTGTTTGTCTAAATAATGTTATTTTTAATTGATTTATCAGTTACTCTATTTAATAAAAACTCATCATTATATTGACTTTTGTATTTATTTTTTTCTGTGGTAGTTTTTTTTGTCTTGTAGATGAATCCTAATGTTTATGAAACCATATCACACAGTCTCAAGTCACAAGTTTGCCAAAACATCAGAAATTTTCGGTAAGTAAGTAATTTATAGAGCTATTATGTTCGCAGACAAGAAAAAAGCAGTTTAATTTAAGCAGATCAAAGTTTTTCCACAAGATTGAATATCAGAGTAAATCAAGTCATAGTCTTGTTTAGTTTTGCTGTGATATTATTGTTAATGTTCAAATTATGGCTGCTTGTGTTTCAACAACATTAATAACTTTGTCAACTTTCTCAAAGTATCACAAAGTGTTTAGTTGAATTTGAAAACGGCATTCAGCTCTGCTCGCATCAAGCAGTGTTTCTGCGGCCAGACTCAGTCTTATAGTTTCCTAATCTGTCGTATTATGAAGCCTTATGAAATAATTTGTTGATGCTCTCACAGGGTGACACCAGATGGGAGGTTAAATCAGATTTTATCTCCTATTTCCAGCTCGACATGAGACGCATTAGAACTCTTTATTTTAAGTCTAGTGATGGTAAAAATCCCCTCTAAAGACCAGCACAGCTCTGTCAGATGAAGGAGTGTGATATCGAGTCTCTCTCCACTTTAATTATCTGCCGTTATCTGGCGTGACCAATTGGCAGAAATGACACTTTCTGAGTACAGAAGCGCAGTTTGCAGAAAGATGTAACGTGGTGACTGAACCTCTGTCAAAGTTTATTTCTAAGTAAAAATGTTGATAAAATGTCTAAATAAATAGTCATAAATAAATAAAAACACTGTTTGATGAAATTAGACCGCAGAAGCTTTTCTGTGGAGCAGCACTGCAAGAATCCACTTTAGAGACCACTGACAATTTGAGCCTGCCAGAGAGACAGATCAGAGAGATCTACTGAAATGATAATGTGACGAAAGAGGTTTGAGACACTTCAGCAGACATAACTGAAGAAACATGATCAATACTTGAGTTTGAGAAATGTGAAGCTTGTTTTTCTGAATTTCAACCACAGTCAAGTGGCTCCTCAGGACAGTAAAGTAAGATGAATATGCTTATTAAAAATGTCTGTTTCTATAACTGGTCTGAAACTAAAAGCAAAAATTGAAGACGAGAATGACGATTTTTTAACTTGTTTGAATAATGAAAAAATGAGCGTTGCACATTTTGAGCATTTTGTACGGTTTTTCTCAGTTTGTGGGAAACAGTAAAGCAGCAGTTGCAGATCTTGTGTGTAAAGTTTTCAAAGTTACAGACAAATCGAGGCTTTGTGGATACATGAGTTTTTTTTAATGGCTTGGTTCATACTAGAAAGTTCAATAAAAGGAAGTTCAGCCTGTGGGTCTCTGATTCCCCTCCAGAGTCCTCCTTCAACTCACTCCCTGATGACTCTTTCACCTTTTCTTCTTTTTCATTTCTGTGCTTTATCGATCCATCTCTTGGTGCAGTGTCTTAATTTACTCTTCTCACTGTAACTTTTTCTTTCCTGCACAAAACGCTCATCGCCTTTGTCTTGATGGCACTTAAACCTCCATTCATTTTCTTATGACTTTGTCTTTTCGCCCTTGTTTCTCTCCATTAGCTTCTGCTCTTTTCCGAGCTCCCAGGACCTTTCATTGCATGGTTCGGTGTCCTGAGGGGGACATCACATCACGTAACGCCTCATTACTCCCCCGGCTGTGAGGGAGGACGGAGACAGACGGGACGAAACAAAGCCGACAATTAGCCCCAGAAAGGCCCTGATTAGGAGTTTGTGGCCCATTACCTTCCACCGCTCGCCCTCGCAGAAACTTCCAGAAGAACAGTGAGGATGAGGAGAAAGAGGAGGTGGAGGAGGAATGGATCCCTGAGGGGCCTCTGACAAAACACCAGACTAATCTTAACTGCAAAGAAATATAGAGAAGTTTGAAATGAAAGGAAACAAGTGAAAATGAACTAAAGTATTTCTGCCGCTCAGAAACCTCTGTGTGTTAAAAAATAGAACAGGAGTCTGTAGAAAGATGAAGGCTGTTAATGTCGGCATGTTAACGTGTTCAAAAGCACAGGATTGACACGCTACATACCAACTTCAGAATCTAATTAACACTAAACACAAAATCAAGTTATTCATAAGACAGATGTCGACTCAAAGCCTTAAAATAATAAGCAAAACAATAAATGGTTGAATACCATAAACAACAAAAACATATAAGAAGTTATTACAATAACAGGAACATAATTGTGTCATGTCAAGAAAACTGTTTATGTTGTCTCGTGACTTCCTGTTTTATTTTGAAATCTAACCTTCCCTCTCGTTTCAGGTAACTTGCCCTTTCTTGTGTGTTTCCCGCCAGTGTGATTGTCTGCCCCGCCCTGATTGTTTCCACCTGTTTCTGATTGTTTCCACCTGTTCCCCATTACCTGGCCTATATAATGTCTGTGTCTTCCCTTGTCCTGTGCCAGTTTGTTTTGTTTCCAGGGCAGTCATCCTACTCTTCATGTCATGTTCTGGTCTTTGCCAGGTTTCTGATTATTTTGTTACTTTTTCTCATTTTTGCCATTTTGACCTTTTACCTCTTAGGAGTGATATTAGTAGTTAGTACTTTTGTTTAGTCATTTTTGCCTTGTGATTTTCAGTTGCTACTTCGTTTCATCGTTTGTATCAGAACGTGTGAGCGTTTTTGATTTGCTACTTTTCATTATTGAACTCCCTGATTCGCTCTGCATTTGGGCCTAGTCCAGTAACCATGATAATGATTTAAAAATAAAGATTTTACCCATTAACACACACAATCAAGCTGAATGAGTCTAAAATAGGATTGATGTGTTAAAATCTTTGGGTTTCAGTTAAGTAAAGCTGATATGAGGTTTTGCAGGTGATTAAAGGTGTCATAAATGAAAGTATTGGACAAATAAATGAAAGTATTGGACAAATAAAACTTCTATGGTTGATATTAAGAGAGGAAGTTTAATAGCAATGATGATAATATAAACCTGCTCTGTGTCCTGATCTCTGTCTTCGTCGGCCTACTTCTCCTCCAGAGCGAACAGCCCAGGGTCACAGGAGATCTGAAGGAATCTGATTAATGGAAGGTGGATTTTCAATTAAAAATAACACAGCACACTCTGAAGAGACTCCTCATCCTCCTCAGTCTCCAGCAGCTTTCTCTGCGTCATAGAGGCTTAGAGACACGTTACACCGTCTCAGTCCAGGATCTCTGTCAGCTTCCTGTAGCTGCTGTCACCGTCTGTCTGCCGGGGAAACACCAGTGATCAGCCTCCTCCCTGTGCTGCTTCAATGGGCACATATGAAGCTATAACTGGAGCTTTTCATTGTCCCAGCGGCATGAAATTACAAGAAGACACAGAGACGCCGTCCAATGATGTGAATGTATCCTGAATCAAGTCCTGGAGAATACACAGTCTGACATGAAGGGAGGAAAATTAAAGACAAGATGAAAAAAGAAAACTCAAGGATTGCTTTAACACAACCAGAGAAATGAAACAGAAACACTTCACTGTTCATCTGTTGGTTTGTCTCCATGAAGTCAATTTTAGTTTTATTTGTCCAAAAGTCAAAATATAATTTTCACTCGTTTCTTTGTTGTTGATGATGGCACTAGATGACCAATCAGAGGATCACAGTTCATCCTGAAGGGAACACGAATGTCTGAACCACATTAAAATTGAACTGAAAAAAGCCTCATATGGCTTAAACAAAGATTTAGATTTTGTTCCTCAACACATCATTAAAAACACAAAACACACATCACCATGTTAACGCTTACACATGCACACAGACAAACAGCAGGATGGAGCTTCAGCTTGTATTGAGAGATTTGGAAAATCACATGACACAACATAATGACAAATCATGGAAGCAGATTTATGAAGGAATTACCGAGGAACATCTGTTGAAAACTGTCAGATAAGAAGAAAAGAGCATAAACGACACTGAAGCTGTCAGATTCACAGGAAGGAGAGGAAAGATGAGCTTTTTGTGTTTGCATCCGTGATGCAGCCGGTTCAACCTCTCAGAGGATTATGGGGGTTTAAAATGACCATCAAACATGGAGGCAAGTTCAGCGGCGCAGACAGAGGAGCCGAGCTGATTGGCTGTCAGGGAATTAACGAAAGCCAATCAAAGCATGCAAAATGTAATTATGTCTTTTGGTTCGCGGTGACTTGTTGGAGCGGAGAGTCGTTATCAGCAGCAGCAGATAGAGCGAGATCATTATTATCATCATGTGCTGAATGAGTGGAATTACTGAGCTGCAGAGATGGTGGAGCAGCTGAACGATGCTGATCATTGAGGTGAAGAAAACCTGCATCAGACTCTTTACTCAACACAAAACTGTAGGATGTTTACAAAATGAAGCCTAAAGTTAAAGGAACAAGGAACATAGAGGAACTTCTCGATGTTTGTTATATTTAAAGCAACATTCAAACTGGGCTCCTCCTCCTTCAGGTCAACTGCAGCAGATACTGTTTGGCATGCAGGTCTGTAAGTAGGAATGATGATCATTGATGATTTCTGATGATCAGCTGACCTCGTTGCTTTGGATGGTTTGGGCCTCAGGCCGGAGGGCGGAGTCTTTAGACCCGAAAGAGGGGTTTCAGGGTTCGGCCTCAGGACACCAGGAGCCAAACCAATCAGGAGAACCACCTCTGTGCTGTGACCCTGTCGTCCGACTAACCTTGGCCTCTGAGTCTGTGTTCGGTCTTTGCCAGCTGAAAGCCTGTAGTTTGATTGTGTTCTATACCTTCATGAAGTGTGCTCATCTCACGTTACACAGTGGACGAACAAATGCTCAGGTCAGAGAAAATGAAAGAAGAACGATTCCCATTGTTACAAGTCAGTGTCCCATCAGCATCATTCTGAAGCTGATATTTGAAGGTATAATAGCTTCATAATGCTGCTTTAAGTATATGATAACATTTTGAATACTCATATCAAAGTATTTCTACACTGTGGTTTTCCCATTTTTACGTCAATGTATGCTCTGAGTGTTTCTCGATCCTCTCAGGCATATGTTGTTCGTTGCTCGATGCTGGATGACAATTGAGCTGAAGCTGCAGCTCAGTTACCTTCCTGGATGCTCAGACCAACAGCTGCTGAATATTCAGGTCACTGTTCACAAAGCTCATGTTCACTGACGAGGTGAATCCAGGTGAAAACACATTTTCCCTTTTAAGTGTCATTTCTGACACCAGGCAGACGACAAAGACAATAAGACAAGTGGAGAATTTCAAACTGTGAGGTGACCAAAGTGTGTTTGAATGGAGATGTGTTGGTTTATACGTGCTGTGAGATTAATGGTCATGATCATCAGGAGGAACCCACCTGTCCTGTCTGTGAGTGATGTCTTGCATCACAGTGACACCAAGTGGACATTTGGAGAACTGAAAAAAAGGGAAACTTAACCCACAACAAGCTTTTTACTAGCTGATGTGTTGATACAAACATTCCTGACTTAATTTGACCCAGAAAGTTCCTGGTCTGCTCAGTGATGTCCAGGTCTGAAGTTTTCAGGATCAGACTGATGAGCACAGACTAAATTATAAATGTATAAAACTGGGAAACACCAACTGACCTACTAAAAAAATAATAAAAAGCTCCTGTGATTCAGACAGAAACTTAAGTGTAATCTTGGTGTAACTCAATACTGATTTGTTTTTTGAAAAAGCACTTTGTAATCACTGACTTTGATAAGAAGCATTTCAATAATTATACAGGACATATGAATATTACTATTATGAATCTGTGATTTGAATCACAAAAGGGACTTTGTCTCATCCCGCTCAGTTTCCATCTCAAACCTCAAATTTTAACAGAATTTAAATCTCGTCATTTTGCTCCCTTCCCAAGGAAACTGTCAATGAGAGCATCTCAGCTCCTTTAAATTTATCCTGGAAGTGAAGTCTAAACACAGAGAGAGTCAGTGACGAGAAACTGTTTTTGTTTAACTCTTGTAAATCTGTGGATTCTCTCACAGCACGACATGTGGTTACAGCTCAGATTTCACTTTTTTACAGTTAATGATGCGGATGCTCAGTGAGCAGCAGTCGGATCAGTTCAGGCTTCAGTGGCAAGTTTGCAATTCAAATTCCTCTGCAGAGTGAGAGTTTGAGTCTGTCACTAACTGCAGGTTGTTGAGTTTCTCTCTGTCTGCTGATGATTCTGCTGCTGGATAATTAATCCACTGAGGTTACTGACAGAACACCACTGAGAACATCCTCCCTTGTCTGTGAGACTGTTTCCCCACAGGAGACGCAGCGGAGCAGGAACAGTGAGTAATGATCAGCACTGGTCAACAAGAGGGGAAGAACACGATCGAATAGAAAAGTAATGTGAGACAGAAGTAATGACATCATTAATCTCCCTGCATTTCATATTTGTCATGCTTCTTACCTGTTCTGTCTCTGATGTGTTTCCCTCTACGGCCTCAGATATTTTATTCCCACATCTAACTGGTCTGCAGCTCTATGAGTCTGAACTGAGCTACTATTACTATGATCATAGTAAAGACAATAAAAACTCAATTCAACATGGTTTGAGATGCTGGTCACAAGTCTTTAATGAAATGCTCTGTGTGCATTGAAAAAATAAAGATATATTTAAAAACTAACAGAGACAAAAAAAAATGTTGACCCTTACCCTAACCCTAAAGGCATCAAAATCAGGCAGCCATAACGTATTTGCATACATTTGGTTTGGTTCAACATTCAATCACATGTAGACCTACTTTACATAAATGATGCTCATTTTCCAAACATAAGACAGAGTTGTTTTTCTTCCTTGCATTTAGTTCCAAATCATATTAATAAAGAGACAGAGGAGAGTAGAAACCTGCTGCAGATGGATTCAAAAAGACAATTAGTGAACTTTAACCTCTCAGCTAACAAGTGTGTTTCTATGAATGTCAAACTATTTTGACCTGCTGGGCTTCTGTCCACATCACACACAAGCAAACTGTGACTACATGAAATTCACACATGAATAATCTATGAAGGTGAAACACTGAGGCCTTGAAAAGTGAAGAACATTAATGCAAAGTACATGTGAAGTTTGTTGAATCAGCTGAAACCTGAAGAAAAGCAGTCTGGGTGTCAGAACACTGCGAGTCTTTAATTAGTTTGGTTGGTTTGTTCCTCTGAGCTTCATAAACAGAAGAGTCTTCAGCTGCAGACATACACACACACACACACACAGTTCACAACCAAGCATCATTCAGTGTACAGACAACTTTTTAATATTTTGTCATATCTTTCATGTATTTTTTATTATTGATGTCTATGTGTGTTTTTTCCTCGTAAACACTGAATGATGGTCAGTTTGTGTCGTCTGGCTGCTTCATTGACTTCAGTCATCAGCAGAGATGAGTTCAGGAACAATCGAAACACGAGGGTTTAAAATCAGAAACATGTACGAACAGGAGGAAGAAACACAGACTCCTCACTCTGTTCTCATTTCCTGCCAACACAGAAAACCAGAGTGAAAAAACAAGGTTGTCCCTGATATCAAATAAAATCAAACTTATCTCTTTGTTCCACTTCATGGCCTCTAGTTTGACGGTTAACGGTTAACAAACATTATATGAAAAAAAAACCTCTCTAACTGTTGAGACTAGAAATACAACAAGAAAACTTCCAACAGTTTCTGTAGAAACACTGAACATTTTTACAGTGATGTCAGAAATAAGGATAAAAAATTATCAAAAAGCATATAAAAGTCACAAGACCTGTTCCACATCCATCGAAATGATAATCAACAAAGTGAATAAAGTGCTTCTTCAAATCTTTTTGAAATGTTCCATCTGTTAATGTTTTTTGTCAGTATTTTCTTTGTCAACAAATGAAAAGATGAAAATCAGCAATGAAGTGAATGTTTAGAACTTCATCAATGAGCTTTAATATTGAGAATACAACTTTAGGGTTGTTGACAAAATGACTTGCATTGTTTTATTTTATCTGAGAAAAGTAATAAACACAAGTTCACTACAAAAAATTAGTCTGGATGTATTTCCTGTTTAATGTTCCACTTTGGCAGCGAGTATCATCATAAGCGACTGGAGGAAAAGTCACTGATCTCAGGTTACACTCCTGTTCTCTCTGTGCGTGACCTAAACAACACTGCAGCTTATTATTTATTCAGAACAGAGTTTCATGTGGCCTCCCTGGACAGCACCATGTCCAAACACATGACACTCATGATTAGACACAATTATGAGACAGAGGACAGAGCTCAGGAAGAACTGACACCATTGATGGTTTTTCATCAGATTTGTTGACAAGGAGAAATCCTGAACACCAGCTCCATCAGTCCTAAATAAATAAAACATTCTGCTTAAATGAAGAAAGTTGCTTCATCAAAGTTTTCCGACAGTATGTTTCTGTAAATGTGGTTTAATTTGTGTGGAAGCTGATGGACCTCAGTGATCAACCGTCAAACTAGAGGCTTCGACCTAAAAGAAATAAAAAGTGCACAAGATTTATAAACTCAGTCAGAGTCTGAACTCTGAAAGTCCAGACAAGAAACACAAACCCGTGTCTCTATCAGCTGATGATGAAGACTCTCGGTCCTTCCTCTCTCATGGGAGGAAGACTCTCTATCACCATGTTGTCCATCAGTCCGTATTTATCCTCTTTTTTATTCCACCTTCCTCCTTCTCCTGCATCTCCCTCTGCTTGTCCATTGGGTGAGATCTCCTCTGCGAGCCCCTCCCTCTCCACCGGCTGAGACAGCTGATTGGTCAGCTCCTTCATTGTCATCTATAAAACGTTAAATTAGGTTTTAGTCTTCTATCACGTGTTTTGGTGAGTAACATTTAGTGTAAACATAACTTTGGCTTGTTTGCAAGAAAACCCCTTAGAGCAGCTTTAATTCCAGAAGCATCTTGTCCTGGACTGAAGTACAAATCAAGTTTTGACCTTTTGCACTAGAAGAAAAGTTCATCTTCTGGAGGCCATCAATGTCTAAACCACACTTCATCCATCCAATAGTTATCAACATGTTTGAACAGGAACCAACTTTTGACATCTCTTGTGAAATTCTGTCCAAATTCTGTCATGAGAGACTCAGAATGGAGCCACACTTTGGCCACAAGGAGGAACCACCTACCTGCAGCTCTTTAAATAGGTGGAGCAAGGCCACGCCCACCACGATGACCAGGAAGGCTCCCAGCGTCGTGACCACGTCCACGGCTGCCATGCTCCTCCACTCCTGGAAGAGGATGACGGAGGTGGACAGAACCACAGAGGTGAAGAGGACGTAGTAGATGGGGTAGACCAGCAGGGTGTTGAAGGTGTCCAGAGCCTTGTTCAGGTAGTTCACCTGTGTAGTGAGAACAGCTGCGACTCAGACACCACAGTGTTGCATTTAAACATAAATATCATTAAGGAACCTCCTGTAAGAAGAGGACAAAAAGAACTTTATAGCTCACCTGTGTGACTATGGAGAGGATGAGAGTGAGCAGCAGGATCCAGGTGAGAGGACGAGCAAGAACTGAGACATCATGAAACACTAGACAGAGAGAAAAACAGAGAGATTATTAAGCTATTTATCCTATCCCAGACAACTTCGGGCGAAGGCAGGGGACACCTCTTTTAATGTGTAAAATCATGGTAAATGTAAAAATGGCGCCGCTCTAGTGGCTTTTTATTCTTTGAAAGTCTTTTTCACGGGCTTATCTTCCTGGATGCTCAGTTCAACATGTCCATCATAATGACTATGTTTGAGCAGTTTTTTTTTTTTTTTATTGTTGTCACTCACCAGTGTCGATGGCGATGGCGAGGCCCTTCACAGAGGAGACGGTGAACGCACCGAGCAGCGAACAGATGCTGATGTAGACGAGGATGTTAGAGCGACCAACCCGAGGTGAGAAATACAGCACGAGAACGGCACACAGGACCAACAAGACTGACATGTACACCAGGAAACCTGAGACACACATGAAAACTTAACATCCTGTTCACTGAGATAAAAATATAAGTCTTCATTTTTCAATAATATGGAACCAAAGACATTTTTACAACAGATGGATCAAGTGTTTTTGTGTTTGTTCCATAAATCAGGTCGTCACGGGAAGTTGACCGTAACCAGGTGAACTGCAGGTAAACGCTCACCAGGCTCCAGCAACTTGTTGGTCATGTCCTGTAGTGATGTCACTTCCTGTTCCTGTGGGGCGTGGATAACCAGCAAGATGCTTCCCAGTACGCACAGCAGACAGCCGAGCTTCCCCACCACATTCAACACCTCCCCCAACAGGTGGGAGGACAGAACTGCACTGAAACACACACACACACACACACACACACACACACACACACACACACACACACAGAGTAAGCCAGTAAGCCAATACAGTCACCAAAATCAGAGACAAAGAAACTGAAATGTCATATTGATTCTGGAAACTAAGTTTGTTTTGACCATGTAACTCGAACTAGAACTACTGCTACCTGATTAGGACGCTCAGAGCGCCCAGCGGAGTCACCAACGTGGCCGGAGCGAACATGTAGGCAGCAAAGTTACAGGCCTCCCCTGCTCCCACTACAGAGACAGAGATCAGTGAAATGAAAAGACCTCTGCTGAGGAAATGAAGCTTCATGTGAGCAACATCTTTTCAATTCAACTGGACAGACGTATGAAACTGATGTCGTCTATTCACTTAACTCAAAATAATATTCTGAAATCTCTTACTGGTTAACAAGCCTCCCCACCACAGCCAGTCCTTCAGGTAGCCATGTCCTCCATCACCTATACACACACATTTTATATTTGAGTCATGTTTAACATACAAACACAACATCATGAGAAAACACTTAAAACACTAATCTAAACTAATCTCAGGTTATAAATATGATCACTATGAAAACATCTGAACAAAACTGGATAATTAAGGTTTGATCTTAAGACAAACATCAGTCAGTAGTTTCACTGTGTAAGTAAGTGCAACAAATCCAAACTATAAAAACTAGTTTGTCCAACTTGAGCAACTCTCTGTTTGACCGCTTGTTTCAACAAACAAAGGTTGAAATCAAGAGTGCAAACAGTCTTTTATCGCTAACTTTTCTTCTCTCCCTCCACTTTTGATCCTTGAACAGCAGAATCATCAGTGTCGTCACATTGTTTGTTTTAGCAAACTGCCGACTAATCGTAAGTCCACTTCACTTTTTTTTTTACAGAGGCTTGAAACTTCCTGCAGATAAAGAATCTGTTGGTTGAACATCTAAGATTTACCATCAGATGATCCAGCAGCTGAATCACTGTTGGTGAAATTAAATATGCAATGAGCAACAAAACACCAACTATTATCTATATATTTTACTGACGACAAAGTCAATGCGTCCTTGAAAGCACCAACAACATACAGCTCCAGTGATGCTGACAATAAAATAATGGGCCTAAATGTTCAAATTTTGTTGAGATAAATTAGTTTTTTAATCATAAATATTAATGATTTATAATAGTTTGTGACATGTTTTTTATGTCTCTTGAAGACATAACATGTGCTCACCTGCTCTGGTGTGACCTTTGCTCGCCAGGCGCAGCAGGGCTTTCTTCTTCAAGATGACGCTGCCTCCGATCAGGAGGGCGGACAGCAGCGCCAGCGACAGGCCGAGCCACAGGTTGTAGCTCCGGTTCATCTGCAGATCTGAGACAAACACTGAGTCAGCTCATGTGTGTTTATGAAGGTGTGGAGCTCCAGGCTGCGTTTAATAACTTCATCAGATCTGAAAAAATCCAAAGAATTTTCTGAACAAGATTTATTGATAGCAAGAAATTGACCAATGAGATTGTGTTAACACGTCTCTCATGAAAATACAGGCCTGCGTTTAAATCTCCAGGTCCACATCTGTAGATTGTATTTTAACTTAAATGTGAATTCTCCCATTTTGTTGCTGGTTGTGAAGTCAGAGATACAGAGTTGAGATGCAGCATAATTACTGCATAATAATAAGAATAAATCTGATGACTGTGCCTTATTGTTGTCAACACTCTGCTAGACTTTTGTCCTCCACTTATAATGAGTTCCTGTGAAAGTCACATTAACTTTCCTCTGTACATATTAACTCTCTTTCACCCACTCTTGATGTTATCAGAGAGATTGTTGTCACTTTATTTCCTCTTTACTGTAACACGGAGCAGAACAGAAAACCGAACGGGCATGAAAATAAGACCAAAACACCTTCACATTCTTCTGGCTTGCAAAGTTTTCCAGAAATAATATTAAAAATAATCAATAATACTAGTCCATATAGAAAGAAGAGTCTTTATCCTTCTCACATCTTTATTTCTGCAACAAAGATGTTCTCATATTACACACTGAAAAAAATGCTTCACTGTGACGTGCTAGAAAAAGACTGAACTGTTGACCAGCTGCGGCAGCAAACAGGAACAATGTCTCTAATAACACTAACAGGAAAATAGCACAGTGACTTCAACCTCAAAGTTTCATATGAAATTCCACCTACAGAACAAAGTGTCACTATTCTTCTTTGCATTGTGTTTAGTGAGGAAGTAAAGAGCTTTTTCTCTTGTTAACAGAGGATGTCATTGTCAGTGATCTGGCTAATGTCCAGTTTCACTATTAGACTGAAGGATTAGATAAGATAAGATAAGATAATAAGATAAATAGATGAGACACTTGTGAGACACTGCAACTGTAAACACTGTAACAGTCTGAATTCTTATGTCCTTAATAAACACAGATTTAAATAAGATCGCAAAACAACACCTAAACAAGGATGTTTACACACAAACAAAGACCCTCCAGTCCATTCACACAGATATGTAACAGGTGTGTGTGTGTGTGTGTTTATGTACCTATTGTTTGAGTGCTGTTGTCCAGGTGTGTGTAGATCAGTGTTTGACCTCCAGTGACCAAACACACTGCAGACTGAGAGCCGCACCTGAGCCGGACCAGCGACCCTGCAGAACCAGAAAACTGTTTAAAGCTTTAAGTCTTGTTTCTTATTTACTTTGAGACAATTTACTGAGATTCAAAGTCAAATGACAGGAAACCTAAATATGCTTGTACATGGTTAAAGAAAAACTTCCCTGCTTATTTTGTACAGATCAAATAAAGTTTATTCAAGCAAGATGAGAGTGTCCTGAACAATGCTGATGAACAGAGAGAAAGAAGAAAAAGAAAAGTTTGTAGCCAGAGCTGAAAGATCCAGTCTGATCTGATCACAGCTCAGTCTCAGTCAGTAACATATTGTAAACTATTATTACTGTAATATTAAAACATACTCATTGCAGATCAGAAGCTCTCAACCTGCAGACACATCAGACCAATCGTAAGTCAGTTTATGGATCCATCAGGTGACACTGAAGCCTCAAACTTGAAAACTACAACTGATCAGATTGAAATTCAACTGGATTTTAAATCCATTCGACCAGTGGAGCAAAGATCAGATTTCATCAACATCTGGCCAGTTCCATCTAAAACGAGGCGGTTTGTTTATGACTGAAATGTTTTTCTTCTTCTCTTCTGTTTTATCAATAATTGATCAACTCGTAAGATTTGAAAACAAACTGCAAAGTCAGTTTGAGCAGGAATTCTCTTCTTCCACAGAACCACAGACACATCAGACATGTTTGCTGAGCGTTTGCTGACTGTTTCTGCTCTGTCTGCTGCCGGGTTGTGTTTTTCTGGTTTGACCACTGTGCAGATTAGAGTAACATGAGGAGAGCGGTTCAATATTGACTCTGTCAACACTGAGGCCTCCGTCTGCACAGAGACTGGAACAACACAGCAGTTTGGATTCGTCTTAAGGACACAAATAAGGATCTCAGGTGGATTAACACTTTTAAATTGATTGAACAAGCTTCAGCATCTTGAAAACCAAAATTATTGGGAAGCAACAACATGAAGGTGAAAGACAGAGGGAACATCACACTCACCAGCTACAAGAGGAAGGAAAGAGTGAGAGACCAGATCTGTAGAACATTGATTTATTGTACAGCCTAAAGTGGCTCATTTCCTAAAAAATAATCAGAGTAAAGAACTAAATCACTTGGTACTAATTAGAGAGGAAATACCGCTCAGTTCTGACTACTATCCAATTAACTGCTTTTAGTCAGCTGAACATGTGACATTCATCTGCAGGCAAAACACTCACTTTAATATAGAGAATAACGTTTCCAGTGATAAATGAACAATGGAACATTTTCATCAAAACATTTCTGTTTTCACTATAATATAAAACCACACAGACCAGTTCATCAGGACATGACAGGCCTGTAAACTGAAGCATTGCCTTCATTTCTGTTTCAGTTTCACTAGTTAAATATCACTTTGATTCAAATATTTTCTTCTAACATCTATCAGTGGTGGTTTTTAGTCCAGATCAGATTGTTTTTTTCTTAAAATAAAGTCTGACTCAAACCGGATCCTTCAAACACTTTGTCTTTAGTGATGTGATTATTAAATGAACAGATATTTATCTCAAGTTACTGTTGAAGTAAAAACATCAACATATGTTCATTAAATGTAAAAACAAAGCAAATGCATATTGATTAATACGACTAAAATGAAAATTAGTGTTTTTGCTCTGAACAGTAGCAGTTTGACTGTGACACAATTTAAAGGAGGAAACTGGAGGAAACGTTGGAGGAAAATTGGTCGATGTTTCTGTTTATTTCTGATCAACTCTGAGCATTAACAGTTTGTTCCTACCGTTCCTGCAGGTTTCATTATTCAGCTCAGCTTCTCTCATCGTGCCGTTTTGTTGATGAAAAGCAAAAAACACAACAGAACCGGAAGCTTAGAGTCTCAACGCCGAACGGCGGCGCGTCCCGGAACTTTTGGTCGCTTGTGAACGACGAACAGCGGATTCACTGATTCATCTGGACGCATCGAACCGACAGCGATCTCCGGATTCACAGGTAACAATGACAAACACTGAAGTGACAGCGAGGCAGGTAAACAAAGAGACACCTGGCTCCGCCCCGCCCCGCCCGCTGGGCCGCGCCGGGGTCACACAGCAGGTGTATCAGACAGAGACAAAACATCAAACACACACAAAAAAAAATCAGTTTGAGAGAAATAAATCAGACATTAATGAAGATAGACACTGCAGAGTTTCAGGGGTGGACTGTAACTGAGTATTTTTACCGTGAAGTACATGATTGCACATCCATAAATGTTATATAAATTTACATACATATGTAACTGTGTGATTAATTGATAATCAATTGGTAACTTTGATTTTTTTTTTATGCATTTCGTGGTTTCAGATTCTCAAATGTGAGAATTTGCTGCTTTTTCCTGTAATCATTTCAAATATTTTTATTCTGATTTAAACATGAGGTCGTCACTTTGGACTCTGAGTCAGTAAGAAACCCATCAATCAGTTCATTACATTACAAACAGTCTTACATACTTTTATTTAAGTAACATTATCAGTGCAGGACTTCCAACTTCTCTAACTTATAATTACATTCATTTTATATTCCTGGAATTTGCACACTTTCAAACAAAGGGACCAAAATTCTTATTTTCGTGTTAGTTCTTGAATGTGACTTTTGTTTTTAATCTGATCTTTGAACCGTGTGTATTGTTTGTGTTCTGTTACTAGGAGAAATAAATCTACCTGTTGTGCCTCACTGTGTTCACCATGAGATCAAACAAAGGTTATAATCAATATTGATTTTTAGTTCAACTGTATCACATTGTCACATTGAAATCTTACATTTTACCCTCATTTTGACCTTTGTTGCTTAATTGAACTCATGACAATAAAGAGAATAATAAAAAGTCAACACATCAATAAAGACACGTTTCTTAATATTCTCTCAATTCACAAAACTTTATTTTCTAGGAAAAATAATTTCTTCCATTTCTCAGCACTTCATTTGACAGCATTTGGTTTTTCCAGAGAGACGACAGCGCTGCCGCTCTTTTAACGTGAGGGTGGAGGGTGACGGGCTTCAGGCTCAGTTAGCTAAAGCTATGCTAGGCTATGCTAGGCTAACCAAAGCCAGGCCCAGCAGAGTTCAGTTGCAATAGTTCTGCAGGTCGAAGATGTTGCAGGGTCTGTGGCAGCACTGCTCCACGATGCCTCTCTTCACCATCATCTCCATCTGGTCCTTGAAGGCAAACTCGGCCACCTCGTTCTCGCCGCCTGCCACCGCAGCTCCTCCTGCCTTTGGAGGGAGGAAACCTGAGGGGACAAACAGGCAAAGGCTTGAAGAGGAAGTCATCATCCTGAAATATACATTTTAATCAAAACACAAAAACTAAATCAGAATCAGGCACAACAACAAACTCTGGCACAGATTTTGGTTTCACGCTGAGTTCAGAGAAGAACTGTCTGTGGTTTGTTGGTGCTGCTGTGCAGGTTTTCAGACGGTGACCTTACCCAGCAGAGGATCCACGTCTCTCTTGGGGTTGTAGAAGAAGCCTCTGTCCCCGCAGACCAGGTAGAGGGCGTCGACCAGGTGAGAGCCACACAGGTGCTGAGGGGGTGCGACAGCCTGGGAGCTCGGCCATGACACGACCAGTAAGACCAGCAGAGAGACAGACTGGAGCCACAGAGCCGCCATGCTGGAGGAGAGCTGACACACACACACACACACACACACACAGTTTCTATCTTTATATATGGACGAACTTTGTTAGGGAGACATTTTAGAAGAGGAGGAAGAGATGGAGAGGTAGATACACGAGAAGTTGAGGAAGAGGAGGAGAAGGTTAAGGACGGAGAGAGCATCTCACCAGTGGAGCTGAAAGAGGAGAAGATGCTGAAGGAAGAGTAGAGGAGGAGGAGCGCAGGTGAACTGTAGAGTCAGAGGACGAAGTGGAGTTGAAAGAGGAGGAAGAGATGGTGGAGTAGATAAAGGGCGAGGAGAATAATGGAGGAAGAGGACAACTCACCCAGATGAGAGGGAGGAAGTGAACAACTCACCTGTAGAGTCCGAAGAGGAGGAGGAGGAGGAGGAGATGGTCGAGGTGACTCTGTGATGAAGAGGAGGAGCAGGAGCTGAGAGCTGGTTGATGTGAGACAGAACAGAAGGCCTCTTCTTCATTTATACTCCATCACCACTACCTGAACACGCCCGCTGTGTGTGTGTGTGTGTGTGTCAGCACATGTCGGTTTACTTCTGATTGACTGGTTGCAGCACTTTGTAAAACAAACAGAGCTAATGAGCCGACATGATCTGATCACCTCTTATAGACAAACATTGATCACCAATCAGCCTCCTGCTGCCTCTGCTGAGCTCAGCAGCTCAACAGGTGCAGAACTCAGGTTACTTTAACATATCTCTACAATAAAAACATGTGAAGCGACACTGTGTTGTAGTCGCCTGTAGCAATCATCAGTTGAACCTGCAGCTTCCCTCAACTTCACAGAGCTTTATAGATTCCCCTGTATCTCTAAAACTCACCATCACTCTCTTCTAAAGTTGTTTTTCCACCATTCTAGCTGTAATCTCTGTTCGAAATCTTATGCATCATTCAGTCCTCTCTGTCCTGTCGTTTCTACAGACTTGTGAACAAACCACAGGCGCTCATCTAAACATATGAGGCGAGTCACACTGTCAGTAAAGTCTCCAATAAAGTTTCAAGGATGTATTTTAGTTTTTATTTAGTCTGACAAATATCAATGGAATTTTATAGGAGGTTTTCTGCCTTAAGGCTCAGAGTCTTGAAGATCAGGTTTTACTAGGTATTCATCTATCAGTCATGGAAACTATGTATAATTTTCTAAATACTGCACTTAATTACAATTGATCTGCACTTTTTGTGGGGATTTCCATTTTTCATTACTTTACAGTTCTAACTCTACATCTCAGAAACAAATATTATACTTCTTACTTGTCCTGACTACACAGAAACTAGAGAGTCTCCACTAACTCCTCACTCACAGTGTTTAACTGAGTCCTGCTGACAGAGCTCTTGTTGCAGCTTGTTTGTCACAAACTCAACTGACCGTGACGAGCGTCACCATGATGACAGAGGATGACGTGAAACAAAAAGTGTTTCGGAGAACTTCTCAGATCAGATTGAGGATGTCTCCACTCCACAGATCCCCCAGAAACCAGCTCTGTCTATAGTCTATAACTGGAATGTGCGTTGTGACCTGCACATTAAACTTTTATACCTTTTGTACATTCGGTGCACAGCTCATGTGTAATATGAGGCTGTAAATTTCTTGCAACAGCAACGTCACTTTAAATCTTTGTCTATTATTGTTTTGTAAATGTTTGAATTTTTAGCTTTTTTTTCTTTGTAAATGTTTTGATTGATAAATTGCAGGTAAGTTCAATCTCATGGTATTTTCAGCTCTGTTACCTTTCTGACTTACAAATTCTGAAATCTAAAAAGGCTCAAAATCTTTTACACAATGGAAACCAAAAAAAAAGAAAATGGGATGAAATCAGTAAAATTTCAGAACTGCTCAGCGGAAGAGAACAATTCAATTAAACAAATTAAGAAAAAAAAAAGGTCAAAGAATCTACAGTCATGTTAGCGTCACCATGAGGCTGAGCTTCAATGCTGCTTTATGCTACGTGATATTTATGTTTTATACCTCATAGGCTGAACAACAGCTGCAATAAAGAAATTGTTCAATTTGACAAGAAGAGTAGTTAAAGCATGGCAGCTTGTTTATTGAAAATTACTGAATGGTTATTAAGACACAATTTCCAGTAACAGAACTTAAGTAAATTATAAAATGTTCACATTCATCACATGAAAAATCATGGCAGTCTCATTAAAATCTTATTGTGTAGAAGAAGTTGTGGTTCAATGTTTGAAAACTCAATTTGAGAACCTTTTTGGATTTGCAGCAATTAGAACAAAATAAAGGAATAAAGCTTTTATAAGGATTTTTCACCAAGAAATGAGAAACAAATAAAGCTCAACATCCAGAGCATATATTCAGTCTTAATGACAATTTTCATATTTTTTAAATATGTGTTCAAAATATAATCAACTTACATAAACAGAAAAACAACTACAGCGATTGCTACGTCTTTGGCAAACATCGTCTGTCTTTTAATCCAGTGTTAATAATCAATAATGCAGTTCAGTTGTCATGAAACATCCACACATCTCAGATAAAGGTTTTTAAGAGCTTTTCTGTTGTTTTGGCATTTCAACGTTGATGGCAAACATAAATAAGATACATTTATTCATATTTTCAAGTTTTAAGATTAAACACCAGGGTGTACAAACACTGTTTGGTTAAATTAGAATCTTTTCCTGGTTTTGGCTAGAAAATGGAACAGAGAATAAATAAACACATCAGTAGTTGGCACTTTGCAGTACTCAAATGTACAAACATAGCTCAGGTCACAAAGTATCAAGTTCCACACTCAGACCTACTCATAATAAATACATTTACAGAAAAAGCAACTATAGTGCTAACAGGCAATTCTGTGCTGTGCCATGTGCTGCAGTTTGTATTTGATGTCCCCGCCGCCCTCGTCCATCAACGTCAGAGAAAGACGTCCATGGTTTGTGTGATGGGCTGCCGGCAGAGCGGACAGCAGCGCTGCTGGACATGTCGTCGTTGGGTCAGGATGTCGGCACAGTGCCGGCAGAGGCAGAGGTGACGGCAGGGCAGCAGCAGCACCGTCTTGCTCAAGTCCTGGCAGATCACACACTTCTTCCTCTCCTCCTGCTCCTTCAGGAGGCTGAGCAGCTCGGCGTCAGTCAGTGGGCCGCCATCCGCCAAAGTGGGGCTTGGTCGGGACGCACCAGTCCCGCTGCTGCTGGGTGACTCCCCGTCCGGCTGAGTCTGGAGCTGCAGAGAGTCTGGCTGGCTCGGCTCATTTGCTGATTGCAGGCCAATATCAAGGACTGAAGTGTCTGTGTGCAGAAGCCTAGTCGTACTCACTTCCTGTGCTATCCTGTTGTCTACCTCCTGATTGGCCAGAGCTCGTTCCAGCATCATCTGTATTCCACGAGCACCTGGTAGAGCACTGACCAACTGAAGGCTTAGCCGTCCAGCCAGGACAGGAAGTCTAGGATTCAGTAACAGTAAAGCCAGTGAGACAATGGCTGCTATGATGAGAAGGCCCTGCAAATCCACCATGAAGACAGTGAAGAAGACACGGCCCAGTGCTGCCAGGAAGTCCAGCAGCAGCTGGCAGGGCGTCCACAGCAGCACAGAGGCACCGACTAGACAGCTGTACAGAAAGGTCAGCACAGTCAGAGCCAGATCCACCACTTTGTGCACAGGGTCCGCCACCATCTCCCAGAAGTCTGCCAGGACAGACACACAGTTCTGCATGCTGATGAGTACGATGTTGACCACTGTATTGACAAAGTACAGAACAAGGCTGAGTGCAATGCAGAGGCCTTCACATGTCTGACGCAGGATGCAGCTGCCTGAAATAAGGCCACGGTGCAGCACATCTTTAATGCGCCACGCCACGTGGCAGGACAGGTGTCCCACCATCTTGAAACTCTCCAACACTCCTCCCAGCGTCTGCAGCCAGCCATCCACAATGTGCAAGGCTCCACAGGCGGCGCTGGAGACGGCCTCACTGGCGGTGAGGAAAGAGAAAAGAGCAAAGTTCCAGTATTCAACCAAAGTGGATCCACTCAGGACGACCAGCGTGTTGTGGAGGGAAGTGCCCACGCCGGACAGGAAGCGAAGCAACCAGCTGAATGTCCTGATGACCAGGTCGAGCAGCAGGCAAAAGGCGTCCACACATCTCCCGACAGCAAGAAAGACACAGTTCACTTCATCCATATTAGGCTGGAGAGAAGAGAAGAGGGGTTAAAAGTGCACAATATCTGTCAATAACAGTTTCAGAATATGTATCTTAGACAGGGACAGTATCAGTCCCTGTATGGGACAGTATGAATGAGGGTAATTTGCAGTAGAGTGGAAAATGGGGAGAGAAAGGTAAGATATGATGTGGAACAAAGGAGCCCTTCCAGAATCGAACCAGGGTCTGGCCTTATCCATCAGGATACTACAAAGCCAGGAGTTTTCCACATACTTGCATCAGATACGTTTTTAAAAGACTGTTCCTATTGTAAAAGCAGCTCATTTAAGGATAATCACGAAATGGAATTAAAACACATTAGACAGAAAACTCCTGTAGGGACTGACTGCTGACATGATCACTGAACTGCAGTCAGCTTGATGTTTTATTTTAGTGGACAGAGATTGAGGAATAAATGACAAGCAAACAATTTAAGCTTAAAACCTGTTTAAACACATGGTGTTACATAGTGTGGACGCCGAATTTAAGAGAAGATTTTGTTGAGTATGAGGTGTTTGTAACATCCTTGTGATGTTTGTTTAGTCTTGTAAATTTAAAAATGACGGATCTCTAAAAGGAGTTTGGTATTGACACAGAACTTTTAACTGTGAGCTATTAGCAAAGGTCAGTGAAGCCGTTTGAGGATAAACAGCACAAACAGCACCAACCTGTACAGATACCATCGGTTAAAGAAGGACCAGGTTAACTTCTACACATTTATCCTTGAGGTCTGAAGCCTTCAGTGTCTTTGACAGCAACCACATGCTAACGTCGCTAACGGGACCAGCAGACCACACCCATTAGCATCAGCTCGCGAGATGCAAAGAAACGTTAAACAAAAACAGGGTTTTGGAGAACAAACGGTTGATTTTTCTGTTTGAACGACAAATAACTCACCGCAGCAACATGGCGCAGAAAGAGGTTCTGCTATGTTGAACTAACTTCAAATATTGACCACGATTATTACCGTGTTTTTATCAGCTTCTTCTTCGGTGTGTTATTAGCGGATCATAAACTGAAGTAAAGGTGCATATCGCCACCTACCGATTCGGCGTGTGTAGCGCCTGTACATTAAACCAGCTGAATATTGAACAACTGAACACAGATGATTTATATTTATTACAATGATAGGTTTTAAACCAATGAGAAATATTAGAACTGCGGTTCAAGAAGTGTTCTGATTATTTACCAGAGTACAACAACCAAAACATCAATTAATTGCTATAGTATAAGTCCTGCATTTATAATCAGCAAAATTACAAAATTAAAGTTCTGGTTGGTTCTGACATATTATTAGATTGTTTTTCCTGATATATCAATGTCAGAGCAGCATTTTTTAAATACATAACAGTCAAAAAGTCATAGGAATATTTTTCTGCATTGAGTATTTTTTTTTACTGTGAATACTTTATGTGAATTTCCCTTTAACTGAAGAGCGATGTTCAATGCAGGACCTTCATTTGTGACGAAGTTGATATCAATACTTTTACTGAAGTAACGAACTGATTTCAATACATTTAACTGTTAAAATCTGTCTTGTTAGAAATCTTCTTTCACTTCTCGTACAGGACTGTTGAACTGTTGCTTATTTGGCGCATGCTCAGTCGCTTTGAAGACTCAGCCAATCCTGTACGAGGAACAGCACAGTTCTATTTGCATCGAACACGTACAAATCAAGCGGCTCGAACATACCATTTCATCCGTCGAAGGAACTCTGAAGAGAACGAAAATGCCCGAACAAGCTAAGGTTGCGAAGAAAGGCTCCAAGAAGGCCGTTTCTAAGAGCGTCGCTAAAGGCAACAAGAAGCGTCGCACTCGCAGAAAGGAGAGCTATGCCATCTACGTGTACAAGGTACTGAAGCAGGTCCACCCCGACACCGGCATCTCCTCTAAGGCTATGGGCATTATGAACTCGTTCGTCAGCGACATCTTCGAGCGTATCGCCGGTGAGGCCTCCCGCCTTGCTCACTACAACAAGCGCTCCACCATCACCTCCAGGGAGATCCAGACCGCCGTCCGTCTCCTGCTGCCCGGTGAGCTGGCCAAGCACGCCGTGTCTGAAGGCACCAAGGCCGTCACCAAGTACACCAGCTCCAAGTAGACGTAGCCGAACCCCGCTCTAACAGCGATCACCCAAACGGTCCTTTTCAGGACCAACCACCGCTTCACTAAAGAACTATAATCCTGTTCATCTCTTCATCTGTGTTCAGTCATAATGTATAATAGACCGTTAAGTAAAATCCAGAACTGAGAACTGTAAATATTTGTTTGAATCCAGAACCTAATTTCAATGTATAATACATTAAGAACTGCTCCTTTCCCTAATTCTGGCTCAGTTTACTTAAAACAGTAAAGACACAATCCTTAATTAAATTAATCCTTATTTCTCTGTACTGTGCTGCAGACTTGATCTTTCTTGTTGGATGAAGGGCACATGTTGGATTTAATGTTTAACTCTTGATTTATAATTAGCTTTTTGATTACTCTTTCATTTTGTCTTTCTTTCACCACAATCTCCACTACACAAGGTCAAACCCAATAAAGCAAAATGTTGTGCAAAGAACATCAAGTGGCCTTATTTTGTGCAGACAGTCGATCAGACACTTTGAATAAACTACAACATTGTGAGTCCAGTGTTTTCTCTGCCAGACTGAGCTGCAGAGTTAAACAGTCTTATGGCTTGTGGCAGAAAAGATGTCCTGTATCTGTCCTCCTGACAGCAGAATCAGTTTGTTGGAGAACAAGCTTCACCGTCTGTCCAGCAGCTGGTGCAGACGATCGTCAGGGTTATTCAAAATGGACAACAGTTAGTCCAGTCCCCTCCTCTCCAACACAGCCAAGCATCCTTTTGAATCAGTTTAAGTCTGTTAGTGTTTCCTGCTGCTGATTCCAGCAGACGGCAGCAAAGTACAAGGCACTGGCCACGACTGAATATTTCCAACACTCTTCTGCACATACTGAAGGATCTCAGCTTCCTTAGGAAAAGGGTGGATGTAACTTTGCTCACTTGTATCACAGAGAGAGATGTCACAGTTAAATATGTTAATTCCTAGACTTATGAAGCAGCTCAGTGGACGTCTGCATTGAACACTGCTTATTAATGATCCAGAGGCGAATTGACCACATTCAGCTTCATCTTCGTCTGCACTCAGAGTCTGGGTTAAGATATGTTAAATGTTACTCGTTTTAGCTGTTGCAAATAAACTTGCCTCCTTCATATTCCTGGGTTTATGACTTTAATATATCTGAAAAATGTGAAAGAAGTAAGAACTGCTTAATGGAGATTTTCTTCAAAAAATAAGAATCAAAATAGATTCAAATGGCAACCTGGATTTGATACTCCAAGAGCAATCACCAAGGCAGAATGCAGAAATTTACGTGTAGCTAGAAATTAAGGCTGAACACAAACAAGTGAACATAAACATTAAACTATCACACATGTACAGGTGAAATAACCATTTTATATATATAAATATAAACAGGCAACAGGTCATCTAAACACATAGATACAAAATGTATGTACATCTATGTTTATAATGTATTTTGTATGTTAAATATGTTCATATTTTTAAATTTATTTTAAAGTGTTCATTTCTAACATGAACAATGAGATAAATCAATAGACTGAGCCTTGAGACAGCAGCAGTGGATGATTTGCTAGTTTGAATTTTTTTCTCCAATAGTTGGTCGGCTGAGCGCGCGCGTCTCTCGGTTTGGACCAATCACAGCTGGCGTTGCTGCGGCAGTGTCTTTATAAAGCGGCTGCTCTCAGTCAGTTTTCATTCACTCTTTAACCGTGTGAACAGTCTGAAACACGAACAATGGCAAGAACCAAACAAACCGCCCGTAAATCCACCGGAGGAAAAGCTCCCAGGAAGCAGCTGGCGACCAAAGCTGCCCGTAAGAGCGCTCCAGCCACCGGTGGAGTGAAGAAACCTCACCGTTACAGGCCCGGCACAGTGGCCCTGAGAGAGATCCGTCGCTACCAGAAGTCCACTGAGCTGCTGATCCGCAAGCTCCCCTTCCAGCGCCTGGTGAGGGAGATCGCTCAGGACTTCAAGACCGACCTGCGCTTCCAGAGCTCCGCCGTCATGGCTCTGCAAGAGGCCAGTGAGGCTTATCTGGTCGGCCTGTTCGAGGACACCAACTTGTGCGCCATCCATGCCAAGAGGGTCACCATCATGCCCAAAGACATCCAGCTGGCCCGCCGTATCCGGGGCGAGAGGGCTTAAAGACACGGGTCCGACTCACACCGAGACCGGACAACCACAAACAACGGCTCTTTTAAGAGCCACAAACATGATCAAGAGCTGCGGTTCACTGAAACAGGCTTATGTGAAAGACGTGAATTTCAGTGTATGTGCCGTTAAACTCACTTCGTAGTATACGTGTGTGTGGGTAGTTTTGTTTTTAATTCACTAGATGGCCCTGTTGCATAGGGAATGAATTTACATAGAGAAGTCTGTATTCGTTTATATGCGTTTTACAATTGTGTATGGGATTATAAATGTTTATTTTGCACATTGGTTAAGGTACTGGTTTTGAATGAGTTTAGCACTGATTTCTTTTTTGGTACGTTTTCGGTTTCCTATTTAGTGGCTGAAATTTCCGTTTCCTGTAATACTATGAAATGCTGGCGGCAGATGTACTTCTGAGAGTCGTAAATCATAATGAAAGACTTTTAAATACGATTCTACGGTGTTTGACATTTAAAGCACAATAAACATCTAAAATGGGAACCAAGTCTTCGCGAGGTGACTGAGGCCGGCAATATTGTGCAATAAACTGGACTCTTGAACTGAAGTGCAATATGACCCCATCACGGGCAATATAACTGGACTGTTTAAATGTTTAGCAATACTACACTGTGCAATATATAAATATATATATGTAAATGTGTTATTACTACTATTATTTCTGACACTGCTGTTGATGTTATATAGCACAGTGTAGTGTACTATAGTATTATTATACTACATATTATATTATAACTAACTAGTAGTATATTACTGTTATTACTATTATATGTAGTAGAGTGTAGTATATATTACATTACACTACTATATTATTATATTTTACATGTACATCTATGTTATACTCTTGGATGTTATACATTGTATATGCTATATCATACTACTATTACATGCTATATTATATTATTATATTATACTACTATATGCACTCTATCATTACCATTAGCATACCATACTCACTGCTGCTACACTCAGGTACACACATACACATATGCATATTTTCTTTAGTTCTCCTACAAGTGCCTGTCTTGATTCAAGTTCCTGCTACCCCTACTGCCTAATTTATTGTCTATTTTTAGATTTTATCTTTTTCTTTTCTATTTTATATTCTATTTTATACTTTGTATTCTATATTTAAAGAGTGTAATATATGAGAAGCGATGGAGATGCCAATTTCCCTCCCAAAGGGATTAATAAAGTACTCTGTCTGTCTGTCATATATATGTGTCAGTGTGTGTTTCTCTTTATTTGATTAATGCCTGCTGATTTGTTTAACTGTGTGGTTTTATTTATCTCTGTACATTTAGTCTCTACTACAGAAATATAAAGTAGCTTGAATTTTGACTTGAGTGGATTCGAAATATCAAATTAGTTTCCGGTTTTATTTTGAAATACACTCTAGTTCATGTGGTTGATTCAGGAGCGAGACTGAGCTCTTTACTGATTGGTCGATCATAGTCACGCTCAATAAGGCCAATCACGAAACGGCTCTGTTTCTATATTAAGTCGCTCTCAACATTTTCCGACATGTTCTTCATTCTCTTTAGCAAAAGAAGGCCGATAACAAGTCAACATGACTGGAAGAGGAAAATCCGGAGCGGGCAAAGCCAGGGCGAAGGCAAAGACCCGCTCCTCCAGGGCCGGGCTTCAGTTTCCCGTCGGCCGTGTCCACAGGCTGCTGAGGAAGGGCAATTACGCTCAGCGTGTCGGCGCCGGAGCTCCGGTCTACCTGGCGGCGGTGCTCGAGTATCTGACCGCTGAGATCCTGGAGTTGGCCGGAAACGCCGCCCGCGACAACAAGAAGACCAGAATCATTCCCCGTCATCTGCAGCTGGCTGTCCGCAATGACGAGGAGCTGAACAAGCTGCTTGGCGGAGTGACTATCGCTCAGGGCGGCGTTCTGCCCAACATCCAGGCGGTGCTGCTGCCCAAGAAGGCCGAGAAGGTCGCCAAGAAGTAGAGACCCGGATCCTGCAACTTCAATTCACAACCAAGGCTCTTTTCAGAGCCACGCAAACAAACTGGAAGTGCAGAAATTCTTTAATATGAATTAGAGATAACTTTGTAGCTCATGTCTCAAAGTTAATAGTGATGTCAACGCAACCTGGCTTTAGCCCTTAAACCATTTGAATTAAATGTTTAATGTTACACCTCATTATCAAAGAAGTGAAAGTCAGCCAGGGCTTTTATTTAACATACAGATTATTTGTTTAGAATATGCACATTATGTATCTTTAATTGTGGAATATTGTCTAATCTATTATACTTATTCTATGCCAGATAAAATTTGTTACTTTCAACTTTGAACACTTTACTCAGTATCTTGATGGAACACAACTATCAACACTGACCTCAGTGTATGTGGTTCATTTTATGAGATTAATCCTATAAAGAACAGATTCTCAACAGCAAAGGAAACCACCATTTATACAAAGTCCTGTACAATAATACTACATCATCCCTGAAAATGAAATCAGTATGCAAATTTAACATGATACCAAGACCTGTAACATATATCCAAATAAAGCTGGAGTATAATTAAATGTCGATTTGTTTGAAGGTGAGTAAATAAATACAAATTCAAAAATGTAATGTGTTTTTACATTAACAAAGTCTCCATAAATACAAACACTACATACACATATGATTCACTACTTTGAGATGGAGGTAAAAGTATCAGATAAGCTACATTTTGAGAGACATACAAAAAATGAGAAGACCTTAAGGATTTTAAACTCTGGATTTGAAGACTTTTTTCAGATGGTAACTGTATGACCCCTTTTCACGCCTGACATTAACAATGTCTGATCACAGTTTGACGTCAGTTCACACCGATATGTGTCTCAATGGTCTCAACTCAAAGCATAAATATTGATGCGTGGTTTAGTGTAAAAAGCCAGAAGCAGGTTTCACTGTCTGTAAAATAATATGTTGTCTTGCTTTTATTTAAAAGGATAAACAGATTACAGCAGGAAGTCACACTTAAAACTCAGCTTACTAATAGTACATGAGAGAATAGTAAATAAATAAAATGCACCACAGATTTTAATACATGTGGAAAAATTGTTCGGTTAACACCGGCTCATTTCCTCAGTTAAAAAACACACAGTATAAGGAACCGCCCAGCGGAACTCGAACGAGCTGTCTTCTCGTACGTCCGCAGAACAACAGTAAATACAGACCGTCACCGCCGTTGCTTTACATTCGACTGATTCGAAGCAGCGAAAATGAGTGGAAGAGGAAAAGGCGGTAAAGGACTCGGTAAAGGAGGCGCTAAGCGTCATCGTAAAGTTCTCCGTGACAACATCCAGGGTATCACCAAGCCCGCCATCCGCCGTCTGGCCCGCCGTGGTGGAGTCAAGCGTATCTCCGGTCTCATCTATGAGGAGACTCGTGGGGTGCTCAAGGTCTTCCTGGAGAACGTGATCCGAGACGCCGTCACCTACACCGAGCACGCCAAGAGGAAGACTGTCACCGCCATGGACGTGGTCTACGCTCTCAAGAGGCAGGGCCGCACCCTGTACGGCTTCGGAGGCTAAGACACCCGCTCAACGACCAGCAATAACCACAACGGCTCTTTTCAGAGCCACCACACCGAACTAAAGACAAAGCCCTGAATACGAAGCTGTATAATCTATATGAATAAACTTCCAGGTTTATGTTTCTACATTGACAGTTATCTCAAAAATATGATAGATCCTCACAAGTTAAGGACTATTCACACCAGAAGTCGTGCACTCAGCAATAAAAACAATACTAAGATTTTTTTTTTTTCCCAGCAACGATGAGGCCATGTTTACATTTCAATGTTCTGTGCATTGCTCAGCTGGTTCTGGTCCAACATGATCCAGAACACAAATGTAGAATGCATGTAGAACAAAAAGTATAGACGTTACAGAAGCAGATGTAAATATTCATGTGAGAAGACACTCATTGGTTGAGTTCACATTTGTGTTATTTAATGTGGTCTTTCAGCAATAAATATATAGCTAGTTATAGAAATGCAAACAAAAATACAATAAACCATGATTACCCCTCAAAAGTTCATGTTATTCTGTTTTCTTCTGAGGTTTCATTAAATGAATCCTCAGGTTTCTTCAGTCATCATCATACATGAGATAAATATACATATTGAACAGTATGGAAAAGAATATCATAGATCAGATATATTAATATATATCAGTGTGTTTGTTGTTCAGAGTATTAATGACGTCACTGTGATTTGAACTAATTCTGACTCCACATAGTCTACAGTCTTTATTTTATATTCTTTTATTATTTTGGTTTCCTCAGCCAATGTAATATAACTTACTTTTTATACTACTATTTTTATACTACTTACTTTGTATGCTACATGTTTACTGTTGCACCGTGGGCCCTTGAGAAACGTAATTTCAATCTTCTATATGTGTTACACGTATGGCAGAATTGACAATAAAGCTACCTTGAACCTTGGACAATATAATATAATATAATATAATATCTCATGGAAACTTCTGTAAGTGTGCATATAACAATAAGCGCTTTGACTTTGACTCGTCGATCCGCACCTACGTGTTTAAAACGGCCGCATCATACGGCGCATGCTCACTCAAGTCATAAGAATCGGCCAATCCTGTGCGAGCAACAGCGTATTGAACTTTGCATCAGGCACGTACATATGAAGCACCCCGATATTTTCGAAGTCACCAGCTTGAGGAAGCATCATCTGAAGCAAACATGCCTGCAGAACCAGGAAAAGCACCGAAGAAAGGCTCCAAGAAGGCCGTCTCTAAAGCCACCAAGAGCGGCAAGAAGAGGCGTACTCGCAGAAAGGAGAGTTACGCCATCTACGTGTACAAAGTACTGAAGCAGGTCCACCCCGACACCGGCATCTCCTCCAAGGCAATGGGTATTATGAACTCGTTCGTCAGCGACATCTTCGAGCGTATCGCCGGTGAGGCTTCCCGCCTTGCTCACTACAACAAGCGCTCCACCATCACCTCCAGGGAGATCCAGACCGCCGTCCGTCTCTTGCTGCCCGGCGAGCTGGCCAAGCACGCCGTGTCTGAGGGCACCAAAGCCGTCACCAAGTACACCAGCTCCAAGTAAAGCAGCTTGAGCGCCGCTTGAACAACAGCCACCCAAACGGTCCTTTTCAGGACCAACCACTGCTTCACTAAAGACTAAAATCCTGTTTCTCTTCAGCTCCTTTCACTCTGTTCATTTAGTCTCACTGAAAGTTCAGAAACGCATCATTAACTTAACCTAAAGTCAGTTTCTCAAATGTTTTTTCACAAATTATTTAGGCTCAATAGCTTAAATCAGCAAGCTGAAAACCAGTTTGTCTCCCTGAAACTTCAAACTGACATTAACACAGATTCATGTGAAAATGATATTCAGAGTCAAACATCCAACACCATAAACTTAATCTGTTATTTCACCTAAAATGTAAAAGGGTTTGATGTTGAATAAGAACAGAACTCAATTCTCACCAGGCTTTCCACCATGACGGACAACATACTTTGATTTGAATTTGATATCACATTCTTCCATTCTTCGACGGGAGGTGGGGTCAGTATCATAATCGAACGTTTTCTCACTGAGCAACGAGGAGTACGATTCTACAAATTCCAACTTCTAACCCGAACCCAGCCGAATACTAAAAACTATGCCTAATGTAAACGAAGCTAGGCGTTACATCTATTACGTGTTAACGTCTCCTCGTTAGTATAGTGGACAGTATCTCCGCCTGTCACGCGGAAGACCGGGGTTCGATTCCCCGACGGGGAGTTACAAATGTTTTCATGCTGTTTTATGCTTTTATTTACACCTTATTTACTATGCTTTTGCTTCTAATATAATCTTGTATCATCAACATCTCTTGCTGTCCCGATTGTGTCCTCTACAGGCCTGTTGCATTCTGGGTAGGTTCAATTTGAAGCCCTGACCCTCTGTACATGTGACAGATGGAGGTGGGTTCTAAAGCTCTGGGTGGATCCAATTCGGCACAATCACCTTGCCTTGTACAAAAACATGTTCATACAGTTACATCTTGGTAAAAGCCACATATTGAATAGATACAGATTTTTGTTATGGTGAAGCCTGCAGATGGTTAACAACTATTAATGTATTCTTGTACCTCTGGATTGTGGTTAAGACAATAAACTACATTCTAATTCACACAAAATTAAATAATACAAATTCGATTTATTTTATTTTATTTTATTTATTTATTTTTTGCAATAACTCAAGCAGAGGAATTATACCCAGTTCAAATCGATTCTAAGTATTTCTAATTCTGGCTTCTGTTTCTGCCCAGAGATATATAAAGTATTACAAGTTCTGAGAGGAATTTAATGTTAATAGATAACTTATGAGCTCAGAAATAAGTGGTGATAAATCAAGAAAAAATAGATGAATTCTAAAAATCACTTGTTATGATGACAAATGTCAAATGTATTGACATGTGGAGTAATCATATATATATCCCTCCTCGTTAGTATAGTGGACAGTATCTCCGCCTGTCACGCGGAAGACCGGGGTTCGATTCCCCGACGGGGAGAAACTAACTTTTTTCTAACGTTTTTTTTTTCTAACGTTTTTTTTTTCTAACGTTTGCAAGATCATCGCATTAAAATAAATTCAAATGTATTTACTGTAAGTAAATCTCGTTAAGACTGTCGTTTGTTTGTTGACCGGTAGCCGACAGTCCCTGAAGGTAGCGTGAGAGACGTGCCTTACGTAAGTCACGTGATTACGTGAACCGAAACAAACATGGCGCCGCGAAAGTGAAGAAAACTCTGCTGTGAGTGTTTGTGAGATGAATATTGTTTGTTTTGTTGTTGTTGCAGCTGTTTACATGTAAACACAGGAACACTTAACGAGCTTTTCGACTGTTCCGTCAACCAAACAGAAAAACGAAACCACGAACTTTATCTGCAGTTTTTCGCGTCTCGTATTTTCAGTTTGTTTCCAGATGAGCTGATGTTCGAAGCTAACTGAGACAGCGGATATTTGATGTAACTGAGCCTTTAAGTTTGAGCTGGATCCATCAGTATGTGAGTTAATCTGCATTAAGTCACTTCAGGTTTCTCACTTTGTCCATTTTTTACGCTTTATCTCAGAGGTTCGCTGGTTTGGCTCATCCGGTCACACCGAGCCGCGGGGACAGATGAGAAGAAGAGGAGGACGCTCTTCATCAGCAAGTCAGTCAGGTAATTCTGTCATTAACTTTGCTGCTGTTCAAGGTCTGAGTTTAAAACGTGGATTGTGTAAGAAATCACGTGGTCTCTTAAACCTTCAGTGAGTGAAGCTGTGATTTAGGCCCAATCTGATCTCAGCTGTGCTTCAGTCTAAACTCAGTTGATCTGTTTTATAGAAGTCGCTTAAATAATATAAGAGCTCATTGAAAACCTGCTGCACACATGATTTAACAGATAGTTGAAGGGGCATATGAACTGACTGAACATATGAACCAACATTTGTAAAAAGTAAAGAAAAGTTGAAAGGTGAACTACAGGTCAGTCTTTTTGTTTTTAAAATAGAAACCCAACAGAAATTTGATTTGAGTGGTGAGACACTGAATTAAAAATCGCAGGATAATGAGATTTTGAAATGTAACTCTTGAATCTTTCTGTATCGCTGTTGGTCAAAGTTTGTCAGGAGCAGGGCAGGATGGCTCTGAGGAAGCAAGCGATCAAGATGATGGATGCCGGTGACATTCCCTCTGGAAGCCAACAGGTCGACGAAAACACACAGGAGGATGAAGCTCTGGACAACAATGTAATTAAATGTGACCATTGCCAGAATCAGCTGAGATAATTTTCAACAGAACAGATGTAATGATTCTCTTCTGTGAACTGTGGCTGGATCATAAATTATGAGTGATAACTGTCTGACAATTCAACAAAAATGGGGGAAAGGACAAAATGTCTCTCCTCACTAAACCCAGATCTGTGGAACACAAGGCCTCTGTGAACTCGACAGCACTGAAAAATGGACTGTTTGTTTGTTCTTCCAGGACGAGCTGTCATCATCACTTCTGTCACCTTCATCATCAAGAGAAAAACGCAAGAAGGAGAGAGACAAATCCAAACCCAAAGGTATATAACATAACATAAAATTACATGTAGTGTACCAACAAAAGCTGAAAAGCTGATCAGGTCAAACATTCAAAATATTATAGATTCACCGTTTCAACTGAATACATGTCATATTCTGTTTAATTTATGTTTTGCAGCATCTCAACTTGTTTGTAATCAGGATTGTAGGATATTTTGTTTTGATTGTTGCATGAGTATGTGACAGAAACTCCTTTTAAGAATCAAATGTGTTGATGAAAGTTGAATCTGTGTATCTGTGCAACCCTGACATTTTGTAGTAACCTTGACTCTGTTGTTTTCAGAGATGACAGAGGAGGAGATGATGGACTTGGCCCTGCGTCTGAGTGAACAGGAAGCCAGTATCACTGCGCTCAGGCTGCAGAAAGAGGAAGAGGCCGTGATGAAAGCCATTCAAGAGAGTGTGAGTACAGAATCAGCTTAGTGATCAAGTATGTGAACACATACATGGAGTTTGACTCAAGGACACAATGCAGAAGATCGATGGTAAAATATGACCAACAACATGCAAATAAACAACTGTGACCACCACCTAATTTTTAGACTATATCTTTACAAAAGTCACACTAAATTAGCTGTTAGCTCTTCCTGTTAGCAATGTAACTGTGGATGTACAGACAACAATCACTGATTATCTTATTCAACACAAAAAACTGAGATACAACTCTGAGATGTTTTAGCATTTTCAGGAGTTTTTTTTTTCCTTTCTTCTAGATGGTCAGCCAGACACAACTGTGCCTGCCTTCCCAAAGTCAAAGTCTCCTCGATGATGCTGAAGCTCCGCTCAGGATCTGCTCTCGACGGAAACTCCTGTACTCAAACGGGAAGCCAGTGTCTGATCAAGGAGGATCTGAGGACAGCTGCACAACAGAGACCAATCTAAACCGAGGTGAGTCACTGAGGACAGCTGAGTCAGTTATGTTGTTACATATCTGACAATGTTTTGTTTCCTTCTGCACTAATACAGACACATAACATAAGCTTCTGCTAAAGTAACGCGACAAGAAAGGGAACATGTAGAATTGGTCACTTATTCAGACCAACTACTGCCATCACACAGGTAAAATTCTCCTGATCTTTAAAACATGCTGAATCTCATTGTTTTCTCAGGAACAAAAAGAAGTGGATACAAAAATAACAACAGGAATAAAAAGCAGAAAAAGAAAGAAGGCAGTCCTCTGCTGGAGATGCCAGACTTGTCCCAGACTCAGCAAGTCTACTCTCAGGCTTCACCCAGCAGCTCAGAGATTGTGGACCTGTGTCTGGACTCACCGCAGGTTCGGCCAAAAGATTTCTAACTTTTCTAATTAGTCTGTTAATCGTCTCGGTTATTTAATTAATGTGTTTACTCTATAGATATTGAGAAACAGTGCTGATTACCACAAGTTTCAAATCCCAAATCCCACAGCTGACAAGCATCTGAGCAGCAAACAGACTCAGTCAGAGAGCAGCTGGTGAACAAACTTTAGCAGCTAAAGAGACAGAGAGCTTACAAGAGAGTGAAGATTGGACTTACATTCACCAGGTGACACAAACATGACCTCAAATGAATGATCATGTATCTGTTTATCTTCTCTTAACAATAAACCAGAGCTGTGACTCGACTCAGATCGACGACTGTCAGCTCCATAAATCTCCCGTCTTCCCCTCGACTGGCTGCAGAGCTGAGGTTCACGTCCCGCGGCTGAGCCAAGACTTGCTGCAAACCTGCAAAACCTCAGGGTTTGTGTTGTTGCCTCAGGACAACCGGACATTGGCTCAAAAGCCTCCGCTCAGTCAACCCAAGAGCCCCAGGTCTCCCAAAAGCCTTGAACCCTCCAATAACCTCGCTTTGTCCAAGAGCACAACATTTCCTCAAAGTCCTGTCTCCTCAGAGACTGATCAGGGAGATGATGGCGAGACAGAAGTGTGTCTTGAGTATTTTAAAAGTCCAGTATTTGGCCAGAATACTCAGCATGAGAAGTCTCCAAGTGCCTGCAAACCCCAAGTCAGTGACTGTAACTCAGGGTTCATGTTCTCTACTCAGGACAGTTTAACCTCCTCAGTGAAGTCCACGTCCTGCCGGCCTAAGAGCCCGGTGTTCCCAAGAAGCGCCAGCCCTCCCAAGAGCTTTCCAATCCCAGAAAGATCAGCAACCTGCAAAAGTCCCGTATTCTCAGAGACTGATGGAGGACAGACCGAGCAGGGTCATGAACACTGTACAAGTCCAGTGTTTGGCAGGACAGGACGACGACAAAAGATTTGTCTCGGTTTGCAGAAACACTCTGGGAGTCCTTCAGCTGCAGAGCTCAGATGTTCAAGCAGTGACAGGAATTCTCTGATTCTGAGGCAGGTGAGTTCAGGTGACTGTATGCTTCAAATAGAAAGCCTGAATATGAAATACTGACAAGAAATATTAACATGGACTCTTTTCATGAGTGAGAGTGTGATGTGATTGAAGAATGGCATTCATTAAATGACTGCTTGGTGTGAGGAGGACAACTTTTCAAATTTCCTGCTTTTTTCTCTGTTCTTCCTGCTTAAAAATACAGGACAGTGAAACTGATCACAATCAAGACATCATGCTTAAGGAGTCATCTGAGTCAGGTACAGTGAAGCATCACACACTCTGTTTCTGGAGGTGTCCGTTCCTCATTCATCTTCATTAATATGATGAGGTTTACATTGCTGATCTACCAGGAAGAGTGTGATCAGAGCCTGTTGCTCATTTGGGTGTATCTGGGTGTTTCCTGGTTTCAGATGATGCAGAGAAACTGAAGGAAATATCCAAAGAGAGGGACTCGGCTGAGATGGAGCTGACAAGTGATATGACGCTGCTCTGGTCTGATGAGGAAGATGACGTCACGGTACAAAGACTTTCTCACTGCTGGAAGAAGAATGCGTTCAAAGCAAGAATTTTCGTCCTGCATTTGGATTGCAACACATTTAGTTTGAGTCATGTTTGTTAAAAGATGCATCACGTTATTTGTATTTATTACGTAACATTCTTTTTTTTGTCTTCACCGCTTGTGCCTCCATCTGCTGCAGCCGGTGGGTTCGCCCAGCCCGGTCTTCCCAGAGGAGAGACCTGTTCATCAGGCTGCCTCCCTGAACCATGTGACTGCAGCTTCTCCAGGACTGAACTGCAGGTAGAGTAAACAAAAACAGCATCACGAGATCAGAGTTTCTGTGTCACATATCAGGCTCAAATAGGTTTTTTTTTCTTTTTTTGAGCAATGATACCTGACAAGCTGTGAGTTCCAGTCTCCTTTCTTCCACATGAAAGACACCTCTTTGCTCACTGTAACTCTCTCTGTTTGTTTCTGCGCTTCAGACCGTCTTCTTCTACATCCATCGACCGACAGCAGCTTTCCACCACAGAGCGAGAGCCGCAGCCGATCGGCAGTCAGGGTTCAGTCAACAGGGCATCAGCTCCACTTGTGGAGCATGCAGGGGGGTCGACGGTGCACTACTACTGGGGGGTCCCGTTCTGTCCTCGAGGCCTGGACCCAGACGAATACACACAGGTGAAGATTCATCTTAATAAACAAAAAATAAATTTGAACGTATATCTCCACCTCATTTCTTTAATTAAGAGCTTTGATGAACTCTGAATAGAATGCTAAAAATTGGTTTTCTAATTTCTCACTTTTCTGTTTGTCCATCCGTCCTTCCTTTTGTGTTCTGCCTTCAGGTGATCCTGGCTCAGATGGAGGTCTATGAGAAGAGTCTGAAGCAGGCTCAGAGGTGTCTGCTGAGGAAGGCTGAGTGGGGGGAGGCCATCCTGCCACAGCCAGAGGTGTGATGATGATGATGATGTTGATGTTGACATAAATGTTAAGTGATTGGTGTATTTGTACTTGATTCAGAAGAATGATGCAATAATCCAGACATAGGTCTAACATTTCATAAAATGTTTGGATCTCATATTATTTATTTCTGCAGCTACACTTCTACAGGACTTGTATTAATCTTCATATGTTGCTGTACCTACCTATAATTGAGAATTCTTTGTGAGTCATTCAACAAGCAGTATCTGTTTATTCCCAGAAATCTCCATCACCTGAGTCACCTGAAGAAGCACCTCAGCCGCTTTTTCCTCGAAGGTAAAACCTGCATGAACTTCACCCGCTCTTCTTCTACAGTGTAGAAATGTGTTGTTAGCATCCTGTTAGCACTCTTGGTCACACAGGAACAAACACAGAAACACGTGGTGTGGCAATGAGGTGGCTCTTCAGTCTCAAACCACACGTTGGTGCTCAAAGAATCAAAAACTTGAAAAATCTGCAGTATAAAAATAAGAATAGCCGAACAAATACAAACAATACAAGATAGGATAAGATTAAACTAATGCTGTAGTACTGGTGCAAGTGAAGTGACATAGTGATGTGATTAGTAGCAGCAATGTTGCGCATGTTTATATTGAACAAATAAAACTCGTATGACTCGTATACTGACCTTCAAGTCTAGCTGAGAATCAGATTTTTATTTTGTGTGCTGCCATTTAAAGTTTTCTTAATCACATAATTTCCAGTTTCATTCCACCACACAGTAACAGCACAGTGATGCATTTTGGCCACTAGATGTCGCTAATTCATTTGATTGAAAATATTAGTGAGTGGGAGTGAACTTCTGAGTAATCAGTTAGATTGGAAGTAGAAATGTATTATTCATTAATTTAAAAGAAAATCACTGCTTTAAGTGATTATTGCACAAGGTTTTGATAATCGTGGGTAACAGAATAATGACAGTTTGCTCTTGCCTGATCCTCATTCATACATTACTCATTCATCTACAATCAAAACTAGGCTGAATTCGCTTTAAATGAAACCACATTTTGTGAAGAAAAGCAGGCATCGTCGTTCATCTGAACTGATGTCTGACATTTGTTTCTTTACAAACATTTTCAGGCGTGGCCTCAGACTGAGAGGTAAAAGGCTGTGTGACGGAGACGATACTCCTCTAGCTGAGGCAGAGGAGGAAGAAGACAATAGGGACAAAGAGGAAGAGGAGCAAAGAGAGAACAAAGAAGAAGAGAAGAATGAGGGAGAAGAACAGGTGGACGTTGATGACTGTGAGGTTTGTCCAGGTACTGAAGCTTCACCTTCACTCTGAACTGTTATTAAGGTGTTTGAAAGGCAGGAAACTGGCCCCTTCTATCCTCGCTCTTCGCCCAACCGTAGGAGTTCATGACAAACATTCAGACCTATATAAACTGCTGACTGTCCATGTCTCTCTCTGTCGACAGAGACCCAGCTGAGTGACAACGATAACGACAGGACACAAGATTTGATGCTGGACTCTGACGCTGGAACTCAGGTGAGTTCATGTTCATTCCAAAACACTCATTTTAATCTGCAGTCAGCGCTTGTTTTACAACTGAACAAATGTTAAGGAATGATAAATTATTATTTCATTTATTAATTTTGTGGCATTTGATTGTTGGTTGCCAAATATTTTGACAGTAACAGTGGAGATAATGTTGCATACACAGCAGTCTAACAAAAATATAATGAGATGATCAGATTTGGTTCATTCAGAAGCTAAAAAAGTCTGTTTACATTGGAATGTGCTCTGTTTTTCCTGTTTCATCCTGATAACGCACAAACGTTCACCTGACAGGTGGCTGTGATTTTCTGTCACACGTTTCCAGATAAGATGAGCATCGTTGATCCATTTTTCATCTACAATAAAAAATTACTCTTTAATCCTTCTTGGTTTTTTTTTTATTTTGTTTCAGTCAGTTTGATTTTCATCTGACATTAAGAGTCTCCTCACCTTGTTTGGATTTCTCCACAGCTCCGACCTAAAAGCCCGGAGCTGCCTGAGGTCGAGATGATTCTCCGAGGTGACTCTCCATCCAGGAACCAGCTGCAGGAGGAAGAGATGGAGGTTGACGGTGAGGCTGCACACTTAACCAAGTATCTGTAGTTCTGTATTGACACACATTGGACCAGCCTGACTGTGTGGTGGTAGAAAGGTACCGGAAATTGATTTATTTAAGCTCCTTTACAAAGCCAAAAACACAGGAACTACATATTTGGTTGAAATTGAGATGAGCTGGTTCTTTATTGTCCAAAGGTAGAGTCAGCATCTGGTTCGATGGCAGTGGTGTTGGTGTGGCAAAGTAATCAACTACAAAACAAATAAAATGACATTAGGGCCTGAAAAGTTTAAACCCTTTTTCCTCAGCTTCACTGTCTCAGTGCCTTCTGACTTTGAAATAACCTAAAAACAGAATGTATATGACTTTTTTCAGTTCCAGTGGACAGAAGGATGGAGGGAGACGTCCCTGTCAGCAGCAGTGATGTCAGACCACAAATCGTAAGCAACAAGGAGATGGAGGAGGACAGAGAGGATCCGGATGTGAAGGAGGATCGAGGGCTTCAAAGGTCATTGTCTCCTGAACTGGAAGCAGCCGTCGTCCCTCAGATCCCTGAAGCCAGCGTGGACTGTCCCATCTGTCAGGGATCCTTCCCCGTGACAGAGATCGAGATGCATGCTGCGTATTGCGATGGAGAGGTGGCCGTTGTGGACGAGTGGAGGCCCAAGGTTGACTGCTTCCAAGGTGACAATAAACTTTTAACGCCTCTCATACGTCAGAAGACGCTTGGTCTCTAGTTTCACAGCTGTAAACTGCAAAGGTTTGGTTTCAACATTGGACAAACAACCAGTACAGAAACCAGAGAGGGAATTCTGTAAAACTTCATTCAACATTTGTTCATTCTTTCAGGGAAAAAAAAGAAAATCTCTCTCATCATATAGTGCAAGGTTCTCCTGAGATTGAAAATTGCCGTTCACCTGTTAACATCAGTCTAAAAGATGATCTTGTTTTTATGTTGATGCTTTAAAACCTTCGTCGACCTGATAGTGTCCTCGAAGACACGTAGGAAGAGAACAAGGAGAGCAGATGTGAACGCTGAAGAGACTAATGACTCTTCCAACACTGGCAAGTGAGTCTGACTTTCAAAATACAACACGGACAGCTCAGTGTTTTCAGACACTGTTTTGTTTTTTTTTTTTTTTTTTAATTTGGTTTTGGTCATATTTTCCACAGGAACCAGCAGAAATGCTACATCTGTCAGAAAGCAGTTCCTATGAGAGACTACAGCAGACACACAGAGCTCTGCATCCAGCGGCAGTCATCAAAGACGGCAGCGGTGAGTCTCATTCAACACTAAGTCAAACACCAAAAACAGTTTCACCCCGACTGACACCACAAGGTTAGAACTTGTTGAAATAAGTTGCTGTTCAACTAAGCTCAAAATTACTCTCGATAATGTGAAAACATGCAACTAATAAAACTCTGTTTCGTTAAAGAATAACCTTTTTTTTTTCTTTCTCTGACTTTCCAGAAAGGAAGTCTGCTGTCAGCACTGGAGAAAACAGAGAGCAGAGATTCAGGTGAGTCTGAAAGTCTTTAAAGTGCAACAAGACTGAGAGTCTACAGCCACTGAAACATAACTGTTACACTGTTATGTAAAACTACTGGGTGCATTTATTATTTGAAGCATTCTTCTGTTCTAATTTTCTAAGATGAAATGATTTTACTTACTTTTTGAAAATTGATTAACTTCAGGTTGTGAATGCTCGATGGAAAAACAAGCAAGTGACAACATCAACTTTCAATAGATGTTTTTTCACTGTTTTCTGTCATTTTATAGAGAAAATAATTAAACGAGTCTTATGAAAAAAAATGTCAGATTAATTGACAATGAAAATAATTATTTGTTGAAGCTGTTGTCTGTGCTAGTTTGAACTGTGTCCTCGCTGAAAGGGGACTTTTCTGGTTCACATTAAGATCACATTAAGATTGTCAATACAATTGGCCGCCGATCTGTCCCTCCGATAAATAAAGAGAGTTCTGATCCTGATCGTTGATTTTTCTCAGAATCATCAGCTGTATAATCAGGTTTCAAAACTCTTATCAGTTAAACGCATATTGTTCTGACATGTTGTTGTTGTTCTGTGTTCACAGAGGCCGGGCCGTCTGGATCCAAACTCCAGCCCAGGTGAGACGTCTTAGAAACATGATGATAACAACACTTGTTTATCTGTGTGACATTTTGATCCTTCACAGTTTTAATACCCAAGCTAACCGAACCTCCATCAGTGTGCTGATGTACGACATCTCAGGGAGCTTGCGATGAGCATCTATTTATATTTGACTTTTTATATAGTTAATGATCTTTTGCCTGCGAATCAATTAATCTTCTTCATAGTGTTTCATTCTAGTCACTAATAAAATTATAATTGATAAGATGCATCTGGATCAATGTCAGTCCAGGTTTTCTGAGCTGTTCCGCTTCGTCAGGTTTTATTAAACTTGTATTAAAATGTGCTTTGCTCAAAGTTACATAATGACTTCCTGTCAAAAATACAATGTCCAAATTTAGTTGTTGTCAAACTAAATTATGTTATTTTTGCAAACCACAAATGTCAACATCAAAACTACTTCAATTAGTTCCATTTCTTGTGAAATTCATTAAGGAAGTTGTAAAATATCAGTAGGAGCTTTGTGCTCTTTAATTTATTATTTATACTTACTTTATACTATTTATACTGAAGTATAAATAATTCTTTCTATTTTCTTTTATGTTTGTTGTTATGCATCAAAACACCAAAAGCAATTTCTTATATGTGAAAATCTACCAGGTAATAAACTGATTATGATTCTGAAATCAGTGTTGCAGACGGAGAGAAAACAAAAAGCACCCGTTGCTGAAGGACAATAAACCAGTAATGTTTTATATTCTTTTTCTGAAAAAGGCTTAATTATTTCAGCACTTTATTGATTCATCAATAATGAAAGTAATCACAGGAAACCGTCTAACTCAAACTATGAACAAATGAGGTGAAGGATTATTTTCATTTGCCAGTAAAATCGTCTGATTCCAATGTGAACGACTGTTTTATGTTTGATTGGACCTGAGTTTGTGTTCTTGTATCAGAGACGTCATCGATCTGAGGGATGATGATGACGATGAGGAGGAGGACGAGGAGGAAGGCGGCACTTCAGCGATCAAGATCAGCAACTCTCCCATCAGATCCTTCACTCCGATCTCAGAGGCCACCGACTGCCTTATCGACTTCAAGAAACAGCAGCGACCCAAGAAGCTGAGCCAAAGACGAAGATGAGGACGAGCTCCTGAGGATTGAAAATGCTGGAAACCCAGAGCCTTAACTAAAGAATCATCAGGTTCTACGTGACATCAAGCTCAGAAACGACTTGTTTTTAACATCTTGATGTCACATTTTGGATATTTATGCAGGTGAATTAATACAAATTGAACATTTGAATGTTCAGAATCTCACATGTATTCAAAAGAAACCTGATTGTGATCCTTTTTAAGCCACTAAATGTTTTCTGTATTTCCATTTTTTTTATGTTGACGGTGTTTGACTCTACCTCTTCATGTATTCAAGCATTTCCTTTTTACTACTGTAGCTTTGGGTTCATGTCTAACGATAAGATTTGGCTCCGCTGTTAGTGTAGCACCACGCGTCCATCAAACATCATTTTACTGTCCTTCAGCTTGAAATATGAGATGAGTTGTTCTGGTTTGTCGACTGGAGTCGCTCCAACACTTTGGTCTGAAACGTCTCAACAACCATTGGATGGATTACCAAGAAAATCCTGTACAGACATTCATGGTCTCCACAAGATGAATCCTACTGACGGAAGTGATCCTCTCACTCGACCTCTAGTGCCACCATGAGGTCAAAGTACTTACCTTTTTAATGAGAAACTGCTAAAGCTAATGCTGCATAGATGAGATGGATACAGCTGTGCAGGTTTACACAAATACATTTCAAATGACATCAGAGTGAATAATTAGCTGAACAGAAAATGGTAATTCAACCTCTCAGGCTAGCTAAATGTTAGCATGCTGACATCAGCTCGAAACACAGCTGAGGCTTAGTGCTTCTGAAATGTCCCAAACTGGCCACCGTACTGAGCATGAACCCCAACATGACCTTTCCTCTGTTACAAGATCAGGACAAAAACAAAAAGTAAAACTGTTTGTTTTTTGTTTGCAAAGTTGTTTCACTACTTTCCATCTATCCAGCCGTTTTTTTTTAGTTTCTAGTCTATAATGAGGTGCAGCTCTTAAAAATGTCTTCTGTTCAGTGCTCAACTCTAATTTGATGGGAGAAAGTTCAAACAGCTTAAAGTGTAAAATGTCAAGGTTTGACAGAATCAGAGCCTCACACATGGGTTTTGTCTTGTATCCTGTCAAATGTTCACATTTGTTTGGGCATAAAAGAGAATCGGGACCTTTTTCCTGCCGCGTCCTCAGACACCTCGTCTCTCTCCAGCTTTCACAATGTGGAAGGAAGTGATGCATTTAAAGCCTGAAAAGTCTGAATTTCCTCTTTGAGATCACAAACTGCTGAGAGTCTCTCACAGCAGCACGTTGTTTCTGTGAAGATTGAATTTGCACTTAAGCAGCTGAAAAATGTCGTCACCTTTGTCTCAGTTCAGATCAGAGTTTGTCTTCATGCTTTTTTTTACACTGTGGATCATTTTATCTCCGACATATTTCCTGTAACATTGATGATTTAATATACTTGTTATGTTGTCCCCATGTTTTTCTTCTCTTCTCTGTCTGTCCGCTCACAGTTTTGGCCTTGAATCCTGTATCGGCACTTTACACTTGAATGTGCTCATTAATGTCCCCAAACAGAAGTAAATGCACTGAACACACATGTTGTTTTATTGTTGGTTTTTCAGTTTTGTCTAATCTTGACGGACAGACACAGTTTTTTCCTTCTGCTACTGTTTTACTTTCAAACGGCCTGAGGTTTGTGTTTCCTGTGAGACCTTGAAGCAACATGGCGATGTGTTGTAACTCTGTAACTCTGTCACAATGTTCAGTTGCACCAACGAGGCCAAAGTGTAGGAGAGACAAGTGTTAAAGTCAAGTTGAGATGAAGGACGAGTGTCCTGAACGCTGTGGAGGTAAAACTGTGCGTAGACTCAATATATGGCCAAAAGTATGTGGACGCCCACAATTTTCCACCCATAAGTGTGATTCTGACATCACGTTGATTAATCTGTTGCTCTGACGGACACAAAGTACTCAGCTCATTCACTGCAGCAAATGTACTAATAGCACACTGTTAAAATACTCATTACAAGTAAATGTTTTACCTCATCAGTTATGTGAAGGCAGAATTTTTCCTGTTGGAGTTAATTTTGAACTGTTTTGTTCAGGACTGAAACTAATGATTCTTTTCATTCTGGATTCATCTGCTGATTATTTTCTCCATTCATCCATCGATTATTGAAAACAGTGACAAATGTGGTCACAATGATCCGGAGCCCAAAGTGACACCTTCACAATGTTGATTTGCTCCAAGCAACAGAACAAACCTCCAAACTATTACAGACACATTCAGATGCGTCACATCAGTCAGAGGAAAAACAGAAACCATGAAATGTTTGTACAAGAAAAATAAATTATTATCAAAGTAGTTGCCAAGTAATTTTCTGCCAATCCACTAATTGATTAATCAACTAATGTGTGTGTTAAAATCTGAATTTGTGAACTGAAGCTATCAGATGAATGTAGTGAAGTAAGTATCAACAGAGAAGTACAAGTACTTCAGACTTGTACTTCAGTTAACTAACAGTACTTGAGTAAATGTACTAGTTACATTCTTCCATATACCTTAGACTGTAGTTTTAGATGAATTTAAAACCAGTATAAAATATGTTGAACTGATCTCAGAACAGCAGCTGATGAATCAAACTGAAGAAACAGCCTGAAAACTGAGTCCATGTCAGATCCGGATTTTCTCTGGGCTCCATGTGAACCTGGTCTGACGGTCAGTGCGGTTTATTGTTGAAATCAGCTGTTTGTCATCGTGTCGTCATCATGTGCGGCTCAGAAGCAGACACGCCCCCTGCTGGTGTTTAGACCACATCAGACTGATCCTCATTGAGGAAGTTTGACAGGATGAGTGAAGCAGCGCAGCAGAAGCAGGTGAGACTCTTTACTTTACTGAACAGAGACCAGGTGTTTTAACTGTTTATCAGCTGTTAGAGGGAACAAATCAGCTGTTTGATCAAGTGTTTCCTCTGTTCTCCTTTAAAATTAAGCCACAGATCATAAAAGTTGCAGATTGTCAGACTCTTGCTTCAGGATTTGTCTCCTGTCAGTCAAGACTTAAAAATCTAAAGAGTTCAAGTTTTCCTCTTCTCTTAGTCTCTTTGAATGTGAACCAGCAGCTCTTCAATCAGGGAGCCAGAACCTGGTCCTGGACCCAGGTGTGACACCTGAGCTGTGGTTCACCTGTGACTCCAGCTGTCAGCTTCTGTCATCTCATGATGATCTGCTGTGTTGTCTGTTGCCTGAAATCCTGCTTTAAACCATGTTAAAAAAATAGACTTTGTTTCAGGTTTCAGATTATTTTTCTGGATGAACTTTAAATGTGATAAACATATTTTAAAGCTGTTTAATGTGAACTTTTGTTGGTTTAACAAAGATCAACTGAAATGAGCCTGTTTTTTGCTCTGCTGCTGGTGAAGAATGAAATAGAGACTTCTGCTGGCCGACACCCCGAGCATGGGGAAAACCTAAACATTTATACCTTAGGAACCGCCCCCTAAGGTGTACCTCACACCTCTTTGTCTGCTACCGGTATCGGTACCCCACAAAGAGTGTTTTCACACTCCTATGTCTGCTCCTGAACAAGATCAACAGGCCTAGATATCATACTTTACAAGACAAAAGGACCTGATGAGAAGACAGGAGGAAGGGCACTCAGTACAAACAAAGCAGGAGATAGGGCATCCCAGACAGCTGAATATTCAGGAGCCGAAATTGCCATTACAAGCCTTTACAGTTAAAAAAGGTTTTTCATTCTGTTCTTGTTCTGTTTGTCTGGGTGTGGCTTCAATCTCCACAAACTGCATCCAGGTGGAGGAAAAGTGAGTCTTACAGGTTTCATTCATGCCCACGAGGGCGGTGACAGCGACAGACACCTGAGTGTTGTAGTCTTTTTGTTATTGGCTGGATCCAACTTTAACAGGCGGAGTTAAAAAGCTGCAGGTCCTGTTATATGATCCTAAAACTCCACCCAAAATCCATGTAGACTGTTGTCACTGGTCACCTGGAGCTTCACCTGAGATCACAGGTGTTGCAACCTCTGCATGCAACTTATTGATGGATGTAAGTAGAAATATCACGCTGGGAAATATATGTTCTAAAACCAGACTTCAGGAGGAAAACGTTGGTCTTTAACTGAAATAATTTTTATTTGTACTTATTTACTTAGTTGTTCTCATTAATTCAGACACTTTATTTGACTGATCTGCTCAGGTTCAGTTGTTCTGTGACTGAAGGTGACAGCTGCTGTCCTCACTAATCATGTTCCCTCATGTGTCTCAAAATGTGACTCCTGACCTCAGTATTAAGGAACGTTTCCTCAGATCGAGCTTCTCTGATGCAGCAGTTTCCAGGACAGAAGCTTCATTAACTCACATGATGATGTGTTCAGTTTCCAGCTGCCTTCACGATGTGTTGCGTTGTGTTGGGACAGTCCAGCAGGTGGAAGTGAAATAAGAGCCTGTTCCCCTTTTTTGTGTCACTGAACCTTCCTGTCAGAACTCAATAATGCAAAATCACATGATATTGGGCAAAAAGGATTCTGTGTGACTTTTTTGTTTACTAAAATCTGAACCCAAACAATTAGCTGAATAAAGACAGAACTTTCGGAGCGAACGTCTGAACTTCAGATGACTTGAATTTACAAATATCCATGTGATTACACTGAAGATTATTCCACTCACTAACAGTTTCGGTTTGATTCATTCTTAAAATAGCGCTCAGCAGTGTTGTCTTACTGACGCTCTCAGTTGCTTCTCTGAGTCACCCTCTGTTATGACCCTCGCAGCTTTAGGAGCAGTAGAAAGTTGTTTGCTGACTTATTTTGCCCTGAATTTTTCCATTCAGTCAACATAGAAGCTGCTTGAACTTCTCATAGCAGCTGTAGGAAAAAAAATCCCCAAACTTGTCTTTTCAGGTTAAAAACAAAATTAATTTAGCTGTTTTTATTTACAGACAATTCTCCTAAAAAGATGCTGGATGTGAAAAATGATCCATCTAGTTTTTCTTAAGATATTTCTGTCTGAACATGTTGGATTGTTGTTGTCAGCGTCACCGATACAGACAACATGTTGTCATACAGAGTTGAGAGCAGCAGGTTCAGGCCTGTTTTTCAACATCTGAAAGACAAAAGTTTGATTGACTTCAGATTCCAAACTCAATATTGATTAAAGGTGAGTTCAAACAAGGGTGGTGAACAAGACAAATGTTTGAGCATCATTTGAGTGAAAGAATCTATAACCATGAGTCTGAGTTCGTTATTTCTGTGAATCACCACAAACAAGACTTCACCTCCATCAGGATGATGGTTGAAGTGTCAGCAGTGAAGATCTGACTGTCTTTATGTCACCAGAAATGAGACAAGATAATGTGCAATTTGGGTGAACTGACCCTTTAACCTGTCCTGTCCAGGTGCGCAGTGCCCAGAACGGCACACACATTTCTAAGAAGGCCAGAATGAGTGGAGACGCCTCGACCCTGCACCTGGAGGGCATCCCGGCAGACACGCTCAGTAAGGTCAGTCTCACCTGAAACATGCCTGTCATTTCTTCTGACTGTGAAGACCAGCACAGCCAGTATTCATGTGGTTTCACTTCCCTTAGTTTTCATCATCTCAGCTGGTTCAGATGTTAGAAGAGTTGATGAGAAAAGGTTGTTATAGATTAAACTGCTTAGCAGAATAAAAGGTAATAAAAGCTTAATTTTGACCAAATTCAACACTAAATGCTGCATAATAAATAAATAATCCAGTGACATATAATAATAATCACACTGAGCTGACTTTCTGACATAATGAGTGTTTTCACTTCTGATACTTAACTATAAATGTGGTGTGTGTTACTAAACTCGAGTCAAATTTTGAATGCAACACTTTTACTTGCTTGGAGTAATTTTACCCTTTAGTACTGCTTCTTTTATTCAAGTAAAAGTGAAACTGCACAACTAAAGAAGCTCAGAAATGGAAAAAGGGTAGAATGACCTTCGGTGGTGTCTCCATCTCAGTAACTTTGGTATTTGGCAGCTCTTCAGATCCCTCTGACCTCTGAGGCTGCCAACAACTTTTATCACCCCGTGGGAAACTGGCAGCCAAAAAGATTTCATTAGTTCAATTTTGTAAAACCTTCATTCTAGTGATATTCATAACTTTTGGGAGGGGAGCCTCTGAGTCGAAGCACCAGCTCTGTGATTTCAGTCTTGTCTTAGTCAGCCTCTGGGAGGAAACACTTTGCTGGGAGGCTTCACAGATTAGGCAAATCTCAGAGTTCACATTAATGTGATTCACATGGAATTCACATCAGTCACAGGGTCATTCAGAGAAACATGACTTAATTTCGCAATCAGGGACTTTCAGTTTTCAGGTTTATCACCACACGTTCACCAGGACAGATGCAGGAATCACACCCAAAACTCCTCTTTATTCCTTGAAATCTGCAGATTTCCCTTAGTCAGCTGTGATTCTGGCGCTAATAATATGCCCAAGCTGACACCCTGCATTACAAAGACTTGATCATCCAGTCAGCTGAAGCTCCTTCTCTTACATGGTTATCTGGTTTGTCGCTGTTTGTCACCTCCAACAAGACCGAAGCTTCTTAGCTGTAATATTTGAAGAAGTATTCAGATCCTTTACTTAGGTAAAAGTACCAGTACACCAATGCAACAATACTTTGCATTTGCATTTTAAATCCTACTTAAGTAAAAGTACATATATGAAAAATATGTAAATAAATTAAGATTAGCTCCACATTTACCAGCTGCCACATTAAAGTGATCACATGAATGCATCAATACTTATAATCAATAACATGATGTACATTAGTCTGAAATGGTCTGCAAGACCTTTACTTTAGGTACTTTTACTTAAGTAAAAGATCTCAGCACTTCCACCACTGGTTCATTGTTACTGTATATGTGTACATGCACAGTGATTTACTGTATATTGCAGGCAGGTATTAATAGTTGAGACCATCAGAGTCACAATGGAGGAATGAAGTCAGCCAGGAATGAGCTTGTAGAGACAGGACAGTAAATCACATGAGGCTACGAGAAAAGGAGGTGAAGAAAGAGTTGAGATCTGACCTGAGACGAGACAAGACCTGAACAAACACGCCTCTGGAAAATTACTGCAACTCATGAGGGAGGAGAAGAAGAAGAGGAAGAAGAGGAGGAGGAGTGTGTCAGTGACTGTGGTAACAGGCTCCAGACCTGCCAAGAAAACATTTACCATTTACACCACAAACTGATCCTGAATGTCCTCCAATGTTGAAACCTGAATGTACAGAAACTCGTGTGTCCCTGAACGCACCCAACACAAAGCTGAAACATCCTGCCCAAACACATTTCACAATCTCACCCACATACTTTTAACAGTGTGTTTTCTTCACCTCTGTCTGGAACAGGTATCAACAAAATAATGTAAAAACAAACTTCACCAAGACATCTGAAAATGCATCAAAGTGAATCTGAACCAGGAACAGGAAGCAACTTAAAACACAAAGTTTTCTGGTTTTAAAGAGACCAGTTCTGGTATGTGGTATCTGTGTGTCACATGTGTTTCTGCAAACTGGACTAAAGACCACAGAAGAAGAGCTTTAACTCCCTTGTCACATTGTCTACATAATAAATGTTCTGAACTTATTAAACAAAGCTAACAGGCAGCATGTGTCTGCCAGTCTCCTTGCTTGGTTCAGACTGAAATACAGATGCATTGTGGGACATTCCAGATGCCCAGTTCAGCTTTTAAAAACTGGGCAGTGTTTGTTCCAGCTTTGAAGGAAGCGGAAAACAGGAAGAGAAAAGTGAATAGTTGCTGCCATCTCCAGAGGATCATTCCATGTTGGAGCAGCCGAGCCTCTTCCTGCACAATGTGTCTGTGAAACACTTCATTTAACAGAAACAGAGGAGTGTAAAGCTATCAGATAAATGTATCAGAAGAAAAAGTACAATATTTTTCCCAGTAGAAAGTAGAAAAGTAGAAAGTAGAGGTGCCTCAAAATTCTGCAGTACTTGAGTAAATACTAAGTACTTAGTTACATTTCATCGCTGCTCCTGTGGATTGATGAACATGTTATTTCACAATCAGTGACTCAGACTTTTCAACCCGTCACTGCAGATAAAGAGATTAAGTTAATTCATGTAACATGATGCATGCCACTGTCTGCAGGGTTAACTTTGTTAATCTGTGTTTCTCAAAACATGTTCTGAGGAAACCTTTAGGGCGACTCATGATGAGATAAGATCCTGATCAGTTCTGTTAAGTAGCCAAAGAATCAGGAGCTGCATCAGAACAACATCCTCTAACAGTTCATTCAGGTTTCTTCTTTCTATTCTCACCTGAAGAACCACATCGTCCAATAATTATGATAATGATCAGTTTTATGACTGTGTCTTTGTTGTGTTGACATGTGCTGAGGTGTGTTTCCCATTGATTCAATTCTTCCAGTGAGGTCTGATGCTGCAGATGTGGAGGAAACACTGCCATCTTGTGGATAAATGATGTCAGCCCTGTTCCATCTCACATACTTTTTTAAATTATCTCATTATTACTTCAGTTTATTATTTATCAATATTGTTATTCACTGTTTATCTCTCATTCAGCTAAATGTCTTTTAAAACAATATTTGATCTGTCAGTTGTATGTTTAACAGTTCTGCAGTACACAATTGTACAAAAGACACAAATTAGACAAACAGAATAATACAGCAAACCTCAACATGAACTCTCTGTCTTTATTTAATTTTTAATATTTTCAGTTTGATTTGTTTTATGTAAATACATAAAAATGTGGTGGATAAAAGACAAAGAAGAGGGAAAATGATGAAGTAGATTGTAACACAAACTGGATTATAGAGAACATCCAGTCTGTATAAATACATTCATACTGATTGTTACTTTAATACCTAATGATAAATCTGTGTGTGTGTGTGCAGGTGCAGGTCTACCTGAAGCCGTTCCGCCTGCCTCTGCAGAAGCTGCAGGAGGTTTCTGCTCGGCTGAGGAAAGACATGATTCGAGGTTTGGGGAAACACAGTCATCACAAGGCTGTAGTGAAGATGCTGCCCACCTTCGTCAGGGCCACACCGGATGGGACAGGTGAGGCTGCTCACATCTCAGTCAGACACATGAAAAGGCAACTGAGGCCGACACAGTAAAACTTCAGACAGGAAGTCAGAGGAAATTCAGTTTTACTCTTGTCACACCTGATCAACCAAACCGTTGTTCCCTCCGACAGAGAAAGGCGACTTCCTGGCTCTGGATCTCGGTGGAACCAACTTCCGAGTGCTTCATGTGCGTGTGATGGAGGAGGAGCAGAAGATGCTGAAGATGGACAGTGAGATCTGTGCCATCCCACAGGAGATGATGCTGGGAACTGGAGAACAGGTGACACATCATAAGCAAGATAAGAGTTCAAGAATCCAAACAGGACATGTCGACCATCCGTGTGTCTCTGTTGTGAGATGTTCCAGATGTCACAGTTAAAAATCTGCCTCTCTCTCTCTGTCCAGCTGTTCGACCACATCGCAGACTGTCTCAGTAAATTCCTCGTCTCTCAGGATCTGAAGGGACAAACTCTTCCTCTGGGTTTCACCTTCTCATTCCCATGCGAGCAGAAAGAGATCGACAAGGTTCTCCACACACACACACACACACCTGTGGTCATTTTTGTCAGACACATCCTCAACAACAGGCTTGTTTGTGATGAACTGTGCCTCTTTTCATTGTCGTTGATATTCAGTGTTTGAACGAAGTCTTCTGTCTGCACAGAGCATTCTGATCCGCTGGACCAAAGGCTTCAACTGCTCCGGAGTGGAGGGACAGGACGTGGTGAGGCTGCTGAAAGAAGCCATTCACAGGAGAGGGGTCAGTCTGAAACATGTGATGTTATGATGGGCATCAGATTGAGCTGTTGTGTTGCGAACTGCAAGGATGAGTCGATGTATATCCTTGGGTTCTGGTCTCTGGGTCAAATAAAACAATATGTCACAATTAAGGTAGTGGGAATGTTTTCATTATATTCTGACGATTTATAGACTGTGGATCCTTCCAATAGTCTCTTGAACCAGTGAGAAGTGTTGAAACATGAGGAGGACGCATCAAACATCAGCCCAACCTGCCTTTGTTTCCCAGAATGCACCTCGAAAAATCCAATAATATAGTATATGACTTAGACAGAATGAATACTCTGAGACACTACTCTCATTTAAATGTGCAGTAACTGATTTTTTTCCCATTTGTTTCCAGCTGAAACACATCTTCACATTGCTGAACTTGATTTCAAACTTTCAAACTGATGAACCTCAGTATAAATTATATGTATATAATACACAGTATGTCAACAGAGGAAGAAACAATAACCTGAGCTGAATCCTTTGTGCTCAGTGTGATCTCACAGCGGCTCTCTGTGGTTGTTTCTCTTTGTGGCTGTTGCTGATGTTTCTGGATGCACATGGTTTGATGCTGTTTGTCTGTCTCTTGTTTCTTTGTTCAGATTCTCATTTAAAGCAACGTGACAGTCTGCAGTTTGCCTTTGACAGTCAGACGGAGCATTGTGTGTGTGTAGGCATGTTATTTACAGATTATAAATAGGGAGGACATAAACATACCTGTCTCTCGCTGTATCTCTGCAGGACTATGATATAGGTTCAGTTGCCATGGTGAACGACACCGTGGGGACGATGATGAGCTGCGGATACAGAGACAGGAGCTGTGAGATTGGCATGATCATCGGTAAGATCATATTTCAATACACAGACAACCTGAGGACGTCCTCAGATGAACCTGACATGAATCTGCCTCTGATGTGATTCAGGGTAGAAATGCTGTGTTACATATCTCACATTCAAAGTCTTTCTCCAGTAAAAGCATTTCCGACAAAATATTCTTCAAGTACCAAAAGTAAAAGGACTCATTATTTAGACTGGCTCATTTCAGAATATGAATAAATATAACACTGTATTATATTATCAGATTATAATTATTGATACATTAATGTGTTCATCACATTATATTGTGTTATTATTTGATTTGTATTTTGTATTAATATAAATATGTTGTCAAATTTATGTCAAGTCAAAAGAATAATATTGATTTTCTAAACTGTCATCAAGTAGTATAAAACAAAAATACTCAAGTACTTCAAAAGTACAGCACTTCACAAAATGTTCTTAGTTACATTACACCACTGTTTCTCCTATGTGATTTAATATTTTAACAACTGCACAGTTTAAATAGTATTCAATTCATGTAATATTTATTATTTATTGATACTCTTAAATTAAATTTGGTTAAAATGTATTAGACAAACACAAACTGCTTCTTTCTCCTTTTACAAAGACAAAGTGAGCTGATGATGCACTTTGTGTTTAAAGCTAATGTTTTCATGCAAACAGGCCAAACTAAGATGTTGTTCATGGTCAACATCATATCTGTTCAGCATCAGCAGGTGAACGTTGTCATTGTCAGCTTGCTGCAGATGCTTAACTCTGCTCGATCCTCTGTTGTGCTCCTCTGGTCTGCAGGCACAGGAACCAACGCCTGCTACATGGAGGAGATGAAGAACGTGAAGCGGGTGGAGGGTGAGGACGGACGCATGTGCATCAACACAGAGTGGGGAGGCTTCGGAGACGACGGCTCCCTGAGAGACATCCTGACGGAGTTCGACGTGGAGGTGGACAAGACGTCCATCAACCCCGGCATCCATACGTACGATCTATAGAAAAGTGAAAAAGTCATTTGTCAAGAATAGATGTTCAGCATTCTCAGTTTCCAGAGGTTTAGCAGCTACTAAATTTTCCATGTTCACCTTTTTAATTCAGGGTGTTTTCATGCTAACATTTACTAATTAGCACTAAATACAAAGTTTGTCATTAGTTAGTATTTGGTCATAAGTCAGGGGATCCCTGAAGTCGCTGGGATTCATCCTCTGGGGTCACAAACAGAAAATCAGTTGTTGTTTCCTTGCTGTCCCCAGTCGAAGTTCTCTGGTGACGAGAGCAGCTCAGTTTTTCAATAAGAGAAAATGAAGAGAAAAATGAGGGAGGATTGTGTTCCTGTTTTTAAAATCTAACTTTTACTTTTCGCTGCCTCTTTCCATCCTGTTTCCTCCTCTGCTCGTTTCCTCTCGCAGCTTTGAGAAGATGATCAGCGGCATGTATTTGGGGGAAATCGTTCGGCTGCTGCTGGTGAAGCTGACGGAGGACGGGCTGCTGTTTAACGGAGAGGCCTCCGAGACGCTGCTGACTCCGGGAACATTTGAGACAAAGTTCATCTCTGAGATTGAGGAGTGAGTGTCTCTGAGAGAAGCTTCATCACATCATCCGCCACTAAACTTTCTGATCCAACTCACAGCTTTCTTCAGTGCTTATATTTGTTCGAACAACATTTTAAGAACTATTTCTTGGGTTATTATAATTTATTAAATAGTGGACAAGACCCTTCTTTACCTCAGGACTTTATTTCTAAGTTTTTGTCAATTCAAACTCAACACTTCATTCATTAGAAGCCTCCCAGTCGCAGGAAGTCAATCAGAGTTGATGGTTCTCAGAGAAAGTCAGTCTATAAAATGAGCTCATACTAAACACGGCGTCACACTTGTGGTTTTTGTTTTATTTGAATGGACAGAATATTTTTAGTCTGCAGTGAAGTTCTAAGACTTCAAAGACTCTCTCTTAAACTGAATGACTTTGTATAATTTGACTATTTGGTTTCTGTCATTTTTCTTGCTTTCTCTTTGACCGTCTGTGTCCTCTCTATGTCCTGTCTGTGTCTCTGCTTCAGGGAGGTCAAAGGTCTGGAAAACACTCAGAATATCCTGACTCAGTTGGATCTGAATTGGGACGTGGTCGACTCCCGCGTGGTGCGTCTGGTCTGCGACACCATCTCCTCGCGCTCCGCCCGCCTCTGCGCCGCGGCCCTGGCAACCCTCGCCAACCGCATCCGAGTCAACCGTGGCCTGGACCATCTGAAGACCACTGTGGGGGTGGACGGGACGGTCTACAGAAAACACCCCAAGTAAGAGGCAACATGAGGGAAATGAAACGTCAAGAAAAATGTGAAAGCCTGTCCTCAAAAGTGATTTAAATTTAGAAAACAGTTGAAAGTTGATTATTGCAAATGATTACCAACAAAAGATTGTTTATGAGACATTAACTTAGTCTAAATTATAAGCAGATATACACACATCTAAAGTCTTGCTTACAAGTTTTTAGGGTCAGAATCAGTAAAATCTTTACATTAGAACAAATCCTTTATTTTGATGTTGTGGGTTTCTACAAAGTCGAACTATCATTGAAGCAGTGATGAAACAGACCAGGCACAAATGAAGCCAGAGGAAGTCCTGACTTTGTTTCTGTCAGTTTTGGGGCAGAATTCATATCTATGTGTCGGTGTGAACAGGAGGTGGCGCTGGCTGTTGACACACTGACAAACTTCCTGCCTTTGTGAGAAAAACCTCATGTTGAGAAAAGACCATGAATCATGTCAACCTCTCACAGTGTTTATTCATGACCAACTTCATATATTCACATTACTCTGCACTTGACTGCTTTCTTCTATTCTGGTTTGATGCTAAATCATCAGCTCTTGTCAGTAAAGTTGAATGTAATCTAAAGCATTTTCTCATGATGACAGGGTACAGATTCTATTTGCAATAAATTCTACTTGTCAATATTTTTTTTTTCCTCTCTCTTTCTCCTTCCTCTCTTTTCTTTCCCATTCATTCCTGCCCTTCTGCAGTTTCAGTGAGGAGCTCCAGGCGATGGTGCTCCTCCTCGCCCCCGAGTGTGACATCACCTTCCTCGTCTCGGAGGACGGTAGCGGGAAGGGCGCTGCCATGGTAACAGCCGTGGCGCAGCGGCTGGCTCTTCAGTCCCGACTGTTGGAGGACAGCGAGGGTGAAGGAGACGAAGAGGAAGAGGAGGAGGACGAGTAAGAATAGCCAAGATGCAGGCACAGCGTTTTATTTTCCGTTTTTAAAGCCTGTGATATTTTCATTTTTATGTGAATAAGTTTCACACAACTTCACTTATGATGTCCATTTCCTGTTATAAACTCTGTAATGTTTTGGGTTTTACAAACATTAAAGGTTTCCTGTGGAGTTTCTGACCTCTAGTAGCGCTATGGAGCGTTTTTTTTTTTACTATTATTACACCTGCAGTATTCCACCTACCTACAGGTGGCAGTAACACACCAAACAACACAGCAATGCACCAGCAAAGGCAGAGAAGAAGACTGCCGACTCGTAAACATGGATGTAAACAATGTCGGATTAAAAATGCTTAAAATTCAGTATGTTTTCTGAGGAAGGAAACAATTCAAGACATCTTTTAGAGCTGCAGGATTCAAACAACGTGTGAGATACACTGACTCTAACCTTGACTGTCGTTTGCTGTTGTTTGTAAACCAATGAAAGATTGATTGACAGGTGATCCCAGCACAGAGTCAACTCATCAACAAATCATAACAATAATAATAAGAATTTGGAGATCACATGTTAATTCAACATGCCGCATAAAGATATCATGAAATTATTTGATTTAAATGTTGAATTCAAAAAGAAATTTGACTTCAATTTTCATTTTCACATCTGTTTCATTTATCCATGATCCATATTTGCTATTGATCATTGGTGAACAACCTCCTATTTGTTTTTATTATTTATGTGATAAGTTCAGATTTTTCAACGATCAAATTACCTGCTACTCAATTTTTTAAAATGTCTCAGTTTTCAGTTGAAATATCACCTGTTTACTCATTTTTTGTTTCTCATAGAGAAAATGTACTAGAATGAGAATAAGAGAGTAAAATACATTGTCATACTTTTGAAAACAGCAGTTTGATATCATACATTAGTTCTTTGTCAACAGTTTCTATCTGTTCAAAGTTAAACAGACAACGACAGTAGAGGGCATTAAAATATAACCCATTACCTATTATATTTATATGATTGTGAAATTGGAAAATAGATTTGTCTTGTGTTTGTTCTTTTTGATGCATCTGCAGTTGTTTTTAAAGAAAGAAAGACAAAACAAGCCAATCTGATCATGGATATATTGTTGTGGAAAAGCAGGTCTCAACCAATCATCTTAGAGGTTTATTGCAAAAGTATTGTCATCATGTTATCCAGTATTAATCTTTTTGGTTGTGGTGTCACTCAAGGGATGATGACATTCACTGTCAGATATTGGTTCATAGGAAATAACTTGAAATCATGTTAAATGTTAGTAAGTTATACAGGCAAGTGGTGATGTCATTGTTCAGATGTTCGTGTTTCTCACAGCTTCATTCAGACGTGACGGCACAAGATGGTGCTTGTTCCATTTCTGTTGGTCACAAGCTGCATGTAAAATGTTCTGCTGGGTTTTATTCACCTGTTCAGGTGGTTTGAACTGGAAACGAGACTGTTGGTTTGTTTTTAACCTCGTTTGTCCTGGTTAAAATGTGAGAAGTAAATAGCTTTTACAGACTGATGTGGAGAAATTTGATCTACTGGAAACCTTAAAATTGGCCTTTTCAGTTTTTTACACAGATTTTGTGCATGAGAGATGATTGAGATACTAAATGTATTACAGTGATGTTAGAAGGTCAAAGACGTGTATTTAATCTGTTCATGTTTCAGATTGTGTTGCTGCTTTTTAAATGAATCTGACAACATTCGGTTCAGACTGTTGTGTTGAAATCAGACAGAATTGATTCAGGTCTGATGTCATAATGACTTTTACATTAAAGTGATCAGGCCTCTTTTCAGACATGACAGCGACATATTAACCATCAGATTAAGATTAAGGTTCATGTCTGAAAGCAGCATTATGACAGCATACTACAAATGTTTGTGTTGCTGTAGTGTTAAAAGCTCAAACACCAGTATCCAGTTGTTGATTGATGTTGATGTTGATCCAACTTGATGATTGATTACTTTTCTCACATTGATGCTGCCAATAAACTGGAAGCACAGCTGAGCCTGAATTGTCCTAAAATGACCACTGCACAGAGGATAAATAAACATTTTTTGATTTTAGGTAAGGCTGTGCTCTTCTCTCTGGCGCCACCTTCAGGACAAACTTTTAACTGTTGACTAGCCAACCTGTCTTTCTTTCCTCCATTCATGTTGTTTTCTGGGCTGTAATGAAGAAAACAAGCCTCTTTTTTTTTGCCCTGTTCCTTCCCATCACTGCTTCTTTCTTTTGCTTCAGTATATTGGTGCTGATGCTCAGTCCACATTAACTGAGGAGTTGTTGCAACAGTGCAGCTTTGATTACAGTTTGTTACTTGTTTCTACAAGTTTTATCCATTTCAGTTATCTTGAAAAAATCTCAGTGTTCGCACAGATAAGAAATGAGTCAGACTGAGGTGGAGCGATGAGACTTGAACAAATCAACCTTATAACTGGGTCTTTTTAAGATAGTTTTTCATGAGGTGCTAAAAAATCTCTTGCTGTTATTGTTTGGAAATAAAAGGACATTTTTCTTCTAACATAATGTGATTCGTGTTATTTGTCACTAGTGATACTGATGCATGGACATATAAGGAGAGATAAGAAACTGAACAATGTCGAATCCACCACAATGCAGAGAGGAAGAGAAAAAAATATCTGATTTCAGACATTTGATATGTGAAGCAAAGGGCGGAGGGTTGCACTCTTTTCAAACTTCAAAACCTGTCTGTTATTAATATTTTTGAAATTAAATAGTTGTGTGATGATATATGAATATATCAGGGCGGGGGGCAAATCATATGTGTGCCCCCCGGGATTTCCGCCCATGCACCGTTTCTCATTTCTGTCAAACACCGACATTTATATAATGTAAGGTGTTTGACAGTGGCTCCAGCCTGGGCAGTTGTGCTCAGTTGTTTATCTTCCCTCTGGGTGGAAACATCCTCCCTGTACTTCACTGCAGATTCTCTGTGTTCATCAGCAGTGAAGCTGCTGCAGCTTCTCTGACCTGCAGAGGACAAAGTGGAGCTGCAGCCTGAAGCCTGTCGTCTTCCTGCAGCATTCGTGATTCAGGGAAAGAGTATCTCCAGCTGCTGCTGACTCCACGCTGTAATACTACAGTCAGAGCTGTGCTGTAGTATTTATTAATGTGATGCAGGTTGGAAAGATGAATGTGCAAATTAGTTGTATATAAATGTAATTTCAGGCTGTGGTGAAATGTAACTCTGTGCTGTTTCCATTTCGGGTTATGTTATACTTTTTGCTTTTATATATTTCAGAGGGAAATATTGTACTTTTTACTCCAGCAAATCTATTTGACATTTACAGTTACTAGGTACTTTCTACATGTTGTTGTTGTTGTTGTTATTATTATTATTATTATTATTATTATTGTAGTAGTAGTAGTAGTAGTAATGATGATAATGATCAGTTAAGAAAAAGCCAAACATAAAAATGAGTTTGAAGAGGAAGATTAAAGATTTACAGCAGGAGACCTCCGACAGGAGCTGCACAGCTGAGGGGCCTAGACAGCAAAGACCCTGTCACCTTCAGTGACAGATCCAGTAGAGATTTAGGGCCCGTTCAGGACCCCGAGGTCAGGCTGAAACACAAGTAGTAAAATCTAAAACTCACAGGTAACCAGTGAAGGGCAGGTCACTGTGATGTGGTCACTTCGCTTGTTGTGTCTGGCAGCAGGGTTTTGTATCTGTTGTTTCCAGAATAAAGTTCATTGCAGGAGGAAAATATTAAAATATGATATTAGATTTACAGCAATAATATGCCTGCACCCATTACTGATAATGAGAGAATGAAATAATAATCTACATTACTATAACATATTGAAAGAAGCCATTCTATTTAATAAGTAATTTTACTTCTGACACTTTAAGAACATTTTGTACATTCTGTACTTTTACTTAAGTAACATTTTGAGTGAGGATTTTTACTTGTGTGCTGTTTCTACTTTAAATGAAGGATCTCTGTTGATTTTGACCCTGAGATTTCACAAATCAAAACACATTTGATGATTGAGAAACAAAGCAGAAGAGAGAACGAGAGCCTGGAATAATTGTTGCTCAGTTTCAACACAAAGGCTGCAGTGAGTGTTTTGGTCGAGGCCTGCCTCTACATGAGCGTCATGCTGGAGCCTCATGGGGGGGAAGTTCAGTTCGGCTTTGTGGAAGTTCAAACAGACACGTGCTTCCTCCCCCTGCTGTAGAGGGCTGGTAACAGCAGCTCGTCTGTCCTCACTCCAGGATCCATGAGGCCTGTGTGAGATCACGTTTCTCGACAAAATCACCAACCAAGCTGTTAATAACATCAGCTGAGAGGCTGCCCCTCCTTCACATGAAGGACAATATTTGCATCGTGAAGTCTTGGTTTAAAAGTTTGTGTGTGAACACTGATCATGAATGTGTGTTTTTATATTTATAGAATTTCTCCTGTGGTATAAGGAGCAGAAGCCTGAAAGTTTAACCCTTGAAGGAGTAAAAGTCTCAAAACAGGGCAGACATGCGGACAGACACAACATGATGACACCACAGAGAAACAAAGCAGTCAATTTATAAAATCTGATTCTGTGATACAGATTAAACTCTACAGCAGGACATGAAGTGTTTTAAAAGAGCTCCACCTCATCGAGTTGTAACATTAAAATGCTTCATATGTGTTAAAGCATCAGTAATAATATGATATACGTCTCTGAAAGGGGCTGTTGTGCCAAACAATATCAAAACATTATATTGGGATACTGAGACAATAAACTAAACTTAATTTGCTTCGAGAGATTCATCCTCTAAGTACAAAATGAGAAGGAATCAAAGCATTAATAATATTTTTAGAGATTTAAAGTTCTTCCCAAATGTTAGAAGAAAAGCTGAAAAATCTGTTTACTGAACATTTTGTGTTAGAAAAGTAAAATGACACATTGTGGTTCAACAATTTGGAGTTCATTTTCCCCCGACTTCAAGCTAGAACCCATCAATCTTATCGTTGAGGTTTTATATGTGTTTGTCTTATGACCCTTGAATCCGAAGCCGTGTCTGCTTTTGAGCCCTCATTGCAGGTTTCATATCTATAAATCGAGAACATGTGAGCAGTTCGATAGAAGAGGGGTTTTCCACTCGCAGATTAATATCCTTCAATCATTGTCAGAGGCCTGGAAAGGTCGAATTTAATTGCATTTAACAAGAGAGAATCAAAGGTCAGAGAAGAAGTCAAAAAATAAACATAAGTTCATTTAGTTGAATCCTGTTATTTATCCACATCAGTAATGATCTGCCCAGCCTTCACCTCAGGGAACCTTTGGGAAACACCCATTTGAATATATAGACATGAGAAATGTGTCTGATTATGAATGCTGTTTCTCAACCTTTTAAAGAAATCGTCCTGTTTAACTCGCATGCTTAAAAATATTACTGATGTAAACAAACATTAAAGAGCATCAGAAAAAAAAAAAACATCAATACATGGATTTAACTGTTGCCTGTTTGTGTCAATGCATTCAAGACTCATCAGTTTGACCACAACAGGAAGTTCCATCTGACTTTCATAGTGTGACTGAATCCTTCTGCTTCTGTTTGTGCCAAGAAGACATAAATCCTCAGATAGAAGTCTTGCATTTAAAAAATGCACCAATAAGCAAAAAATAAGTGCTGAAGAATAAAATGGCCTGATTCCGAAGCTCGGAGACTTTCAGAGCAGTAAATTATTGATGTGTGAATGTGTACACAGTGTTTTAATGACATACAGTAGGTGATCCAGATGGTCGACTGCTGCTGCATCTTACTGCAGCAAAAAAAATCAGTTTTAATGTTTTCAGACTTCAGAAGAACTTCTTTAATGTTTTATATGTAAAGACTGAATCTGTGAAATGATCCAAGCCATCAAATAAATGTGGTGAAGCAGAAAATCTCCCAAAATGGAAATGCTTATATTTAAGAGGCAAAGAACTGTTCAGTGCTTCCTACTCTTGATATTACAGCCTCCAGTTTATTTAAAGTACATTAAGTTTTTGTCACATCTGTCACTGTTGCAATAATGTCCATAGAAAAACTTTAACGTTCCCATTAAATCGATAAATTCATTATAGTTTAATCTGTGATATTTATGTTTTATGCCGTCATACTGATTATTTTAGTTCTTTTGGACCAGGGTTTTATTATTCATTCACATTATAGGCACTGTACGTACACTAGTTATAGCCCAAATGATGAAGATGTATGATTTCATTAAAATCACAGTTTCATTCAAATAACTGTTCCAATTATCTAACATTTCAACAAAAATCAAACATTAGAGAAAAGTCCATTAACTGAAAACAGATTTTTTTTTTCTTTCTTCTCTCTCCATGAATCCTGTGTCGACCCCTCGGGTTTGTCTGGTGACCTTTGAAGGGGCTCGACCCCTCAGGTTGAACCACTGGACTAAACTAGATGGCTGAATATGAAGTAGTCCAAACTAGCGCCACCTGGAGGCTCCAACAGGAAAATACTGCTCTGACATCGATGCATCAGGATTAAATGTGAGTCTTGGAGTATTTTTATAGTGTGTAGTTGTATTTGTACTTGTACTTGTGAAGGATCAGGATACAACCTCCACCACTGCAAAGCCTTTTTTGTCGTGGTTACATGCCCAATTATTTATATCAATGAATATTCAAGTTTTATAATCCACAGGGTCTTATTTGGATATAATAAGTAAAGGGTGATTCCAAAGATATACTTGGAGAAATATTGTGCATATATAACCTGTGTGTTATTAGTGTTTGATGGATGAATGTGGTGGCTAAAAATGAGACTGCATATATTTAGACTTAGTGTTTGGATGCTGTCATTACAGGCTGATATGCATATCTACAGTATTTGTAACCCAAGCTATGCAGACTAGATACTCCCACTGACATGAGCCTGTTCCTCAACATGTAATAATAATAATCATAATCATAATGCATTCTGCTAATGACACGTGTGAGGGAGGTTTGGTGGAGGTCAACACCTCTATCTTTTTCACCCCCTACTTTAGTAGCAGAAAGGAAACCAGTTTTAGTTTTCTTGCATCACAAAATTACCATAGACACAACATATTATATGGTTTCCAAAGGTTAAAAATGCTATTGGAGAGTCAGAAGTATTTATGGTATTTTAAAGTCTCCCATGGAGAAAAAAAAAAAACAGGTTTCCACTGAAATGTAATTCAAATTTTAACTGAATTTCAGAAAGATCAGCCAAACAAAATCTGCGTGTGTTATGTTTGTTTTCATCCACTAATGAAATTATTAGGAAAGATAAACAAGCTAATTCTCCAGTCTTTAGTGCGATATTTCAAGATTTTTTTGAAGGAAATTTTTTGTTTCCACTCAGGATATTTTTACACTTAAAATGTGCATAAAAACAGATGGATAGAAACACAGGTAGTGTTTTTGTCTTTTCTTCACCTCAGATTGGCATGAAGTTCTATCAGTTAAATCAACTGTTTCCTTTTATTAAAAAAAAGTGTCAAGCTTGTTTACATAAAATTGGGGAAGAAGTTAACTACAACTCCCATGGTGCATTTTGGTAAGAAAACATCCAGTCACTGAGCTTAAAACTGTCACATGTGCCGCGAAAGGCGGGTGTTAGATGAATGACTAGACTTTGCTGTTGAGAAAACTATTTTTATTATCTGAAGTTTAAGTGAATTCACTTTAAACTCTGGGATCAACTTTGGTTGAATCCAACAGTTTTGGTGCTGTGATTTCATAACACAGAGAAATGCATCAAGTTGCTGTTTGACCTCCTGAAAATACAAAGTTGTTCCAAATTTTCAAAAGTGCAAACCCAAAATTAATAAATGGCTCATATTTCTACAGCATATTTTACTAAATCTTCAACACATTTGATCATCTTTTAATCTTTTTTTTTAAACAAATCTGCCCAAAATTCTCTAAGTGTCTGTCAAATATCTGTCAAATGTGAATTGTGAATTTACCTTTATCTTGTAAATATTAAAAATAACTAGACCTAAAACTATTGATCGATCAGTTGATGGACAGAAAATAAACCAGCACAAAGTTTCGTAATCAGTTAATCAGTTTTTAAGCAAAAATTACAAAATGATTCCTGGTCAACTCAACTGAAGTTGAATATTTTTGAAAGGCATATCAATCAATGTGTTCAATAGATAGATAGATAGATAGATAGATAGATAGATAGATAGATAGATAGATAGACAGATAGATAGATAATGTGCTGCCAAAAAAAATTTATCAATGCAGTTGTTGATAAAAACACAAAAAGTCCTTTTGAAATGCCACAAAAGAACCAAACAGAGAGCACAGCTCATGTGTCTCCATTAGCTTTGCTCACCAGACTATATTCACTTTTTTGCTAATTTAATGACATTTTGGGTGGGTTTGATTTAAACCCCTGTCGGATCTAAACTCCGCCCACGTGTTCCGTGTCAGTCGGAAGTACGTCACGGCGCTGAAGCTAAAAGATGCTTTTAGCCGTTTTTTAACTATGACTTTAACATCACTAAGTTGTTCTCAAACTTTGACCACACCTATATCCCGTCTGTGATCCCGTCTGTGATCCACATTTACACAGACAGGAAATAAATAAATAAATAAAAACAGGCTTTTTTTTTTTCCTCTGGTGCGTTTGTTTGTGTGTCGGCGAGTCCCGGCGGTGTAACCGGAGAGGGGCCTCAGAGAGGGAATGCAGGACTGCAATGGAGCACAATGCAATCCAGGTAAAGCCGATATAATTTCCAAATAAATGTCGATGTTTGTGTCCGGGAGCCCCCGGCTTTAGTGACCTGTTGACGGGGGGAATATTTGAACCGTGTGTCGCTGTGAAGCAGAGCCGAGGGTCCGTTTGATTTCATTTACTTTGGACATGTCGTATTGATTGTTTTCTCATATCGGAGTCGCCCTGACTGCAATTACAACTTTATTCAACCGGCCTCAACTTTTTTTCTGCCTCCACAGGCGGAAAATAAAGCGGCGATATTTCTGATTTTTAACGGGGCGAACCGGCGGCGGTGACACCGAGCCGTCGCCTCGTTTCGAACCGGAGACTCAGCCGTTAAATTCCAGTTTTGATATTTCTGATATTTTCTCGGCGTTAATGATTAATTTCTTTGTGTGTCGTGTCGACAGTCTCGGCTTGTCTGTGACGACCAACCCCCACCCGCCCCAGCAGCACATCAGCTAAATAAAATTAAAGTCTCCCTGCCTGCAGATATCAGGAAACTTTTAAGCTAGTCAGCCTTTTCAACAAAAACTAGCTTAGCATCGACATTTTTTTCTCATTTTGGAGGCTGAAAATTAATTTGCACATGATATTAAAGATTGAAATATTAGTCGACAGGGACGAGGTGGAGCAGCAGTACTGTTTAATAGGAAGCATATTGATATTATTATCAAATCCCTCCCGACATTTTGTCTCCGCTGTAATTGCCTCAGTTTAAGGAGGAATGTTAATATTGTGCTCGGAGTTTTTGTGACTTCAAACACATTTTAGTCGAAATAAAAGTCATTTATTTGGACGGAAATGCTTCCTGTTGGATGTGTTTAATATTCCAGTGGTTGGTTGTGTGTTTTTTTAATATCTCTGTTTAAATATTAATTTAGTGCAGCATTGAAAGATTTTTTTTTTCTTCACTGCTGAACTTGTGAGTTTTTTCAATAACAGGATACAGCCAAGGTCAAAACTGTTTATATTTTATTTATTTATTTATTGTCCAAAGCAGGAGACATTTTATTATTAATATTCGTCGGTGTGTTTTTTCTCTCCTTCTTCCTTCCTGTACTGAAACTGTGTTAAAAAAAAATATCTCACTGCATTATTCCCAGAAATATCACGAGAACTGACGTAGGCAGGGTGCAGATTAAGGGTTTCCATCTTAAATTCTTCTCTCTCTCTCTTTTTCTGTGTGTGTGTGTGTGTGTGTGTGTGTGTGTGTGTGTGTGTCAGACAGGCTGCCTCTCTCTCTCTCTCTCTCTCTCTCTCTCTCTCTCTGTGCTCAGATTATATTATGTGGCTTTTATTTTCCTGCCTGTTTCCACCACTAGGTTGGAGCACAGCTTCCTCCTTGAGCTCTCTGTTCATATAACACTCCTATAGTACATAATAGTATGTTTATGATACTCTATACTCACTTGATGGTAGTACTTATCATATGGTCTCACTGTAATTAAGTTAAATGTATGTATAATATTCATTCTGGGGCTGAAACTGTATCTGTAGAGCTAAATGGCAGATTGATCTCACTTTGTTGTATTAGGCTTCCTTATTTTTCTTTCCTGCTATTTGATTGATTGATTTATGATCGATAGGATTCATAGATAAGTAAAATACGTCCGTAAAGGTTTTATAATCACTTTTTCCCCCAACAACAATGCCCAAATCCTCGAATAACTTTAAAATCCATTAATCATTTTTTCAGACAACTTTTCTGGTTCCAGCTTTTAAACTGTGACCTGAATACAAAATTAATCTCACTTTGTTGTGTTATGTTTCCTTGTTTTTCCTGCTGTAGGATAGATAAAGAAATAGAGATAGATAGGATTGATAGATTACTAAAAAAAAAGAGAGAGAGAGAGTCTATAATCCTTTTATAATCCATTAATCATTTTACAACCAATTTTTCTGGATCCAGCTTGTGAAATATGAGCTGAATACAAAATCCATCTCACTTTATTCTATTTTTCTTGCTCATGTACCTTCTCATGACTTAAGCTCAGGCTATTAATCAATCAGTTGAGGCAGAAAATAAACCAGTGACAGTTTTACAATCAATAATCATTTTATTAGCAGAATTGTTTGAAAAATTCTGGTTTTAGCTTCTCAGTTGAATATTTGCTGGTTATCTCAGTCTGTTATGATGGTACATTGAATATTTTTGTGTTTTGGACTAAACAAGCTCACTTATGTTAATATGTCAGTTTGGGCTCTGGGAGCTTTTCCGACATTTTATACTGAATTTTATTCCTTTAGTGAAGTAATACTTCAATATTCCTTAAGATAAATTGAACCATAGTAGCTGATACTGTCTGTAGAGCTCAAAAGTGTTTCTGCCTTACTTTATTTCTTCTTCTTTGTTCTGTTCAGTTCCTCTAATGGCTTATTTTATTTGTCTGTAGTACTTTATTGTATCTTTATTGCAGTATTTCTCATATTTCTATATGTCTTTATGGTATATATTTTTTCTAAATTACCACCATAATGTTTCTTAAATGTATCTGTAATTTTCATATAGTGATTAATATTGTGCCTGTAGAGCTCAATGGTGACTTTATCTTATGAAGTAACTGTTTAATTCCCCTGTGATATTACATAATATCCAAGTAATGGCCAGTATTTTGTTAGTAGTACTTAATATAGTTCTCATAATACATAATTATGTACCTTTAGTACCATGTTGAGTAATAATACTTAAAAATATGTGTAATACAGGCAGTCTGTAGAGGCATTATCTGCCCATATGGTATTCTTTTACTAAAGTGGTACTATAAAAATCCTTAAACACAATTATGGTCTTCCTATAATGGCTAATATTGTGTATTTAGAGCTCAACAGTGAACCTATAATCTTCCTATAGTGGCTCACAGGAAACAGTGGACACTGGATCTGTTGTTCTTTATCTTAAAGTGTTAATATAACATTCCCTAAATGTTCCCCCAGCGATTAATAATGACATCTATTTGTGTGTCTCTAGCTCAATATTACATTTTTAAAGTATTATAATGCGTTTGTGTTTCTCTGTAGTTATTTTATTTTACTTAATTGCTCATTTATCACTGAAATATATCTGTAATATCGTCATGTGGACTTGAAATGAACCTCTGGGACTCAGTACTGAGGTTACAGTGAATATTTAATGATTATTTAAACCTATAGTGTCTATATAATGTTCCTATAGGGACTAGCAGTACGTTTAATGACTTAATGATCCTATCTGCCCTTTAGTGATCTTAAATCAGTTTTACTCTCAGTGTGTCATTATAATAGTCCTGTAATGTTTCCACAGGGACTCTGTGTTTTATTTAATCTCTGTGGTTCCATAATTTCAGGTCCTATAGCAGCATATAGAGTGTGTTTGACATTCAGCAGTGACCTTGTCTGTTTTGGTGCTGTACTCTCCTCAGTTGTTTCCCCATAATATCCCTCTTAATATGAATCTCATGTTCCTATAGGACTCAAAGTGTCTCCGTCAGCTTGTCTCGCTTCATCTTGTTTTTCATCACTTTTTTTTGGTGTCTTACAGTTTTCCCACAGGGCCCTTTAGAGTGTGTCTGTAATACTCCACAGTGACGCAATTAAACCTTTTGTCACTGCATTGTGTTCTGTAGTGGCTCTGTTTAACTGCGGTCGTATTAATGTTGCTGTCCGACTCTGCGTATAGCTGATATGTATATTTGCTGCTGTGACATTTATTCAGTATCTTTCTAAAAATTGATCCTCGGCCTGCTGCAGCTGGTCTGCAGAGCTACAGCGGTGGGTGGGGGAGAGTGGGGGAGGGCTGCTTGTGGTGGGTTATGGGTATTGGGTGGGGGAGGGTGGGGTGGGGGTTGTGGATGATCAACACAGGAGTGAGAATTTGAGAATATTCTGCATTTAGGCGGCAGGCAGGAGAGCTGCTGTGTTCAAACAGCACCGCAGCTACAGGGCGACTGGTTGTTTTAGAGCAGCTCCAGTTCAGGAACAGACTATTTCTGGAACAGAAAGGGGAGGAAATACAGTATACACATTTATTTTGTGAATCTTCGTGTCACATATATCATGAGTAAATGGATAGCAGCTGCACAGCCGACCGCACCCTCAGCTTATACACTGGGCCTTTTATTTAATGTGGATAATAAGCTCGGTGAAAGTGACCTCTGCTTGGTTTATTCCAATTCACTTAATATGAAAAAACAAGTCTCTCTTGTACTTAAAACTGTTGGCTTCATTTAAACACTTGAGCTGCAACTATTTGGAGAATTGATCAATCATGTCTGTTGTTTTTAAGTGTAAAAATCAAATATTCTCATCTTCCAGTCTCTCAAATATGAGGATTTGCTGTTTTATATCATCATAAATTAAATTAGGGCTGCGATTATTGATTATTTTGATTTTGAATGAGTGATCTGCCAGTTTATTTTCTTTATTCATCAATTATTTGTTTTGACTATAAAGTATCAGAAAATAATAAAAGAAAAATCTGACCATTCCAACCAACAGTGTGAAACCCAAAGATTTTCACCACAACCACAGAATGTTTGGTATTTTGCCTTTGAAAAATGACTTAAGATAGTTGCCTTTTAATTTTCTTTTGCTTTACCAGACAGTTATTCTACTAATGATCACAGCTCTGAACTGAACATCTTTGGGTTTTATACTGTTGCTTGGGTGAAACAAGACATTAGAAGACATTTTTTTTATTCAAAGAAATTATTTGATAATGAAAGTGATCATTAGTTGCAGCCTTAAACAAGACAAGCAGTAAAAAGCAAAAGTGATAACTGCCTTGTTTCAGCTGTGTTTTTGTCAGGGAGAAATATTAGTTTGATATTTCAGGTCATTTGCAGCTTGTATGTGGCAGCTGTGGGGCAGCGTATTATGTTTCATGTAAAGCTGCTGTAATTCAGTCTTTTCTCGCCTCTAACTCCAAACGGGGGATTACAAAGGAGCAGAGGCTGTGTGATGGATTCAATATCAGAAAACAGCAGCAGTTTCATGGCAGCATTGTTTTTGTTGGGGCTGTAAAAACTGGAGCATCATGTCGGCTGTGTCGCACATAAAATGACATGTAGCTGCATTTCTCCTTGATTTTTTTAACCTTAAATCCTTTTTAATATTTTCATCAGCCTCAGTGTTGTTCCTTCATCACTATGAACCCACACGCTGTAGTTTATCTGGACTCAATCCCACAAACACCATCCTGCTGCCACAAATACTCACTAGAGGCTAAATGTGGATTCATCCGCCACTGAAAATAGTCCCCAGCAAATGAATCATTTCATGTTTGAGTAACGACTGGTTTAAAAACTACAGTGAGCAGCTGTTTTAGGGAATGAATGAACCTTTTTAAAAGATGAATGCATGTTTTATTTTAAAATTTTAAGTCTACTGGACTAGAAGTTGTTGCTTTATAAACAGAATAACACCAGCCTTATTGTTCAGGTTTTCTGGGTTTGACTTTGTCATGCACCCTCCAGTCTTTCGAGATCCTTTGGATATAATTAGCTAATTAGTTGGATGGAAAAACAACAACTTTAATGATCTAACTTCTTAAACGTGAGTATTTGCTTCTATGATAGTAAACTGTTCATATTTTTCGGTTATGAGAATTTAAAGACGTCATCTTGTGATTTGGGATACTATGATGGATATCTAATGATTGCTTTATTAATGGAGACAGCAATTGGCAGATTAATATTTAATTATCGGTGTCTTTTTGTTCTTGTTCATACAAAACTACAATAATTGTTTTTTCTCAACTTTACTCTTGCATTAACCAAAACAACTTTAATTAAAGTCCAATAAACTGAAGTGAAACTTTATTACCTGAAGAAATTCAACCTATTTTCAGTAAAATCACTCAGTTTGGGTTAAACGAAGTCCACATTGAATTCAAACTGGTCTGAGTCTCTTCTTGTGGATTGTGTGGTTATCTGTGAGTAATGTTTGCAACAGAGCACATTAACACACAGCCAGTTGACTGAAGCTGTGGCTCAGGATCCAAAATGGCAGCTCACCGTCCTCCTGACAGACACACAGATTATTATTTGGGTCACACACTTAAAAATCACAATAAAGACCCCGTATATCTGTTAACTTGGAACTGTAAGTGTCTGGTACTAGTAAGAAAAGGGATCTAGTTCATGGGCTTTTTGAGGCCTCTCACAGCTTCAAAACATCCTTTGAATTAAGACAAACTGACTCCACTTGTAAGGTGCGCTTGATTTAATGTTTGAGCTTTTTTCCACACACTGCTCTGGGTGTCAGAGGCCCAAGGCTCCTCACACTTCCTCCCCTAGAACAGTGAAATCAAAGCTGCGGGTTTATTCACCCAGCAGCGGCAGCAGAGGCAGTTTTAGTTTTCAGATGTATGAAGCCACTCGAAGTGCTCGATTTATCACTCGGACCATGTAAACAGCCGCAAACAGGGAGCGTTAGCTGCTTGTGAGGTAAGACGGATCAAGTGCTCCTCATCACATCCAGAGTGTAAACACACAGGAAGCTCCATGTAAACTGAGCTGTAGATTAAATAAAGACAAACTGAACATGAGAGTCATTGTTGCCAAATGGCACATCCGCCATTTTGGGGACAAAAAGGGGAAACTGGCCTCACACAATGACTGTTGGAAATATTAAGAGTTTATTAATACACATTGAGCTGCAGAATATTTGACATGTTTGAACAATTGAAAATTCATTAGATGTTTTGTCAGTTGTCTGACAGCTGGAGGTTTAATGTGTGAAAAAAGAATTAAATATATATATATATATAGCTTATGGTGCATCAGTAAACTGTATAAACCTTAAACAGGTTTCTGGCAGCAGTACTTCTATAAGACCAGTAAGACCTGTAAGACGATCCGCTGCATGTGTCAATAGTGAAAAAGGTGACGTCGTCATATGACTTGTGTTGTTCCTCCACAGTGAATACCAGAAATGATTCATGATTCATCAAATGATGAATTAATTATCGAAATTGTTGCCAGTAAAATTTCTGTTGATAGTGTCGATAATCAATAAGTCTACTGTCTCAGATCTTATTTATTTTTGCTTTGATACAAAACAATGATCAGTTAGGGCTGCAGTCATTTTCATTACTGGGTGATCTATCAATTATTTTTTGTGATGAATCAATCAATCTAAAATGATTTGAAAATATTGAAAAATGTCTGTCCAACTTCTTTCTATGATGGCATCTATAAATTATTTTGTCTGACCAGCGGCTGAGGAATCAAAGATAGTCAGTTCAGAACAACATCAATGAGACAAAAGAAGCCGGGACCAAAGTTTTTGAACTTTGAACAAGTTGTTATTAGTTGATTAATCGATTTCATAATTGACACAAAATTCTTCAACTACTGCAAAATACTGCAACTACTCTGATAATGTTTGAGGAAAAAAGCCCAACCTAACCGAGCTTCAGCTTCTCACCTGTGAAGATTTCATAATTTTGAAAACTCTTATGGCCTCTGATAGGCATTTTTCATTATTTTCTGATATTTTATAGACCAAATGATTCCATTTCTATCAAATAATTGATTTGATTAATGATTTCAGCTTTTGATTTTTGACCTGTAATTTACAACATGAGCGTGAAATTTCATTCTTGCCTTTAGAAATTGTAGTTTGACTAATAATAAAAATCTTAATCCCGTTAAATCTTAGAAGCATTATGTCAAAACTTTTGTGTTTTTGCAGAATTAAAAGCAACACAGATTTTTTTTTCATCTGATCTCAGGGAAACTGTGACATGAATAATGTTTTATCAGCAATGTGAGATCGAACAATAGGCTGCTGGGAAGTGAAGTGTAATGAAGGTCTTCTCTGAGTTCACTTCATTTAGTACTTTGTAAAGGAAACATTATGAACCTGTGTGCAGTTCCGATCTCTCGTTTTCCTGCATCATACCTGAACAACAAAATAACCAGCTGCAGGAAAAAATTGGAAAAATGCTACAATTTTCTCTGACACCGTGTCAAAGCATCCATCTCTTTCGAATCGTAAGAGATGTAAACAGAAAAATGAAAATGGAGATTTAGTCACAAAAGAAAACAAGCTGTCAGAATATGCTCAAATGCTCGTTTAATATGGAGTCTGTAAAGTAGAAGAGCTAGATTTGATTTTACCGGGAAGGAAACTGCACCACTGTCAGTTCTGATATTTAAAAAAAAATTAGAAGCATTTGGGACAAATGAAGTCTGTCACACATGCAGGATAGATGTCCAGTTTATGTTCATATTGAGTGTTCAGTGATGATGAGTGTTGCTACATCCTGTATAATGGTATAGTCCATTGCTTTTAGGTATAAAGTTGATTTGTGCATAGAAATGTCATCTCGACAGTCCTTTGACCTTTGACCTACAACTAACGTTACTTAAACATTTAAACAGGAGGAGAGATGCATAATCAGTCAGCATTTCTGTCAAAATCAGACCTGTAAATATGAATCCTGAGAGACTGCATCACATGGTGCAAGTTAAAGTTATTAGTAGCTCTTGTCAAAATGGGCAAACAAACAGAATAACATAGCACATTTACAAGTTGGATTTTCTACAATACATTCCAGATACTGAATGATTAACTGCAGCTGATGATTTTATGATGTCTTTCCTGGAATCACGGCCTTCATCGTGTGCAGCTGCGTGAAAGTAAAAGAAGGATCAATCCAAATTAATCTGCCTCCTGCTATTGATGTTTGTTCATTTAAAGAGTGCACAGAACTTTTAAATCACTTTAACAGGAAGTGTGACCACTGTGTTGTAGTCTAATAATAACAGGAAGTTGGCTTCTTTTTTTTTTAATGCAAAGTCAGCTGTTATTTTATTTCAATTTCATGTTCATAAATTAAACCGATGTTAACTGGAAAAGAATTGTGACACATGCATATGATTAAGATCCTACAGGTTTACACATGTCTCAGTGTTGAGGTTTTTCCCATCGTCATGGTTCTGATCATTGGTTGTTAACACCAGTAGACATTTTGTAACAGCAGGCGTTTCCACATTTGGAGTCAAAGAATGCATCACTTTTTTTCAGCTGCACTCATATCTGAACATATTTTGAGTCACTATCAGGGGCTGCAGATATGCCTTTCTGCCATGATAAACAGTCTGAGGAGTTAATTTTTAACATTTCCTCTCCATGTTGTTTAATATATTACATTATCCTGCCCTGAGTGCTGTTTATCCAGTACATGTTAAAATACTGCCTCTCTGCAAAACGATGCGACTTTATTGTCAGAGGTGTTGATGCCAGAGGTGGGTTCTGCACAATTTATGGCTTAAACACCCTTATAAATGTAAGGAGGGCACTGTGGCATTTACATTTTAATTAGATAGCTTTCATCTGAGTTATTTTCCCTTTTTAATGCATGAAAATGTCAAATTATAGAAACTGAATTTTGAACATGAAGAATACGCCTTTAAAATTGGTCACAGGCTCCATCGCAAACTTTTAATTTCTTATGTTGATTCCAGTCATTGTCATTGTGTCAGTCTGACACTTATCTAGCGCCACTAACAGGCCGTCCAACATTTGGCTTCATAAAAGGATGCCTTTAAAATATTTGTGCTACGCCTGATTTCTTGTGGTTCAGTATTAATGGTAATTTAATCCCAGGCCAACAAACAGTTTCTTTACTCCTTCCAGTTCTGTGCTGCTCAAACTCCTCTTCCACATCTCTAACTTATTTCTCTTTTCAATGGCCTTCACTCTAATGTTACTTTATCAGGAACTAGCCGTTTTTTCTCTCTCCAAAATGTTTGTTTGAGTAAAATCCTGGTCCATGATGGCTCTCCAGAGTTTATTAAATGCCAAACTCTACCAGACTCAGTGGCCATGAACTCGTCCTCATCAGTGTTCCTGTGCTCTCTCGTCTCTCTCTCAGTGGTTGGGTGCTCCCTCCTGCCAGCGGGGCAGCTATGCCTTCTATAAGTCGGTGAGCAGCAGAGCTCAGCCTGACGGGCCCATCCAGGTGTGGAAGCTGGGGGAGTTTTACTTCATCCGCTGTGGACCACAGGACCCAGTGTGCATCGCAGAGGTGAGAGAGTTGTTATGGCTACGAGCAGCATTTTAATAATAACAGCTCACATGACTGTGTGATGTAAAAGGGGTCGACAGAAATGGAACATGACAAACATGATGCTGATAAACCCAACCAATACACATACCTAGTGTAATATGATACCATCCACTATAACAGCAGAGTCATTTACAATATGATTAAATTATGAACGTAGTTGATTGTTTGTCTGCATTAATGTAGAAATATAATATAGTTTGGATATAATGCATAATATAGGGTGATATGTGATAATATAACATGTGTATAGTGCAGAAGAGCAACATAGCAAAGAATATAAAATATACTATAGTTTGTATGGTTTGTCAGCAAATTGTTCAATTGTCCCTTTAACTGTTGATGATGACTAATCCAAACTGAATCTACAAACTGAACCTCGGCACATCGAACCTTAAATGGGTCACATTCTGCTCTCCTGCTCACATGAGCTATAGAAGACTAACAGTATGTTTTATTGAGTCTACATCCCACGGCAAGGCTATATTTAGTCAATTTAGGTCGCGAGCTGAAAAAGTGTTAATGAGATGGCATTGTATTTAGGTTGATAGTGTTGTATTGACAGTGATTGATTGTCATGAAGGATGTTTTGGGGTTAATATATTTGTTTAAAAAATAAACCCAGGAAGGAGAGAAACTAATAGAATCTGACCTGAGCAACACGTTTATCTTCTTTCCTAAATTAATCAAGAGTCGCATGGCAACGTATCCTTTCAGACCTGAACCCATTTATGTTCATCTGACAGCACTTTAAAATGTAGGTCTCATGTCTGAATGAGCATCCTGATCACTTTCATGTCAAACTCATGATGGAAACCTTACGAGGACCTGAAACATTTCTGTATCACTTTCAATACGAGTCTCAACTGAGTGCTGTCAGATGAAGGTAAAGGGCACAGCAGCAGCAGCACAGAGTGAAACTGAGAGATTAAATGCTCAGCTTGTGTGGCCATCTCACATCACTGTTGTCAATTTATTGTCTCGATCATCTATAAAATTACTCTAATAAAGTAGGAAACTAGTATCATCTCCTCTTGTATTTCCAGTGTTTATTCACGTCAACTGGAACAATGAAGGAATAGCAAAGCTTTTACATAACAACATGCAAATTCATATTGTGAATGTGATGTGAGTCAGTTTTCGTGGGAATGATAATTTTTGCCAAAATGATGAAGATGTGATTTTTTTTTTTTTTCCTGGGGCCTGTACCAAACCAGCTTGTTCCCTTACATCTGGAAAATATGATTTGTAGGCTGGAGCATATCTGCACCACCACAGAGCTTCATTTATAAAGAGGACATGTTGTGAAATATTTTACCTTTAACAACAAAAGGCAGCTCCTGTGATTTGGATGTTGCTCTTGGCCACATTGTGACTTCAATTACATTTCAATTAATTCTCACACAAATTCGAATTTGTGTGAGAACAAATTCGAATTACATCCTGTCATTCACTGCTTGTGCCCTGTTGGATATTGTAAAACAGGAAGTAGAACCTACAACAATTTGCTAACATTTCTTTCACTTCCAGTCTTTGTGCAATTTTAATACAACTATTATCATGATGTTTTTAACCGAAGTGAAAATGGAAAGCATGGAAAAACAAAGTTAATTGTCCAGAAAAATATCAAACATACCCTTTTTTAATTTAAAATAATTCACAAAGCATGTCTGTGTTCCTCAGAGTAAAGGGTTTTCCTGTTTATTTCTCTGCTCCACCCAAGAGAAGATTTTAATATTTGCACACATTTAAATGGATAAGATAAAGACAGTCAACCTGCAGCATTAGGATCTGGCTCACCTGCTGGAGGAGGAGCCCAGGTGTGACAGAAGGTGAGGCAGGTGTTTCAGCCTGTGTACTCAGTCAAGCTCCTTCTGGGTGAATAAATAAAACCAAACAAAAACAGCCTCCCGGAAGAGCGACAGCTATGTTGAAACGTCTCTGTGTGATTCAGCCAAGAATCACGTCTGACCTCCAGACCTGCACAGCCTGATCTGCTTCAGTTCACTTCACACTCATATAATATTGTGTTTAACTCCTGACCCCGATCCACCATCTGTATAATCAGGAGCTGTTTCCTGTCTCTTCACTGTCACTCTTCTTTTCTACATCCACACTTCCAGATTTACATCTCAGCTTCTGTAAACTTGTATTGAGTATTTCTGACCGACATATACTCAAAACTTTAAAAAAGTCTCTTGGTGCCATGACCCGAATCCAACAGTCTGCCAATTTTGATTTTATTGTAAAAATTTGAGTGTATTTTATGGGGTCATACTTTAATAAACTCATCCCAGGAGGTTGATCCGATCCATATCAAACTTGGTCAGTGTATTTCAAAGACGTGTACATGACTATTAGGAGTCCCTGTGCCACCGACTTGCAACAGGACTTGTGTGACAATCATCATTTCCTTTAAAGGAAATTTTCACGGTGTAGGCAACACTTGATGTACTGGAACATAATAATTAGTGACTGTTCTCTAGCGCCACATGGTGGACACAGGAAGTGACATTGCACACCTTAGTTAAGTGACGAAACACATGAAAATTCAGAGCACATGAATATAAAAAAAAAATGCTAAAATAAGAAAAAATTCTTTGACTCCAGACGTGGTTGTGTCAATATTTGTGACGCAGCAATGTAACCAAAGATTTCAAGTAGCCTATTCTCTTCTTCATGTGCAGTTGACCTTACTGTGGGAGGACCAAACACGGCGCCACCTGCTGGCCAGCACCAGACTCTACTTCCTGCCTGAGGACACACCAAAGGGTCGGACCAAGGAGCATGGAGAGGTGGGTCAAAGTTCACAGGCCGGCTGGCTCCTCTTCCTGATGAGCCTTTCATCCCTACATGGGATGATATTTCAGTCATTTGTTTATTCTTCCTTTTATTCATGTAAATATGTTTGGAGTATCCTGTTTATTTTTTACTATACACTCTTCAATTTAATTTATTTTAGTTTAATTTAAAGTAAATAAGGCATCTGTTGTAATTTTCCATCAAATACACCAAAAAATCCCCCAAAACAACAAAATAAACTTTTATATCAGGTCACATCCACAAGATGAGACAAAATAAAACTTAAAGTACTTTATTCTGCAAGTGGACTGCAAAAACATTCAGTTGCATGTCACAATTTATTTTGTTGATTCTCCATTATTAGTTTAAAACTGCAAAGTTATCAAACAAATGTAGTTGAGCAAAAACTACAATATTTTCCTCTGACATGTAGTGGAGTAAGTGAGTAACATGGAAATGAACAAGTGCCTCATAATTGTACTTAAGGACAGCACATAAGTGGATGTACTAATGTACACATTGTACAGATAAGTAAACTGAAGACAAAATGAAGCATGTACAATATCAGTGATGTCCCTCTGTAATTCCTGCAGACTCGTAATAGGAGTGAACGTCTCCCTAATATAATCTACTTAAAGAACATCTATTAATATGCTTGTCACAGGAACACTGCCTCCCTTTTTATCCCAACATGTTTAGAACATGAGCAGGTGAACCTTCAGTCAGAAAGTCTCTGAGCTTGACCTTCTTTTTGTGCTGAAATATTTATTTAGTGAACACTCAAGAAAGAATGGTTTTATATCTGCTAGATTAAAAAAATGAATCAAAAAATCAGTTTCATGTTTTAAATACAAGAAGAATCAACAGTGATTTCACATGAACAGAGTAAGAGAAGAAGTATGAGATGTGGCTACGTCGACTGCTGCTGAGTGTTTTTGATTAACACAGTTCACATGCAGGCTGCAGCTCAGCCTTCACATGAAAATCCCCCTTGGGGAATGAGACTAATGTATTACCCAAATGTAAATCCTATGACTTGTCTGAAACCAAATTTTCCACATTTTGAACTTTGATATTCCACTGTCGAAGTCTCTATATAGTTTAAATTTTCCTGCTGGAAAAATGAGCCCTGTGAAAGTTGTTTTTCACAGGAATCTTTTTCTAGTTTCTTTTATAAGAAGAGTTTCAAGTTTTAGCGGAAAATCCTCCTTTTATGTCGTAAATAACTGACAGATCAATCCTATTTAACCTGAAACCATTCATTAGCAATGATTTTTAAGAGGAACAAAACCTTTGATCTGTAGTTTGATTTTTCATCCTTCATTATCTCAGTCTCATATCTGAAGAAGCTTCTGATTCACTTCAATGTGAAAGTCACAACAGGGTTAGGTTAAGGACAGACAGACAGAAATGAAACGCTCTATTTGTTTTCCTCATTGACAGCGATGTAATAAATGCATCACTTATCTCTTACGCTAAGAGAAAATTAAATCAGTTTGATACGGTCATGATGGTCATAAATTAAGGTTTCAACTGCATAAAAGCTTTAAAATCAGTCACTAATGTAGCCTCAGAGAGATGTGAGGATGCTTCTATTCCTTCATGTTATTTTTTACCCGTTCATACACAAGGTGCCAAGTACCATGAAAACATTGAGACTTTTTCTGTGACTGTGCCGTCATATCTGAGCAATACCATCAGGAATGTTCATGTAAAAATGCCTGTGTGAAAGAATAAAATGCCGTCACTTTATCACATAGATGAAGCAAAGCAGTGTTAATTATTTCATGTCTGAAAAGCGTTTCAGTCAACAAAAAAAGAGTTTAAGAGGGCAACACTTAAAGAGTCTGTGAATTTTAGAGTCAAAATATTTGAGTTTTAAAAATGTTTATTTCTGCAGAGCCATGAAGTGTCAAAACTCCTAGACCCTTTATAGTGATAATGAGACTCCTCACACCTGGAGGAGCAGGAATGTGAGGAGCTCCCACCTGGCCGCAGCCCAGAGGAGGTGGAGGCTGTCGGGGGTGGGGCTCTGTTGCGTTTGCCCCGAGGACTGAGCAGGATCACAGCTGACAAACTGGAATAGGAGAAGACGTCAGCAGCTTCAACTCCACTTTAAACCGGGCGAACAGCAGCTCAGCTTTTCACATATGCTAACTTAAAGGAGCAACACATACAACTTTTAAAAGTCGCTGAGCAGTTTTTACTCAGCCCGACCGCTTCAGCGGTACAACAGTTTTTCAGTTTATCTGAATATTTACTGAAGCTACATCCACACTTTTATGTTTCGTAACATTTGCTGTGTTTACACCGATCATCCACAGTGTCTCCAGTGGGACTCCAGCCATTTCGAACACCCGAAACAGAGACTTTTGAAAATGCTGCTGACCCCATTTTAGTTTGAACACTTCAGGATTGTGTTTCAATGTGAATGAGTGAAAACAGAGACTTTTGGAAACAATGTAATCACCAACATTTACTTCCTGATTGGGTCTTATCCATCATGATGTGCCCTTCCCTGATTCGCCACGCCCTGTGTATATGAGGAAAAATTAATTAACATTATAAAGTTGAGTTACAAAAAAATCACTGGTAAAACATTTAAACTCTTAAGACCTGATTCTTGCTGTAAACTGAAAATCTCGAGCAAGCTGATAAGTTTTTAATTTACTGCTTCACTGGAGCATCTATGAGCCTTTAAAATCAGGACAGTATTCAAGGAGAGGGAAACAGAAAGATCAATAATTATTATGTTTTGCTTTTTCTCTCACATGGCGGAATACCTTAAAATAAATATGAGATCAAGCATGCAGTTTTCAGTTAAGCCACTCTTCATGTGTTTTATCCAAACCTTGTTGTTGTTCTTCAGTAAATGAAGAATGGGCTCAAAGCCTTGAGTCAATACCGGCTTGTTTTGGTTTGTACTTAAGCTCGGATGAGGCTGACAACATGTAGGTGGACCCAACAGAGGAGAACATGTACAGAGGTATTTACAGATGGATGATTGGATGATTGGATGATTCAGTCCAAGATGCATTTCTCTTCGCAGTATTTCTCCAGAAGTTCCTCTTTCCTTTTTAAGTGTTGCAGCACAAGCAGTGGCGAAAGAAATATTTAAACAATTTACTGTAGTAAAGTAGCAACACAACACTGAAAACAGCTGCATTACAAGTTAAAGTCCTGCATTTATAGTTTACTTAAGGATAAAACTATTAGCAACAAAATGTACTGAACGTATTAGAAATATCTTAATATAAAGCAAAGTACTCATGCTGACTGCCCCCTCTCAGTGTTATATCATTATTATTAGTGTATTAAAGTGTAAACAGTACTTTAATGACAACATTAATAAGAATTACATTTATTTGAAAGGCAGAAGGACAGATTTGCTTTTCACACCAAAAGAACAGCTGGTTTGTGAAATGTTATTTTCTCATACTGGAGGCACATACTTTGATAAAAAGTTCTGATAAACAACCAAAGACCAAAACTCCCAACTCATTTTTCTCTCATTTGTATTTGTACTGTACTTTACATACGGTTACGTGACAATGTTTACAGATTTCAATACAGAAATCAACCTGAAAGCATAAAGGTTAAGAGGACAAACATTCTTTGAATTTGAACTCATTTATTTAAACGCGTGCAGGAAGTTTTGCATCAATGTGAACAGTAGCTTTAGCATGATGCAGAAAAAAAAGCATTTGGGCTCCTGCCACAGTCAGAAATGACAAATACTTTTAAGTCAATATAATGAACAGGTCACTGTTGTGGCTAAACTAAGTAAATATATAAAGTACAATCATTATTTTACACATGAAGCCCTGTGACACCGTCCATCCCACAGTGCTGACTCACTCAGTTTATAATGTACATTATTCAGAATATACTACAGTTCAGATATTCACTTGTCTTCCAGTGAATCACAGAGTTTCATGTCCTGGAGTTTATCTGACTCAGAGTAAATAGAAGTGTAATTGTGGAACAAACCTCTTTGTGTGTTCAGGATGAGGTTCTGGCCGTGTCCAGGAAGATGGTGGTGCGGGTGGAGGACCTGGTGCGATGGTCGTGTTCGCAGCCGGCAGGTTGGAGCAGCAGCCTGAAGCCGGTGTCCTGCGGAACCAATGGCCTACACAAGCCTCTACAGAGCAGCGACGCCAACAGCAGCAACATGGCCAACAAGAGCAGCGAGCCACTCAAAGACAAAACTGAGAGTGAGAAACATTGAAACTCACATCAAACACACATTTCAGTGGTGTCAGTTTACAGAATTAATTATTTCTATTTTTCAAATAATTCGTTCCGATTTGATCAAATATCTGTTTCATAACATAACGTACAGCTTTAAGGACTCACCGAGCTACTTCTTCTGCAGCTGCCTGACAAACATCCACTGATAATTAGATCAGTTCTCCCACACAGCTCTGGGATCAGCTGGTCGTATTATCATAGTTAAAAGTGACGGGTTAGATAATGTCTAAATATATTTAACAATATGAGCTCATGTTTATAAGGTTTTTGTTTTCCAACTTGAACCTTTTCCAAAACTTTTTGAGGTAAAATTAGTTTTCATGCTATCAAATATCTGTATGAGGTTCAGTAACTCAGATAGAAACATCATCTTCCCCTGACGTGGATTTTTTTTTTTGTTTAAAGAGCAGAGAAAATATATCATTAATAAGCAATATACAAATAAGTATAGAAATATAGAAAAAAAAAGCATTTGGGAGAATCAATGTGTCAGCAGTGTCCTGTGCTTCCATACTGACAGAAGTGAAACATCAGTGCTCTTTGACTTTTTCACTGTAGAATCATGAAGCTGTTGCTACATCACAACGTCAGCTGATGGAGGAGAGGACAGTTTGTGTCACATCATATGACCTCATAAATGTGGACGTGTGTTCCCAGTTCGATTCCCGGCACACATCACTGGACGGCCGTTTGACACATGATTTAATTTCCCACGGGAGGACGTTTGATTCACGAGTCTCGTGTCTTTTCTCCTCAGACGACCTGTTGGACCGTCATTGCATCAAAGTGCTCAGCTACCCGCAGTACTGCCGCTTCCGCTCGCTGCAGAGACGCATCCAGGAGGGCGCGAGGGGGCCGGGGCTGCAGGACCCCTACCTACTGGCCCTGGGGGGCATCAAGGCACTGCCCAACGCACGGCTGCTGTACTGCAGGGACACCTTCAACCACCCGACGCTGGAGAACAGCGCCGGCTTCTCCTGGCAGTTCAGTGAGTGTTTTAGAAAAAAATTGGTGACCTGATACACAAACTGTAACTAGATCAAAATACATATACATACATATACAAGAGTATTTTTAACCAAATTAAGACCAGTTTTAAGACTTTGACATCTTTTGACTTAACAAGCTCATATATACTGAACCAACCTGGGAAGATGACTTGATACGACACTGAATGACAAAACTTCTCCATGTGCACCATATTAATGTAATAACACTGAGGCTTCGTCATCTGAACAAGATGGCAGCTGTTTATAACTTCACACACAGTCATTCACAGCCCATTACACAATCACGCCTTCTGTTCTTATCTTTCAAAATAAAAGCTCCAGATCTACTCACAGCACCACTGCTGCAACAGAGGGAAGTGAACTCACTCAGAGCATTTAGCGAAGAGGCTAATGAAAATAGCTAGCAATGTTTTCTATGAATATAAGCACTCCTCTGTCACTCTCCAGATTTTAATCACTCCTATTTGTCACCTTCCTGCTTTACAGAGTCACATCAAAGATGTTCGAATGTGAAGCTTTAAAGTAATAAATACAAACAGAACAAATGTTTCTTTAAATGTTCTGGTTATTTCTTGCTCTGTTATTTTCTTGCATTCTTTGAATCTTTATGAATGTTGTTTGTGTTGTTTGTCCTGCAGGATGTCCATCTCTCAGTCTGCGAGGGCGACCTCGCAAGAGGAGAGGTCGAGACGGCAAAGACTCCCCGAACTCCAGCCAATCAGAGTCCTGGATCGAGAGGATGAAGGTTTGTACTTCTTATATAATATTCACGTCTATATGGATGAAGGTTTTGTTTTTTTTACAGGATTTCATACATCAAGTTGGTTCATGTTCAGATTCCTTTATCTTCTACGTTGATTTAAGCTTCATTTATTTTGAGGCCTCTGTGTTGAAAGTGAAGGAGAAATCTCTTCGTGGAGGTCAGCAGAGTTTTTCCCTCTGTAACCTTTTAAACTGATGATCTCACTTGAACATCAAACCAGATCTGACTGGTTGAGGAGCAGTTTGAGCTCCACTCTGAACTGGTTCAACAGCAAACTTGTCCTCAGGTTGATGTTTCTGAGGCCCAAACAAACGCTCCTGATATAGCAACAGACATAAATCTGCTAATTATGTGTCTATGTAATTTGCAGATTCAGTCAGTGTACGAGAGGGTCGTCTTGTGCAACGAGTTAAATAAAAAAACAAAACAAAATGGACCAAGGCAAAGAAATGCATTATTCTACAATTCATTTAGACGCTTTTATCCAAAGCGACATACATCTTAGAGTTAGAACAACTAGAACGCAATGAGGTGGAAAATGAAGTCCATTAAAGAGAATAGGATTTCATTGACAAAATGACAGAGATGTATCAGCCTCAAAACCACCAGGTTGAATTTTAACCTCTGACAAACACAGATGTGTTGAGCTTCATTAGATTTAGTGTTTCAGTGCAGCGCAGTTCCATTATATGTATGTCTCTGTTAGCTGGTTCAACTGGTCCATGTCAAACCATGTGATGAATCGCTTCCTCTGTTAACGTGTCCCTCTCAGGAGAACGTGATGGGCAGCGTGGAGGTCGGCTGTGAGGGCAGTTGGCTCCCTCACCCTGAAGAGCAGTTGTTCCTGGATCAACTCTTCGCCTTCATGGACCGTCAGGGCTCGCCCATCCACAAAGTCCCCAACCTTGGCTTCAAGAAGAGTGAGTCTCTTTCTGGTCACTCTTTTCCTTCTGTCTGTCTTTGTTTATTTTCTGTCTCCATTTCTCTTTTCTTTCTTTGTTCTTTCTGTTCTTTTTTCTGTTTCATTGCCTTTTGTCTTTTTTCTTTCTGTCTTTCTTTTAAAAGATGAATCAAGCGCTCTTGACTTTGGAGAAATTAAAGGTCATAGATTTGATTCCTTCCCGTCATGCTTCTGACTATATCTAATCATCCATGTGCTCTGACCCTTCAGATGACATTTTACCTTCTTTGAACCAGAATTGCGTCACTGAGATTAAAAATGTTTCTCAAGAGGCCAAAAGAAGCAGCAACAACAATCAGTTACAGAACAACAACTGAAAACTAAAAGCACTAAATATATATCACAAGATGACAAGTTAACAAAATACAACTGCCAATAATAATCATATTAAGGATCAGAAACTAGAAAAAACAGCTTTTGAAAACGTCTCTCTGTCAGGGTACAGACGGCTGCAACTCAAACTCCTGCTCAGCTGGTTTCTTGGGCACATTGTGTCTGTGTATTCAGGCTTTACATCTTATCTCTTGAATGCTGTTACACAATATACCAACTGCAGGAAATACACTTAAACCTTCCATATCTGAGTTTTTGACCACTTGGAGGCAGCAGAAACAAAGTATTTAACACAACTCTGGTATATCATAGTCAAGTTTAAGTCTGTTTTTTATGGCTCCACCTTCAAGTATTGAATTGATTAACTTATTTATAAGATATAGAAATCTAGTGTGCATAATTATACAATACAATTACAATTTGCACTTTTTAAAGATGTAATATAAAGTATTACATCTACGGACTGGATTGTTTGATATTTAGAGCAAGAGAAGCTGAACAGTAGTTTTTAAAGGTGGAGCCTCCAGAATGTTAAATATGTGAATATTTGGCAGCTGTGATCATGATGTGTGCTGCTGATGTGTTTGTCCTTGAGGATTATCAGCATTTCATCTGTTCTCATCTTGTTTATCAGAATCCAAGCTTAACTCACTTTATAGAGCTGGAAATATAAAAACTCAGTTTGTTTGAAGCAGGAGAGAATACAGTCATACTGAACATGTGAAGTACTTTGCTGATTGGTTTTATCAGAACATATTTGTTTATTCAAACTGAACTTTTAGTTTCAGAATTACAACCTGATTTGTTCTTTTATCTTCTCAGTTTCATATTTGCATGTCTCGTCTGTTTCCACTGGTCGAGCTGCCTCGGCTGCTGGGTTTGAACATGTCTCATTCTCTGTCCTCAGTTGACCTCTTTCTCATGTACTCTGTGGTAAAACGACTTGGAGGCTACAAAAAGGTGAGTCACTTCAACATACTTCAGTTTGTTTAGTTCTTTTAAACTGTATTCAGAGGGAAGTGTTTTGGGAAAGGAAGCAATATTTTGGGGAAATATGCTCATTTGTTTTCTTGCTTTGAGTTGCATGAGAAAATTTAAATCCCTCTTATGTCTGTATGTCACTGCAGGATTTACACAGATTGAATTATTTAGTGTTAATTAGTCATTAGTCGTCTTAAGAAGTGCTGGTAGGTGGATTTTATGACCTTTGGACAGAGCGAACTGTTTTCTTTCTTTACGCTAAGCTAAGCTAAACTTCCTGTCCTTTGCATTTCCTCAACAGAAATCTGATTCTCTACCAGCAACAAATGAGTGTTTCCCAAAATCTTGAGCTCTTCCTTTAACTGCTCATACTCCAGGTTTTTTGATTAATCGTAACATTTGACTGTATGAACTAATATTTGTCTCTTCGGAATTAAACAGTGCAGTTCTGCCTCAGTCAGTCATTTATCAGTAAATAAACACACAACAACAGCAGCTTTACAATATAGAAAAACAAGCAGAAAGAAACAGGCCGTTCACTTTCAGCTCAGCGCTGCACTGTCGACAATACAAGGTCTGTTCAGTCGTTCATTTCAGCCTCTGTACTGAACTGAGCCTTGTACTGAACAATACTCAGTACTGTATTATACAACTTATTGTTACATCCATACGGACACACTGTATAACACACACACACACACACAATCCACTCCACATTATCCCCCTGCCCCCCCCACTGGAGACGACGGCCTGTGAAATATTCTGCGCTACACATACAATATAACTAATTTTCCATGTTTCAATGAAAAGTGCCACTCTGACCCAACACATGCACATTTTTGCTCTGTAGGATTTCAGCAGTTCAAAGCTGATCATCTTCACATTTGTGTGTGTGCCACAGGTGACATTGGACCGTCTCTGGAAAGTGGTTTATAACGAGCTGGGAGGATGTCCCGGCAGCACCAGCGCTGCCACCTGCACCAGGAGACACTATGAGAGGTCAGACAGAAGCAGACACCCCCCAGAAATCCTGAAAATATAAATATGAAAAATCCTCTCCATTGAAACTATGTGCTTGTGTGTGTCTCAGGCTGATGCTTCCTTATGAAGAGCACCTCAGAGAAGGAGGAGCAGAATTTAAAATCCCAGAAACCCCCATGCCTCCAAAACCCAGAGGGATAAGAGGAAGGAAACCTCTTCCAAGAGGCAGAAAACCAGGACCCAAAGCCAAGGAGAAGAAGTTGACGGCCCCTGCTCCTCCTCCTCGCACTGTGAGTGACAGGATGTCCTGAGACAAATGCTCTGATTTGTTGTTTGAAAGGGTCAAATAGTTCATTTTGTTTTTTATCATTCAGTGACAGCTGACATGTTTCTGGAATTATGAATATAATGTTTAAGCCTAATTTGAGGGTGATGAGTTAATAAACATCCCAAAATCAAAACAGTCCAGTCAGATTGCAGATGACACAAATCTGCACTACTATGCCTCAGTTGAACTCAATGTAATTTACATTAAAATAATATAAACCATCACAGGCTTAAAGACACAGAACTCACCTCTGATCCTCTTCCCTCTGAGCAGATCGTGAATCCAAACGGCTCAGTGGTGGTGAAGAGAGGTCGAGGCCGGCCGCCGGGAACTCGCAACAAGGCCACGCTGATTGCTCAGGCCAAGCTGCTGGCTCAGCAGCAGGCGAAAGCCAAAGTAACGGCAGCAGCCGAGTCCGAGCAGCAGGGTCCTCTGCTTCCAATCAGAGGTGGAGGAGGACCAGCAGCCAGCAGCGCTCACAGGGTAATGCCTCCGACTCCACCACACTGCAGCGACAATTAGATTTACCAAACATTTAACTATATAACCATTATTTAGTTCAGGCAGAGCACAGAGCAAGTAAGGCTGCCCCTGCTGGCTCAGGAGAGAAATATCCTGCGGCCTTGCAGTTTGTACCTGAGTGTTGACAGGTAGAACTTGTTTTATCATGAGAACATGAATCTTAAGTACCAGTAGATCCTGGCTCTATCCAGCAGCAGATTGTTTTTAATGGTTCATGAGAGAACTGAGGATTTACATATGTTAGTCTTCATATCAGCGATGTGGTTACGTGTGTGATAAAAATGATGAAAGCTGATTCAGGTGTGAGATGGAGCAGGCACTAAATATGGCTGACCTTTTCTTCTCCCCTTCCTCCGTGCAGCCCGTCCAGCCGGCCATCCTCCCCATCAACATGCCCCTCACCCCCGACCTCTCCCCCATGTCGGCCCCCTTCCTCCCCTTCCAGCCCAAACCAAAGGAGCTGAAGCCGGACAGAGGGGAGTCTGTGTCTCCTGCTCCTGGTGTTCTCCTCTCCACTCTGCCGAGGCACTTCGTCGGAGGATCTCTGGGCGGCTTCAGCCCCATCAAAGGCGTCTGTCCCCTGGACGTCTTCAGGAGCCGCATCAGCCTCCAGAGAGGCCTGGAGAGCCCGGCCCTGACGCCTCAAGACCCCACCCAGCACCATCCGACCATCTACACCCTCCAGCCCAAAAGCGGAAGCCCGGATACACCTCATCCCAGCGGGGACCAACTTCAGCCTCAGCCCCATCCGCTCCACCAGCAACACAACCGCTGCTCGGGGTGCAACGTGGACGAGGGGGCCCAGAGAGGAGGCAGCCGGGACGTTAGGAACCGGCCTCCTCTGCCCCCTCTCCGGGTCCTGCCTCTGAACCTGGACTGCAGTGTTCAGGTGTGCCAGCTGATGAGGACTCGTCTGGGCTCGTCTCAGTTCCAGACCTTCACCCGCCGCCTGTCAGAGGCTCTGTCCCAGGACCTGAGCACCAAGCCCCCCTGCTCTCCCATCACCCCTCCCCCCGAGCAGGCACTGCCTCTCAACCTCAGCAAACGCTTCACGGCTAAGAGACCCAGCACAGAGGGACCAGAGCCAAGTTCGGCCACAATCAACGGAAACACAGATCAGCCAACATCCAAGAGACCCAGAACCGGCTGCACGGAGCAGGCTGAGGACTTAGGCCCGGGTGACCGGTCCAGCTCCGGAGGCAGCGGAGGAGGAGGAGAGCAAGATGTGGAGATGAAGAACCAGGAGGAACCAGCAGACCTGAGCTCCCCCAGCAGGATCAGGGCCTTCCTGCTCGGGCTGCCACCCTTCCAGGTGAAACTCGAGGAGGATCTCAACGGAACAAGGTTTGGGAAATTTCTTCCTCCGGGATCTAAAGCTGAAGCCCAGAGGACCGAGACAGAGAAAGGAGAGGGAGGAGTAGCAGTAAAGGAGGAGGAGGGGATTGAAACAGAGCGATGTGAAACTGAGAGAAGCAACAAACTGCAGAAGCCTGAGCAGGAGGAGACGGATCCCAGCCACCTCTCTGGTCCTGGTCCGGCAGAGCTGAAGAGAGCCGGGCCCTCAAACACTGACACACACTGTTTTTAGCATCATTCCCTCTGTTGGTTATTAGCATTTTGTGATCAGAAAACTGTCTGATCAGTCGGGATCAGTCGGTTTTGGATTCTGGAAAGTTGTATCCACCGTGGGGCTTGGTGTTGGTTTTGGATGCCGGATGCTTCGTGCTTGTTCCGGCTCGGGTTTAAGCCTGAAAACATGGAGCAGGGATGTTTCTTTTCGTCATCACTGAGAACTTTTGAACTCACAACCTCTCTTTGTTTCCTATTTTTTGTCTCCTGTTATTTCCTTTTTTTCAGTCACGTCGTTGATTGAACTTTGCAGAGGAATGACGACATCGAGACTCGTGACAATCACAAATCAGTTTCTCTTCCTTTCACTGTTGATTTCTGTCTCTTTAAGGTAAAAAAAGAAACAGAGGAGTGAGACTGTGACTCTTTAACAAACACTGCCATAACCCTCCATAACACTAATAACTCCACTATTCAATGTTAGGGTGAAATATTGAATAAGATCCACATTACTTAGAATAAAAATCATTATGACATCTATGGGTGATGCTATGCATCAAGACTTCATTAATTAGCATCTAGAGTGTACTGTAGTTTGGTAGTTTCATTTTTAAATTGTACTCTACTTCTGTAGAGAGATAGTTATTTTCTGATAAAGTGTCTAGATGTTATCTGGAGCTCTGAGTGAAAAGCTCCTCAGTCTTCACGTTATAGCTCATCAAGTGAAGCATTTCTATAGTCCTGCTCGTTAGCTGAAATTATATAAACCTTTCTTACACATATGTGCCTTAAACGGCCTGCGATCTGTTTCATCGCCGGCTTCAGATACATTCAGTTAAAGAGATACCTTGATGTTGGACCTGCTTAATTTTTCTTCACTCCTCAGTCGGGCCGGGTGTCTTTGAACTACTCGTGTGGAAACGATGCCTGAGTTTCTGTTACTTTGAGAAATCTAAATGTTTGTTTCCCACAAAACAAAAGAAGCCAAAGTTCTCAAATTTCAAATGTTTTAATATTAGCAGTTAAAACTGGTCGAATGTAGGTTTCAATCAAGAACTCTGATCAAACAGAGTCCAGATCTGACCAGACGTCGATGCCAGCACATTAATGACATATTATGTTCAATACCCAGCCCTGCTGTTTGCTTTGACCACTGTGGCCACATGTTGGCGCTGTTGTCTCGCCTTCATCACTGTTAACATTGTTCAGCCAGTAAGAAATCACATCAGCACCGGAAGAAGAATTGTGCAGAGATCATACATGAACATGTAGCCCAAACATTCAGACTACCTCAGGTTTTTTTTTGTTTGTTTGTTTTATATTTCCACCTGCTTTGTCTGTTTCCCAGCATGCATTTGGGTAGACAGCAGGGTTAGATACTGGTCTAAACACACTTATCCACTCAAACCACATTTCCACTTGATATTAAAGGATAAATCTGGTGTTACTGTCATCAAATCCCACGAAAACACCAATGCTGTGTTTGGAAGCTCTGAGCGATGGATCTACGCAGTGCTGGTTTGGTTTTTTTCTTGGGATTTGTTTAACTCACCAGGATTATTCTTTAACCTTCAGTCTGTATCTGGATGTGGCTCCTTAGTTTTTACTGCTGGTTTTTTTAAGTACTAATATCTCTCTTCAGACCTCGTTGTAGTTGGATCTCAAAGTAGGTGCAAAGCAGCAGAGAGATGTCAGACTGGTCTCAGGTGAAGGGAAGTGATGCTGCCATATATTATTATTTTTCCTTTGCAGAAGAAGGGCTCATCTGTAGCTGGTAGATGTGCAGCCTGAGATGGAGGCTGTTCACCTTTCAGCTCGTTTCTTACATCAGTAGATTAATACACACAAAGTTAGATGAGAAGGTTGATAGCGCTGCTGTCTGTGCAGTAAACCTGTAGCTACAACTAGCAGCCAGTTAGCTTAGCTTAGCATAAAGACTGGAAACAGGGGGAAACAACTAGCTTGGATGTATATAAACAATCACCTACCTTCCAACATCTCTAAAGCTACTATTCAACACTTTATTACTTTTTATAAAAACTGAAGTGTAAAAACAAATAGAGGTGTTTTTTCTTGTGCCGGACATTTTGTTGGTCTTCCTGAGGACTAGATATCCGGGAACCAGCAAAGACCTGGTCAGGTACAAACTGTGAAAACCTGCAAATTGTGGTTTCTACACTTCGGTTTTACACATATTAAACAAATCAGATGTAACATGTTCATCATTGAGCTTTAGAGGTGCTGTAGGTGGACAGACGAGGCTAATAGTTTGAAGCCTTTATGCTAAGCTAGGCTAACAGTCTTGTGGCGGTAGCTTCATATTTAGTGTACAGATATTAGCATTGCATCAGTCTTTTTAAAATATGTTGAAGAATGTGGCCAAACTGTACAGAAATCTCATTTCCACGTGGCTCAGATCTGATTATCTTCTGACTGTTTTTCTGCTGCATCCACGAGTTTGATCCAGATACAGATCGTGTGTTAGAAATTCACTTGACTTCACCAAAGAACATGTTGGTGTTTTCCACTTCAACTAATCCACTGCTCTTCTCATCTCAAGTGCCAACACGAAACTCCATATTCTGACGAGAAACAATGTGTAGCTGAAAACATTGAAATGTCAAGGTATCCCTTTAATCGCAGCCTTTTCCTTTGACTCGTCTCTGTTTGTTTTTCTGCCACAGACGTTGGTTCAGATTTGCACACCTACTGTACCAGTTTGCTTCATTTGTTTTTCCATATTTATATTTGCCAACATTTTCTTATTTTACAGTAGTGGAATCAACCGTGACACCAAAATTAACTGGTGCTGTTTCTTCTTAGTTATGTAGCTCTTTGCCATATTGTTGTTGTTTTTTTAATTGATAAAGCTGCAAATCCTTTTCATCTCAGCAAGTCATGAAAATCTTGATTTCAGTCTCACACAGCTTAAGAGGAAAATTCAGCAGATTTATGTCTCCAGAAAGTTTTAAGGAAATATTTTAAAGAGATAAATTAAAAGATACTCTGACTTGTTCTGAAAATATTTGCAGTTTTCCTCAGATTTATTTGACGGTTGGCTTCATGTGAGACAGATATGAATTGTTTGTGAATGAATGCATGAGTAGAGAGATGTATACTCAGTAGATCTTAGCTGGGCAGATGCACCAAAGCACATGAACGTCACCAGAACTCAAACCTCCGTAACCTTTCTAAACATTTATCATCATGCTGAAGTCAGAGCTTTCATTAGTGTTTCAGGATGTTGTGAGTCATTACTTTACTGCACTGGTAGATGATCCTGTTCGCCTTTAAGAAATGTCACTTTTAACGGTAAAGTCAGTTTTCTTCTTCACCTGAGGGGGAAAATGAGCAGAAACAAGGAGAGGATGGTGAAATTCTTCCTCCATTTTATGATCATTTCTTGGAAACAGTCATTTTCATCGATGCAGTGAGATTTGAAAACAGGTCTGATAATCTTACAACAGCATAAATGTATGTTTTGTGTCTCACTCTGCTTCATGTCTGTAAACCTTTTCTATAATAATGTGAGGTGTTTCTGAGCGTCACACTCTAGCAGTGAAGGCCTCAGAATGCTTCAGAGCAAAGAGTTCGTACAACCTCGACTGGAGACAAAAGCGTTTGTAGCTGTTGTGAACTGACATTTGATCGGGTGAAAAGTCAAGACCGGGTTTCAACGTGACATGTGGAAATGTACCACAGTGCTCCACCAACGAAGAAGAATGACAGCATGTGGCTGCTTTTAGCAGTAGCTTTTAGACTGTAGGTGTTTTGTGTAATTTGCCGTTCTAACTGTTCAGATGGGGAGACTTTCTCTGCTCGAGGACATTCATGTGTCCAAAAGCCAGATCAATCTCAGCACAAAGTGGTCTCAGCTGTTGGGGTTTCAGTTTCAGAAAACTTTGAATAAATGTAAGATACAGTCAAAGTGCTTCAACTAAAACCCATCTGATCTGAGCTAAACCTCTAAATAACAGTTACTACAGCTTGCACCTTTGCAATTTGCACATAAAGACAGTGAAACGGTGAAATATCACAAATAAATATCGATAACTGATTCAGAAATGGTCACTCAGGTCAAACTCGCTTGAGCCAAAATTCTCAATGTTTTACTTGGTCGTTGTGTCATTCACTGCACATGCTCAGTGTTTCTCCTTTTGGCTCCACCTGGTCCACAGACTTTTGTCATAGTATAAAACAATAGCTTTTCTAGGCTCAGAAAATGTTGTAGAAAATCTTCATGGATCAAAAAGAACTTGTTAGCAGGTTGTAGGTTTCACATCAACAGTTTCACAGACGCCGCTTGTACAGAGGAGGTCAGTTGGGAAAATGTTTGTTGAGCCTCAGATTTTTTGGTTGATGCCTTCAACGGTGTTTCCAACTTTCTGAAACTGATGTGAAAGTAGTCGAGGCTTTATCTTTTCAAGCTCCCGTTATTTATTCTCCACGTAATCACTTCTGTCACTTTGCGTGTGTATGGCCAAGAGCGGCTCCGTGAACGAACACAGGCTTTTCACCCTCGACTGCGTCAACAGATACAAACACTTTGGCCTTCAGACGACGCTTCGTACCAACCAGTTACACACTGGGAGCCTCCCAGTCGAACCACAGCTCCACTGGACCAGTTTGATCTCAGTCTGACTCCTGAACATTTTGCCTTCGTTTGTTTTATGTTTTCCTGCATGTTAATTTGTATGTTAAAGACAACAAGCCACTGAGGGCTGAACGCCTGCTGTGTCATTCAGAGGGGACGGGACATCTTCTAGTTTAGAGTTGAGCAGCATGTTAAACCAGTATGAGAGTTGAATAGGTTTTTTTTTTTCTTCTTTGGTTATTTAAGCTTTAGTTTATAAAGGTTTCTCTAGGTATATTTTCTTTTTTTTCCTTTGATAAAGTTAAAATTGTAATGTTTACATTTTGTTATGCATGTTCAAACAGATTTGTTATATCCAGTGTTTTGCACACTACTTCAGCATCAGTCTTGAACGGCACTGTTCATTAATGTAAAGTACTTAAAATTAAGTGCCTGATACTTAAAAGAGAAAATTGGAGTTGATATTTGTAAGCAAATGAAAGTTAAATTTGCTCATTCGCCTTCATGCCATTGACTTGAACAACGGCTCCTGTTGTCATGTGATGTTTTATTGTGTTTAAAGCCTCTTCAGACTGTTCGATTATCTTGTTAAAGCGACGGCAGGACGCTGGCTCGGCTCCATGTCTGTCAGAGCAAACTGGACCTACAGGGACACCTAGTGGCCATCAGAGCGCTCAGTGATGTGATGCATCCAGTGAGCAGCATTCATGAAGAGAAATGATCAAATTAAAGGTGCTACATGTGACATTTTAACTTACAAAAACACTGAAAGACTGTCCTGCAGCCGCTTCTCTGGATTCAAAACTGAGACCTGGATCGCATTATCGCACAAAACAAGAAGAGGGCACTGTTCTGCAGCTGACAGGAGACAGTGGGAGGGAAGTAATGCGGCCTCGTTGTTAAAGATACTTTAGTGTCACAAAGAAATCCAACAGATTTCCACACATTTTGCATAATAAAAGGAGTTTAAATCTGAACTTTTGCTGATTAATTTTCTGTGCTTGACTCAACAGACATGAACATTTCTGGTGTTTGCAACTTCGTTTCAGCTCAAATCTTGAACGACCAAACAATATTTGTCGTTTAGTCTATGAAACGCGATTGAATTGGGAAAAGTGATGCACAATTCTTTTTTTAGTTCAAATTGACATTTTCAAATGTGTTTTCCAGCCAACAGTCTAAAACCACAAAATAGTCAGTTTCGTTAAATTTCAAAAATTAAGAAGCTGAAACCAGTGAATTTTTTACTTTTTCTTAAAAAAAATGTTAATGGAAAGTTTCAACTTTCTGTCAATCAGCTAATCAGTTTGGCAACCACTTGTTTCAGCTGTAGAAACGTCACCGGGTTGAATGACATTCAACCTCAGTTCAAACAAATTTATCCGACTTCTGGTGTTGACCTCTGACCCCTTGATCCAGCCTAACGTGTGTCGTGTTTCCTGGTTTTAAATCCATAAATTTATGACTTCGAAGTCACTGCAAACCACATGAAAAAATCTCTAACATCATATTAATCCTGAAAAGTGGAGGCAGCAGAAGGTTTGTGGGAATCTGAATTTGGAGAAACAGCACGAGACATTTTTCCATCATTCTTGAAGTGTTGATGTTAAAAACGCTGCATGTGGCACCTTTTCCAAACTGTTGGATGTTAAGTACCAATGAATGTCTGAATGAACTGTCACATCTTACTGTGATCTCATTTTTATCACTTGACTCTCATGTTTGTCTTTCTTCTCAGAACGAATCCCAGATCAACTTTAAAGTGTTCTTTTCTTTACAAACTGTGCTGAACATTGAAGAGAACAGACGATTCCCAATATAAACAGTCACCTACCCATGTGCACCTGGGTGGAAAATGGCCGCCGAGGTGTTTGACTTGAATGGGAAATGTGTTTGTTGTGTTGCATGTGTGATTTGCAGATCTGCAGCACAAACTCCATGTTTTGTTTCTATAAGCAGTAAACAGCAGTGTCAGGTACCATTCCATTTTAACACTGTATATTTATAATAAAAGTAATCTGTTAATAAAACCGCAATGGATTTTGTCCTGTTTCTGTTGTTCTGAAAAAAATTGGGTTAATATCTTCATTATTATTATTCTTTTTAATTTATATATACTTAAAATAATAATAATGCTACATTCTGAGCAGATAACAGATCAACAAGTTGTTTCTCTGATCTTCCTGTGATTCCTCATTCTGAACACTAGAGGGAGGCAGAATCTGATAAATGAAGAGCTGCTGATTCATTTTGTCTGTTTTTCAAATGTGAGCAGTAATCATTGTACTTTTGTGTAATTTTGAGGTAATTGTACTTTCTGCTACTTTAATCTTACAATTTTTTGGGAAATATTTAACTTTTTACAACATTTATCTGACAGCTTTAATTACTTGTTAGCTTCTAGAGACAATTAGATTCTTATGAAATAATACTCCATCATAGATGAAACTTCTTATTCCTGAACCTTTTTTTTTTTTTTTTATCTTTGTGTCTGTTTGGGGTCATTTATCACATTTCATCAGTTTCTCCAAAGAAACATTTCACAGCCAAAATGAAAGTCTGAAATAATGAATCGAGATTTGTTTTTCCTTCTTTTCTCTCCTTGGCTCCTGTGTTCAGAATTATCTGGTGACCTTTGGAGAGGCCCAACCCCTCAGGTTGAACCACTGCACTAAACCAGCTGACTGGATATAAAGTGGTTCAAACTAGCGCCACCTGGAGGCTCCAACAGGAAAAAGCTTCTCTGACATTGATGCATCAAGATCAACAATCTAATAATAATGTTGAGCTTTCTGGGCCACCGTAGTTACACTGAACCTTCCATCAGCCGATGCAGAGCAAGTCTAGGAATGTGAGAAATCAGTGACAAGCTTTTATGCTTACACGCACACACACACACACACACACACACACACACTCCAGGATTTTTATTCTCAGTCTGTTTCAAAGTGTAAACATTGACACCAAAGAGGAAATGAACACATTCCTCAGTCTGCAGCAGGAACATTGTTAGTTACACTGTGTGTGTGTGTGTGTGTGTGTGTGTGGACCCAAAGGATGCAGGACAGGAACAATAAGGCCGGTTTATCAGTACAGATCTTTCAACAACAAGGGAACTGTTTTACTTACAACATAAAGGCATTAAGACATTTTTTAAAAGAAAACAAGACAATACAAAAAGACACAAAGAGGATTTTAAAGAGTAAAACAAAATAAAAATGAACAGATGTCCTCATTCCAGCCCCACTTTAAGGAAACAACAGCTACTACTGACAGAAATAATTTAAACTATAATATTAAAGAAAATGTAACTGTGAGCTTGATGATTCTGAACCTGCAGCTCATAGTTTCTCTGTCTGGATCAACTCTCCAGCAGACAGACTCTGTCAGAGAGCAGCTGGTGAACGTGGTGGAGACTTCATCGGCTACAGAGACAGAGATTTCTCTCAGGAGCTGGTGGAGAACAAACACAGAGCCAAAAGAGAGAGAACGTTGGACTTATAAGGTACAAATAAAAAAGTTATTATTTCCTTCTCATGCTAAATATCTGAAAACAGATACAGATATATCAGTTTAGTTTTGTGGATAAAGGTAAAAGCCTCTGAGGCTTTAACATGCCCACAGACCGTCTCTGTGTGTTTCAGGTCCAGTTCTGTTTTCTGGATTACAGACAGGGCTCGCTCTCACTGCTTTGGTATGTCAGATGTGTTTTTCCTGCACAGCCTGAGACTTTTAACCCTGCGAGACTCATAAATATTTTCTTTTGAAGTTTCCTTTGTGTCTGAGATTCGACCAGCTCAGACTGTAAAAAATCCATACGGCAGACTTTGAATAAATCGGCCGAAAACATTCATATTTTATATTCTGCAAAATACACTATATAAACAAGATTTTCTGATCTGATGTACGAGTCAACAGGACAACATTCAAATCACTATTTCATTTTTATTCTTAAAGATTTTTTGAATGGAAAAACCATAAAACAAATTATTAGTATAAGCATATATCTTATAACTCAAATATGTATGTAGGGAATCTTTCATTCATTTTATTTCACACACAGAGACTATGTTCACTGTTAAGTCATAGTGAAATAAAGAAAAGTATATAAAAAGACTTAAAACAAGTTTTATCATATCATAACATATCATATCATATCATATCACACATTGTTTGTTGATTTTGATTCTGGAGATGAGTTTCTGCCAATAAAGATTATTATTGTATTACATTGCCTCTGTCCAGCGATGCTGCTGGTTCAGAGACCAGAGACCTTCACAGAAACCAGATCTGCTCTGTTACATGATTCATTGAAGTCTGAGAGAAATTTACAGCTCGACTGCTGAGTTCAGAATTAATCCTCAGGTCTTTTTCACCCCCACACAGTTTTTATTTCTCTAATCTGTTTCCTCTCCACATCCAACACAACTCCCACAATCCTCTGCTCCTCAGAGAAAACTTGGAAATACTCAGTCTCCAATCTTCATACTTTGACTTCACAGTTCAGCAAACATCCTTTCAGTGGCTGTTTCTTCTCATTTTATCTCCACCCAGACAGAATCAGACGAGGGCTGGACAAAATATAAGAGGAGGAATTAAAGTGTTAAACCAGGCTTAACTCTGAGTCCATCTCTGAGGACGTGAGCTTAGAGATAATTCAAATGTCTGCAGCTTGTATTTGATCAGTCATATGTTGCTTCATTTCTACAAATGCATCAAGAAATGAAAGACTGAATATGAAAAGCCTGGATATAAAGAGATGTGAGTGTTTCCTGAATCATCACAGTCACTCTCACACAAAGACTACAGATGGTAAATGATCCTTTTCTTTTTCCTTTTGTTTGTTTCCCATCTGTCCACCTGTCTGCCTCCTCCTGCTGAGACGTCCCAGTTTAGAAGCTGATCAATAAGATCAATCAATAACCCTGCTGCCAAGGAGGAGCACACACAAAGAGAGAGAGAGACTTTACAGCCTTTTATTTTAGACTCGAACATTTTTAATCCAAATGAGGGGACAAAATGCATCATTTGTCCTCTTTAACATTTGTCCTCTTTAACATTTGTCCTCTTCTCTGAATTTCCAAGTCCTCCGTTCATAATTCTGCTTCAGTAAAAGTACTGCAATATTGTCGGCCTCATGTTGTGAATGTACTGCAATACTGTTGTCTTCATGCAGTAAAGACCTGGTTGTGCAGTAAAATGTCTCTGATTCTCTGTCATATTATTAGATTGTTGATCCTGATGCTTCAATGACAGAGCAGCATTTTCCTGTTGGACCCTCCAGGTGGCCCTAGTTTGAACTACTTCACTACATCAACTACATCACTACCATAAAAAACGTCTCTTTGGATGATAGCTGCTTTTCTGTAAATGGCCACAAACAGGTTTTCAACCATAAATTTGAGTATAAATTAGGATCAAATGGAAATACTCAAGTACAATTTGAGGCACTTGTGCTTTGCCTCATACAGAACTTGAGTAACTGCACTCAGTTGCTTGCCATTAGCACAAATCAAAAGGAAAAGAAGTCTGGACTATTAGCTGCTACTTACATACATGGTTGAGTTGCATCATGGGTAATGTAGGAACCAGGTTGTGACAAGGAAGAAGAACGTGTGGAAAGATCTGCCCAGTATCAACAACAATAACGTCCAATCTGACCTTTAACATCCTAGTAAAAAAAATCAAAAAAATCTTTATTTTCAACATCTGATCACAAGTTTCCACGTTTGCTACCTGATCTGTGTACTGTCATATTTTATTCATTTATTTAATTAGATTCTAATTATTTTTTTAGATGTTTTTATTCATCATATCCTGTTGGTGTAGGAAAATATAGAACAATGACATGTTTGTGTTATTTCATGTGTAAATTGCAGTGTGTTGAACTGTCCAGGCCACCGTACGCATCATGGAGTTTGTTGTCTACATGGTTTAAATTAATCCATCACCACATTTGAAATTGCAGAAACCGAGTGCTTCTTCACACGTCAGCAGAAAAGTTTATTTCAAAAGACTGACATGAAAAGTAATCTCTGCCTCCTTTTCAAGCGGAGCCTCTGACCTAATTCTGAGCGACTTACAGCTGCTCTTCGTGGCCATTTGGTGGATTAAAGCTCGCTGATTTTCTAAGTGTTATTTATTCCTTCCTGAAGCTGGAAGCAGAGTCGCTGTAATCTCCACCGTTCAGCCCTGACAGGCCAATTTGCCCAGTCAGAGGCTCCATTAAGAGAAGGCAGTTTAGTGTCAGCTCACTCCACAGGCCTGGATCTCGTTTAGAGCAGATCTGCTCTCAGAGTCGCCTCGTCCAGTTCAGCTGCTTTATTCTGCACTGAAGAGAGAAAGATTCGAGTCTGACGTTTCTCTGACCGTTCAGTTTCTAATATTGATGAATAACTTTCCATGTCATCAGGAATAATTTGTACGGAGGGAACATTTATGGTAAGTACAGGCCACCGTACACACACACACACACACACACACACACACACACACACACACACACACACACACACACACACACACACACACACAAAACAAACACAGCGTCTGCAGGAAACAACGAGGACCTGCAGGGTGAAGAGAATTAATTAATACTAACCCACTTAACAGTAGGGGGAGGGTGTGTGTGCGTGTGTGTGTGTGTGTGTGTGTGTCAGGGCAAAGCTAGAGAGTCATCTGATGAGACAGCATGGAGCCGACAGGAAGAGGGAGCAAGCGTTTGGAACATGGAGAAAATGTAAAGGTACCATTTGAATCCAACCTTGATTGTTCATCATAGTTTCCGTCAAAAGTTTCAGTCCAAACCTTTATTGTTCATCACAAATTATAAAGAAAAGCATCAAATCCTCACAGTTGAGAAGCTGGAACTGTTTAACATTTTGACACTGAAATGATTAATTGATTTATCGCTGCAGCTCTGATTGTAGCAAAGCTTTAGTTTGAATGATATTTGAGGTGTTATTTCATTTAAATGGGTGAATCTGTCAGTCCAGACATTTTATTCATCACGAATTTGTCCGACTTCACCTGACCCCACACTCAGGGCCGGGACAAGGACAAACTATCAGGTGTTAGTATTTGATTAATGGTGGTGGGGTTTGTAATGATTAAATGTTCTTTGTTCTTCTTTGCATCATGGAGTCAAGCCAGCATTTCACTGAGGACTGAAAGTGTGTGTGTTTGGGTCATTTTGTAGGAATAAAGGAGTAACTGTTCCTTAGCAACAATATTCATCATATATCATTTTGCTGTTAAAACTGCGAGAACAGAAAATATTATACATACACACAGTTCACTGGTGGTGTGAAGGCTTTTTATTTATTTATATAGGGAAAAGCATGACTCACAGAATGTGTGAAGCCTGAGCTGCGTCCTTCCTCAGATTATCTGATCATTTATCAGGAGGAACCTCAACAAGAGTGATTTGGTAAAAATAAAGATCGACTTCGGGTGGAAGTAAACACGGATTGAAGCAGTCGAAGGGTGAAAACAGCTAAATTATGCAAACTGAGTGAGTCTTCAGCAGGTTCACCTTCGACTGTTTGTCACTGTTTGTGCCAATTAAAGCTCCCACCAGCGTCACTGCCCCTCCTCCATTCTCCTCCGGTCTCAGTGTGGAGCTCTGAGAGAAGAGGGGAAGGTATGTGGGCTCCGTGCCAGCCGGGCCTGGGAGAAAAACAGCCAGGCTGCCGGTGAGGGGGTCAACTGTGAGGCAGGCAGGCTGCCACAGCAACCAGCCACCGCCAGCGGACGGGAAAACCTCTAAATGTCAACTTTTCCAGGAAACGAGAAGAAAAGAAGCTCATGTTCAGTCCATCATTCATGAGGGCTTTATAAAGTCCACAAAAGGGCTTTAAGAGGAATTCTTTGAGCATCAGGTCACTGCAAACCTCTCTCATTGTAAACCTTCAAATGTAAAACCAAAATCACAGCCAGATCATTTTATAGAGATTTGAATCATGTTGTAATTTTTTTAAAAAAGGGACGAGTTAAAGGGAGAAGTGTTTGTTTGGATTTTCATTAGCTGCCACCAGAGATGGAGGAAGTACTCAGATCTTTAAAGTAAAAAGACCTAATACCACACTGCGAAAATACTCTGTTACAAGAGTCCTGCATTCAAACTTTTACTTTGGTCATAGTACAAAACTATTCTCATCAAAATATAACCTTGTGAATTTCCCCACTGTGGGACGAATAAAAGCTTATCTTATCTTAGGCTTATCTTATATACTCAGTGTATTTTATACTGCTGGATTCTAATCATTGATGCTCTAATGTGTTTAATGTAGCAGTCAGTAAAGACTCTTCTTAATGCATAAACTGCTGAGTGAATTTCACAAAATGGTCAAAATCTTAACCTGAGACTGAGAAAGTGCAGATTTATCTGATGACAACTAATCCCAGTCTGGAAAAATAGAGCGAAGCCTGTTGAGTCTGAAATGTTCTAAAATGGCCACCAGAAACCTCAAGATTTAGTTTTTCTTGTTTGCCTTCGTTGGACAGTCGTTGCAGTGAGAGAGAGGGTCCAACACGCAACACAGGTCGTTTGACCAGGAGTTGAAACAGTTGTATTCACCTTAAACATCAGATGACCAGACGCCCCAATGAGATGAAACCCTTCTGATTTGTCCTCTGACTCCAACTTCAGAACAAACTTTACATTTTTTGCCTCATTAATGATCCGTCTGACAGTCTTTTCCTACTGTGTGATGAGAAACACAAACAGCTGCAGACTTTCAGCTTTCATGTCACACACATATATAAAATCTTTCACATAATGTTTGTGAGTGTGTGTGCTCATTAGAGCTGATGCTGAGCCTCCAGCACAGCAGCATCTGTGAAAGCTTGCTGGGCACTTACTTGGACATCGTGAAGATCTGATTCCAGAGCAGCAGAGTTGGCCTGTAGCTCCAGGAACTACATCCTAATGAGCTGCCTGTTCGTCCTGCAGGAGCCTCAAGCTGCAGCCAGAATCTACGTTTGGCTCAGACGTCCTTCTTTTTGAGAACAACCCCCATCATCTCGGCTCGGCTCGGCTCGGCACACTGACACATTTCTGCTCCCAAAGGCACCTGAGAGGGAGAGTCTGTCTGCTGAAGAGTCACTGTGTGAGAGAGAAACAAACTCATGCTCAGTGAAGTTTTAGAAACTGCGTACATTTAATCAAGTACTGTATTAAGAGTAAGAGCAGGGGTCATGTAACATTCATATTTTACATTTGGATGCAGGACCTTTAACAGAATATTTCTAAACTGTGGCACTGCTGCTTCTAATTAAGTAAATGATTTGAGTAACTTTTTAAAACGCTCTGAGAACAAAAGCTTGAAATCCAGCAAACTTGCAAGTGTAAGTTCATGCAAATAACAAAACATATTTGTGGCATCTTCTCATGACCAGATATTGAGATCATCTCTGAAAATTCTGCTTCCACGCTAATATAAGGAAAATGCATGGAATTTCTTCTGATGAGAAGAGCTTTGAAAAATAGCAAAATTAAAATGCTGCAAGTAATGAGTCCCAAAGAAATCTTAGCACTGAAGTCAGTGAAGAGATCTTTCCTCATCTGTTTCAGAGGTGGATGTGTCAACTCTGGCACATAAAGATGAAAGTATGACCAACCACAGCTAGAGGGGAGAACTTCTACAATTTGGGTGAACTGACCCTTTACAGAGTAGCTTGAAACTACAAACATTGGCCCAGACAGAGCAGCTGAAGATCACCAGTCCTGCAGACAGTCTGAGTCAGATCTGAGAAGCTGCTGACTCACTAAGAATATATTCCCACTTGTGGAGCAGCAGCTCGGAGTCCAGCTTCAGGACACTTTCTTTCATAGTCTTGGTGCCTCAGTCACAGCTGGATGTCAGAGGAACTGGATTCTGTACAGAAGGTTCAAACTAATGTAACCGCAAACAAAAAATGTAACAATGTCCCAAGTTGTTCTGAGTTTGACAGTGTTTTCCTTTGTCTCATGTGCGTTTATATGAAACAGGATGTTGTGGAATTTAACATCTGGAGGGAATTAATTTGAAGATTAATGAGAGTTCTCCAGCAAAGAGAATTGCTGACCTAACGTCTGCATCGATATACATGAGAAAAATAATAAACATGTACAACACTTGAACAATGGAAATTAATTACCCACCAGCTGTTTTTTTTAATAGCACTACAAAGCCAGAGCTGAGATCCTACTGTTGTACCAGATGCATCTCAGTGACGATCAGTTCATGTATCTCTGCCACCTGTGTGTGCTCTGACTCCATGAAGCCAAAGAAAAATCGGGCACATTAAAATATTTCCTGCATGAATCACAGTGTGCACACTTTGAGTTGTAGCACCTGAACACCACATTTAAGAAAGACAGAGAAATGACTGGAGTGAATTTCTTCAAATATATTTTCAATGAATGGAGAGTTGACATGTGCAGCAATCCCCCAGATAAGTGTTGATAATAAGAGGTTCATTTAAAGTCTCATAAAACAGATCAGATCATAAAAATACATGTAAAACCCATTTGTTTTGTTTGGCTTCTTCTTGATTTATTAACTCTTATTTAGTTACTTGTGTTTCTTTGTGATTGTATATCATCATCTGTTTACAACGTGTACCAAAAATGAATGATGTTGTATTACAAGATTTCGAGATTGAGCAGGAAATACACTCATGATTTTGTATTATACAAACATAAAAACTCTCCCACTAGATTGATTCGTTCACACTTGACCTCAGGTGACTCTGATGAGGCTCGTTACATCAGACAGGTGAGATCAATGAACTCACAGAGGTCAAAAACCTGACAGTCAGTTCAAACTGAGAGGTGAAGTGTAGCTGACCTACAGTCAACCCTCCTCAGATAAACTGACCTGGACGACCGACAGCCTAAAAACCTGTTGTTGAAATGACCATAAACACTCAGTGTTCGTCCTGAGGAGAAAGCATTTATGAGAATAAATGACAGTAAACCTGTGTATATTTCTCACTTCATGATGTGTTGACAGCTCAAACTACAATATTTGAGGAAATGTGCTTAGCCAATTTCCACCACTAGACTTTTCATTCATGTCAAAGCTAACTGAAGCTGTAGTTGTTGATTCTTAAATAAGATGTTTTATCTGTTTAACTGCTGATCTGATCAAATCTGCTGTCAAGCACCATTAAGTCTAGAACATGGACATAAATCTCCAGGAGCAGGTTTATTTTTTACAAAGACAAACAAAAGAAACCACAAACATGGACTCATGAATCCAGAGGAGCTGCAGCTGTAGGAGAGACTTTCTGATGCTAATGTCAAGCTAACTGACACAGCAGCTTGTGAGACAGATGATAACTGTGGTGAGTAAATTATAATTTAGTTAAGAAGAGTAAATGAATGTGAATGTTGTTATGAAGTTTAAAAACCAGTTTGTTTAAAAAATTGACAACTGCTACTGAAATGTTTAAAGACGAATGTTATATGTTAGATAAGTTAGCATTAGCTTAAAAATGTTAGTAGCTATAAGTTAACATATGTAAAAAATTAGCTCATGTTTGTTAGCCAGAAGCTAACTTTAGCTGAAAGTGGGTGGTGTTTTAGGGTTAGGCTTAGGGGAAAATTCAGGAGATCATGAAGCACTGAGCCAAAATTCACAAAAGCAGAACTCCAAAAACTGCTGCACTAAAACTGAATAGAGCAAATATCAGTGATATTATTATTGATCTTATTACTGATATTAGTTACAACTTTGTCTGAGGAGACTAAATGTCTGCAATGAGAGAGGTTTATTGGATTTGTTCCACAATTTCCTGTTTCATTTTGCAGATTGCTTTGAGAAAATGACGAGAGAATGCTGTCAAAATCTCTTATTATTATATTATTTGTCGACTATGATTTCATCTGAGATCATCAGTTTATATCATCAGTAGCATTTCAGGAGTCAGCAGATTGATCCTTGTGTTAAAAGTGTGCAGATCCCTTGTGTGAACATGTTAAAATCAAATGTGGGATTTTAAAAGCCACACAAGACATTAGAGTCCTGCACACTTTCCCTTATATTATCCACCATCTGCAGTTTACAGACACCTGAAATGGATCCAGGTAAAATGCTGAGTCAGACACAGTCGAGTCTTTTCGCTGCTGCTGATTTGCACGTTGTGTCTCTTCACAGCATCCGACACAAATCAGATGATTTTTCCACCAGATGAAGCTGCTGTGATCACAGTGTGTGGGCACCAGAGGTAAACTCATCTGTCAAACCTCATCATGTTATGAAATTATGTTCTCTAAATCATTTCAGAGCTGACCACTAGTTAAGTGATGAAAAGGAATTACCGTTGTGTCAGAGCGAGGAATTGTCTGAACTTAAAATGTGTCTTGTTGTTTGTTTTGTTCTTGTTGTTTGCTTGTTATTGTTTTGTTTTTAAGTCATCTTGCTTCATTATTTTAATGTATTGCTGTACAGACTGGCACAGTTGGATGAAAAACTTCATCATCATCATAACAAGTAGTTGTCTGTCCAGTTAAGATCATCAGTGCCCCAATTGATTAAAGTTGAATAAAATAGGAATAAAGCTTTTAAACGTTTTATAGACCAAAAAATTATTGAGTTAATAATTGGCAGATTAATTGAAAATAATGGTTTGTTGCAGCCCTGTTGTCTCTTTTACTTATAATTTAGCACCAAATGACCTATTTCCTCTTTTTGTCTTTCTTCCCAGGAAATTATTAGTAAATCACAGTCCTTAATGAAAGCATTAATATAAATGTTTTTCTTTAATTTTATGTCTTGGCTATTTTATATGTAAAGTAAAGTTGTCAAATAAATATAGTGCAGTAAAAAGTACCATATTTCCCTTTGAATCGTAGCGGAGTAGAAGTATAAAGTAACAGTAAATGGAAATACTTAAGTAAAATCAAAAGACAGTATTTCAGTAAGTGTACTTAGTTACTTTCTAGCACAAATTACTGTGTGTCTCTGCGCTTGAAAAGGTCGGCACTAGGACCCATCAGACCTTTTGTGTGCCGGCACTAGGACCCCGCGGACACCGTGTTGGTCTCTTTGTCTCCTCCAGTCAGAGCCTCCTCCTCCTCTTCCTCCTCCTCCTCCTCCTCCTGTCCGTCCTCTCCGGTCTCACTCCGTGTCTCTCTCCATCAGCAGCGGTCTGGATGCCTGCAGGGACACAAACATGGCCGTGAATCTCTCCAAGAACAGACTGGTGCTGCTCACCGCCTACCAGGACGTCATCGACGAGACCTCGGACACCGACTGGTGAGTCCCGGTCCCGGCTGGTACCCCCCTCTGTCTGTCCCCCCTTTTCTGTCTCCATCCTCCTCTGTCTCCTGGTCGTGTCCCTTGGGGTTTTGTTGTCCGGCTCTGTGCGCGCTGATGATGCGCAGGACGGGACCGGCAGCATCACCTTCATCCTCGTCTTCATCATGTGGTGTGGAAACTGTAGAGGTGCAGGCCGGGTGTGAAGAGTCAGCCGGACTCTGTGTCAGCACAGTTAATGTCCAGCTGAAAAGCTCAGCTCTGCCTCTCTGCGATCCAGCAGCATCTCTGGGCTGGATGAGGCTTTACACCAGTGACAGTGAGAGTTTGGTTGTTGGATTGTGAAGCAGGCAGCAGCAGGTTTCGCAGGCTGGACTGAGCTGCACTGCAGAGTCTGGACTCTGTGCGCTACTGTGCAGCACTGAGCGCAACACTGGACGCATGATTGTGCAAACGGAGCTTTGTCTCTGCTCCGAGCTTCAGCCCGGACCTAGTTCACTCTCAACCAGCTGGAAGCAATTTCAGTCTTTTCTGTAATGTGATGCAGCAGCGGTGTGTGTGTGTGTGTTTGTGAGGGCCTGGTCCAGAGATACAGATGAGCCCCTGCATCCCCAAACGAGGGCGGAGAGGAGAGGGGCGAGGCCGGGGGGTGGGAGGGGAGGAGGAGGGAGGGGAGCTTCCATCATCACCCTTTGTGGTCTTTCCTCACTTGGAAATAATGCAAGAGGGTTGCAATGAAAACCCAGTTGGAAAACTAAATGTGAAAGTGAAATTAGTCTGCTCAACACAGACAGCATCTAAAATGTGTAATATAACATTTTTAAAAGGCCAACAAGTATCATCAGTGAATAAACAGGTCTGTTGCACCTGAGGATTCGTTACATACAAAGCCACAATATAGACTTTTATTTTGTGTCAACAGTAACCCAGGATCAGTAGTTAATATTTACATTTAGTGAATAAATAATTTGTGGACAATCAGGTTTATGATTCGGGGGCCACAGTTTGTCTTTGTGACACAGCAGCACATGAATGCAGAGGTCCATAGAAGCCAACCAGGAAGTGCCAGATGTCGGACTTTCCCTGCAGCAAGTGAACCCAGAAGAGGAATGTTGTAGATGAATCGAAGTGATGCCAACTGAAAAAAGAAATCGCCATCAGCTGTAGGAATTTTATAGGATGATTAATCGGGTTTGGCGTCCCACCTGTCCTCCCTCTCTCTTTGTGTGTGACATGGAGTGAAAGTGATTTATTTATTCTGTTTAAGAAAGTGTTGCACTTTTAGGAGTTAATGAACCAGGTAAAATCCATTAAAGTTAAACTGTAACCTGTTGTCCTTGACCGTGATAAGCCAGCAGTCTCTACTGTCGCAGTGTAAAAACATGCAGTAATGTCAAAGTCACTTTTCCACCTTAAACCTACAATAACCTACAAGAGTTTTTTGGCCACTTGGGAGCCACAGAGACAAGTTGCGAACACATCATTGACATATCATCTCCTTATAAGTTCATATGCTGAACTTGTCAGCAAACAGTTGTTTATTTCCACGTTCAGCATCCAGAGCAACATTGAATTTGTCTTTGTGTCACCTGATGAATCTGAGTCCAGCATTCTCTGTCTTTTAGCTCCTTTTTTGGTCCCTACCAGCTTCTGAGGGAAACATCCGTCTCTTTAGCTGCTGAATATTGACCAACTTGTTTTTCTACAGTGGCTTTTTATATCTTTTTCTCTGAAAACGATGCCGTGAGAGAACTGAGAGTGAAACACAACAGGATAACCAATGAGCTGAAACTCACTATAAAGATCTGTAAAGTGGATAGGAGCTGCAGATTCAGATGAGATTTCTCTGTAGGTTCAGTTTCACGCTGTCACGTTGTGTTTTATCGTCTCTCTCATTTAATTAAAACGAAAGGAGGCATTTGTTTTAAGTGGTGTTATTAAATTTACAGTCTGTACACAATAGCTGATTGATGAGTGACCTCTAATTTCCAAATCACTGGAGGTTGCACAGTGTTTTTAGCTCAGATTACAGATCCTGTTTTGAGTCATTTGGAGCCAAACACTCTCTAGTCACCATCTTAACTATGAAATGTGAACCTGAGCCATCTGTTGCCGGTCATTAGTCTAAATGAGGTCAGATTGCCTTGAATACACTTGCTCTGCTTCTGCTTTCACATTGTAGCTGTCGTGGTTTGGGGGAGATTTTGGTTTTGGTTCCACATTTTGTTTCTGGCTTGGACACAGTTTTGATCTCCAGTGAAGGTTTTTAATGCTGACAATGTTCCTGTTCAGATACTGAATAATAACGCTGGCAAATTAGTTGGTTTTGAGAATAATTATTAGTTGTGTTATGACAAACATTCCATCATTTTGTTACAGTGACCAATCGCACCCTCAAATCACAAAGTCTGAGCTCTTCTGGGGGTTTAAGCACATTTTGAGTGCACTACACCAAACTGGGGGATTGTAATAACATCTACAGGGATTATAAAAATACATCTGAGTGCATTTAGGGGCCACTATATCAAATCAAAGGCAGAACTGGAGGCTTATCGGAATGACCTTGTGTGCTCAAAGTTCCAGTTCCAATATGTAATACAAGAAACCTTTCTCTCATATTGAGGAATATAAATTATTCTTTCTCTAGAAAACCCTTCTTTGTATGTAACACAATAAGCCAAATGTCTTTTGTATCACAAAGCAGCCATTAAAGAACTTAACCTCAACAAAATAGGAATAAAAATTAATACATTTGTGATTTCAATGAAGCAATGTCTTATCATTTCTGAGTAAGTAAACAAGACTTGAGTGTATAAGCACACATTTCAGTGCGTATACTGAGGTTAGGATACGCCTCTCTAACACCGCTGAAAGCTTCTTTTTGGGCTGTTTTTTTGTTTATAACAGTCTATCACATTTATAACATACAGCCATATCAGACATGTATTAGAGGTAGCACATGAAGTCCTCGACTGATCTCTATTACTGTTCCTGAGTATGTTTGTGTCATAACAGTCTGACACTGAGCTCGCCAGGGATGAAAACGTCACTTGTTAGCTGCTTGTTAAGTTGTTGATCTGGGCAGGAAATGATGCTTTTCCCACCCACAAGTCTCTCTGGGCCTTGGAACTGTAAAAGTGTAAATTACATCTGGCATCACAATCCTGCTCGTATCAGTCGCCACGACCTGTTCATGTGAGTGAGAGCTGCCAAAGGTTAATGTTTCCTTCAGTGGTGTCCACATGTTTGTTTGTTCTGTTGGCTGATCTGGTGGAGCACAGGGATGATGATGATGATGATGCAGAGGGCCTCAGGCCTGCCCCCGATTTTCACACTTGATGAGATTTGAACAAAGGCAGAGACTTCCAAACACCGCTGACCCCAAACAACACGGGACACCCCCCAAAGACTAACACCCCCTCTGTCCTATTAATGATACACTTTATCTATCTATCTATCTATCTATCTATCTATCTATCTATCTATCTATCTATCTATCTGTCTATCGTTCTATCGTTCTATCTATCTATTGTTCTGTCTATATGTCTATGCTGTTTTAATAATAAAAAATGTTTCAGTTTTTAATCTGCATCACATCCAGATCCACCTCAGTGTCAGACAGTCCTGAGGTCATGCATCAGATTTCTTTAAGCTAAATAAGAACAGTACTAGTCTCCCCCGTTCAACCAATCAGAGCTCTGTCGACAGTATTAACAATTATCATCCTGCATAGCGACCTGGTTACATTCATGACGAACACTTAAAGGTCAAGGGCGACAAAAAATGTATTGACCAAATGATTAATTGAGAAAATAATGGCGATTAATCAATAATGAATAGTAAAACCTCAGTTGCAGCCCTAAACAAAATGTCACCTCAGTTGTCAGGCTCATGCAGAAATTACTAAAAAATTATGAAAAATATTAAAAAATGTCACACAATAAGAAATCTTTAAAATATAGAGTATAATATACTATTTGCCCATGGCTGAACTTTCCAGTTCTTTGGAATCTGGAATATATGAAGCTAACTAACAGACAAACTGAATTAGAGCTGAAAGCTGATTTAATGATTAATCAATGAATCAATCTATGAAGTATGCCAAACATTAAGTAGTTTTAGCTTCTCAGATGTGAGGATTTTGCTGACTATTTGTCGGCAGTCAGATTTCTAGACTACCTTGCCCTGAAATTTCAGCTGTAGTCCTTTAGGCTTGTAATTAATTTGTACTGCTTCCTCTTCATTTCCTGCGACGTCTTTGTCTTGTAAAGGTCTGATTTCTGTCTCCTCCTCTCTTTGTAGCAGCAGTGGATTCAATCAGGAAGGTGTTTTTTCATGTAACACAAAGCTGCAGAGGTTTATTCATTAATTACACGACATCCTCACATAATGTGCGTCCCCTGTGAACAGGCCTTATCTCTGCCTCGCTCACTCACACTGTGCAGCTTGTTACTCAAACTCTGAGCTCTGCCTGGTTCTCTCTGTCGGCTCTGAGCGGCTCGGCCCTCAACGCAACATTAGCTGCGAGTCTTTGAGAGTGGGCTGACGAAATTGAAGTGATAACAAGCAGGAGGGATCCAGATGACAGATGAGTCGACCGTGTCCTCTTGTATGGAGCCGGAGAGAAGCTCCGTCTCCTCTGATAACCAAGGCAATCATCCCAAAAGGAAAAAATCTGCCAAATGAGGAAAATCAGGCCCGTTTTTATGCCTCATTGATTGAAGAAGGTTAGTTTGATCAAATATTGTTTTTGACTATTTGCAGCCGCGTTTTTTGTAAATGCTGGTTAATCCACCATTTCAGTACCTATTGAACTCCCATTACCAATTCCAATTTCTATGGCTGTTCTTGGTTCTCAGAGGATTATCCTACTGTACTGACTTTGGCTTTCCTCTGACTTTTCCTCTAGTGCCACCATGAGGTTTGCTTTTTTTCTGGTTTTAAGTGTAATATCTCAACTATTGGTTGGACTGCACTTTCTAATACTGGAAAAACTTTCTAATGCTCAAATCATACTGGAATTCTGTGCGGACTTTCTACCTGCAAGCTGTTATATATTAGCATCGAGTGACGAGCCCCCCCATTTTGCATTCTGTTCCTTTTGAGGCATATACCCTCTTAGGCATATAATTGAATATTGATTTTCAAAACACGAAGGACGGTGGATATTGGTGTTAACCAGCTTTAAAACTGATAAGACTTGCGTAGGTGTTTACATTCATTGCCTTAAAACATTGATGGCCACTGTTTTTTGATGGTATATTTCCATCAGTGCTGCTTCATTCAATGTCAGAATGTTAGCTGCAGATACAAGAAGCGCAACAAGATTAGAGCAACCTCGCAACATGTTATTATTTCATTCAGTGCCTGAAGGAAGAAGAAAAGAACGTCGGCTCTCGAACCTCAAATGTCAGACTGTAGTGAAGGTGACATTGTGAAAAGGGCAGTGGGCGAATCAGGGTTATCCAATATCAAACAATCCACAGACGTTCAGGAATGCTGAGAGCTCCGTGGCTGCTGATTGGCCCAAGGCTGATGTCACATGACCCTCTGACCCCCTCCAGCTGTTTGAGGAAGCTGTTACCTGACGAGTCACCTCTGCCAGGCTGACAAAAGAAGAAAGTGGTGGTAAGAGGAGCTGAGCAGGAGGGTCGGCCGACTCTGAGTCATGTTTCATTAATTGAAGCTCGTAGACAAAGAAACTTCAGGTCCGATGCATTTGCTCTTTTTTTGAACTGCAAACATATCTGGTTCTGTTTCTCCTTGCTCACATTTTTCTAGCCAGCCAGTAATGTTTTAATGTAGTTTCCTTATTTACCCCTGGGAAAGCTTTCTGTTCACACTGAGGTCCGGATTCAAGGTCGGTCACACAGTGCAGTGCTGAAGAGCTGGTCGAGGTCAAAGGAACAACAAAACACTGCAGAAGAAAACAGCCGCTGGTCATGTAGTTTGGCATTCTGGGCTCACGGTGTTCTTTGCCGGTGAATTTTTTACTCATCGGCATATCTAGGCAGGTCATAAATAAAAGGAAAAGCCTGAATAAATGAGTGGAGAAATGTACTGAATGCAGAGAGCTGAGGTTGAAAATAATATGAATCATAAGCTCCGGCCTCCACAGTCAGATCTGGACCGAAAACCTGTGGGAGATTTTGGAGAGATAATTTAAGCCAGTGCTCCTCTTCACTGTAAAAAACCACCAGGAAAGACTCAGAAAATCTATGACAAGGAGCACTAAGACTGTTCTTGAGACATTTTATGTTAATTTTATTTTCCTTTGTCACCGATTGTGTAAGTGACCAAACACAGACAACACACAGCAGCACAGCACAGAGCAGAGCAACAGTGACAAAATACTTTTTTTTCTTTACAGTATGTAAATGTTATGTAGTAAAATCTTTCCACTTGGATTCACATTGAAGCCGGTGAATATGTGTGTCAGCCACTGTTATTGATTATTTGGTTTTGAGTCAAACCTATTATAACATTATTTATGGATCCTCTGGCAGAAAACACACAGCGGGAGACATTTTCCAGTCAGCTTCATATTCCTAATGACAGATTCTCTATCAATGTGTCACCGCACTCAGCAGGTCAGGAAGCAAACAGGAAGTCTGTTCAGACCGATCAGACGTGTCCATCTATGACCTCTGACCTTTTGTCCAGGTTGGGGACAGCCATCATTGGCCATTGCTCTATTTCCACTGCAGGTGTTGTAGTTTAAATGTGTGAAAAGTTTTGAATGTAGTTAGTCATTATTTTGCCTTTTCTCTCAGTGCACTGACAGCTCCGTCTGCACCACCTGTACACTCTCAGATTAATATAGATCAGGGTCAGTAGTACAACGTGCAAAACAGAATTTCACTTTCATCATGTCTGCTTTGTGAAACTCAGTCAGACTTCATCTCTCTGGACAATTTATCTCCCTCTTTTACTGCACATTTCTAGCTTCTTCATTTACACAAGCTAAAAAATATTAAATCAGGATGTTAAGGGTCAGTTGAGTTTGTTTGTTTTTTTCTCTGTCTGTCTTTGGAAAGATTGAAAGCTCTTGAAACATTTCACCTCCTTCTCCTCTGCTTGGTGACTGGCTGCAGCTCTATAATGGGGTCGTAACCTTCGGTAAATGCCTCAGAGAAACACGAGATTGCAGGTTGGATGGTGGCGTGTCAGGCCGAGGTCAGCGTCAGGATGAGGAATGAGGAGGGTGACGCTATGCTGCAGTCCAGGCGAAGAGATCAGCAAATGAAAAGCAGACACGCTTCAGGCCTTACAGGAATGCCCTGAAACTCAGCAAGACTGTTTTCCACAGCTTGTCATGTGGAGGTAAATGTTACAGTACTGTCACTGAAAAAAATTTGATTTCTTGATGTTGTTACTATTCCACGTTGGAACCAGTTTTTACATTCAAAGAAAACAGTGAAAAGTGAGATGCTGTTTCTGGAGATTGCTGTGTTCAGTTTTCAAAGCTCTGAAGACAGAAACCTCTGTAGCACTGGGGTTGCAGAAATCACTGAGTCAGATATCTCAAAACCTGGATGAATAAGACTAAAACTGCTTGGCTGGATACCAAGTGGGAGGGGGAAGGAGACATGCTGTTGTTGTGTAATTTGGGTGAACAAACCCTTTAAATTTGTAAGTTAGATTCCCTGTGGGGATAGATAATTGGAAAAGAAATCTTAGAGCTTTTCTCAGTGCTTTCAGCCTCATCTCAATGGCTGACTGAAGACGCAGCTGAAACCGTTGAAAGCGCTATCACAGATGGGTTAAAATTATCTCACATTAATCACACATTTTAACAGGACTGCTACCAGGACAATATATTAGCCTACATATATTTTGATGTTCGCATATATATCGGAATAAATGTCACATATGTTTGCGTTCATGTAGAATCAGACAAAGCGATCTAAACAACCACTACATTGCTCATCCAACAAGTTCGCTTGGCACATATCTTGGTCACAATTCTTTAATAACCAAATTTGATCCTTATCGATAAATGGTATTACAAGAAACTGATACATGATTAACATGAATTAATTTATTTTTCTTTTAAAAAACTAATTAGGACAAAGGTAATAATAGACATATATGAAGCTGACCTCTCCTGTTTTGCTAAGAGAGGCTTCGTCTGTTTTAGTCGGTTCAGGACCCTTTTCCAGTCTTTGACAGGAATCTAGGCTAAATGTTATTGTTAAAAATAATTATTTATTCATTCAACATGCTGGTACCACATGGAGACCCAACACAAACAGACCTGGGGCTAATTTCGGTGACAGAACAAACTGGTCTGGGTGTTCGGTCTCGTCCTTCACCTGCACATCCATTTAAGCGTCCTGCTGATTTCACTTCTGAGGCTGTTTTAGACCCCAGGCACATGTTAGCTGAGATGATGAATTCAATGACCCATGTCAGAATGGCTTGCCCCAGGTGGATTTGGTGGTAACTCTCCCTGAGGCAACAAGTAATGGAGGTTTTTGTTTGAACTGTACAACATAGAGCTCCGTGCAGATCCAGCAGGGTGGTTACAGAGCTGGTGGCTGCTGCAGCAGGCTGGATGGAAAATGAATTCAGAGCTTGCTCATTTCTCATTTTTTAAACTATTCAGAGTTTCACATATCAGGTTGACATCTGGAAATAACCAGGGAGGGTCTCCGCTCTGATTAAACTTGGCTCTGATGTCAGTGGTGAAAGTATTTGGATGTTGTCAGAGGGCTGTTCCTCTGAGGAGATAAAGATGAGATTTATTGAACTACATTGTGCTCTGTGTTGTCGAAACTGAAGGTCAGTATCAGTGCTTTTCTTCTCCTGGTACCTCCCTGCTGATCTGCTCTCTGACTCCAAACTCTCTTTTGATATTTGTGAATCTGTTCTCATTGGATCACTGACATTTAGGTTTTCCTTTCATGCCTAGAGAGCTACAATATGTTCAGCTTTACACATCACCTTCTGTCCTCCTGTCAACCTCATTTTATAGGAAATGTCATGAGGTTTACATTTGTGGTTTTGAGTGAATCTCAAAATATGAGAGTGTTTGCCATGAAACTTGGTTCAAACATTTGTGTTTCCCTCAGTGATCAGCATCTAGCACCATATTCCAATTTGTTTAGTACCTTGATTTATGACGAAATTCCTGCGATAAATTAATGAACGTTATCTTGCTAACATGCTAAATAAAGATGGTGAACATGGTATACATTAAACCTGCTAAGCATCAGCATACATTGTCATTATGCATGTTAGCATAGCACTTAGCTTAGCCTTTACCCGTTCAAGGAGAAAATACATTTAGTTTGTAGGCAATGGGGAAACAGGAAATTTGGCCATTAAATCAAGAAGAGACTGCTGGACCAGAACCATGAATAATGAATAAGCAAGATTTTGTTTTTTTCAAAATTAATACATTTCAGCTTGCAGTGCATAAACATGTTTGTTTGGAAAAGGAGAGTATTTTACTACATCGCTTTTAAGTCCATTTTGCCTGAGCCATCTTCTTCTTCCAGACCTGTACTGGTTCGTTGCTGTAAAGACGTAACACTGCAAGGACTTTTCAGTGGTAATCGACAGATTATCAAAGAAGCTGATCTATTGAGTCTTATTTTGTCAAAAAAAACAGAGGAAGACATCAAACTCTGGAGCTGAGGGACTAAAAGGTACCAAATATTATTGATATTTAACACAGGAGTCAAAGTTTCGCTCAACCAGAAAAATCTATAGTAGCTTGTTGAACCAAAAGCCACCATTTTGTCAAATGAGCAGTTCACTTTATAAAACCGTTGAGTCAGTGAAGTGAAACACAGCTCTGTCACACCGAGTGTTGGCCTGTCATTTTGCTGCTGCTGTCAAAGGTTTTGAGTTCGGTAAGGGAGCTCGGTGGTACAAGAGGGAGCCTGCAGTTTGTAACCTCCAAGCTTTTCTGAATTCTTTCCTGTCTGTGAATCATTTGCACTCTGCACTCGCAGTTTCATGGCAGGAGGGAGAGAAGAGGGAGATTAAATTGGCCAGAGAAAAGGAAGTCAGTCAGCTCTTATTTTTAGCTTCGCTTTCACACACAGAACACATTTAAATTGCAACCTCAGTTACAGAACTCGTCCTTTTTGCAGTAGGAAATCAGTCAGAAATCATGTAAAAGAAAGATTCAAAGATTTGAATAAGAAGCATCTGATACAGTCTGATTCTGACTCACTCAAACCATTTCTGACTTCTCCTTCAGATTATGGCTGCAATGACTCTTTCAAATCACTATTTCAATATGAGTCTTACTACAAGTTGAAATATAATCTTAAAAATGCTGTTGAAAAAACTATATGTAACCTCAAATCCATCAACTTTACCTTGGATTAATCAAGACTTCCATATATGCAGAACGATGCAAACTCTTTCCACAAGAACGGGAAGAAATGAAGAGTCAAGAAGCCCTTAGTCCTAAAGGAGGTTTAATGTTACTCCAGGACTAAATGAAGCCTCAAATTAAACCTCCAATGTTTCCAGTGTGTGGTTTAACTTCCAATTAATGCTGACTATGTTTGAACTATTTCAGTCATGTGCAACAAGCGGCAATAACTTTTTGGGGTTAGACTTCTACATCTACATCAGTATTGTCGCAGTACTAAACCCAATCACCAATCTGTCAGTATTGGTGATCACATGACTTCTTTGCATTCACTCGACATCAAGACTAAAGTTTCTCAGAGAAGTTCGTACTTTCAACATTCACCCAAAAACAGAACTTCATGACCATTAAATACCAGAAGTGAGCAGTTTAGTGGTGGAAGGAAAACTCAGGTAATAGTACCAAAGTGTAGAAATACTTCTTATAAGTAGACTTACAAGTCCTGCATCTAAAAAGTCAAAGTTATCAAAAAATGTAAAAACTAAGAATTACTATATTTCCCACTGAAATGTATTGAATGTTAATGAAGTATAAAGTAGCATAAAAATTAAATGACTTGGATAAAGTAGAAGTAACTCAAAACTGTACGGAAGTGCTGCACTTGAGATAATGTAAATGTCTTACTCCACGTTTACTCGTACAGATCCTGATTCCTGCAGTCAGAACAGAACAGGAAACGTCACTAGTCTTTGCTTTGGAGCTCACAGAACAAACAAATCACAGCACGAGATTTAGATGAACAGGCTGCTGAAGTTTATCTGCCAAGTGTACAGTACTACAGTACACACACACTCGACACACAGTACACACAAAGTACACGTACAGTGCACACTTACAGACTGCAGTCAAACATTATGCTAGTTAGACAGAAAACCATCCTACTTTAACATCTAAATTAAATCTCTCTAGCTCAGTTTTAACTGTGAGATTTAAGTCTGGATGCAAAACACCTGAAGCAGCCAATCTGACACTGACTGTACTGACCAACCAGCGAATGTTTGGATAACCACCTGATCTGTTGCCTTTTCAAACTCACTGACCTCATCAGCATTGACGTATTAAACAGAGGTGTTGCAGATAATGAAGTCAGGTGTGATTCTGCAGCCGCTTCACTCCTCCAGGCTGCTCGGGAGCCGATGATGGCCGCCAGTTCTCGATGTTTTTCCAGTCTGATGATCAGAAGCAGAGACCACCTGTCAATCATGTGTTGTAGATTCTTCCTGAAATGATGATATGTGTCTGATTCATCCGCGGCCCTGACAGACAGTCCACAGTGAGAAGAGAGAAAATTGAGGGATGACTGTGAGGTGAAAGAAAGCTGTGATTACAAGTGTTTTTTTAAGGCAGTTTGAATGATTCTGAAGTGTGTGACACTCTTTGAATGTGTGTGTGTGTGTCAGTGTGTTGAGGTGTATTGTTAGAGTCACGGTAATACAAGCCTTTCTCAAGGCCGTCGCTGAAACAGACAGGAAAAGACTAAAGCATGCTTGTGTTTGAATTCTAGGCTGTTGATCTTTTTCAGTTTTCTTCGGTCAAAAGAAGACAGAAGTGTTCTGTCGCTGTCTTTATTCTGCCACATATTCTGTTCACATACACACGATAATGCAGTCAAGCCGGGATCAAGGCAGTAATGAGACAGAGCCCATAAAAGCACAGCTATTTAATGGCACTGTGTGCTCATTGACTAATAAGCGCAGTAAGATATGAGGAGGTCTCCTCACATTTAGCCTTGGAGCTCTTTATCTTCATCTTCAGACCGAATGACTGTTTGGTTGCTGTTATGTTTTTCAGACGTCCTGTTGGCATTTTTTCTGTGGGAGAAGAATCAACCTACCCAACATTACAGTCCCACTTCCTCACGTTTGTAGTGTTTCATGTATTTAACCACAGGCTGGTCATGATAACAGGACACAGACCGGCTGTGCTGGGACAGAAGTAGGATTGTAAGTGAAGCTAAGCTTGTCCTCATCTTAAACACAGATGTCGGTTTGGAGTCTGTGGAACTTAACACCAGTTTGTCTGTTGTATTATTGAATTAAAAGAGCTGAAGCTGGCAGTCTGAGCTCTGACTGGATTCAGATTGGAAGTCAATGTTGAGTCTCTGATCCCTGACCTCTCATCTGACCTCTGGACCAAACATGATAGGTTTTTTTTAAAAACCAGTTCAGTTTTGTACAAGGTAGACTTTGACTGTATCTGTATTTGGGGATATTTGCTGTTTGATGAGGTATGAAATGACTTCACGACTCAAGGTTTGCTTGATCATGTATACTTTATTTTTTTTTGCTGTTGAGATCAGGTTGTCTACATCTCAACAGAGCAGCTGTTATTTCATGTAGCAGCTTTTTTGATGTTCCTCCTCCTCCTCTTCATCACTACCCGTTTCCTGTCCTCCTCCGTTCTCCCTCTTTTGCCTCTAATTTCTACTTTTTCCTGTAATTTTCTGGTGTCATCTGTCGCCTCCTGCATTTGAGATTTTTTTTCTAAATTCTCCTCCCCTACTACTTTTTTGAAAGAACATTTCTCGATCCCCTCCTCTTCTCTCTGGGTTTCCAGAGAACTGACAGAAAGATAAATCTTTATTTTTCACAGGTTTTTTGTTGTCTATCTATCTATCTATCTATCTATCTATCTATCAATCTATCTATCTATCTATCTATCTATCTATCTATATGTTAGTCTGTCTGTCTGTCTTTCTATCCACATTTCTGTATATCTATCTATCTGTCTGTCTGTCTGTCTGTCTGTCTGTCTATCTATCTATCTATCTATCTATCTATCTATCTATCTATCTTCTTCTGTTCATTTCAAGCTGGACCTACAGATAAGAAAAGCATTTGAGACACACAGTTTGTCTGTCTGTCTGTGTGTAAACAAAGGATGGAGGGACAGAGGCCAGTGTTTGTCCTCTGTGGACCTCTGAGTCACCAAGACACTGCCTGGGACTGTGAGAGGGCGAGAGACATAGACAGAGAGACAGACAGAGAGAGAGAGAGAGACATCATCACTCTTATGTCTGTGTGTTTGATTGTTCTGTGTTTTTTGTGTGAGAGCTTATGAGTGGCTACGATGGCAGTAATGTCTCTGTGTAGTGTGTGTGTGTATGTGTGTGTGTGTGTGTGTGTGTATGTGTGTGTCCTGCCTGGACCTTCACCTCCTGGACAAACCACAAACTCACTGCAGCCCGACAACTGAAATCAAAACTTACATTTGTAGATAAATATAGAATCCAGCTCCTTTAGTTGAAGGATAAACAATGATTCTTGATTGATCTGAATTATTAACCACTGAATGTATAAAATTTAAATTTTGATTACTTCATTTTTAATTTTTTTTGTTTTTGGGACATTAAGCAGTGTGCAGATTTCTGTCTCTTTCTATTGTACAGGGTTCATACAGTCCTGAAAAACCTGGGAAAGTCAGATTTCTTTGGAAAATTATTATTTCCACATTTGGAAAAGAAGAACATCCAGTTTTAACATTGAGAAAGAACACACAGCAGGTACAGACCAGTGTGAGCTTTAATACAAGCCCAGTATAACTCTTCAACACACCAAATGCCGGCAGCCATCTTCTCTTCAACAGGGACGAATAGTTTCCAGTTTCCTTTCGTTCATCCTCTTCTTCTCTCTGTTAGAATTGGCCAAAGCGGATCATCTGTTTCCATCTTGCTGGCAAATTGATTTGGCTCAGACAGGCTTGCTACACCACCCTCCTCCTGTCGACACAACCCTCCCCAGTTATCTCGGCTTGGGACTAGCAACTAGGACTGCTCTGGCCTGTGCATCCCCAGTGACGGGGGTTCAGTGTCTTGCCCAAGGACACTTTGACAATTGGATTGAACAATCAACCCTGTGATCAATTGACAACCCGATCTACCTCCTGAGGCCACCTCCTTCCAGTTTCCATACCTGCAATCCATCAGTTATTTATTTTACTTCCTGAACGACTGAAATCCAAAGTGAAATGTCAACAAAAGTAGTTTCATGAACATTTATGTGCAGTTTGATCAATATCTGACATTAGCAGCATGTGAACATTGAAACTCTGTATTTGTTGAGAGAAAAAAAAAACAAGGAATTCTATTTTATAGTGAATAATCCAACAAAGTTTGACTTGGTTAAAAGGTTAAAAGATATCTAAAGCTCTGGGTCAAAACTTGGTGTAATAAAACTGGGCTTCATTATATCAAAAAAGAAATAATATCAGAATTGCAGACAGAAGCAGTTAGCGGTAATGGGGGAGGGGAGAGGGGAGATTTAGAGGGGGTTGATGAGGATTTGGGGACAGATAGAAACTGAAACTCGTGGCTAAAGAGGTCAGATAGAGGGGGGTAAATACTGCAGTGCAGATGACAACAGGCCAAATACGACTTAGTGAGTGTGTCTGTGTTATTTATGCCAAAGAATATAAGCTGCATTTTATATATGGTGGCATTGCAGAATCAGAATTCATATCACTGAATTCTTGAACACAAGTTAACTGACTTGCTTTGCTTGTTTTTGCTTGAGAATGAGGTTTTTGATTTATGAATATTTCCCAACACATGCCTTGGGATCTTTACACATTATCGTACACTTTATATCTTCCATCTTGCCCTTTTTAAAATGCCCACAAAATATGAATTGAAAGTCTACCAGACTTTGGTGAGGACTTCTGGGACCAGTGGGTTTGGTTTGGAGGGTTTAACAGCCAAATGTCTCTGACAGGCTTGTACTGAAAATCTTCTAAAACCTTTCACCCCTGGCTGTGAAGATTAGACCAGGATTTTCTGGTCTGGCTCAAGGACTGTGTCTTGGTGATGTTCAGTTTTCTGTCCTGTGAGACTCTGAGATTTCTTTTGACTGGAAGACGTCTGCAGCTCTGGCAAGAAATTGTACAACAGTTCGGAGGAATTTATTGTGTGTTTATGAGACATATAATCTGTCTGTCTCTCTCCCAGTCCAACCACATGGAGCTGGACCAGTTGAGAGAAATTTGACCTGCTTTACCTCTGCTGGGGGTTCACAGTGAAGGCTCAGGGTTTACAGTAAAGCCCTGCTATAATATTAACTGTCTACATGAAGGAGAGAGACTTTACCTGCATCTTCTTGCTTCTTTTCATGTGCTCGATGTCATCCCGGTGTAAAGTCAAACCAGGTGGAGATGTGTATGATTAAAATGGCTGTGAGCAGAGCCAATATTCAGCTGATAAAAACACCAAACACTTCAATTATCTGCTGAATCTTGATTTTCTGTGAGATGGAGACAAATCTTAAAATCTTAAATCTTCTTTTTGTTGTGGTCTATTTTGATTGACTGAGTAATACAGGATTTTTGAGGTTGATACTTGAATTGATATTTTGAAGTTGGGAAAATGATTATGACACATTGGCCATTTTGCAATTAATAAGTGCTTTCTGGTAGGGAAACTATGTCATGGAGACACTGTTTTAAATGTGGTTCATGATTTTTTGATGTTTTGTTTAAATGTACTACTAAAAGATGAGTCAAGATAGTTTCCTGCCTCGTTTTCTTACCTTCAGGAAGTCTTTATCAGGTGTTGCCCAGCAGGAGGTTGGCTGTCTTATAATCTTTGCAGTAAAAGGAATCGTGAGTTTGAATTTGTCATTTAGCAGCTTCCTGGAAAACACTTACACTTACTTGTTTGTTTTTCATTTTTTGGTACTTTCTGTCTCTGACATCAGATTATACAGCTGTGGAAACTGAGTGTGTGTGTGCGTGTGTGTACTGATGTCTGACCTGCCCTGACCTTCAGCGTGGAGCTCTCCCAGCTGCTGGCTGCTAAGTGGCCTCAGCGAACTGTTGAAACTTGTAAATCAGTGTGTGGAAGTGGAGGAACAGTCCCAGCTGTTGAGCCTCGCCCCTCCAGCCTGCAGCCATTATTCCTTCCACATGTGTTTGGTTTTTGTCTCTGGGTGGTTTTTATTGTCCTGTGAATGAAAACCACAGCCAAAGAAGCTGCACCAGGGAGACGGTCAACAGCTGAAATAAGCCTCTCATATGTTTACATTACTGTTTGAATTGGAGTTCTGGTGTCGATGGTGGTGCTCGTCCAAATCGGCCATGTGTCAGCACATCAGTCAATATTACTGATGTTTCAGCTATTGTCAGCATGTGAAATGTTGAAAATGGTTTTCATATGTGGGACTCTGTGGTTATGGAGGAAGACTTGTGGTAAAGTAGTAACACCATCCTGTTCTCCATTTACAACAATACAGTGTGGACATTTTTAATATGTTCACATTATTAACCGTCATTCTGTGATGTTGTTTCATAGTTAAATGTTAAAGGAGAAATATGTAACAATTTTGTTATAACATTTTCAAAAATTCAAAATCAACAGAATGAAGAAGAACGAAAGAAGAAACAACCGTTTTGACTTTATGACTTCTGTTTATTGTGTTAGAGATATCTACTGAAGTTAGCATGCTAACCAGCTAGCCCCAGCCTGTCCTGTCTTGTTATACCACATTGTACCTCAAGAGGTAATGGTAAGTCCTGGCACTCCAGGGTTGACTCCACCATATCCTCCACTCAGGCCTCTGGAGGTGGGTGCTAAATGATGCCTGCCCTCCATCTTCCTCCTCTGCCTCTTCCCACTGTGTAGTCTCCTTTGCCCCTGAGTCAGAGACCTGGTCGGACCTGCTGTAAACCAATCCTGTGTTCCCTGTTGTCAAACTGCCTCCATTGATCTCGGAGTTTGTGTTTGGTCCTGGTCCAGATCTGTTCTCTATGAAGCTAAGGTTCACTCGGTTTTGGTTCTGGTGCTCGTTCATCAGCTTTCCCTGCTGGGTAATGATAAGCAGCATTTCAATCTGGTGTGGAGAGTAGAGACTCTCTCTCTCTCTCTGTCTTTCTCTCTCTGTCTGTCTCTCTCTCTCTGTCTCTCTTCTCTTGTTTGAGGCTTTGACCACAAATTGCTGTTGTGTGTTTAATCAGAGAAGATGGAGAGGAACATGGTGAAGTTTACCAGCATTGTTTTGATCGGAAATCTCTCTCTCTAAGGTTCACTCGGTTTTGGTTCTGGTGCTCGTTCATCAGCTTTCCCTGCTGGGTAATGATAAGCAGCATTTCAATCTGGTGTGGAGAGTAGAGACTCTCTCTCTCTCTCTCTCTCTCTCTCTCTCTCTCTCTCTCTCTCTCCCTCTCTCACACACACACACACACACACACACACACACACACACACACACACACACACATGAGTCTGTACTTCTATCCTCTCACTGACAAAGCATTCCCTCACCCCAAACGTAACCATCACAACTAAATACCGACTATCTTGACCTAAACCTAATTTTAACAACTTTGAAACCAAGTGTGAACCCTCAAACAGCCCTTTGAAGGTGAATGTCCCAACAGCGTCACTCTCACACAGACACACACAGACACATGCGCACACACACACGCACACACACATACACTCTGTCCACCTTCTGTATCACAGTCTGATCGGTTTCCTTCCTGGAAGAGCAGAGTGGCTGCAGCCTGCTGACTGAGCGGGACGGCTGCCCATTCCCTGTGTTAACAATTACTACAGAGCTGTTTACTTTCCGGAACCGTCTCTCCATCTGATCCCTGTTTAGCTGCAGCGATAACGACAGACGAGGTGGTCCTGTTTATTGTGATCGCTTGTTATTGTCACTGACGTCCTTTTTTTTTCCAGTAACTATATCGCCATCTTCATTTCTGCTTGAACTGAGAGTGAGAGACAATGAGTGGGAACCAAACATGGTTCTGCAGCTCTGAATCCTCCATCTGCTGAAGATCTGCTGTTGAATGCAGTAACATTAGTGCCAAGTTGTCCTGAGATCTTTTTTTAGATACCAGATTGTCAGCAATACCACACTATAAAATAGAATATCTGTTAACATTGGTGGAAAGTAACTACCTACACTTACTCTGATGCTGTATTTCCGTACAAAGGTATTTTTCATTTCATGCCACTTTCTACTTTGTTTCCTGTGTATTTGTCGTGCAGCAGACTCACCTGGCTGCATGTGTTTGTCAAATCAAGTAAAAATGGAGGGAATCCATCTCCATCACACTGTCACGACTGATGCCAGTGGGAATAATCCAGCATGGCAGCTCTTCACTGGGAGTTGGACGGTTGTTGCTCTGCGTTTACATCAAATCTCAGGCATCAAACTGCAGCTGACAGTCTTTGTCAGTGAGACAGTTACAGCTCAGATGGGACAAATCTTCTCCGTCCTCGCGAAAAATAAACATCCGTTGACTTCACACTAACCGGTTTGCCTTGGATTGTTTGGGTTGGTGTGAAAGCTGTTGATCAAACTTCTGACTAAACAACTGGACTGAGACCAAATTAAAAGGGGGTTAGTGGTGTGAAAGCAAAACCAGCCACACTTTTGTATGATAGAAAATTTGTGTTCAGAAAGTGTTCTATATAATCGTTGTATGGTCGTGTGTTTCTGCTGATGAGCTGCAGAAAAAGAACAGTAATACAAAGAATACAGAAAAAAGAGAACATGAGCATGAAGATACATTTTCTCCAACTCAGACTTTTTGGTCAGGAGAGACTTTAGAAAATGTGCTTTAGCTAACAAAACACACATTTCAAATCCTCAAACACACACTCACGAGCATCAGCTATAAAAAAGTAAAAGACTGCAGTTGTTCTATTAATTGCCTGCAGATGGCGCAGTTGTTGGTTGCAGTAACTTTCTTTAACTACAGGGGGTTTGGGGCAAAAACAAGATTAAAGATTTTGAGACTGCAGCTCCCCCTTGTGGAGAAAACTGCAGCCTGCGAAATATTAATTAGCATCAGGAGGTGTCTGTCATCTGAAAAGCTGCCAGTGCTGTGAAATCACAAACCTATTTTAAAACCGTTTTCAACGCTGACATACTACAGCACGATGCAGGCTGTTCTAACACTCCTGCTGATGTGCTGCTGAACTTCCAGGTGGACTGAAACAACCGAAACACCAGAGCTGTGGGTGTGAACGCTGTCTGACTCAACAGCCGCGCATGAAGGCAGGCTGTTGTTTAATTTAGAAAAGTGACGTTTTGACACTGAACTCACGGAGCGTTCTTCAGGGGAGTCTAAAAATATTCCTCATGTGTCTATACAATTCTTTATTAAATCTTTTATCCTTCACTCTTCCCTCTTTTTAATGTTTTTCATGCTGTATTGATATTGTTCACAGGAGTGAGGCCACTGAGTAGATGACACAATTAATGCCTGCATTTACATATGATGCTTAACTGTTTCCTCATGGAAAAAAGTTTGAACATCTTCATATTTAGTGTCTTACAGTGTAGGTAGCTACTGTAAAATCAAACTTCAGTGGTCGGCTTGAATGTGATGCTGAATCCTCTGAATCCAACGTTGTTATCGGAGTGTGATGTTAAATCAACACTCTTTGAAGGAGCTGATCCAGAAAGTCCAGTTGTTGACCTGCAAAAGTTGGGTAACAGCACAAGTCGATTTTATCATCGATATCATCATCATCATCACTGAATAGTATTTGTGGAGACTGCAGATGAGTGCGTTTATATTTTATATTCTGCCAGTAAATTGGCCTCTCATATGGCGTCATGTAATGTGGAAGTGAGAGAGGTCGTGGCAAATAATGACTCAGACATCCACCTTTACATCAACAGCGGCTGTATCTGCTCTCTGTAGCTGTGAAAACTAGCATGACAGACACAGCAATAAAGGTGATAATGAAAAACAAAGCCTGGAGCGGGTTACAGGTGTCAGGGTTTTATTTGAAAACCCAACTGTGATGGATGGGGTGTTTCCAAGCAGACCTGCTGTCCTCGCCATCGTCGTTCGCCTCCTCATCCTGCTCCTCCCCATCGATCTCAGACTCTCCTCTCTGCTCTGTCAGGAAAGGATCAGCCTCCATGTGATTTAGTGGAAGCTCTGAGATCACAGCTTCCTGTGTCTCTGCTGCGTGGATGAACGACACGGAAAATGTCCTGGAGGCTTTATGGACCCTGCTGAGCTCTCTCTTTATTTTCATCTGCTGCTCTCCCTCCTCTCTTCATCTCTTATCATTATCCATCTGTTTCTTCCTCCTCATCTTCCTCTCGCCTGGCTTAATTTCCACCGTAATTAAATTCAGTTTGCTCCATTTCCGCCTCACTTGTTCTCTCTCTTACAGAAATATCATGTTTTAGCAGAGGAAGCCTCCCTCCACTTGACGTGTCTATAAATGAACTCCAGGTGGAAAAATGTGCCATAATCCACTGAAATACATAAAGCTATATTCAGGCTGCCATCCCCCACCTGAGATGTTCACTTCTGCTCTGGCCTCCCTCTGTCTCCTCATATCGTATGTTGGCTGGATGACGGCTGAGGCTTAGGGATTTATGGAAGTGATTTATGGAACAGAGCACGGCTTACCGGCTCTGCAGACGTGCAGGATGTTTCATATATAGGTTTCCCTTACTTGCTTTTTAATGAGTTTAACAGGCAATTATTGTGAGGAATTGAAATGAAAGTAGAGTTTTCAGTTTTTAATAGGCGAGACTGGGACTGAAGGATGTGTTGGATTGATTTTTGCGAAGGTTTCAGTGAGGAAACAGACGGGGAAGTTGAGAAGAATTCATTTCATAGTATTTTAAATTCCCTTTTTTGGGTCAGTTGTGGTGGAGAGGCAGCAGAGCAACTCAGATCTGGGTTTAGTAGGAAGATGTGGCAGTAGGTTGTTATTCCAAAGCATGATTCAGTCCAATGTTCTGTCTGACACACACAGCTTCCAGGGCCTGAGCTGGTGAGTGGGAGCCTGGAGGGAAACAGATATATGTTGTTGTAACCATGTGTCAGCTCATCTACTGATGCCTCTCTGCAACAACCCATATGCAAAACAAGAGTCCTGCTTTCTCTCATGGAAAAATGTCCATTTGAGTGTTTTCTGGATGTCGTTTGTTAGTGGCTTTTAAAATCGTTACAGATGACAAGTGTAAAAATAAAGACGTGGCTGTTTCCTGACCTGCCACTGCTGTGGTCAAGGTTAAACCACTTGTTTAAGGTTAAGGAGGAAGAAAGAAGCTGACACTGACCTAGGACACAGGAAGCGAAAGAACAAAGTGACTCTAGTGACTGTAGGAATTATGGTGAGAGTAAAGGAGGAAGTCAGGTGACATTGTTATAGAGCAACAAAACATCAGACTAAATGTCTTGAGGCTGCTCTTCATTTCTGTCCAACAGTTAAAGTTTGCGGAAGTATCATTGCTTAACGGAGTATTCATCAAATCTCATCATTGTGAATTTCCCCTTTGTGGGGTGAATGAAGGTATATTTTATCGTATTATCATTTGTATTCATCATTTATATTCATCATTTATTTTTTAACACTGACAGATTTTAAAAGTACTAACAAAAATACCATCATCCTGCTGGGACTATGTGGTCTCACATGACCTAGGTGTCCAAATCATCTTCCCCAGAAACAACACTATTTTATCTCTTGTTCCTGACAGTAATTATTCACTAACAGAAGTCATTGTCTATTGTAAATCTAAGCACAGGATGTTTTTTAGGCTTTTGACCAGACAACCAATACCGTCATTTTTCTGGCGAGTCTCTGAGATAAATAAGCCTGTCCTCCTATACTGTACAGTAAAAGGAGAACTCCTCGTATTCAATAACTACAGCTTTTATTAGGCTTCTCTCTCACACCAGCAGCCTAGACTCATAGATTTTGTCAGCATGTCAGATGACAGTAGAGCATCTGTGCCTCTGAAGTAGTTTCTACCAAAGTGCAGTAGTACCATGATGATTCAGAACTGTCTTCATCCTAATTTAAGCCTCGGTTATGAAACGATCAGCACTGAGTGATGAGCATGACGACAGAAACAAACCCAACATGTTTCTTTTGAACTAAAAATAAACAGGATGTCCTATCTCCTCATCTAAATACAGCAGTGCATTATTATTTCCTCTCCTGCAGAAGCTGCCAGTCCTCTTATCGAACACTGGTGGTTGGTGCGTGGGGGCTGAAGCCCAGCGGTTTGCCCAGTTATGTGGGTTAGAGTGAGAAGATGGAGGCAGCGATTTGAAAGGAGAGCGTGTAGTCGTTTAGTTCTGCTGTGGTTCTATCTGCCCTCCTTCCTTTGTGCCTCAAACATCTCTCTTTCCCATTTGACTCATACATATTCATCTCTCTCTCTCTCTCCTCCATCCCCCTCTCTCTCTCCACATGTGGTAATACTATTAAAATGTCTGTCAATGATTAATTCCTCCAGCCCAGATCAGGAGAGAGAGACTGAGCAGAGCTGCAATGTCAACTCAGTGAACAGCACAGTGTTATTTTAGTTTATACAATAAAAGAATGTGCAGCATTTTGAGGAGATGAGCTCATTAATGAACGCAGCTGTTTAATGGAGATTATTATTAATGTACTATCACAGTGTACATCAATGGTTGTCTATATCTTTGGCTTGTGACCCCTTAAAAATTAGCAATGTCTGCTCGGGCACCTTTGCTGGTTAAAAACAGGAGAAGAGTGAGTGTTGTTCTCAGATTGTTTTACTTGAAAAAAAAATTAACTATTCTTTTAAATGCGCTCTTGAAATTCAAATTACTAGAGTTATTATTTTAAGAACAAGGTGTGTTTGTCTGTGTTTCAGAAGTGATTTTGCATCATTTGAAGTGACAGATCATTTTTTATTTAGCAGCTTTTGCACCACTTTAACAAACTGAAGTGGTTCTTTTGAGGGAAGTGTTCCTGTAGTCTGCACTCAGGGCAAAGCAGCCCGCAGCTTTTCAAGTACGTTCACTGTCAATGTAAATGTCACTGTCATAAACTCTCTCTCCCCCTGTCTGTCTGTCTCTCTCCATCCAATCCCATAAGCCCCGGCAGGCGTGCTGGCACACATGCAGCTGAGCACAGCTTGACTATCAAACTTGGAGAGCTGTCCATAAAGAGTCAGCACTCCTCTGCATGACAGCTACAGTCCAGTGAGTGCACTGATGTTCTGTCTGACTCCACTGAATCGATACACGACATGGTTCTGAGGAGATGATCTGCCTTATTTTCACACAGGAAAAACCCTGCAGAGCCTCTGCTGCATCCCCCCCCGATACTTGTAGTGTTATTGGCAGAAAAACAGGTCGATGTCTGTGCACGTTTTCTAGAACAACAGCTCAAAACAAACATCTTTAGCTTAAAATATTATGTGGAGTTTTTATGTTTTTCCAAATTTCATCACTCTGTCTCCTGGAAATAACATTTATACACGACAAAGTTGTGGAGATTATGCCAAGTTTAACTGGTCATCAAGTTACTTATGGAATTAATGTTTGATAAAATTTGTCATTTTATCCTTTGAAGGAGAAGCTTCTACCTGAATAATTTGTACATTGCTCTTTACTAAAAAGAGAGCAGAGAGATAAAAATGTCTGAAAACAGATTTGTGAGCATCTGAGTTTAGTGAATCTGTGTAACTGTGTAATTCACGTGTCAGAACTCAGTGTCGCTGGCACCAGTGTGGCCAAATACATTTTCACATTTCACACTCTAAATGCTAATTTTAACTCACATATGCAGCTAATGTTTGCACAGTAGAGTCTGGCTGTCGTGAAGAAGAGCAGCGCCACATCTTTAACAGGAAGATTTGGACAAAACACCTTAAAGTTCACAAAGTTCAGGATCTTCATTTCGTTGAGTGTATTCTTAAAATATGCTTTTATCAGTTTGGTCAGCTTGGGACATTTCAAGACTCATTATAGAGCTGCTGTAGAACCAGGATGGCCGAGTGGTTAAGGCGTTGGACTTAAGATCCAATGGACATAGTCCTCGTGGGTTCGAACCCCACTCCTGGTAAGAAACGAATCTTCTCAATGAGTTCTCTCAGGGTGACTCAACTTATTTTAGAGGAAAGCTAATGCCACTTGGATTATGTTTTTATCAACATACTGAGTTGCCAAATTGCAACATGTTCTTATTGAATTTATCTGAAAAACATTCACTGAGAACTTATTTTATATGTTTAGAATGTCTTGTTCTGAATTTTGTTCTGAATGTTAATAGCATCTAAAGTATGATTTAAATAATCAGCGGTGACTCAGCAGCCAAGACATGGTACTCACAAAGACATGATGCTCTTTCCTCGACCAATGTGCAACATGCTGAATGTGAACCTTTGGCACTTTGGTTGCCTACCATCCAGCCCAACCTCTTCTCTACAATTTACATGCAGAAGATAAATGTAGCACCTACTTGAGCCAACAAAAAAAATGCCAATCCAGGAAGTAATTATATTTTCTACACAAAATATATGTCCAAACAAATGTGGCGTAAACACATGTAATTTCTCGGAGACAGGAGGTTGTTCAGTTTGTTATGTGGGGCACATAAGTGCCAGTTTGTCCTCCAGTTTGTTGACAAGACTGAATCTGCATGATTTAGCTTATGCTGTCTCTTGGAGAGGAAACATGGCCTTGATTTGTTTTTGCCTCTTTGTGCATCCAAACAGCTGATCCCCTGCATGTCTGCCTGTCCTCATGTCTGTCTGTCTCTGCTGTAAGTAAAGATGAGCCGGAGGAAGTCGGCGTAGATCAGATTCTGCTGTTTGATTGTGATTGACACGACTAAACTTGCAAATCGTCTATATATTCTGTATTTTGTTCTTCATGTTAGGCTAAAATGATTCCTTGCATGTTAATGTTTGATTTCATGCTGAACGAATCTTACAGATGTTGAAACAAAGCTGGAATACAAGAGAGGAATCTTGTTCCACGCCTGTTATTTTGTGCCTAGAGGGTGATAATTTTCTCTCCCTGTAGACTAAAGAGTGCAGAGAAACAGGGAATCACTGTTCAGTATTTTCCTGCCGCCGCAGGTGGACGAGCAAAACACACACAGGAGAACGGATGAAATGCTGCTGCTGTGTGTTTGAGCTTTTGTGTGTGTACAGTCACGTACACACAAGTTTAAATGCACCTGGATGCTTGCATGTGCAGCTGAGTGTGTGTGTGTGTGTGTGTGTGTGTGTGTGTGTGTGTGTGTGTGTGTGCTGTGATGGTGTTTGATGGTCCATTCTATTGTTTTGAGCCTTTGAAGGCTCCTTCTCTCACTCTCATGGACTCAGCTGCAAGCAGCTCATCTCAGAGCAACAATTTTATAGTTTCACCAGAAACTCAACTCAACGCAAACAAGTAATGATTATAGCCATAAAATATATGACAATCCTGAGGACAAGTTCCTGACATCCAAGGTGATGCCCAGCTAATTTAGTCCAACCAAAACACACAACAAAAACAGATTAAATTTGACTTTTGTCCAAAAGTAATTGTTAACTGGAGACAAGATATTCACATTTTGAAACCTAAGACAGGAGGATCTCTCTGGACAGGGGCGGCAATATTAAAAAAAGGTATGACCAAAAATCTGTCTAATAGAACGTAAAGTGTCTGTGATTCTGTAGCAGGTGTGTCATCATGAAATGTTAATAAGGCCTTTCCTCACACAGTGTCCTCAGAGACATGATGTGCTGCAGTTGTGATCCTCGTAGCTTTGTCTGCAGCACCGTTTGATGTTAAGGGGATTGTTCAGGTGTCCTGCCAAAGGCTCAGTGTGTTTGTGTGTGTCGGGGGGGAAATCGCTCTCTCCCTCCGCTCTCCCTCCTCCCTCCCTCCTCACCCCCTCTCCATTAGTCTGTCATGTCCTGGTATTAAACAGGGATTTGGATGGCAGGAGTGTGTCTGCAGCGTAAGATTTGGCTGTACACGCCGGGTCCCAGCAGGGGTGAAAGCTTCGACTCTGAGCCCCAGAGGACAGGAGACTGAGAGGAGCTTTGTTTAACAGAGTTTAAGTTCCTGTCGCTCGTCTTAGCTGACAAGATAGAGAAATTAAAAAAACAAAAAAATCATGTAGAAAAAGACTTTTTCTATCTGGTTATTGTCAGGGACGGAATAAAAAAGCAGAAGCTATATTCAGGCTAGAAAAAACAAACAAACTTGGAGGTACATTTTTCAGTCCATCGTTTAGTGGCTTTTAGAAGAAATGTTAGCAAACCGCTACTTATTTACACATCCAGCAGACAGAGGGCCACATTTGCTTAATTTGAAGTCATGTTTGTCTAAGTCATATAGTCACCATGTTTTTAGCTCTAGTTTGGTCTCAACCAGCTCCAGAGAAACATATTAGCTACTCTTTGGCTACTAAATGCTCAACTATGTTCACCAGCTAGTGAAAGAGCTGTGTCGGCATGAGGAGTAAAAAACAAAACAAATGGCTGAAAGATGATAAAACGCTGAGGGGAACTGGTGGTAATCCTTTGTGGGTTTGTCACTGTGGGCAACTCCTTTCACATTATTAGGCATCAAACAAATTATATATACCTACACTCAGTACACAAACATATGTATATGGAAATACAATATTTAAAAATCTTGGCTAAAAACTGGATTTTCCTCAGTTTGTTTGTCTATGTTGACTGAAGCTGCAGCATAACAGAACTGAATAAAGATGGACATTCGTTGAGATGTTGGGCAGTAAAAGTCTGAACTTTCAGAACTGGACATTACACCTGCAGGGATTTTTTTTTTGCTGTTTTATTAGTCACCCCAGGATCATGCTTTCACTCGACAACTTCACTTCAAAAGAGAAATATTCTGCATCTGTGAGTTTTTGGTCCTGGAGCACTGACGTAATAACCTAACACTCTGGATCTGTTTTCAATAAGAAATTACCTGCAGTACAACCCAACCACCTCCTGCTGTCTGCTATTTATCTCAGTGTTACTGAGCTGCACATGCAGACATCACCTCACAGTTTGTTCTCTATATGGCGAAAGACCCTCCAGTTCCATCTTCCAGTCCATACTGTTCTTTATTCTGTGAGTCTGTTTGCTCCCAGTGGCCCAGTTTTGTTTCGGTCTGGTTTTCAGTCGAGCAGAGCGCAGAACAGTTTGTCTATCTGATAGCAAAGATAAATCAACCATTTTCCTCTGCTGCTCCTAGCGGAAACCTGCTGCCAGACCAAAACTTTGATTTCAGAGCCAATACCAGCGGACACAATCCCGCAGGGATCCAACCAACAAATGGTCCTGGAAGAAACATTAGGTCCTGCCAGGAAAACAACACAACCACAACAGGTGTTAAGCATTAGCTGCCACTCGGAGGGTTTGATGCACTGCATTGGTCATATGTGTAGATTATGTAATAAACAGCATGTGAGGTTAGTGTTTGAGATACAGGACGCTGAGTCTGAATTGAGTCCCCAACAAATCCCAGTGAACTGACTAAGTTTCCGAAGTCATGTGTAAGTCACTAGTCTAACTTTTGGGTCACTAAAGCCATGTCTGAATTAAACCTCAAGTTGTGATATTTCAAACATTCCAAAATAACAAATTGCCATCAGTTACAGGAAAAGCTAGTTTTTGCATAAGAACCATGGCTCTGTTAGGTTGTGGTTTGTACTTTAATTCATTTTTGATTTTCTTTTTGGTTTCTATACTCACATCTGTCTGCATATAGTTCTTCATTTTTAATTGAATCATATAAACAAGCTAAGTCTTTTTGAATTTATAGATCAATTAGGCTAATTGTAAAACCTGTTTGTTGTTGGTGCCAAGTGCTACGGACCACAGACATGACTGGGAGAGGTTTTGCTCCATCACCTGACGCCCTGCACTGACAGTATTTCATATGCCGTAGTATTAATATGAAATATAGAATTCTCATGATGCTCATAATGTTTGTGATGTAAGATTGTGAAAGAGGTGACACCAACAGAGAGAAGAGCACAAAATAGAGAGAGAAAATATTGAAAAACAAGAGGGTGAGCCAAGAGACAAACATGAGTGATAGCAGCTTGGCCTGCAGTTTGCTGAGTTAAGCACTCTGCCTTATTGGTGTGTGTGTGTGTGTGTGTGTGTGCATACGTGTGTGTTTCAGAGGAGGGCGGGTGGCAGCTTATGCACAGGAGTCCACAGGGGCATTGTGGGTAGTTCCCTCACAGGTTTTCTCCCTCTGCCTGGATACAAGCAGTCCTGCACTTCCCTCTGTCTCTTTCTTCTCGTCTCACCATCTTCTTTCCTCTCCATCCATATCTTTCCGTCCTTCTGTGTGAACGTCAGTGTCCTCTATATTGGCTGAATTTGATGTTTTCATCAAATAGAACGGTCCAGTTCAAAAGTCTAATGCACCAACTGGAGACTGCCATATAAGACTGTTTATTAGTGTTACAGATATTAATACTTTACATTAGTCTTAATATGACAAGACTATGAAATGTCTTCTGCCTCCAGGAAGTGAGAACATGTGTTAACATTCTGTTTAAACTCTGCTGATCCCGTTTCAATTCAGAATTTCTGCTACAGCGGTTCAATTAATGTGCGTTACACAATTCAACAACAAGAAACAGAAACAGCTGGTGGCGGCTCTGCTCGAGTTTGTTCTTCCTGCATACTGTGCAGAGGAAGTTATCTTCTGCCTGCAGCTCCTTGCAGTCGGCGGTCTGCTTTCCCCGACTGTTTGCTTCCAATAGATCAGCCCCTGATAGCCGAGGCCTCGCAGCTATTTGAGCTATTTGATAGCGACCCAATGTACACACCTTTGTTAGAGAAATCCTGTCCAAGCCAGAGGAGAAAGATCTACAGCCCTCTGTACACACCCCTTCTCTTCTATCCTCTTCTGTGCTTTTTTTGATTTTATTTAGTATTAATCTTTCATTTGTGTTCTGCTTAATTGAGTTGCCCATTGAGAGCAGAATACTGTCACAGTTTTGTATTATTTTGGCGGCGTTCACAGCCTCTTTGATGTATTCAGAACCTACACTTTCAAGGAAACCAGCAAGAGAGAGACAGATAATATTCTCCGTCCTCCTTTCACGCTTCACACATCCTTCTCAGACCATCTGGGTGCTGGTGGGGAACAACTAACCCTGCTGCCTCTCTCTCCTTATGGCTGACAACATTACACAGACTCAAAACACTTTGCTCCGCACTAACATCAGGGACAAATACTTTATGGAAGCTGAAAGGATTTAAGCTAACTGGTACAAGACAAATATGCAGTTTTACGGAACTTCACAGGAGCTCAGACACAGCGCAAAAAATGCAGATGCTACACTGTTGTATTATTATTCAAAGTGTAGGATTTAGTGTTTCAGAATATCTTTGCTGCACTGATTTTAACCATGCTACACTCTCTGACTCAACTGTTTGTTATCCACATACAGCTCTTCAGGGAGGATGGTGGATTTTCAGAGTTCAGGACTTTGACACCAAAGACCAGGGTTCACATTCTGAGGACCTTATGGTTCGGTTTAGGTGACAAAAGTAACTGGTTACAGTTAGAGAACGATTGTGGTCAATTCATTTATTTTTTCAAGATTTAACTAAAATCTGATGACTTTACCTTCTCCAAGTTCTGTGGGTGTGTTAACATAACCATAACAAAGTTTAATGGTGCCTTACTTACTACAAACAGATATTGGTTTAAAAACAAACGAAATTCATTTCCAGTGAGAATTTTGCAGTATGTTCATGATCACGATTTTGCAACTTGTTCAACATGTCCATTAAAAATGTTTCCTCATTATGTTGATATAAAAGTAATTCAGGCAGCACTTGTTTCTCACAGTTTCTATTGCAAATTAGGTTTTTATACATGCAATTTCTACAAGACAGCTTTGATTCTCAAACTAAAATAAAAATAAGCAAACGTGGGCCCTGTGAATAGTATAATGTTTTTATATTATTTATAATGTTGGCTCACCTACAATATCTCAAACACTTTGGTGTTCATAGTGTTCTGACAAGGCGCTATTAGTCATTTAACATGAATAATGTTTTTTTCTGAGAAATACAAATTGTTATGAAATTAAAATGACAAATAAAATATGAACTAAGAATCTTCACACTGCAGTTGTGAACTCTCACTCCGTCTTCTTCCTGTATGCAGAGCAAACTAAAAGTGGCTGCTCAGAATTGGCCTTGTGTTGGGGCTCTGTCTCTGGTCAGCGGGTCCCTCAGCTGTCAGCGTGTCACTTCCTCCTTTGCCGCAGTGACGATGAATGACGACTGCACCAAATGTCCAACAGGTCTTGGCTTCACGACTTAAAACAGACCGATGTGTGACTGGGACTGCGAGCGCTCTGACTCAGGAGCTTTGAATCTGTCTCTCATCCTGTTCAGAGGACATTTCACGGCTCTGTCTGTCCACATAGATGCCTTTTAGTGAAGCGGAGGAGCTGAGGCCAAAAACTGTATCAGTGACCTTCACCATCTTGGTGCTGTGCTCACTGTAAAATTCCTCCTATTGGAACTTAAATTACAGAAATTATCAGGCGTTGTAATTTATTGTTGGAGTGTTTCTCTGGACTGAATGGGACCCGACTGAGCCGACAAGAGCTGAACAAGGACGGAGCAGAGAGGGATAACGTCAGTGCTGGCAGAGAGAGACAGAGGACAGTTTAAGACCTCACAAGCATCAATCAGTCTGAGTGCTACGGCCTGATTCAACCCTCCGCTGCTGCTTCGGCTACACAACAACACAAACACTCACTTAAAGGAATAGCTCAACATTTTTGGAAACAAGCACATTAACTGCTTTCAAAGATTTCCTACTTTCCTAACAGGAACTAGATGAGAAGGTCAATATGTCTTTCATGTTTGTGTAAAAACATTCCAAGATTTAAAAAATGACATATGAGGAAACGTGTTTATAAGGCGGGTTTAGAGGTGACTTACCTTTATACAGAGCTAGATTGGATCTTGTGTCTGTGTCACTGGCTCTAAATAGCTTTTTAAGTTTTTTAACTAGTGTTGATTTAACAAGTCAGACCTCTAACAGCCTCATCTTGATAGCTGCTGGCTGAGCTAATCAGGATGAATTGTATTTATTATCCATTGTGCATTATCACATGCGTCTTCTCACATGTGTCTTTATCCGCTGTACCAGCATTAAGTGTTGATACTGAACATGCAGCAGAGTAATACACTTCTTTAATAATTGATGACAAAAGTGACTCCAAGATCTGAAACTCTTTGTGTAGCTTCACAAATGCTGAGTCAAAAAAATACAGAAAATTAGAGGTGAGCACATAAATAAAAGAGCAGTTTTCAGATTCAAAGCCACCACGAGGCTACTCCCTGTTCATTTGTAATAGTTTTTAAATCCTGTAATGAAACGCGTTTTTAAATTTCAGACTTGCTTCGCCTCTCCCCCTCTCTGTCATTTAAGGTGGCTTCATCTGCTTGGCTTGTTGGCACACAAACTCCCACTCCACAGAGAGGGATTATGTTTTTCTGGCAAAGCACAGAGCTGGAGCATAACGCAGGAAAATGCTATTATGTAAAATATGAAGCTTACTCTGCACTCTGGTACAGTTTGTGCCTCATTTCCAGCATCCACACTCACTCTGCATGAACAGATATCTGCAGCATTTTAAAGGTCATTTCAAACGATTTGCACATCTGAGCTGGAGTGAAACTGTTATCTGAGAGACTCACTACTTCATTATGACCTTCAGAATGTCTATAGTTTCAAACCAAACACTTTCAAATATCATTTTGTGGTTATTTTCAAAATAAGTTCATCATTCATTTCAAATACATGAACTTTCCATTTGAAAACTTAAGAAAGTCTGTAAGCTGCCAAATCACTGCAAAACAAGGACATCCTTGGTGGTTTTGGGGGAAGGGACATTTGTACATTCTGGTGTTAGATATCATACGGAGAGGAGACTGAAATAGGCTGCAGGTATTGACTCTAAAATCTGATACCAAGACGAGGTGAACAATGTGAACGTGACTTATTTTAGCCTTTACAGAGGGATGAAAAATCCCCTCCAAGAAATGATTTGAAAATGTGTATAATCCAAGTTTCTGCTGGCCAGTTAAAGCAATATTTGTACCTATAGAATAAATACTTTCATAGAAACTCATCTATACGAACTATGTGTACAAGATTATGTACATAACAAGTTTAGGAGAGAAGTCATTACTGTGAGAAACATCCAATCAGAGAGCTTCAGACTCTGTTAATGGTGGAGGGACGTTAGAGGTTGAGAATCGATTATCTGAATCAATTCACACTCAGATTTTGGATCAATATTGGATCCATTTAGCAGCTGTAGTGCAGTCATTTGCTTGCTAAGCTCTGTGAACATGATACAACTGATGCTAAAGCTCTTGGTTAGCGTAGTATTGTCCTCATCCTGTCCACATACTTTGTTTACTGGCCTGCTATTCCTGCTTTGGTCTCGAGCCCTCCAGCTTTGTGTCAGCACTTTATGGTCGTTTCAACATGTCAACGTGCACAAATTACTCTATAGTTACTCTACAGTATTATGTATGTTTATTTCTCCTGTGTTCTTCTGTGGTGAAACACTGAGGTTATGGTTAAAGGGTCACCTTTCAAATGCAAATTTAATGTAAGAAATGTAATTTCTCATGTCCTTGGTTGAACTGGTTTTGTTCTTATGAATCTGAACCACACTGCTCTCAAATCTTGGGACTCCTGTTATCATTGGGAGTATTTTTGCATGCTGGTGTGAAATATCAGCTCTTGTTACTCTATGTTTTTCAGACTGATTGTTAAATTCTGACATTCTCTGCTGCAACTGTCTTTACATTCATTCACCAGAATTTGAAACCTTGCTGCAGGGATTTGCTCCAATTCAGCCACCAGAGCATGAGTGAGGTCCAACACTGATTATGTGTTGAAAAAGAATAACCAGTAAATATTTAACATGCATCACCAGTTGTTTTAGGTGTATTTGGGAGGAATTTGTTGAGAGGAGGAAAATAGCCACATTAATATTTTTCAGAAACAACTGATTCTATCCTGCTCCATCTTCCTGATTTACTTGCTGTAATAACCTCCTACGCTGAAGTAAAAAAAAAACAACTTCCACCTGAGCTCTAATTTCTTTCATTTCTCTAATTTCTGCTCCGACACTTCTTCACTCCCACATAACCACTCAGATATCATGGGAATCCACTGCTGCCACTCTAAATGGTTGCTTTCCATCTACAATAAAACGCAGAGCTTATTTTTCAGTTGCAGAGATTAAATATTTTGGATGAGAGCATCAGTGAAATCGCTCAAATTTGAATGCAGATGTGTAAATAATAGAAGAGGTGAAGAACCAGCAGCAGCTTCTGTGACAGGTGCTTCAGAATAGAGGCTATAGATATCCGGCTAAAAATAACCCCACAGGATGGTACCTGTAATTGAAAATGGATGTGGTGAAACTCAGTTTCAGTTTCTCAGTTTCACCTCCTATCAGAGACGGGGAGATCCAGAGGGACAAGGACAGAGACAGTTATAGGGAAAGGGACAGAAGTGTTCAAACACAGCAGGATGTGATCGAACATAATGTTTGTTTTCTTCTTTCTGAATCTTGAAATTGGTTCTCTTATGTTCACATTAAGGTGAAACCAGTGTAGCTGAATGTGGAGGCAAGAATCTGAGCTTGAATACTGTGTTGCGAAGACGTTTGAGATATGGAGGTTTTGTTAGTCTTTAAGATGTAAGGAAGGGTTTTTGCATGCATCTTCACAAGTTTTTCATCCTTTCTGCCTCCTTCCTTTTGTACATGAAGAAGTAGCTCAATAAGACCATCAGTCCTGTCTGTATTTACTTTCACTTGTCTTTCTAAGCATGAACAACTGCTGCTTGTCAAATGTGAACATAAGTCTCTCTCCACCCGTAGTCATTTCCTGTCGTGCAGTTTTTATTCTCACTCCGACTGAACCTGCAGAGCAGCTTTTCTATCTGGTGCCACACGAGTTGGATTGGCGTCATTCTCAGTTGTCACCTGGACATATGAAGCAGTGGAGCTCTGTTAAATCCGTTCAAACAGGTCCGCTGTGACAGACAGACAGAGTCAGACAGGCAGGTAAACAGAGAATCAGGCTGCCACACTTGACTCTATTTCTGTCAGACTCCCACTGAGAGCCAAAGGTGCTAAGCCAGGTTATAACAGCCTTCTGTGTCAGTCTGTGAGACAGAGAGAGACCGGGAGGATGGAAAATATCTTCTGTACGTTTACATTTGTCTTTGGTAACAATAGATGAAAGACAACAAATATAACATAGTCAATAAGTTAAAATACACTTAGAAGTGATTGAGGTTTTATCTGTGAGAAACAAAAAATAATAGATGATTGTTGCCAATGTGATGTTCAAAGCTGCAAAAAAAAAAATCCTCATTGTAACTGTAGTAACAGAAAGAATGAAAGAAAGAACAGCAGGAATGATTCTTCGGCAGCACTCGCTGGTGTTTGTTGCTACAGGTACAGTTAAGAAGATAAAATACAATTCAGAATCTGCAGACCGCACATTATGTTAATCTTTGCTTGATACATTGAACAACCTTTCAGCCCTTTTGAGGTGGGGTTGTATGAAGTACTTAATGTCCATGGTCAGTGTATTACCAGCAGTAGAGTGTGTTGTACTGCAGTTAGAATCAGAGCTAACATGTTAAAATACAGAAGTCACACAATAACACAAACTAACTGATGGAGGCAGCTCCTGTGTTCTGTGAGTTAAAATTACTGTTTGTGTCAAAGGAGTCTTTGAAGGGAAATAAAATCTTTATCTGTGAATCTGTCAGATGAAGGTAGAGGAGTAGAAGTATAAAATAGCATGAAATGGAAATAATTAGAACTGTGCAGCAAAAGTGCAGCAGTTAAATAAGCTCTTCCAGTGGAAATGGGCTGTGTTTGTGTTTGAGCTTGTCTCCTGTCAGTGGTTTTGTTGTGAGCAGCCTGAAGCTGCAGAGCGTCGCTCCATTAATCTAATTATTGGAGTGGAATCACAGATTGGAAGGATTAGCAGACAGGAGCTCTTCTACTAAAGCAGCTGATTTGAAGATGTCTGTTAATGTCACTCGTCTGGCGCCTCTTTACTTGTATAAATTGACATTTTGCTTTCAGTCTGCAAAAGTAATGCATATGTCTTATGAGTGAGATAACGGCAGCAGCATTGATATCGATGACGCAGCAGGGTAAAGGCAGCGGTGAACCGTTGCCTTGCTCAGGGGCACTTCAGTTGATTCTATTTCAAGGACAAACACCGCGTCACCCTGATGACCTGTAATGTAGTTTTACCTCCATCCTTTGATCTGATTCTGTAATGGCTCCATTTTCCCCTCAGGGATTAATAACGTTGAAACTGTTCAGTGAAAGTTATCGAATGGATCTGTGAGAGAGAGAGAGGGAGAGAGAGAGAGAGAGAGAGAGAGAGAGAGAGAGAGCTACAGGTCGCAGAGGTTAAATGTTCCACTTTTCTCTTGTACGAAAGCTTTTCTGTTCATTGTTCTGTTGATCCTGTTGTACAGTTTCAGCAGCAGTGAACATGGTGGACTTGTATCAAACTTCAGCATCGTTTTGTTCTAACCAACATGTTTCAGTCTCAGTGTTCTTTTCCTCTGTGAGGCTCTGTTCATTTTTAAGTCTGTCTTTTATTTAGGCAAAGGTCTCATACAGCTGCTTTGTGTTACGAAAAACAAACACAGATGAAAACTTTGTCTTCTTTTGTTAAACCAAAAGCAGTTTGGTAGAAAAAATATGGAGAAGCTTTTCTGTTGATGTAAAACAAACTGTGAACGGCCTCCTGAACTTTCAGCAGCAGTGAATGTTCTACTTTCATTCCAGTGATACTTTTTAAAATGCAGACTGAAATGTGTGAAAAAAAAACAGTGTAATAGAGAAAGCTGACATCTTATTTATTTGTTTTTCAATCAGATATCAAGTATTAAGTATTTATTTTCACTAATGAGACTGGTACTTTGTCTTATTGTGTTTAATGAAATAAGCATTTTGTAGAAAAAAGAAAATAGTTCATTTATTGCCGACTATTTTCAGCGCTGAATGAATCCACATTTGGTCTCTAGTGAGTCTTAATGGCAGCAGGACGGTGTTTGAGGGATTGAGTCTAGATAAACTACAGTGTGTGAGTTCATAGTGATAAAGAATCAACAGTGAGACTCTGTGATGAGATTTAATGGACACAGAGGAAGAATGTCAGGCTTTGATACAGACAGAATACTTGATAGGAGAAAGATTCATTGTTGGTTTAGGATTTGTTGATAAGAAGAAAAACAACATAATATCATCAGACTTATCCTGTACAAATCTGCTACCAGATCTGGAAACAAATCTATCAGATTGATATAATCTGTCTGGTGAAACTCAATGCACAGCTCTGTAAAGTCTTTGAAATGGGGCTCAGCAGTGGAAACAGTGGAGGCGTCCCTCTCCGGCTGCAGGGTTTCTCCTGGCCTACTTCTCGGTGCTCTGACCTCGGCTCCAGCTCGCTGAGACGATGATGAGCACATGTTGGTGTTTATGCAGCAGCGAGCATCAAAGACGCTTTCAGATCAGGGAGATCTCGGAGGTCTGGAGCCGAGCGATAAGGCAGGAGAGCTTGGTGTCGTCACGCTTCGCTGCTGCCGCAGAGTTTGGTTCGGGCTGTTTCTGATTTGTTTTGTTGCTCTTTTCTTCTGTTTTCTTTTCCTCTGTCTGTTTGTTATAGCCCAACAGTCGCTCAACACTGTGAAATATACAACATACTGTCACCACTGTCTGTTTTGTTTTGTATAAAACATGACGGTAGCTTGAATTAGAGCTGGCGGTTTAATAGGTTCATCTCTTTGCAGATGGAGGAGATGGATGGATAGATTTCGCCTCTCCTGTTCAGCTCAGTCACTCCAATCTCCAGCCTTTTATTCATAAATGTGTCACGCTGACTCGATAGAAAAGCTTTTCAAGCGTGACATGCAATACACACACTCACACACACACACAAACACACACACACACACACACAGACATACAAAAACCACAAATCATAAACCACACCGTCCCTCCATAAACACACATGTTGTCCTGTATGTTTGAACAGCAGGAATGATTACAGCTGACCAGAAGTTATATCACAACACATTTTTATGTTGGGAAATTAATGACAATAAATCATAAAATAAATAAATAAAAGTTGACTTGGCTTCAAACCCCCAGATTTCTGATTCAAACCTGCTTCAGTGCTGTTTCTATCATTTGTGAAGTGTCTGAAAAAATCTAATCATTTCTGTCTGCTGCTGACGTGGAGAAAGTCATTCATGATTTCATTTCATCGTCTTGATTATCATCTCTATATTCAGCACTGAATCGACTTCAATTGGTCCAAAATGGAGCTTCGAGGCTTTTCGCTGGAACTTACAAGAAAAGAACACATTACCCCAATTTTAGTATCATTGGCTCTTAATCTCTTATAAGGTGTTAAATGATTTGGCTCTGAGGTGTATTTATGACCTATTAAACCGATAAGTACAAGGACACTGAGGTTGACAGAAAAAGTTTAGATTTCCAAACAATGGTGACTTTTCATTTGCTTTCATAGTATCTAAACTGTGGAGGAAACAACTGTTCTTCATAAATATCCTCAAAAATACTTAGATTCCCACTGTTGGAAAAGGTTATTGTTTCTCTTATAGTAACATACCAGGACCAAGAAATCACATATGTACAGCTGGAAACACATCTGGGAGATTCAGGATCCTGATATCAAGAAATGCACAAAAGAAGCAAAAGAAAACTGTGTGTGAGAGGAACTATTTTCATCTTCCAGACAAAACAGAGGAAATATGCAGCTTTTTAAAACTGCCCGTACAAATCACTTCAGTTTTTATTGAGCTGAAATTCCAGCTATGTTCACAGGCAGCTATTAATAGCACTGTTAGAAAAAAGTGTGAGTCTATGTTGAAGGAAAGATCCACTCGAAACCCATTAAGTAATGATGCACATTGATTTCTGTGCTGTGTTATTTATGTTACTTGGTGAATCTTTTTTATTCTAGTGGATATCTTGACAAAGGTATTTCCAGAAAGTAGTTTTCTGTTTTAGTCCCAGAAAACATTGAAGAGCTTTTGCCTTACAAACAATCAAGGGTGTGCACTGCTTACAGCCAGGGGGCAGCACGAAATATCGATTCAATCTCTCGTTGCTTTATAAATGGGCACTTTCCACTTGAATATTGTGAGATTTTGCATATTTTTCCACAAAACTCATGTAGAACTCCTCAAAAAGTAAAGGTTCACATTAGGTTCTTTTACTGGAACATAGCTTGTTTCTCCTTTCAAAAGACAAAATTAATGAAGTCTGCAGATGGTTCATAAAGGTGTTCCACAAGGATCTATTATTGGCCCCCCTGCCATTTACTCTCTCTATGTATATATTAATTATGTCCATTTATATGCTGACGATACCATGTGTTCAACTGAGACCAGGCAATCTCCAGGTACAGTCTGTTTCTAACTGACTCACACTCTTCACCTCTTTTGCTAATTTAAAGCTGCTTTTGAACTCCAGTGAGTTTATTCCTTTTAGCACATGAGAAGCTCCTGCTGTTTGTCAGTAAAATATGGCGACACTTGACGTAGCCATGTTCAAAAAATACTAGATGCCTATCTGCAATTCATTTATATCTGCCAACACATATTGAATCATCTCATATCCTCTCATCTGTTTGTGATTTGAGTCTTTTCCTGACAAATCATAACAATGTGATGGTTTTTCCATCCAAAGTCATCTGTCTCCCTCTTCAATTTAAACCCAAAGAACAACAGCATTGTAAACTGTGACATGCAGTTTCTCCCTCAATAACCTCGCTGTCGTGTCCTGGTTTCTGCAGAGTTACATCAGATAATGTGTGTAAACTAATAGAAAACGGCTGTAAGTGTAATGTGGTCGGAAAGGTTGGTTAATTCCCTCTGGAGGAAATCAGATCATTCAGACAACTTTACTTGTATTCTTGAATTACTGTAGCTTCAGGAGCTTGTTTTATAGACGTGTTGTTCTCTTTCACAAAGCCGGTTCTTGCAGACTTGATGGTATTACTTGTTCACTAAAGCCAAACATTATTTTAAATGTCCCTCACACTGTGCGACCTCAGCCTAATACTTTTAAACACAGCAGCTCTGGAGGCACTTTATCTTTTAAGTGATGCTTTTATGTGACGTAAATGCAACTCAATGATTACAATCAGAGTGGTTTTCCGTTCATTTTTTTTAATGGTTTAAGTTGAATTGTCTCACATTAAGTGACTTTAGAGTTGATGGATAGTTTTTCCTCGAGTATTCAGCGTCTTAGTAAACTATGGTGATTACAGTCACATAGTGATCAGTCACGTACACAAGATGAGTGACCAAAATATTGACTCATTTGAATCACATCTTAGTGACGCACAGTCTGTTCAACAGGAACTTCATTCTCCTGCAACACTACTACTAATATTAATGCAACAGCTGCTGCTGCCATTACTACGTTCACTTCTACATTACTGCTCCTGCCTCTTAAGCTTTCCTCTAGTGCTACTACCATGACTACTACAGTGCAACAGCTGCTAATTATACTATGATGATTCTACTACAAGTCTACAGTACTGATACTACAGTACTACTACTACTAATGGCTGCAACTTGCAATGAAGTCAGACTAAAGTATAATTTATGATGGACTCGGAGCAGGTGATTGATCTGTGAGTTAAAGCCTACAACTTAAATAATTAATGTTTTCCATTTGTGAATCGGTTTTGACTGTACTGTTCTGTACTGTTACCTCTGCAGAACTGCAGCTGGTTTATAATTTAGTAACATGAACAAGCTTCCACAGCCATTGGCAAGAGATGACGTCCTATGTGAACAAGAGATTTATAACTGAAACATCCTGAACAACATTTAGCACTGACCAACATAAATTTAACCATCTTAAACGGCGTGTTGACAACCATGGGATCTTCAGCACACTGTGAGAGTTCATGTAGCTCTGTTCGGACTACTGTAGTCACAAAACTACCTCTCTTTGTTGCATTTATAAAATATGCTAGAAGCGAAGGTCCCACAGCAGCAGAATTAGAGGATCTACTTGCTTTTTAAAGGCAAAAACACTGCAGTCTTGACCTGTTACGATAAAAAATTTATCAGATGGCGACAGGCAGGCTATGCAGAGCCACACAGCTTAAATATTTAATTATTATGCCTCTGCAATGACGGGACATGGATTCACATGTGAACAGCTTTGAAAATATTGAGCTTCTTCGTCATTTTAATGATCAGCATTTAGTGACTTGCACTGTGCTAACGAAGGCTGTTCAAGTCTGTTACTACAACTACTGTTACTGTTACTGTTACTGCTGGAATAAGTAGGACAGAAGAAGAAAGGTGAATATGAAGAACATGTTGATGTAACATCGTGTCCTTATCGTCGTGCACTGAAGCACACGATGCAGGATCTCATCATGTTATACTGTGGCCAGCAGCTGCTCTCCCTCTTCTTCACTGTCAACAATTACAGACGTAAAGACAGAAAACAAACAGGATCTGGCCCTCTGTCCTCTGTAAGGAACAGAGAGTGGCCATCTGTCTGCAGGGAAAACAGCATGTTGGGACCCCATGTGGCGTCCTGGCATGGAGCACAGCCACACTGTCGGATGACAACCTCTAATCTACAATAAGACAAAAATACTTATTTTTCCATTAGATGCTGATGCTCTGGGGCCTTAATAGAAGAGTTTAATTGGTTTCTTGAGGTCGACAGTGAGAGGAAACACTTAAATCCAACCCACAAGAACACATTCAGATCTTCTTTCCACTAAGAGACGAACCGTCCCTCCTCCAGCTCCTCCCTCCATCCCTCTGCCCTTGTATCTGTGTCTGCAGACCATCTCCCAACAGGCCGAGGTTTGTCTGACTCAGTCTTTGTGTTCCAGCTAAAAACATCTCGACACACATTCTCCTTTTCTGGTCACCGACTCTCTCTGCTCTAATCTACTGTGCTCTGCTCTGCCGGGGGAATAACCAGGGTTTTCCTTGCCTCTGCAGAGATGAATTATTTCTTCAGCTCTCTGCTAACAGCACAGCTGAAGCTGAAGCACAGAATGGCTCCTTGTCAAAGATGCCAATGGTTGATTTGATCCATTATTAAGTGGGAGTAGCACAGTTTTCTTTCCTCGTGGTGAATGTTTTTTTTGTTTTTTTTTTACAGAAACTGAGATGATGCCGTGAAATGTCTCTGTAACAATGATCTGACTGCCTGTATGAAGGCAGCTGCCTCTGAATCTGTCCATATTGGCACATTCGCTCTACATATGGCAGCTCAGACGTGTGAATGGATGCGGCTGTGAATGTGGAACAGCATGTTGATGAAATGGAGCATGTTGATCCTCCTGGAATAGATGAGGTTGAAAACACAGCGGTCGTGACAAACACAGTCTGGTGGAAGGAGTTGCGCCTGCAGGTCACAGCAGGAGGCTTCAGGTCCATCGTGTTCATACATGTGGGAGTAGAAATTCTGTGAAGGCAGTGGAAGAAGTATTTAGATTAACAGAGAAATACTCAGCGCATCATTAAAGTTTACTTAAAAATACATAGCAACTAAAAGTCTTTAAAGCAGTTATGAAGTTTACCATCTCAGTTTGCTGTGTCAATGTTTGCTAATTATCATTCGAGACTGATAGGAATGTCATTAGTTTTGCTTGTGCTTTTATGAAATTTGATTCAAACATTCATGTTACAAATTGTAATGAATTTGGTGATCTTTTCATTTTTCCTCTAGCGGCACCAAATTTTAGCATCTTTTTATTTTTTTATGAACAAATACGTGCAAAACTGATGACATTGCCATCAGCTTGTGCTGTACTTTGCGTTTAATGCTAATTAGCTAATTAGGGCTGTTAGCATTTATCTCTGGATCCCACAGACATCCATTAAATGAACTAAGCTAAAAAGGATTGAGCTCACTGTTCGACATATCTTCAGACTGCATGTAGACACAAAAAGGCCTCTAATGAGTTCATGTAACTCTTGGTACACAGGAAAATATGTAATTTCCCTCAGATGATCCATTTATAGGGTTAAACTGTTGTTTATGAAACATATTTCTGTGGTTTTCCTTCACTTAACTGTGCGAACAATGTGACGTTATAATGTGGTTGTGACTCTTTTATGTGTCCACAAAGTAATAAGTTCATATTTTGAGATGAATCAGGTTAGAAAAGGCTTCCAGTAAGTCCCTTACTGTGCATGAATAATGAGAGCAAAAGCTGATTTAAGACAGATATTGTAATCTTTGAGTGGTTCCTCCCACTCAGCAGGAAGCTCTCTCTGCTAAATGATCCACTCACATTCACTCTCAGTGCTCAGTACTTCCACATTTCCTTCAGGGCTGTGCCAGCGACGTAGCTTTATTTCTGAAGTGCACAATAATGCTTCTTGGCTGCTTGACAAAGGAAAGTCAGAATGAAATCAGAGTCACTGTGATGACTGTGTTCTTCTCGGCATAACAGAGTCATCTCGCTGCGGTTTATTCAGGACAGCTTAGCTTTTTACACATGATCATATTTCTGTAGTGTCACCGTCCACTGAACATGATGTTTGACTGATGCTTCAAAGTTCAGTTTCCCGTGTTGATTGTTCAGTTTGTGAAGCTGGTTTCTGTCTCATTGTTGTGTAAAGTTAACCATCAATTGGACTGAAATTACTTCAGAGAAACTTATCAGGTAGAAAAAAACATGACTTTCTCTGATGGAAACTGGGTGGTTTTGAATTTAAGATGGTGAGGATTTTCCTCTGATAGCCACAAGGACTGTGAAACCCTGTCTAATGTGCTTTTTCATGATTGTGCCAACCTTGTTTTATAAGAATGGTACTTGGATTATGTTTGCTGGTCAAATTCAAATTAGACCACTAAAACTCTTCATGTTTAAATATATATTATAATTATTTAACCAAGACCACAAAAAAGTGTTTTAGTGTCGAAACACAACAGTAACAACTGTCCACATACTTTAGTCACCAGGAGACAATACTGTAGAAAAACAAATAAAATGAGATGTCAGTGAATGTGTGCTAAGATTAGCCGGCCATTCAAACCTCATGCAGTCATATAAACAATCCATAAAAACCTGTCATTATGCAATACAGTGTTCTCCTTCATCATCCGTCATGTGATTGGTCGGTTTCTTAGTGATGTCATCATCCAGCCTCTCTGAGTGATTGTGCTGTTATTTCCCTGAGTGGAAGAAAGTCTGCAAAATCCTTTAGGTCTGCAGGCTTCAGCTTCTCTAAGTGAACTGATAGTTAAAAAAATAAATAAACTGTTCTCTGTAAAAGATGCCAACTGGACCAGACACACACTTAATGCTGAATCCTCCTTTATTGACTTCGACCTAGAGAACAATCGTTTGCTGTTAATGAGAAGAAGACTGACCATCACTGCTTCATTAGATACTTCATTATCGAGAATTACAAAGTCTCTGTCACAGCCTTTAATAATACGGGTGGTTCGGATCAGGGATTATTGTCCATTCAAGTTTTAATTAATTCAGTTCATCTTCTAACTTTTTGCTGGAATTTAGCCAAAAGCTTTCATGGCAGTAATTAGTGTTTTCTTGTAATTAGTAGTAGTTGACTTGGCCTATCTTGCTAAAACTCTTAATTATGAGATGTTGATGTTATATATTACACTTAGCAGCACATTGTACTATTCTTTAGCTGTTAGCATTTAGCTAAAATTTTGTCACTCTACAGGCTGACTACAAACACGCAGGGCTGAATTCGGGCTGGATCCCACCGAAACAGGATCCGGTACCTCCCAGATTTTGAAAAACACCCAATCTGTGTTCCAGATCCTTATGATTTACAAATTAAGCACTGCAAACACATTTACTCACTGAACAGCTCCTTCACCTGCAGCTTGTAGTGAAAATCACAAAATATGAATCAGATGATTTTCAGATATGCGATAATAAAATCATCAATTATAGCAAAGACACAGGAAATAGGATTTAAGACTACTGCAGCTGCCTCATTGCCTTGATTGTTTGAAGTCACTCAAGATTTCAATCATTTTAAATAAATGTGTTAGTAAAGTTTACTGTGAGTGTAAAAATTGTAAAGTGCATGTCTCTAGTATGCTGCTGTGTCAGAGTTCATGTTTTGGCTTCATTAAACCAACTAATCTATCTTCTCTCTCTTCTCTTCCATGTTTCTTCCTGTGATGCTGTCTGATCCCATCAGGTAAGAAATTACTTTAATTTGTACAAAAACTCCCAGAAGCGTCCAGAGTAAGTTCAGATGTGAGAAGCTGAGCGTCCTGTGTGTGTTTGGGTGGAGCTGAGCTGAACCTTATCACTCCCACAGCTCAAGATTACATCTGAGGGTCTTTGAACTTTGCTGGATTCCAGTGAAAGCTGAGGGTGTGGAATTGCTTGGAAATGTTTGGACGGACGATTTCAGTCGCTCTTAATCAGGTTTCACTCATGCGTCTGCTCCATGATAGAGAAATATTTTGTAACTGAAATAGTTTGAGGCAAACACACACGTTTTCATAAGATTTCACCCTGAGGTCATCAATGAATTATGGTTGGAATTAATGAATAAGAAGAAAGTGTGCAGTACATCCTCAGAGGCTTCAGCTTCATATTCCGCTGCTGCTCTGGTCTCATTTTCAGGTTCTAACTACAGGTTGTCAACATTAATCAGACTGTCACTCAGAGTTGTTGTGCTTTCTCTGCAAACAGAGCTCAAATATTATTATTTCACTTTTGTTGCTTACAAATGTTGATGTGATAAAGGATGTGACAGGAGCCACTGAAGCCGAGCTAGATACCGGAGGGCTCAGAGAGACCACAGCCTGATCTCATATGATACTCACATTAACCCAACACTACTATAAATCCAGCTTAACTGTCCTGGTTACATGATTTGGCCCAAAACAATCAAATGAGATCAGCTAATCTCTGAACAGGAACGTGTGGGTGAGATGATTGGACAAGAAAATGGATTCACACTGCATCTGAAGAAAAGACTGTCACAGTTCACAGTTAAAATTTGTTTTGCGTGATCAATGTTGTTATTTGGTTTGTCAAACAACAGCACTGTTGCATGCTGGGATGTTTGCGAGTTAGATATGAGCGATTGTTGAGCCTTTGACCTTTTAATTTACAGCTTCCATCTCCTCAGTTTCCCATCAGAGCGTTTCTCTCACGCCTGGACTTTAACTCAGCACAGAGGCGGCAGAGGTTTCTTTTCTCTCAGCATTCCTGCTGCTTTCTGCTCTGTGATATTTACTTGTTTGCACTTTGTGTTCGTCCTGCAGTATTTTTAAGGCTCCATCTCTCCTGCAGTGCTGGTTATTAAACCGCAGCTCTGTTCACCAGTATCGACCAGAAGACACGCTTCTAGCCGTGCTCAGATTCTGTGGCTTTAGAAGCAGCAGGAGTGTCTATTATCTCTGTGAGGAGCCGGTACTTAGAGGTCCAGACCTGAATGTCACGGCAAAGTACAGCTGGAGGCGTCTGACTGATGTGGAGGAGGAACTGAACGAACCCAACAAACAACTCAAATGCAGGAGGCAACCAAACCCAGGTTCATTTTCATCACAATCCGGCAATAGGTTTTTCGATTCTTTAAATACATCTTTAAATATCTTGTTTATTACACAGATATTTAGCTTATAATGATCTAAATCAGAGAAAAGCAGCAAAGCCTCACATTTCAAAAACTGGAATATTTGTTGTTTTTACCTAATAAGTGATTTAAAACAGTTGATGGAAGGAATTAAGACAAAATATTAAACAAACACAAGTGATATTGAAAGTCATGTAAATGTAAGAACAAATAGATAAATACATAATAGATAAAAGCCCAAAATCCAACTAAGGAGGCAAAGAAGAAAACTATTACATAAAAGATCAGAGAATAAAATGACTGATGTTTTCCTTCATATGAGTAAAGCTTCAAAGCTGTCAGTATTTCTCCAAATGTTCCTGATTTCATTTTACAGCTCAACATTCGTATAGCAGATCGAATTCATAGAAAAGAGGAGACACAGATGTCCTGTGTTGTTTTTCTCCTCCAAGCGGCAGCAGCAGGACCAGGCGGTTAAATCGAGACATAAACAAAGTTAACTGAGTTAAAAGCCAGGCCTGTATTGACAGAACCGATCAATAACCTGCACTCAGCCATGGAGGGAGGAACGGAGACGTTAATATGTGTGGATTTCAACTGTCTACAGAAGAAAACCGAGAAACAGGCTCTTTAAAATCACCTGAACACAATCACCAAACCATCCAAAACATCTCAACCTGGACACAGTTTACAAAAAGCCACGGACACATTCAGTGATTTAAAGAATGATTAGAGCCCCTAGGTTTTACCACAGTTATCACACTTTAGATTTTTGCTGCTTGAAAATATCCCACCAAAAAGTATTGTGTGTTTATGCAAGCCTATTTTTAATAATGTTATTAAAAACACATCAGCGAGCCTCCAGGTTCCTTCGTTACCTTCATAAATACACTCACTGGAGAACCAAATGTGGATTAATCCGCTGCAGAAAATAGTCCCTAAGGAACGCACATTTTCATTCTGTTTGAGTGATAAACATTTTGTTTGTTTGTTGTAGTTTTAAAGCTCATATATATATTATAGATATATTAAAGGTTCACAACATGTAGGCGGCAGGAGATGTGTGTGATGTGAATGGCTGTTTATGGAGGTATGTGTGTCTTCTTCTGTCATATTTTATTTTTGATCATATGTTTGAGCTGAAATTATGCGAGATTAGTGTTTGGGATTAGAGTGGAAGACGCTGTGATATGTTAAGAATGATGAAAGAAAATAGAGCAAGTGAAAAGTAAAGCACAAGGAAGGAAATAGAGTTTAGTTTGTTAAGTTTAAGTAACTACAAGGAAAGAAGAAAGGATGGAGACAGGTACAATGATGAAAGAGGGAGTCAGAACAGCAGTGATGGAGGAAATGGAAACAGAGTGCAGCATGTGGACGTGAAAGCTCTCCACCTTTACAAAAGCTTTTAACTGCAGCTGGAGGTCTTGCCTGTCTCTGTGTCTGCTCGGCTTCTCTGCGCTGCTGAACTGAGGAAATGGATTCCAACACCAGCGGCAGGTTTCAGCCAACATAACCGCACAAAAACACCAGCAGCCTCCTTTCATTCATCCCTCGGCCTGCGTCACAGGAACTGGACTGCAGCTGAGTCTCACAGAGAGAGAAAGGCTTCACATGCAGCCGCAAAGACCAGAGTGAATGCTTTTACACCTCTGTGGGTTTTTACTCGTCCACCAGAACGGCTCTGCTGTTCTTCTTTACCTCCAGCCTGAAACAACACCAGAGGAAAAGATGTCTTGTTCCCTAAATCTCATCAAAGGTGCTGCATCCACCTGGACCATAAACATCCACAACTTCATGGCTGTCAACCAATATTTAAAGGTCGACTCCATCTGCATCTTATCCATGTTCAAATCGAAGCCCCCACTCAGCAGTGAGCTTTTATTCTCCACTCTCTTCAGGAGTGATTTTATAACGACTTTCTGCTGCACTGTCTGTTTTCTGTTCTGCAGAAATAAGCAGATAGCAGGTCTGTTGAACTCTGCCCACTGGGACTGTGTAGGTGGGAGAAGAGTGGCTGTACAATAGCTACCGAAGCTATTTAAATGTTAAATAGTGAATTAGAATAATTAGTATTTAAAACCCTATTTTGAGCACATTTGAATGACAATATACAGCAAAAGACTTTGAGTCATGCACATTCAATTAAATGAGCAGGAGAAGGAAGCAAATGTGTGTCAGGAAGTTGTTCCACTAAATCTTCTCATGCAGAATAATCTCCCACCATGTTTTTCACTTCCTTCCCTGTCTGTCTGTCTCATCGCCCATCTGGAAGTTGACTGTCAGCAATAAGTTTCCTATGTGAAGCTCTAACTGCTTTCTTCCTCTGTATCTGTCAGAGAAATGTGATACAGCAAGAAGCCTTCAATAAATTATCCTGATGATTACATAACACGGAATGTGTCTTTTAGAAACGCCATTTTTAGCTCCGTCGCTGTGTTCTTCCTTCCTCTCTCGTGAGCGATGGCTTTCATGTCAGGCTAAATATTGAAACAGACTCTCCATCCCCCATCATCAGCTGGCTGCCAGGACTGTGTCAGCAGCAGAGTGATGCATCTATTTCAAGCTTGGATCATCCTGAACCAGAGGATCATCCTGCTCCCTCTTTTTTTTTGACTGAATACAGTTTTTTTGGCCATGCTGGCTGTTATTCAGCAGGATATCAACACGCATGGTTTTGGTTACATGCTACAGTCATGCCTTCATAGACATCTTTGTTGTTCTTATAACTGTTATTTGCTGATATCTGTTGCCATTCTTCTTGAATAGCTTTAATAGCATTAAAGTCTGCATTTCTATGGTTCTTTATAAAGTTTGTGTAAATCTCAGCAAGAGGTTTTAACACATTGCAGTCAGCTGAGGTTATCACAGATATACTGTCTTGTACATGTCAACTGTAAGACATAAGATGCAAAGATCTTGTATGTTTGAGGTCAAGTGTCCGTCTGTTGACCAGAGAGCACCGACAAGTTTATTTTTCAACCATGACAAGTTCTGTTCAGTGCAGTTATGGCTCTTGATTTCTAATCTTTAGTAAGAACATTTAAGTGGAATTTTCCAAAATGATTATGTTATATCGTTATTAATTTTTCAGTAATTCCCAAATACTGATATATCATATTGGCCTTAAATGTTCAGTTTGGCTCAGGCTCTAATTGAAACTTTGGCTTCTGGGTCATTTTTGACAGCTGGTTAACTGGACAAAAAATGGATCTGGCTTTATAAAGAAATATTAATCCATGATAAATGCAGTCCATCTAAATATACCTGAATTTGCCATGATCCTGATCCCGCTAATTAGCTCCACACATCCCAACCTACAATGAAGCATACAGTCAGATTAATCCTACTGCTGATTTGCCACAGAAATCTCACAGATTGACTCCAGACATCCGGAGCAAAAATTAAATTAAAGTGAAATTCATCCTGTTGTTTTCCACAGAAACATTTACATGACCAATTAGAAAAACAATAGAATAAAGTGTCCCACTCAAATGTTTCGCTATAAATAACCAGAGCAATAGCTAATGACATCCACACAAGACCGAGTCCAGTTCTCCATCGTTGGCACCATTCATGGCTCACAGCTGAGGCGTCCACTGAAGCCACAGTGTGATGAGCGTGTGATTAATCTTCCTACAGTTCTGAACAGTAGACGCTGGGTCGTTCACACACCGGTCATGATTCAGAATTTCCAGGAAACCAGTTAAAATCACTGAACCACAGATGGTTCCACTGGGGGAGACGCAGCACCGTCACTGATCCAGGCCTTCATCAGTGAGTAACAGCTTCTCCTGAGCTGCATGAACATAAAATCTCTCCAACATTATCTGTGTGATTGTTGGTCATCTCTGTGACCTTAAATACAAAATGTACTTCATGTACAATATGAATAAGACAGACTCGCACCTTAAGGCGGATTGGCTCAACCCCCAGCTGAGTTCAGTTATTGGAGAGTGGGTGAAGCAGGTGGCACTGCCCATCTCTTTAACTGTGTGTGTGTGTGTGTGTGTGTGTCTGTGTGTGTGAGACAGCCTCTCCTGTGGGCAGAATGTCAGTGTGTCTCTGTTGTCTTGCCGTTAATTACAGCTCCTTACTGTCTGCGTCATTTCGGGACAGCGACCCTGCGAGATGACGGCCCACCACAGCTCAGTCTGTCTCTTCCCGCTGTCTGAGGCGGAGAAGGAGATTGGATTTGTTTCTTGATAGTCATCACTGTCTTGCTGTTATCTTACAAGACTTGCTACTGTATCTGCCATGATAACAGACAGAAGGAAAACATTTTTTAAGATGTAATAAGAATGAGAACCATCATCTCAAGACGTCATGTTGCTGAGAGCTGAACCTGTGGTGATAAAACATTTTCACAGAGTGTTTAGACTTAACTTAGCAATTTTTCTTTCTCATTTTGTTGGGAGATTCTTTGCAGCTGAAATCTTCTTCTATCAGCATCTCGTGGCCATTAGAGGAGTTGTATCTTAAGGCTGTTTACAATAAACAGGTTTTCATACAAATGAGCACATTTTAACTGAATTTCAAGAGAGTAAGCAAAAGAAAATGCAAATTAATGTGTATTTCCATCCACTCCTGTTGTCTTTCCATTAGGAGTTGGTTGGTATTAACTTGAGGAACAGTTTCCTTGTTGTCCTTGTCCATACAGATGTTTTCCTCTTTTTAAGTGTGTTTTGTGCATATGAAGCCAGAGCAACAGCCAGTCTTTGGGCAGATCTCTGAGTTGAGACTTTTGGTACATTTTCTCTTGTTTCCTTTGCTTTGTTATAGTTATGTCTTTTAGGGGATTCCTAAGCCTTTTCCCTAGTTTATTTAAACTACATAATAGTCCTAAAATTTCCTCCAGTAGATGACGTTTCACTCGACTGGGAACTGTCTTTAGTTAGTTTCAATACGATGAACTGTGAGGAATTTGGGGGGATTCATTATTAGACTCTTTATAAAAGTTAGGATGTGTCTTTACAATCGAGAGGAAGAAAGAAATAAACCGCTGTACTGTTATATCACAATACTGACACACACCAACAGGACCACATTTTTCAGGTGGATCCAGGTCTATACACACATTTGCTGATAATCATTATCAGTGATAATAGCAGTATTGAAAAGCTCACATACATCTGTTCTCACAAAGAGAGATTGAGAGCAAGAATGAAAGAAAGAGGTGTTACAACACAACAGAGACCAAAGCCATGCAACAAAAACCTCCCCTATTCATTCCACCTCTTCTCTTTCCATATGCAGCTACCTCCCACACACACACACACACACACACACACACACACACACTCTCATTCGTCATCCATGCACTCATGCAAAGCAGCTGCATTCATCCTCGAGACACTCATGTGTAGGTTCACTTTGGACAGATGCTGCTTCTCATCTCTGAGCCACTTACACAAGAACAGTCACTGGTTTATTATCGTCCAGTCACTGGTGGTTTATATTTAGTCAAACACTGATTTATCTGCAGCACTTTAAAGTAAAACCGTATCAATATCATGTTAGACCACCGACTCTGAGTCCAGCCCAACGTCAGAGTCCTGGTTGATTTATGAAGGGAGTTACTGGGAAGTGATGCTCACATCTATCAGATCAGAGTTATTTTCACAAATATGTTTCCACCTTTAGTTGGTATAAACTGTAGACTGCATCTATCTGTGGAGGGACGATTTTGAAATCTATTTGATGGATATTTTTTTCAGAGGTGATTGATTTGAATAATTTGACCTTTAGTCTATAGACAAAGAAAGAAAACTGCCTGGTTCTTTTGTGCTTTACTCAACTTATTGTCATGCAAATAACAGCAACTTGGTACGGCTGGTCTGGTAAATTATTCAGTACTAGAGCCGATAAATTCTTATGATGTTGTCTAATCATAAGAACCTCAGTATTTAAAATACAGTCCAGCAAATTGGACAAAGGTTTGAATTATAAGTAACAATAACTACAAATCTGTGCAGGCAGCTTTCAGAACTTGTCACACAGCCAAGAGAATTTTAGGAAATCGTCTCCCCTCTGTCACACCCAGCAAAACAAATGCCACAAAAATTGTCTTTAGAAAGTGGATTTTTGGTGGATGATAGTCTTTTGTGTTTGGGGATGAAGGCAGTAGATGGTGTTAATGTGTGTGTGCTCCAAATCCTTATTGTGTGTGTGTGTGTGTGTGTGTGTGTGTGTGTGTGTGTGTGTGTGTGTGTGGGTTGTATCGCTCCTTGGAGCCTGACATCATTTCACTGGGTGGTGGGAGGTGAAGGGAGGAGATGTCCAGCCCTCATTAATGCACAGAGACCATGTCAGCCACAGCTGGATCCATCATGATGGACCAGGGCACAAATGTCTTTGTGCTAATAATGAGAATAGAAAATACAGACCTGACTCAACTTGTTTCTGTTTGTCTGCAGTTCCAACATTTTCTATCTAAGGAAACAGATTCATGTTAAAATGTTGAATCTTTGTGTTTGTATGTTCACATTAAACTAGTAATGATTCACCTTACAGGTTCTTTAGTTAGGTATAAAATGTTTATATCGAAGCGCTGCTCCCATGAAGCTTTGACTGTGGCTAAAATAATGATCTGACTGATTTGCTGTTTTTTTACTTCAGGCCACACATAAGCTGAGCTGGTGGTTTCTGTCACGTTGCTCGAGCTTCAAGAGTTGTTGGAACTTTTGCTGTAACTATTATTGATGGAACATTAATGAGCAGTACTGCATGAATTTAGTGATTTGAATCATTTCACATATTGGATGAATTCAGAAACTGTGGTGTGTTTTGAATGTACAATGACTTTTCTGTTGGTCTAGAAGCTTGTGGATAATGTAGTATTTATCACCTCAGCACAAAAAACCTGCATAAAAATTTGATTTGTCAGGAAGGAAAGTAAAAAATGTATAACGGATTGCTGTAACATTATAAATTATCCAGGAGACTCCTGTGTTTCTGTGTTGAGGACAGTCATGCTAGCGGCTCTGTGAGGCTGTACTTGAGCTAAGGTAACATTAAACTAAACAAATGGATATTTAGTGTTTCTATCTTCATGGACAACGCACTTCACAGGTTTACACACCTTGATGGCAAAGTCGAGGTTGATTGGAATGTATCCAGTTTTGACCTGTTGGTAGTACCAGATGAAAAAAAAATTCCCACAGGGGAATAAGAATATCACGAAATACGAAATTCTTATAGAAATCTATCCAGTAGTTGTTGAGATATCCCAATAAAGCCCCCAAACCTCATGGAGGCACTGGAGGAGAAGTAAGAGGATCACCAAAGTCAGTAGGATTTATCCTCTGGAAACCATGAATGTCTGCACAAAATTTCCTGATAATCAATCTCAGTAGTATAGTATAGATATTTCAGTGTGATCAAAGTGGTGGGTTGACGGACAGACTGATATTATCCCTGGAGCTGCGCTGCCGGTGTTGATAAGAATTAATAAATAAAAGAAAACAAAAGATAAAGCAACCTTTCAAATACAAATCTGCTCTGCTTCTGCTTTTCTATAAATAACATCCTCAGTGGAGCGTTTGCGTCACATAGCATAATCATGTTTTTCAGCACTTTATCCATTTGACCAAGAAATCCATTTCAGGGGAGAAACTCTGGGGAGTCCGATGTCCTATATGTCGTGTTCCAGCCTCTCGCTCCAGTTAAGACTGCGTAACATCCACATGATGTTAAATATGTTTATTCAGATGCTTTTTAATTTGCCCTTCGTGCTGCAGTGTGTGAAATGTCCAGCCACATGTCATCTGACCTACTTCACATTCAGCATCAGTGCACTCTGTGTGTGTGTTTGTGTGTGCTTGTGCGTGTGATGTTGTGATGTGTGGGTCACTTTGGCACGTCGTCGTCCATCCTCGCTTTCACACCGGAAATTAGACGAAGAGAGTAAGAGGGAGGATGAGGGGAGGCGGGGCGAGCAGGAGATGGAGATGTAGAGAGGCAGGAAAATGGAGTGTTTTAAATAGAGAGAGAATGAAAAGAAGGCAGAGAGACATAAGGTCTGTATTAGAGAGAGAGAGCAAGAGGGAGGTAGGATGAAAGGCTTCACTGGCTGACAGCCAAAACGACCAACCACCAGAGACTGACAGAGGCTCTGTGTGCATGTGTGTGTGTGTGTGTGGATATGTATTAGTCATGTTGTGGGGACATAAAGCTGTTTACTCCGTCACATTGTGGGGACTCGCTTTCCTTATGGGGACAAAACACAGGTCTCCATGAGGGAAATCATTACATTTTAGGGAATGCAAGTCAATGTAATGTCCTCTGAATTCATCGAAACAAGACGGCGTGTGTGTGTGTGTGTGTGTATGTGTGTGTGTGTCTGTGTGTCTGTGTGTGTGTGTGTGTGTGTGTCTGTGTGTGTGTCTGTGTGTGCATGGTCACTACATAGACACATAGACGTCTCTGTTTGAGGCTACTACGTAACCAACGAAAGACTAAGACATAAGATTAAAAATCCTCTCAAAGTCTCCAAACTCAACAATGAATTTCTCTCCCAACAAGTAATGTGTGTATCAAAGGATAATATACCTTCTTCATCTGCATCATAGAGCTCCATTGTTGTCCAGAAACAACCATCAATACACACACTGTAGTTTATCTGGCCTGAATCTCACAAACACCGTCCTGCTGCCACAAATACTCACTAGAGACTAAATGTGGATTCATCCGCTGCTGAAAATAGTCCCCAATATATGAACTATTTCATCCTGTTTGTCTGATAAAAACTACAGTGAGGAGATGTTTTAGAAAATTACTGAAATTTAAAATTAAATTTAATTTTTTTTAAAGATTTACATCTTCAGTAGAAACCAATGGACGTGGAGTCTTATCATTTTAAAGCTGATAATTCAAGTTTTAGGCAGATGTGCAAGCCAACAATAACCTGAGTAAATCATAATGTGAAAGATCATGTAGCTTTTTTAGTCAGTGAAAGAAAGAAACCCAGACGAACTCACTGGAGGGGAAATAAGCACAATAATAATTATGAGAACAACAGCACCAACAACAGTACAATTAATTATAGTCATGATAATAATGATATGTTTCTTAATTGGTCCAGAGAGGAACCACAATCACCTCAACCCTCTACACTATAAAAAACACTAGAGGTTTATTGAATCAAGCCCATTGTTCCATTGTGTTTAGTAGAAACAAAAAATACAATACAGTCATATCAGGACAGACAAAGGCAAAATATTCTTCACACAGGGACCTAATTTACACATAACCATTGGATTGTCTGACAGTAATTCACTAATTCAACACTCTTATATTAAAAAAAACTATGATCCTCATCTCTCAGATGGTTGCACATCCTGATTTCTTTCCAAGCCTTTCTGTCTCTCTTTAAGCGTCATTTCACCGTGTGGATAGTGTCTGTTTTGTTCCATATGGAAGCTATTGCCGCAGATTATCAGAGTGAACAGGAGAGTTTGATGTGTGACGTCACTGAGACAGAGGAGAAAGACATTTACTGACCAGGAAACCTCAGCAGGAATGTCAAGAATGATGTTTGACATTTCTCCACTGCACTGTGGGTCACGAGCGCTCAGTCCTGTGCATTAACACTGCAGGGGTCCTGAGTCACTGTTGTTTTACCTTTTGTCTCAGAAGTGACAGCAGGTAACAGAGGACGTGTTTGGAGACGAGGACACTGGGCCTGAGTGGTTTGGTATCTTGACAGCAAAAAAAAAGAAGGAACATCGTGCTCAGCGTGCTTCATAAAGCATTTTCAATATGAGTGGTAAAGTAAATGTTTACCATGTTTACCACAAAGAGTCTCATTTATCAGCCCAGAGAAAATGTGTCTGAGTAAAAACAACGTGTGGGTTTGTTTTTAGAGATCTGGACTATCTCTGCAGACCATCGGGTCCAATTTAAACGTCCCCTCACCCGTCCAAACACTCTCTGTTTTCCCTCCTGTTTACACTTGTCCACTGCTCACATGGCAACAGTCCAACATTGTGCTGGACGCTGTGTTGGTCAGTGCTGAGCTCTGATTGGCGCAGAGGAGACGGCGGCTCCACAGCCACAGGAAGTCCATTGTAACTCGTCCAGCACACAAAGCGGGGCTGTAAAAGCTGCTGTGGCCTCCATGGAGAGACCAGGCAGGACAAAAAAAAACTGTGAAAATCTGATTCTGATCAAACTTTCCAAATGTCATTTCAAAATATCTGGTTTTGCTGTAAAGTGTTTGGAGACTTCTGTCAAGATCATTTTGAAGGTCACCAGAGTAGAAGTTAGAAGAGCTCGTTTGGATTCATCCACCATGGATATCTTTACCCAGTTTAAAAATCTGGACTAAAATGGTCTGAACATAAGAAACAGCTGTAAAAACTTAAATGCAAAACTTTTCAGAGATTAACACTATGTTTTTGTCAAATACTTGGACATGTGATAACTTGTGGGATATGGTTTTATGTAGTTGAGCTATTGTGTGTAATGAAATGTCCAAATGAGGCTTATTTGCTTTCTTTGTGTGAGGTAGTTCTCCACACCTGCTGCTCATCAGCCAATCACCACTCTGGTAGAAGAACAGGTGTTGGTCTGAACTAATCAAGCTGTGGACAAAGACTTCATGTTGAAATGCTTTAAGCTGGATTTCTTGATTCATTCTGTGTTTTCTTTTCATTTCACACACAATACACTGCTAATGAAAAATCCGTAATTTGAATCTGAGACTGTTTGCCCACTGACATTCCGTCTTCAAGATGCTGGTTGCTGTTGAGTGGAGATGAAGAATTGTTCTGTTTCCTGCACAGCTTAAACTTTTCCTTGTGTTTCATTAGTTGCTCTGCAGCATCAACAGCCGTACGTTTGCCTCAAGCATCTTTCAGCACAGCAACCTGCAGCCAAACTGCTGCACCATATTTAATCATCCTCTATACTGTAGACAGACTCATACTGCTGCTCAACCTGGAGTGGAATCTTAATCAGAGAATTTGAATTCATCTGTCAGGATATTTTCACTATTTCTGGAATAATGGACGAGTATCCTCACTTCACCCTGAGGCACTTTCGCATTTGTCAGAGTCGAGGACAGAGTGAGTAGACTGAGGAAGGATGACTACTGAATGCTCAATGAAAGCCTGGAAACAATGCAATGCCTCTGTCACATGTCAGAAAAACAGTGTGTGTGTGTGTGTGTATGTGTGTGTGTGTATGTGTGTGTAAGTCTGTCATTGCTGTCTCTCTTGCTGAGTCAGTATTCAACCAGTCCTCAGAGTCCTGGGACTCACACACAGTCCTAAACTCCCTTCTCCTCCCTCGAGAGCTGATTAGGACAATGTGCAAGGACCCGGGAAGGGATGGTGATATGTGTGTGTGTGTGTGTGTGTGTGTGTGTGTATGTGTGTGTGTGTGTGTGTGTGTGTGTGTGATTTGTCCTGAGGGTCCAGACAAATAAAAAAAAAAATCCCATTCTGCTGGCTAAGTCACTGTGACAGAGTTTGGGCCACGGCTGAGCCTGTTGTGACTGTCCTGTCCTTCTGCAGCTCCGTCTCAGTCCACAAAGGCAGCGCTCGATGACTTCTAGGACAAACAAAACAAAGTCCTGTCTGGTGGAGAAACATTACAGTCGAATATTTCATTCTAGACCTCTTGTAGCTAATTAGTAAATAGACATAAACATACATATTCTAGACCTATTTGTCAGCTCGAAATTTCTACAATTGTTATTTGAGCTTCAGTTAATTGAGTGATCTGTCAAACATTCTGAGTTTCTGTAGAAAATAGAGTAGACATCTCCAGAAGCTAAACGTATAGATGCTTTTTCTCAAATATTTGCACTGCTATTGGACATTGAGATTTCATTGCCCAACAAACATAGAACAAACAGATAAACACTCTTGACCTCTCGAGCCCACAGACAAAGTAGGTTTCTCTGTCAAACATCCTAAACCTCTTTGGAAAATAAGCAATCTAGATTTGCGACGCAGTCGTTATACTACAAATCTCCAGTGATTCCACGACTTTACAAAATCCTCTGAAGGATCGATGATCAAACTCCATGTAGTGAATCCTCTAAATGTTGCAGGACTGACTCTGACATCTACTGTAGATACTGTAGGTACTGTAGAAAACTGAATGATCAAAACTTTGTACTTTGAATGTACATAGATAGTGCAGAAGGTTCTCCTGGACCTCAACAACAACAACTCACAGTTGTTAAACACAACATCAGTGTCAGGATTGAGCTGGCAGACGGTAAAGGAATCTGAGGAGATTATGGCTCCTGCCTCTCTTCTGATACAGTAATTTAATGTTCCTCTTCAAGAACCTTGTTTGTCTTCCGTTAGTTAAAGCAGGATCATGTCATGGCTGCCGAAAATGTTGCAGCCTGGGGTCAAAAAGAGAAATGAAAATGACTATTGTTTGGGGACCAAAGCTAATTTCCCCTTTTCAGCATCACTTTGTTTGTAAAAGTTTCATCTGACTTCTCTGTTTTATTTGCGCTGGTTTCATTTCAGCTCAGAATGGAGTCCTGGAAACATTTTCACTTTAGGTTTAGTCATGAGAAGCATCACTCCACAGTTCAGAAACCAAACTGTTTCTTGCCAGTTTCAACTTCCATTGTAGGAAACTCTTTATTTATCCAAATCTCCAGTCAGTTCATAACAAGGTGACCTCAAGCTTTTGTTTTATCTTTCTATTCTTTGCATTCTGTTGCCGAGCAGAAAGCCCTGCAGTAATAGCATGTGCACGATTTTGGGCTCAGGTTGGTATTTTCAGAAATCATAATTCTTTTTACAAATGACAAACCGTCTCTCAGGCCTTTAGAATAATGCTGCTATTGTTCAGATTCTCTCAGCTCTTTCCATCAACACAAAACAGTTGCTGATCCAGGCAGGATTCCTTTTAAAAATCACTTGCAAGTCAGCCTTTTCCCAATCTCGACACTACAAAGAAGCCACTGCCAAACATGGAGACAGACGAGTGGAAAGATGGCTGCTTCACTTACCAAATTCTTGAGTATTGATGGAAAATGTTCCCTCAGTAATTTTGCTGCCTCAGCATCGACTGGTTTGGCAGGATAATTTCACTTTCCATGTGGTGAATCCATTATTAGCCATGAACATGTAGGATGGTGGCTGGGATGTTCGATCAGTAAACTCTGGTTGAAGGACATGAACTCATTCTCATGTTTCATCTTTCTGTTGCACACTGAGGAAAAAAACTGTTTCACCTTCTTCCCTGACATCAAATAAGTCCAGGTTTCACTCTCCAGGCTAATATACAGACACTGGAGTTATGTTTTTGAATATCACTATATGTTAAAAGAGGAATAGTTTTCAGGTCAATGTATGAACACTATGTTCACATTTGGAGCTTGTTTCAGTCTTTGGGCCACATCTGTTTTCAGAGGAGGATGTAGATTTGTGTGAGCCCCTGTGAAACGCCTCCCTCTGTGTCTCTGTTGCTGGGTAAAAGCATGTGTGTCAAGCTGCTCACGTTGATTCTGTTTGAGATGTGGCCGCTGGATAACCTCTCTGAGAGCAGATCTGTCTGAGTGTGCTTGTGTGCTTACATTGAAAAAAGAATAGAAAGGTGTGTTTTTTAAGATCTGTGTTTTGCCTGCAGTCTATTTCAACAGATTTCCAAATATACAGTGTTTCTGCAAGTGAAATATATTCCAGAAAAATAGCCTGAAACTAGATGTGGACATAGAATCTGGACGTTTTTTAGTACTGACAGAAATGTGTCTGTATCATAACTGTCAAATATCAGAAGCTTTCATCAGATTTATCAGATTTATTTGGGTGAAGTTGTGAAGTACATTTAATATTTTAGAAGTTTTTTTTCCTTTTGTTAAATTATGAATGAGAAATGATATTTCTCAAATTGATCATAGTAAACTTTGAAACAACACTCAGTCCTACCTGAAACACAAGAAACATATAAACGCTTTTTTGCCATGTTTATGTTGTTATTGTATCTCATTAAAATGTCTCACTTTGCTTTGATATTTGAAAAATGCTTTATATTTTGATTGAGGCTTTATGATGAATTGTTTTGGATTCTCTTTTTACCTTGAACTGTAAATACCTGTGATATCGTGTTAATTTCTCCTCCACCTGTCTCTGAACCACACACCAGTGCAATGATGATATACTCGAGGGAAACCATTACTGGAGACTTCTTCCTCCCCTCATTATAATTTAATGCCAGCTCAGACTCATGCAGACTCATGTTCGAGCCTCTTTCCTTTTGTCCTTGCTTTCTCCTCTTGACTCATTGAAGAGAAGTACTTCTCTGTTAGTTTTCCAGTCTTTGTTCTCTTCTCTGTCCTTTGTCCTTCCACTGTTTGAGTCATGTTGTTATCTCTTATCTTCTATGATTTTAAGGAGGCATCATCAGTCTTTCAGTGCAAAACACTCAACATCTATTGGATTTATGCAGATTAAATATTCAGACATTCATGCTCCTCTGAGGATGAATCATAATAACTGTGGTTACCTTTCCTCAAACTTTACATTTTTGTACCAATATTGCTGAATAATATCGAAGTTTCTTCTCAGTTTTTCTCCATCCAACATTTTTTGTTCTGGTCAATAATGAGCATTACAGCATGGTGGTGGCGCTAGCTTGGTTGCAGATTACTCGTCTTGTTTTCCCATCACCCCTCTCATACCCGGGTCTTACTCACTGGATCGGCGTGCAGATTTCTACATTCCCAGACCGACAGGAACAGGAGTCATGGCTGTTCCCTAATTCCCCCCTCCCTCTGAAACATTACCCATAATTCTCCCTCCTCACGTCTGTCTGCCTCATTTCTGTTACATTAAGTCACCATGTAGGTTTCTTGCTCAATAAATCAGCCACGTTATCCGACCACAGGAATAACAGTCATTGCCAGCAGGCTTAATCATCCCCCATAGTTCCCTCTGTCCCATCCCACAATGCTCTCTGTCTGCCTGCGTCTGTCTTCACAGCTCTTTGTCTGCATCCACTCTCTCTCTCTTCTCAGTATCTCTCTCACCACACAGATTTTTTTCTTTTCCCTCTGGCCATTAAAAACCCAGGAGGAATCCATAACTCTCAAACCCGAGGATTAATATTGGATTTGTGTTGGGGAACAAAGCGTGCTTTGCTTTAGAAATTGGACAAATAACCGAGAAAAGACACTGTATATTCTGCTGTTGTGTCTGTATCTGATCACAGTCTATTTTAACACTAATTAGATATATGCTACTTGATGCTCTGCTCTATGCTCAGAGAGACTGGTTTTTATTAGAAAATGTCTGGAACAACTTAAAGAGAAAATAATTTTTAATGCATCTGTTCTAAATGACTTGACTGAGTGAGTAACTTTGACAGATCATTGGCTGGATGTTGAGCTATAACCAGCACTGACCTCATGACAATGTGCTCACGTCTCTCTTTAATTCACTCTGTTAATGTCTCAGTTAACTGCTGACTCGACTTTATCTGCTGCTTCTCTTCTAAATGAGTCTCGGCAGTCGTCTCCTCTCTTGTGTTTTGTCTTCACTGAGTCAGTAGGAAGCTTGACAGCAGCAAAAAGCTTTCTGGCATATTCATAACATCAGCCGTCTGATTGCGTGGCTCCCAGAGACCCGACAGTAGAACGAGTGTAGACCTTTTTCATTTTTCACCCCCCGCTGGAGCCTGGAGGGGATTTGAACCTCAAACCCCGGCAGCTTTATTGCCTTGTTCTGTAGAAAGCTGTACTCTCAGTACTTGTCTAACCTCTACAAATTGGCAAATTAGGCCAATTTCCATCGTATTATCGTGACAACTGATGCAATTCTTCCATGCTTTGAGCTTTAGAGTGTGAAACTGATTTAATAAACACTCAAATTACTGAGTCCTTTACAGTGATTTTCAGTCATTAAAATGGTTAAATCCACATCAGTGATTTGGTCCTGATCTTCAGCTCCCACTTCAAAAAGCCTGCAAGAGTTATTTTCAAACTTGGAATTGATTTATGCAAAGTTCATCTGATACTGTTATATTTCGTTACGTTCAGTAACTGTGAGCTTATCTTTACAGTTCTGGACAGGCCGTCCTCCCATGATACTGATGAAATGATCAATCCAACACCAACTGCATGTCACTCTGGCACTTTATGAACAGGACAAAATTTAAAATATGGAAAAGAACCTTCAAAATCCCGGCTTGCTTTAGAGAAGAACCATGTCATAGCATGTTAGCACACACCAAAACTCACAAGGTCGCACAGATTATTGATAAGTTTCTGTTTCTGAACACTGGTATCAAATACTATCAGGTGTCTTATTTATGGGGCCTTAGCTGAAGTTGAAGCTACATAAGTTTTACATGAGTTTTACTTGACCTACTCTGATAATTGTGTTTATTTTGCTTGCTTATTATTTTTACAGTAAATGAACAAAAATGTATACACTTGTATGAGAGAGGCAGAAATAAGAAATGAATGGAGACAAGTATGAGGATGTGCTACAAATCTATTCCACATTTAGTCCGCAGGCAGCAGGAACAGGAGCACAAGCTAACAAGCATTGATTCTTTCTCTGATACATGAAGCGCCAGTCGCTTTGCTTTGCAGAGAGGCTGCAGTTGGCTGGTATCAGCAGCAGCCAATCAAATCAAGTGAATGGGTTTGTAAGTTACTCACTACCCGCTCATCTTTGTCAACAGGTACTGAGTGAATTTGTTCAACTGTTTAAAGCTTAAATTCTTCCATTTTGAGCAGAGCAATAAGAAGCCGAGAGACTTATTTCTCAGGTAGTATTGAAACTTTGGTATCATTCAGACACTTATACAGAAATGTTTCAGACGATCCTGAACGTAGCCAAAAGATACAGTAAGAGCTGCAGCTGAAGTCCTGCGGCAGGCAACAGCAGCAGCGCCACCTGCAGTCTGTGTGTGGCTGCACACCTGTGTGCTGGAGGTTGGGCAGCTGCAGGACCAACTGTGTAACCCTTTTTGATCGTATTTAGTTGATACTGCTGTCAATGCTTCAGCACAACAGTGTGTGTTGTGGAATCTGATTCCACCATGTATCTTTACACTCATGCTGTTTACTGAGAGAAGGGGAGTCTGCATACAGAGATCATCAGAGCCTTTTGAAATTGTGAATTGAGTCCAGCTGCATCATCCCAACACACACACACACAATCACACTCTGCATGCTGTGTGTTCTGGTGTGTGTGTGTGTGTGTTGACTTAGGCTACTTTCAGGACACATTTCAGACTCGAAACCAGTTAAACAGGGACAGCTGGTCCAAAGTTGTGTCCCCAGTTGAAAAAAATGTGACATCCCAAAATGTAGACGTGTCTATGTGTGTGTGTGTGTGTGTGTGTGTGTGTTTGTGTGTGCGCGCTTTGCCCTTCAGCTCCCCTCTGGTCTCAAACTGCTGTTGTCGAGATAACGATGGGGGATGCTGCCTGGTTACCATGGTGACACCCCCCGTGGGGTGTGTGTGTGGTGGTTTATCTTGACAACCTCTTTTTTTTTTTAACAGCTCCAAGGTCAACACTGTGCGCTGCTTCATACAGGGGCTGGACACAATAACAGAGACAGCAGAGACTCATGTCTCACCTGTTCAGATCCACACAGGCCACTTTTCTTTTTCCCCTCCTGACCCCAGGTCGCTCATCTTTTTGCCTCCTCCTGATTCTGTTTATTAATCTTCTGAAACATGTATTTTTATTTAAAAATCGGCTCTGTTGTTTCCCTCTTGGTCCTGAGAATTTGAGATTTTGAGTCTGACACAGTGCGAATCAGCTTTCAGCCTAAAATAACTCTGGCTCTGTAGCTTCTTGTCAAGTCTCCTGTTGTTTTAATGGACACAGAGGGATGAAAAGATTCAGTCTGCTTCAGGTGTTTGTGCAGCAGTATTAGATCTGTTATATGCTGTGTCTGATGGACCACAGAGAAAGGTGCAAGACTGAGGAAAGGAAATATGGAAAGGTGTAAAAGAGTCGTTGAAAATGTTACAACACCAGGTTCAGTTGTTTAATGGAGTCGTTTCAGCTGTGATGAGTTGAGTCCGGACAGAGACACATTTAATGATGTGAAATTGTCTCTTGATCTCTGTGAACTTTACAGTGATGATACCATGACACACATGTAGGTGACGGTGTGTAACCTGTTAACTGTATTGAATTAAAAATGTATGTCATACTAACATCTTTGTAGAAGGTGACACAGCTACACAGAAACACACACACTCAGCCTCCTACAGTAAAGAGCAGATTAGAGAGGAAAGCTGGTGTGCCGCCTCCAGTTGAAAGCAGTACAGTGATTCTTCTGCACATCAAAGGCAGCGTGGGCACACACACACACACACACACTCAGGTTATATAGACTATATATAGTATGTTTCCTGCAGGTTCTCAGTTGGGTTGAGATGTGGTGAGTGTGAAGCTTCTGATTCACATCATATCTGGACTCACTGAGCCATCCAGAGCCCTTCTGACCTGCATGTATGATGTATGCACAGTATGTGTTTGAGATTCATCAGTAATGACCTGCTCAGATTCACACTTCACAGTCCTGACCTGCTACATGCTTTTATTTTCACTGAGCTAAAGGATCTGAGTACTTCCTCCGCTGCTTCATACTTTGTTTGAGTTTGAGTTTGTTACTCAATATCACTGTCACATGATTCTTTACGGTGGACGGCTTCATCACACGTAAAGATAATATGGTTTTATGTCACTTGTTGGAACAACTGAATCAGTTTTCCTTGGGTCTGTAAAATGAAATTTACTCCCAGTATCATGCCTTTGTCAGTCAAATGAAGCAGATAGTTGTTGACAACGTGAGCTGTGTTCAAATTACTGGCAAATTCAAATTTGCTCGAAATTAATGCCGGAAAATGATTTGTTGTCTTGAAAATGCTCCACAGTGTAATAGGACACTCTGTTCTCTGACACGTGTTAGTCTGAAAGGATGAACTTGTGTGCGTGAGAGGTCAGAGTGAGACAGAGGGAGCTCATTGATTATGACCTCCACACATGTGATTAGCAGATTAATGAGTCCTCTTCCATCCCTCATTGTTCCTCTAATCTTTTTTCTCCCCCCTGCTCCTCAAGTAAAGAGCAAGTGCCTCAAATTTGTCTTTAAGTACAGAGAAAATGTACATAATTACTTTCCTCCACTGCAATCCTGTTTATCCAGCACGTCTTTACCATCATACCCATCGCTCCCCTCATCGTCATTTTCATCATCAGTTTTCTCTGTTTCCTTTTCCTCTTTTTCTCCTCTCCTCTCGTATTCCTTCATTTTTCCTCCTCCTCTTATGTGCCCAGCTGTGCACACACACACACACACACACACACACTCACACTGTTTCTAGGTCATGAGGGCTTTATATGAATAATAAACAGCTGTCTTCTTTAAAGAGAATTATTTATAGAGCTTCAAGTGAGCGAGCGAGACTCACTCATGCTCTCTCTCTCTCTTTCTATCTCTCTCTCTATCTTAAACGCTCTGTCTCTCTCTCTCATCCCTGTTCCTCCCCATCCTTTTACACCCTGTTGTCTTTATTATCTGTCATCTTTTTAATCCCTGACTTTTGCTCTCTTTGTGTTTTCGTCTATAATCTCCCCTCAGCCTTTCTTTTTTCTGCCTCCAAGAATTTGCCTTTCTTCTGATTTTCTGTGATGCTGCTGCTACTATAAACCTAACTGTCACTGTAATAGTAGGCAAAATATTAAATAAAATGTTTCTGTACCGTTTTCACTTGTAGTTAATATTAATGTGAAGTCGTGTGCATTTGAAAACAGCTGCTGGAAAACAAAGTTGATAAGATCACTGAAACAAAACAGTGAAGTTGTAGGTTGTGAAATCAAAACAATGAGCTGAAAGAAGCTGAAACGCTCCACAGAGCTGAGATGAACTGCAGACACAGATGATAATCATCTGTGGGTTTTTCACATTACATGCTCTCTTATGACTGACTTTATCACTGCATGATCATTGCACTAGAAAGACGTCGCATCTGTTTCTTTGAGGAAAGTCAGACTGACAGTGAAAGAGGAGGTTGGATGAACAGAGCTGATTGGAGGAGAGCAGATCTTTGTGATGATGATGAAGAGAGAGAGAATACAGTGAGAGTGACTGTGCAGAAACAGGATGGAGGGAGGAGAGCTGAGGTCAGCAGAAAGTCAGACAGAGGCCAGACTGAAGCCTCAGGTTTAAACAGCATGAGGTCATCTGGGCTGAGCCCAACTGGTAACACACACCACACACACACTCTGACAATACACACCATACCCAAACACACTGACAACACACACCACAGACACACACACCACAGACACTACACACACTAGCACGCCTCACACGCACATACTGACAACAAACAACACACACACACCACACACACACTGACAGCACACAAAAACACACACCACACACACACTGACAACACACACACACACGCCACACACAGAGGCACTTGACGACTTGACATCTGCAACAGAAGCTGCAGCTGTGAGAGAACAAATCCTCCAACATATCATGTCTTTAACAAGCAGAGATTAGGTTACAACATTTACAAGCTGTGTATATTTAACAGCACAAAGCCTCATAATAATTCTCTCAGTTTATGATAAAATAGAGCCCAAACTGCTTATCCTGACCTGATGTAACGTCTACCTGTAGTGATATAGAAGGAGAATCTAAATGTGTATTTGAGGATTTCTTCCAGGTCGAGGGGTTTGATGCTCCAGGACATTTTCTTATTATGTTAAAGGGAATTTCCCATATGTTTCTGCTGTATTTCCCATACATGTGGCCACTGTGGCTTGATGTGTCATGCTGACTGCACTCACCAGCTCTGTTAGAGATTCAGAGGAAACAAGAACGTCTCTCAGAACGAGATGCACAACCTAAAACTCTCCAAATATACATGAATCACTTCAGACACTTGTCTCCAGCTGGAAGTAAACACAAGAAGTAGCTGTTGGGTTGATCAGTAAACTGCATAGGAATCTGTATCCAGGACGTTCTTGTTCCCAGAATCTGTAAAAAAATGATGGAATTTCCCTTTAAATCTGTCTCTGTCTGATGCTCAGTCCTCGTCCACATTTGTCCTTTCATCTCTAGTTTACTGGAGTTACACTCAATTGTTTGCTCACTAATAAAACTTATATCACTACTAAAGCTGTAAACATAGATATAAAGAAATGACACACAGAAACTCATAAACTGAAACCACAATCATTGGCTGCAGCTCGGAGCTTTTGTGCTGATTAAGAGTTTGGTGAAGAGTTTTATAGTAATAATAATCTTCAATAATCTACAGTGCAGTCATCTCCCGTTTATAATCTCCTGTTCAAAGCCTGATAGATTCGAGGGTAATTTCTCTAGCCTCAATCCCAGCCTGCATTTAATATGCAGCAGAATATCTCCTGCCAGTTTTTACAGCTTCTGCTGATGTGATGGAGAGTCGCTCATCCTTAAAGTGAAAACCTTTCATTCATCCAGGTTTTAGTTTCCTGCTTCAGATTCATACAGGTCTGTTACAGAAAATATGGTCTGACATCACGTCGACTTTGAAAGAACTAATATCATGTCAAATCCATAGAAATTTATTGAAAGGTACTAACAGTGGTGGAAAGAAACTAAAAGACACCTGCTGAGTTTGAGATGTCCTCAAAAGGCCACCGTACAATGATAAACCCTTGATCTCAGTTACAACTCTCAGGACAAACCTTTTTACACCATGAGTGGAAAAGAAGTACGAACCCACAGACGGCTTCATGAGACCAATGTGAGGCTCCAGACATGTTGTTTTGTTGCAGTAAATTCATTGTGACCTGCAGGTTAATGGATTTGAGAGCTGGGTCGTTAGAGAAGGTCAAACAGTTTTAATCTGGAAGTGTCGGCTAAACTGTTATCTGTCACCTTCATTTGACCTGAACCACAGAGGTCAGAAGTGAATGTGTGGGTCAGTGCGCAAGGACGTGTGTGTGGGCTTGAATATAATTGATTTATATAATGCAGTGAGGATATAGTGTGTGTGCTTGCATGTGCTGTGGCTGTTGTGATGCACAAAGACAATAATGGAGACAGCGACAGGGGTCAAACTGAGATAGAGCAGTTGTTTCAGACTTGAAGCTGAAAACATTCTGTCTTTTCTTCAAATTGCAAGTCTGAGGGTTTGGATCTTGTTAAAGGGTTAGAATTAGAGTAAGGGAACAACTATGTCAATGTCTGCCCTGCTTTTATAATCCAGAGTTCCCACAGTCATTAATCAAACCAAGTAATCTGCTTTGCACACACACACACTCACACTTGAGCAGATAAAGCAGCTCTATCAGTCGTCTTAAAGAGGTTTGTGATTGTGACACTGATGTCTGGTGACGACAGACATCAGAGTCACTTTTTCTCACCCGTTATCTGAGGTTAATCAGTAAATATGTGTTTGTAGTAGTGCTCCAGAGCAGCACGGTTGTTTTTTTTTTCTAACAAAACACTGAACCAGGATCAATTAGAAATACTGCTAATTCACCACAGAGAGTGTTGACGTAAAAGAGACAGGGATTTAAAAAAGAAAACTCGTTCGTTTGAGAAGGATCCACATCCTCGAACTTCTACACCTTGTTGATGGTTTCCCTTTTTATAAGTCCAAATACATTCCGATCAACCTCAGGTTTAGTGATGATTAGTAAAATGTTTGCATACTAACACACTATGATTGTGAACATCATAGCTGGCAAACGTCTGTATGTTGTCATAGTGAAGAAATTAGCCTCAGTGCAGCCTGCTGATAACATGACTGTCGACTCCACATCTTGTTGCTTGAGGCATTACTCAAATGTTTAATTGATCAGATTAGCTGCAGATTCAGTTTTTGACTAATTGCTAATCTGGAATATGCTGCAGTTAAATTTAATGTAATCAGATTTATAAGCCTGACTGAAAAACAGTATATGTGCTTTTTCTTTATGAGCATGAGACACATGATGCTGATACATGAAGGTGACACGTTTTTTCTGTCTGATTGATTTCTCTCATTCTCTCTCTCTCTCTCTCTCTCTCTCTCAGGGCCTTGTACACATATGAGGATGACACCAATGATTTGACACTGGCTTCATCAGGAGGTACGTTTACGCTATTCTGTCTTCAGCCCAGTCCAAGAATCTAATCTTCCCAAATGTGGCCTCTGGCTGTTTTTCTTTTGTATGTTTTAATGAACACGACTGCCTGTTAACACGTGAGCATCGCATGTGGAGACGGTTGTAATTTGCTGCTGCAGACCTGCGGCTATAATTCTGATGAGCTCTGCAGGTTCTGCTGTTGCTTTGGGGTGAAAATGATCATCTTCTTTGTCTCCTGATTGTTAGTGAGCCATCAGAGAGCTGGATTCATTATTACTACAGTTAATGACGCGCTGCGTGATCATTACAGTTTAATGAGACTCCTCCATTTGATACACACACACACAGACTGTCATCTAGACTGGAAGAACGTCATTGCATCACCATGCAATATATGTAGATAATATACATATGGACATAACCCTGTGTTGTTTATCATGTGTGTATTTCTTATACATAATTTTGTTACTCAGACTTGTAGGACATAATTTTTCTCTCTCACACAAAAGGGCTTTGATCTGGGTGTAGATGTGTCCTCTGGAGCACAAACACACAGAGAAAGACAAATACAATAAGTGTAAAAATGTAAATAAGACATTTCTAAGGACAAAAAACAGCTAAATATAACCAGTGGAAGTACGTGTAATTAAACACATACACAATAAAGTTAATTATTTATGCACAAGCTGCAACTTAATAGGTCATAACCAACATGTTCCAGTATAATTTTAATATACTGTACTTACATTAGGAGAAACAAAACTCACAATTCATTGTGATCGAGTTGTGAAGGAAGTGAGGAGTATTTTCTACTACTGTAAAGTTTTAATTTAATTCAATGATCTCAGAATGTTTCTCAGCACAAAAACACAAGTCTCCTGAATAATTGCACCTTATTACAGGTTTATGTTACAACCATAGATTTGAATTATTTTAGCTTTGTTAAAAGATTTTTGTTTTATCTTTTGATATGGCTCCAAATACTAGAACATGTTATCTTTAGCTGCTATTGCTATGCAGATGAAAATCAAACACAAATTCAGTTGTTGCAGCTAAAAACAGAGCAAGTGAATTGATTTAAACCGTTTGAATGTTTTAGCAGGTTTTTAATCTTAACAATCTTAACAAACACAACAGAATCTAAAGCTGAATGAATGTTTCTGACTGAAATCCACCATGGGAGTTGTAGTTGACTTCTCTCCTTCATTTTTTTTTTTCAATGTAAAGTTGTTTTGGAATCTGTCAACAGTATGAAAAATCAGAGCGTGACAGCAGCCTCATGACATGTCGTCATGAACATGACTTTCAGACCTGAACCTGTCTTGTAGTTTTACGTAGAATCCTTTTGATGAGAACCGCGTCTTATTCTGTGAGTCTAATGTAATCATCACCGCAGACGTCCTGAATATAAAACTCCCTGATCACATGAGAGGAATAAACTGGAGCTACTACAGTGAAGTATCTGCATCACTAATGCTGGAGAGATGCATGATCAAGAGCCTCTTCTGCCAGCAGCGGCCTCGCTTTCCTTCATGTCATCAGCTTTTCCTGAGAGAGGCGTGAATATTTCAGCATCGACGGAGAGGAAACACGGTTTGTTCATCTGCACCGCGAACCTCAGAGGAATCTGTTTGCCTCTTCACATCACAGAGCAGCAGACCACAGTTTGTTTGCGTGTTTGTACAAATGTGTGTGCAGACATTTCTGACGTCTAAGATACAAAAAACAAGCAACCTGCAGCATGTCGCCGCTGATCTGCCCCAACAAAAACTGCAGAGTGTAGTAGAAGAAGTATTCAGATCATTTACTTCAGTAAAAGTAAAAATGCAACAATGTAAAAATACTTGATTAAAAGTAAAGTTCCTGCATTCAAAATATTAAAGTTCAGAAATGTTAAAACAAAATTATATTAAACAAAAGTAGATGTATGAGTTGCATTAATGCATATTAAAGATTTATTATTCGAGAGCATTTTAATGTTATTTATGGTTCAGCTCATTATAACAACCTTATTTTAATCTGTCGCAATGCATTAGATTTAATCACCTGATTGTACTTGTGTCTTGTATTTAATGTAAAAAGTAGCTTAATGTAGCAGGACTTGAAAATACTCAAGTAGATTTCAAGTACTTCAAAGTTATACTAACTGATTAACTACTGAAGCCAAGCATCCAGCTGCCGTCCAACCATCAAATCCCAACAAATCAATTCGTCAAACCATCCAACACCAAAGACTTTATCACGTCATTCTCAATTTACATGGATTTCTTAACCCTGATTACACAATTTAGCAATGTTCTTTTCCAAAGTGCATCTAAGTCCAAGAAATGTCAAGAATGCACAGTCACCACAAAACTAAGACTCCCTCCGCTAATAAGAGGACATAAACATTTTTTGTTGTTAAAATAACACATGTAGAGGATTGATCAGTCCTGAGTCACATTATATGATCTCTGATTGCTTTTCAGTTTCTTTCATGAGTTGATGAATGTGTTAATCTGTTACCAGTTTGTGTCAGTCGGTCACTGGACGGTCTCAGCTTGTCCCTGAGGGAGGACGGTCTGACATTAAAACCAGACTGTGGCTGTGCTGTACTGACTGTACTGAGGTCTGTGTTCTGTGTGCAGGAGGCGGCCTGGCAGAGATCACACTGACCTTTGACAGCGGCAGGGTGATGTACGGCTTCTGCAGCCTGAAGGAGCCCACCTCTGCTCTGCCACGATACATCCTCATCAACTGGGTGAGTCGCTGGGTCGGGGGGAGGAGAGAGGGGAGGGGCGGTGTGACGCAACACCAGACACCCCGGGCAACACACACACACATGCGGAAATGTCCTCAAAGGTATTACAGGAGAATATCAGCGTCACAGCACATTTTTAATTTAGCAGTTTATTTAACAAGGACACATCTTGTCACTGATGTTCACGACCTGAAACCAGGTTCTGTCGACGTCATCCAATCACTGAGCTGCTGCCTCAGCAAGAATAGTACCAGCAGCAGCAGCTCAGAGCTGCAGGCGTCCACTTTATGAGGTACAGTACACGTGTGCAACCTAATGCAATCCAATACAACTGTTCTTCTGTTCAGTCTGCTTTTATTAAGCCTATCATGTTATCAAAGAGGTGTCATTCAGTTATATGTTGTTTAGATGTTTGTAAAATGAGAGGGACAAACAACTAAATCTGCTCCATTACAACACCACCTTTCACAGAAGATATAGCAGAGCTGTTGTATTGAACTACATCAGTACACAGCTTTAATAATGCAGCTAAACAGCTCTATTTAATTCAGTAACTTTGCAGACATTAAAAATTTCAAGTGAAAAATCTGTTCATGCAACTAGTAAAATTACATTTGATTAACCAGCAAAATTGAGCTGGTCCAAGGAGTTTGCAGCTGGTTACTTTATTTTTTTTGTTTTCTTCAGTTAGTCAAAGTCAGTTTTATGTCATAAAGAAGAAGCAGATCCACCTGACACTAGTAAACAGCACATCTACAACGAGACAAACAAAATGGTGAATTTTGAGTGTTGAACAGCAACATGTTGGATTAGACAATCATGTTCAGGTGTTTCTGACTAATCGTCTTTGTATGTGGTTTTACTAAGAGACCAGATGTACTCATGATATGATGAATGTTATAGAGACTGAACTTGTAACAGAGAAATGTATCCACCATTTCATTCATGTTGAAAAGGAAATGTAAAAGGAAGAAAGGAACAATTTGTGATGCTGGAGCTTTTTATCGCAGAGAGAGTCTCTAACAGCGTGTTGAGTGCATTTAAAACACTGTCTGAGTGCATCTGAGAGCCTGAAGATGATGGTTTTACTTTCTGAGCTGGACATCAGCAGCAAGTGCATCTACATAATGAGAGAGTGCAGAGAGAAAGAGAGAGAAGAGAGAGAGGAGAGAAGAGGTGAAGAGAGAAAGAGGGAGGTGGAATCAAGCAACCTGGTCTCTTAGAAATTAAGTGTTTATATATGTAGTGAACAGCCAGTTTCCATGAAGTTTAAATGGAAGCTTAATCTTAGACCAGTCTAAAAGTAAGCAAACTCAAAGTAAGTAAACTCAAAGATTTAGCACAAGTTTGTTTTTTTTAATTCATGTATCCATCAAGTCTCGAAAATGATTTGCTGCATTTGCTGATATCGTTCATTAATATTTTTTCCAACATCTAAAGCACCACTCAGGCTGGATTTATTTTCTTTGGTGGTGTGATTTTAATATTACCTGTCCAGGTCACTTTTTTAACATTAAACCAAGAACGTGATATTTAACCAACCTTAACCAAGAGATATAAAAACTAAAAATTGTAATCATGAGCAGATATTGCACACTGAAGCAAGAACAGATGCCGCAGGAGAAACTGATGAAATATGTCAGTAAACATGTTTAAGATACGTCCATTAAAAACATGTTTGCTGTTGCTAATTAGTCTTGTTCAGACTGAATTTCTAGGAGACAGATTTGAATGAAAAATAGACAGAAAGGTCTAGAAACTGCACTGAGTGGAGGCTGAGAGAGAGAAAGAGCGAGACATATTTAAATGAGACTGGGAGCAGAGCCAGAGGAGTCGGTCATAATGTAACACAGCAGCAACAACAGCCAAAAGAGCAGCAGACCAGCACAAACCTGTCCGAACCGGGCTGGACCAGGACAAACCAGGACAAACTGTGGCAGGAATGGGCCAAAATTGTGCGGGACAATGTCTGAAAAATGAACAAAAATACACTTGAATATCCAGCAGAAACATTCAGGCTCTCTCTCGTCTTTCTGTTCTTCAGTCTGTCTGAGAGATAAAGTGGTCATATTCTGTTATTGAGAGATAAATTTCCATGAATTCAGATGAGATGGAGCCGTTTTCCTGTGTTTCTTTCTCTCTGTAATTGCTGCTTATTGCGTTTGCATTGTGATGCTCTGAATGAGCCGTGATTACTGGATCACATGGCACGACTGTTTCAAACACTGAACATGACCAAAGCTGAACAAAGAACCTGATGAGACCGAAACCGGGAGGAAACTGTCCTCGTCAATCTGCGAGAAAGAAATCTGGATTAAACAGAAAACAGAAAATAAATTGCTGTGATTTTACTGCTGCTCAGCTTTACTTCACTTTTTTCTCTTTTTTTCCATCCCTAACTTTTATTTTGTGACCCCCCCCTCTCTGCATATCTCTCTGTCTGTCTGTCTGTCTCTCTCTCTCTCTCTCTCTCTCAGGTCGGTGATGACGTGCCGGATGCCAGGAAGTGTGCTTGTGCCAGTCATGTCGCGACCATCGCTGACTTCTTCCAGGTCAGACCTGGCTGTTCATTTGATTTTGTTGTGTATTTATTGAGTTCCTATTAGCATTGAAAATGTCACTTAAGTGAAAGCATGTGAAAAATATAATCAGCAAGTATGTTTCATCTTGTCCAATATGATGGAAACAACACGACCATTGGTATCAGACTCATGTAATTCTATTTTAGACAGATGGAAACTTATCAAGTGTTTGTTTCATAATCTTCTTCATCCACGTTTGAATATTCGTCTGTTTGCAACCAACTCTGGGAAAAGAAGCAAATTAAACCTGTAGGAGGATCAAAGAGGAGGAATGTGTGTGTGTGTGTGTGTGTGTGTGTGTTTCTGTGTTACAGTGCATGACTAATACCATCTCTTTTTAAAGTAATCTCTCTAAACTGAATGACAATCCTCTCACCCACCAAGCATGTGTGTGTGTGTATGTGTGTGTCTGTGTGTGTGTAGTATATGAGTGTGTGTCATACACACAGTGTATTCAAACCTGAATGTGTATTTTTGGATTGGTAGAGTAGATAAAAAGATCAAGATTAAGGCAGAGGTGATGTTTTATTTATTTATATTGTGCATGTGTGAGAGCGTGTGTGTGTATGTGTTGAAGTGTCATTATTCAAAGTGGCAGTTCTCTCTCCCACACAGCCTCGACTTCATCACATCTTCATCCCATTTTAGGATATTACACACACACACGCACACACACACAAAGTACAAAAAAGCCTGACGAAGATCTAACAGGTCAGTCTGATTCTCTTTCTCTGTCTTTCTCTTTCTGTCTCTCTCTTTCTGTCCTTCTCCCTCTTTGACTCTCTCTCTCTCTCCAGGGGGTCGAGGTCACCGTCAACGCCAGCAGCCTGGAAGACATTGACCCGTCAGCCATTGGACAACGTCTGACCAATGGGACGGCGGTGGTTGCGAGTCCAGTCCTGAGTCGCTTGAGAACCCGAGATGACGAACACCCAGACGTGGTACGAACGGGCAGAGACACTGGCACTTTGTCACTATCACCATAACTGACTTATATTACTGCTCATACTTTTGAATGTCATGATCATTTTATAGTAGCTAATGAGTTTTTAACTGGTTATGAAACAGTCTCAGTTTAATACTGATGCCTCTAAATGAGCTACGTAATCAAACCAGAGCATCAGTGGGCAGACTGTTTCTGTATAAGTAATTTATCTTAATGCCTGTTTCCAATTCCCTGCAAAATCACCCATATTAAGTATTGATATTTTGAGATCTTCACTAGAACATAAAATGAAGTGCAGAAGGCTCAGTAGAGCTTAGTACACAGAACAGGATGTGTCTGTAGTGGCTGCAGCAGAGAGACTTTATAAGACCAAGAAAATAAACACACATGAAGATGGAAATGAACACATGAACACACACACACCTGGCTGTTATTGTGACTTAAGAAACTCAGCCTCTCTCTCTCGCTCTCTTTCTTTCTGTCTCTCTCTCTCCCTCTAATGCTCTCTCTCTCTCTCCCTCTCTGTCTCTTTCTCCCCTGATGCAGGGCACAGTGTACGAGAAGACAAATGCAGAGGTGGAGATGAAGAAAATCAATAGAGAGGAGTTTTGGGAGCAGGCCAAGGTGGGTGTGGAATATCAAAGAAGGAGGGAGTGAGTGGAGGAAAATTGAGATGGATGAAGGAAGTAAAAGACAGAGTATAAAAAAAAAAAACAATTAAATCCTGCGTCATGAATCAAAACAGCAAAGTTAATGGATAATTCTGACTTATTACAACTTGGGTCTTTATAGTGTTGGTGGTGATAATATTGTCCTCTCAGGTACTGCATATGGAGGTCAAACTAAAAATGAGCTTGTTGAAATGTTGGTAGTGCTCCATCACTGCAAGGGAAAACTACAGTCAGTCGTTGGTCAAAGTAAACTGTGATGGGTCACTTTCACTGACCCTGATGGGTCAAGAAACAGGAAGTTCGACCCAGGGATAAGTCTAATAATAATGGACTAACTAAACATCTGAAGATTCACCTTGGATGTTTTAGCTGAGGTCTCATTTTGTTTTCTCTGCAGCGTGAGGAGGAGTTAAGGAAGGAGGAGGAGAAGAAGAAGGCGGCAGAGGAGCGGCAGCGCTACGAGGAGGAGCGAATGGAGCTGGAGAGGAAGGAGCAGGAGAATCGAGAGAAGAGGTACCGCGAGAGGGAGCAGCAGATCGAGGAGCACAGGTGAGGAGCAGATACTCACAACCCCAACGTCATAGTGATCAAAGAAATCTATTTCAGGGATAAACATCTTCAATGGATTTTCTACTAAACAGGGGCATGTTTCTCAGTTCGTAAGAACTGATAACATGCAAATCTCTTACAAATTACATATAAACTTATGAGTCCTGCTTTTGTCTTGTATGTCCATGCATTAACGCTAACATTGTTGATTCATCAAAAGTGTCAAAATTAGCAAAAGAATAAATGATTTTATGTCGTTATGTTGTTGTTTATTTTGGTCCCTGGTTTAGGTTTTGAATGTGTTCATGTCACAACCTTTTCATTTTGTGATGATGTGAACTTCAGGTATTTTCAAGGTTCCAGGAGTGTAAAATATCATCTAATGTGTGTGTTCCTGTGTGTGACAACAGGAAGAAGCTGCAGGAGGAGGAAGAGGCCAGAGAGAGGTTGCGGAACCAGACCACCATCGTAAGTTTCTGTGTGTTTTTCCAGTGAAATGAATAATTAGATTAGATTAGATTCAACCTCTGAGACACCGTAAAATAAAGAATAAAAATGTAGGTAGGACATTAAGATATGGACAGTAATGTAATATAATTATGACTCAGTGGCTCATTAATTATTTATTGCAGAGAAACATTCAGTGTCCAAAACAATTTGCAGACTTCTCTGTGTTCAACATGTTGCTCAGGTGTCTTGAACGTGTCTTTTAGTTGCTTTATTTGTTTCTGCTCCGTCTGCCCAACAAACCACCACTTCCCTTCCCAAACAACCGCGAAGACACCGTTTGCACGCCTCTGGTTTTAGTGTGAGAGTCAAGCTGCGACACAAAAATGAAATCAATTTGTGTGACAGTGGGGTTTGTTTTTGAAGAGAGTGATTATACGCTGTGTGTGCTTCACAAAAACCTAAAGTCTGGCACTGACAGTTCATTCAGTGTGTGTGTGTGTGATTTATTTTCACAAGCAGACATAAAACTATTATAACATCTTGCAATCAGCTGCCTGCTGTGTCGCAGCACAGCTGTGAGATTTCAGATAATCTTCTAAACATTTTAAACTCTGTCCTGGTGCTGAGTTCACACACAGCAGTTATATTTTCGTGCTCACAGCACTTTAGGCCTCGTTTGTTACTGATGGAAGAGGGAAAGAAAGCAGCAGGTTGTCGACAACTGGACTGCTTCCCCAAATAGTAGCACCCAGACGAACCGGACTCTCTAACCGGTGTTATACACCTTTACATACCTGTTCCAACTGTTTGTCTACACAATTAGATCCAGATGCAGCTGTTTTGCATTAGCTTAGGTATATTTTAGAGAAAACACAGTGATGCTCATATGATGTTATATCAACTTATTAACAAAAGTTGACCCACTCAGATGCTAAAGAAAACGCAGTAAAGATAAACACAATGAAAACACACTGGGACTATTGAAGACTGTAAACGCCATGGACACAATTAAGAATGAAACAAATGACATATGATTAAAACTGTGAAAGCTGCAACATGAGAAATGACAAATGACAAATAAAATGCTAATCTGTGTATGGAACCAAGAGGCTGGTTTTAATGTATTAGACTTAGAAGTGAAATGGAAACTTGAACTTTTTGCACCTAATTTAATGGGTAAGATACAATGACTGAAACTAACTCAATCTTTATCGCCCCTCGCTGGCAGCATCATGTGATCGTTTCCTTCAGAGACTGGACTTCAGAACATTTGAGTACATCTGATTGATATTCTTTTCCTTTTTGTTCCTTTCTTTCTTTCTTCTCCTCTGCAGGCAACAGAGCCGAGCATCGAGGACCTCAACTTGGACAAGAAGGAGTCTGAGGTGGAGGTGAGTGTGGAGAAATAATAAGATAAGATAAGATGAGATAATCCTTTATTCGTCCCACAGTGAGGAAAATCCCAAATTCACATAGAGACATCTTCATAAAATGGGGTTTAGTGAAAGGATGGTACATCAATATAATATGAGTGCTCTAAAGTCTGTATTTGTGTGTTTGTGTGTGTTTCCAGGAGGCGAAGGCCATCATCGCTCAGCGGTCAGGAAACCCACGAGAGTTTTTCAAGCAGAAGGAGAGAGCCATGACCATCAGTGTGGACACCTCGCCCGTCTCCATCCACAGGACCGGTAAACACTTTACAACTCACCTGACAGTCAACCTCTAGGTTCAGTTCATTCTCATGTCAAACCGGAAAAACACTAAACAAAGAAAAGCTGGAAAAAATGACTAGAAAGATTAACTCAAATGTGTCTAATCTTTCAATCCACAGGTTTAAAAACATAGAGTAAACAAACATAAAAAAATACAGTTTTTGAAAATGCTTGTTTCAGGTTTTTGTCTTATTACTATTGTTGTTTTAGGCAACATTATAGAGCAGCAGCATTTTACACCTTTTTAAGTTCTGATACACACATTTCTATTTAATTTTGGACATTTCTGTAATCTTTATCTTTTGTTTATGGGGGAGACCATTGGTGGCTGTGAGGCGTCATGACATCTGAATCATTATGAATCAACATGACATTAATCACCTTCAACATCTGCTCAGTGGCTGCTTCCTCACAACCAGGGGGAGTCTTTTCTCTGGAATCACTCCATGAAGGAGTCGACTCTGTAAAAACAGTCTCTTCTCTCACTGTTGCTGCTGAGCGTTGCTCTTTTATGTGATTTTGATTTTGATTTGTGTATTTTATTGTTGTGCATTTAGTGTTTGTCACGAATCAGACTCTCAGTGCTGACTGGCTGATTTCCACTGAGGGCAGGTGGAACATGTCCCCCTCATATATTTGTTACTCCACCTTTACAGTTTCATGATGATTGTCTGACTAAAGTCAGATGGTGTTCAGCTGCCAACCTTCAGATATGCTCTCATTAACCTTTACAAACTATTAGTGCCTGACAGACTCAGGTTTGGCTTCTCCGGCTACATAGAAGTTGTCCTATATTCCACAAGTGTCGCTGGAGTTTTGACCTCATCAGCCTTTTTTCCATCTCTGTGTTGAAGCAGGTGAAGTCACGACTCAACTCTATTAGTTCAAGTTCTTTATTTGTCATCTGCACAACAGATAATGTAGCTTCACTTCAGCTGACTTGAGGCTGTTTGGTGGTTTTTAACGCATCAGTTGTGGAGCCATTTACATTTCGCGGTTGGACATTTATTTAATTTTCAGACTCAAAATGATGTTTATTTTTTCTGATTGATGATTCAGAAACATGACTTCACTGGTTTCAGAGGAAAAGAATTATGAAGGATAAAACCAACAAATTCCGTCAGCATTTCATTTCTGCCTAACTGCATGCTGTCAGTCAGTCAGTGTGTTTCCAGCCACACTAACCACTTTTTCTTTCTTTCTCTCTTTTTTTTCTCTCTCCTCTTTTTTCATTTCGGGGTTTCTTCTGTCACCTCTGCACTCAATCGACCCCAAATTTGTGTTCACCATCCTCCTTCTTTCTTTTTTCACTTCTTTTCTTTATTCACATTCTCCTCCACTCTTTGTCAACTTTGATTTTTCCATTTTGTGATTTTTATTTTTTTTTTTAAAACATTTCTTCTCTTCTCTCCTTCTTCTTCTGGGGTTTCCACTGGACTTGCTGTCCTTCCCACAATCCTCTTTTCCTCTGGGGCTGAACTTCTTATGTCTGACCTCTCCTGTCTTCCTTCTGCTCTCCTTCCCTCCCTCTCTTGCCTCTTGTCTTGTCTTCTTGTCTTGTCCATCCTTCCCACATCTCTGTCCTGGTGCGTCGCTTCGTGTCTTTTGTTACATGTTTGTGTGTTTGAATCTTCGTGTTCGGCCGTGTGTGGCTGTTTGTCGTCTACAACCGCCAGGCCGTTTGGACAGCCCGTTCTTGAGGCAGGAGCACAGTCCCAGCAGCCCCAGTCCGACCCCCCCGCCCCGGGGCACATCGCCCCTCCGCACCCCGCCACACGCACGGACGCAGCCCACCGCTGCAGCCGGTAGGTACAGCACATAACTGATAAACAGCAAAAGAAGAAGAAGAGGATAGATGGACACCAGCAGCTTGGTCAAACATGAGCCCCCTCCACAAACACAGAGGCTGAAGGAAAAAAGATGAAATGATAGCAACACAGAAGATGAAACTGCATGTGAATTCAAAATGTAAGCAATTAAAGAGCCTTTGAAGATAAAGAGCATGTTTACATGCAGACTAATATCCCTACTCTGGTTTTAATCATGTTATCATTGGGATACTAGTGTGCAGATAAACCTCCATGGAGAGTCTGTAAAATTTCATTTAAAGGAAGTCTTTATAGACTTGAATGCAGCAGGACTTCCTCCACACTTCAGCTGCAACACTGAGGAAAACAAACAGATGTGACATTTACAGCTTCGCTTCACGTTCAGAACAGATCAGACTTTTTTATTTGTATAATTTGAAGTGTTTTGTTTCCAGTCAAAATAAATGGGAAAAAAACAGTAAAACACTCACTAAAGGAGGTGGAGGTGAAACCACCGATCGATAAGTTCAGTTTGAGTTAACAGACAGCAGGACAACAGGGACAAGATGGCGCCTCTCAGACTGTTCAGGGCTTTTTCAGTCCACATGCATTTTCATCATCTGTTTTTAGCTCATTTTCATAATCCAGTTCACTTAGCACACACACATTTTCACAAGCCACACATCTGTACACCAACCCTCCACCACCTCCCTCCGAATTCACCCCCAACCCTCTGTTCCCAACGCCCAACCTCCCAACGACAACCTTCATCTCCCCGACTTCTTCACCTTACACTAAAGTAGCTGAATCTCATAACTGATTCTGATTCTGAAAGTCTTCAGAATTTCAGACATGAATTTCTTTTTGTCAACAAATCCTGAAAAAGACCAAAACCAACAGTGAATCTTTGTAATATCAAGTATCTTCTTCCACTTCCTCTTCCTTCATCACCATGAACTCACACACTGTAGTTTATCTGGCCTCAATTCCACAAACACCATCCTGCTGCCACAAAGACTCACGAGAGACCAAATGTGGATTCATCCGCCTCTGAAAATAGTCCCCAACACAACACAACTGTTTCCTCCTGTTTGAATTATGTTTCCTAAAAGCTACAGTGATGTAAAATAATTTATTTATGGGGTGATTTCTACCAGGAACCAATTCTCAGTGTTGGTGATGTTTGTTGACAATAAGAAAACCATAAAATAACTTAGCTTAATGTACCATTTAGCCGTTACCTTAAATTTAATTAAATGCTTTAAAAAAAGGCAAGAATCCTTAAATATCAAGTCAGAAAAGTTAAATAAATCTGGTCTTTGTTGTGTTTTTAACAAACAGACCTTCACATGTATTTTTAGCGTGGATGCTAAAATGCTACCGACGGTCACTGCCAAACCAGTTTCATGCCATACCTTCCTATTAGCTTGTGCACTTGCAACCTTCCTTGCTAATAAGCTAACAGGCTAACACTCACACAAGCATTTCACTGACAGCTCGTAGATAATAAACCATTCTTTATGGCTGTAAACCATAAAGCTGTTTGTGGGTTTGTGTGATAGATGTCGAGTCTGTTGTCCTTCAGTCTTCATCTTATAGATGTCGTCCAGTCAGCCGCTGATGTTAAATTATTTCTCTAAATGTTTCTGTCTTTTCTGATGTTTTATGATTTGAATCAGAGTAACTTTACTTCTCTCATTGATAAAGAGGCTTTGACTTTCAATACAGACTCTCACTGGTTTTCTTTCGCTCCTCCTCTTCCTCCTTCTCCTCCTCTGGCCTCTGATCCTGGATGGCATCACCTCCTGCACACAAACACTCGTTCACACACTCGTCCTGCTGCTTTAAATCCTGATCGACTGAACAACCTGTGAGTGTTTGAGTATGAATGTGTTCAGGTGACGTCGTCGAGCCGTCCGTCAGTCGCCACCGCCGTCTGTTGGCCTTTGACTGAATATGGATCTTTGTCTTTGACCCATGTGGAGTTGATCTAGTTGTCATTGTGTTTAAAGACCATAATGGTGATTGTATATGTTTTAACTCTTTAAAAACAAGCATCAAACAGCTGGCATCACTGCAGACCAACTTCCAGAGCACACGTTTCGAACCTCCAACATCTGAGACTTTAAATCTGATGTTTTAAATTCCCTTGAGGCAGCAAACAAGATGAGGTTTTTTTTGCCTTTATTTGATAGTGAAGAGACAGACAGGACCAAGAAATGTTTCTCACAACTGCAGAAAAATATGAATTTGAACAAAACATCAAGCAACTAAATGTTTAGTTTTATTTTGAGGTTCCTGTCACAATGCCTCAAATGACAGAAACAACAACGTAATACTTTGTAAAAAGGTACACAAAACAATCATGTATTTACTCATGGAAATCATCCAAACCACCTTGATGATCTGCAGTGAGTGTTGTTGCATGTCTGCAGGTGCAGTGATGGCAGATATTCTGCTGGGTTCATCTCTGTCCTCAGTGACAGCTGACAAAAAACACAAAGGTTCAAAGGGTTCAAAGGGTGTTGACAATTTTTTCAACCAGTCTTCATCATCAGAGGTTGTTGACCTCCAGGTGAATTGGAGAACCCACCCTTGCACGACCCTGAGCTGGATGTGATTTGTCATTTTAACAGAGTCACACATCAGTTTGTTTTCAGTCAAAGTGACTCTGTTGTTCTTCATTTGTGCGTTATTGTGTCCGTGTCCTCTGGGACATCTTGTTCTGCTCTCTGAACAGGACATCTGACTTTAACCAGCATGAAATCATCGAACGTCTGAGACAAAGTGACGTTTTCATTGACTGTAACTGACACTGTGTTGATGTTTGTCATAATGAGTTTTATTCCTGGATGTGGTGTCAGAGCTGTGACTGCGATTCACCCACAATGTTTGTGTGCGTTGATGCTATAATGATGAATGTTCAGAGGATTCCTGACTGTTTCATGACCTGCTGAATTATTGTGTCTCTGTGTTAGTGAAACTATCGTTGATGGAAAAAGTCATTGTCCTATTTAGCACAACTGTTTGCTTCAACTCTCCTGGTCACTGCTTCTTCCTCTATGACGATGTGCTGTAGCGTCACCTGGCAATTCAAAGTCTTATACTGCAATTCAGAGATTTGCCAAGTTTTATGCATCTTATTGAGAAGTTTGCTTCAAGGCACAGACATTCAAACAAACATCAGCCTAACTAGATAAGAGTTTACAGCCATGTGGCTTTGACTCTATTACTGACATGCTGGGGTAAAATGTCAGCATGTTTACATCTGCAAATTAACACTAAACAGATTGATAGTTTAGATAGTTTTGAAGATATTTGGTCATAAACCAAAGTAAAGGACAAATCAAAACTCTGACCTGATGAAAAGTCAGGAGTTAACCAAAGTCACAGGTTCATCAGAGTCTCAAAACATTCTCATCTCCGACAGATTTCATGTCCATCAAAATGTAACTTTTAATGTGATAACAGATTTGATCTGACACTGCTCAGTAATGCCAGCATCTTCAGTCTCATCCACAGGACCTTTGAATTGCTCGACAGTATTTTAGATGTGAGCAGGTTCACAGGTCTGGAATCTGTGACTTTATCTGTCTGTTTGTTGGTCATGTGATCGCTGTGAACGTGTGGAAGTAACAGAGGATGTGACTGTGGAGATTAGAGAATCAAAGCATCATTTGATTCAGGATACATTTAAAAAAGAAAACCCTCCTTACTTAAGTTTTACATCCATTATTTGAGTTGTCATGTTTCAGTTGAGCAACTTTCTGTGTTACTTCAACACATCTGGCATTTATGTTTAATGTCGTTGTTATGGGAGGTTTTTTTGGTGAGAACTTTTGCTCTGTACCTTTTCGATGTTGTTGTGCCACTCTCTGCCTGTAGGGGACGACGAAGCGAGCACAGAGCGCAACGTGGCCGCCGTGTCGCCCATTCCCAAAATAGTCACCACACCCATCAAAGAGGACTTCAACAGGGAGGAGGAGGACTGCAGAGACGAGTGGGGTAAGACTGAGCAGGTCCTGAAGCAGAGCTCAGATTTATAACTCAACCAGACTCGGTCCAGTTAACATGGATGTTTACACGTCTATTATCTGCTCCAGATTCTGTGCCAAAGCCGGAGCAGAAGCCACCGGTCCAGGAGTCCACGCCCACCAAGCCCGTGCAGAGCGTCGCCCCGCAGGCCCGAGACTCCTCCGGCTTCTCTGTGTGGGAGTCTGGGACAGACAGCCTGGTGGACCTGTGGGACAGCAACACCGGCCCTCCCCCCAACCCCTCCCAGTCCTCCAATCTGGTGGACCTGATGGGTGATGTCCCTGGCGATGTCCCGCCCAGCAGCGCCGCCGCCAGCGGCAGGCCTCAGCCCCTCCTCAGCTTTGACGAGATGATGGACGGGACCTTCTGCTCAACCACTGGCGCCGAGGACGACCCCTCCAGCCTGGTGGATGTGACAGCCTCTGACCAGATGACCCTCAGCTACCAGCATGCACTGCAGCATGCATCCGGGGAGACACAGGAGCTAGATGACGGACAGCTGCTGATGACCAATGGGGAGACGCTGCTGAAAGAAGGGACTCAGGTCAGACAGGTTAATGCAGCTGCTGAGTATTCACAACGAGGGTTTCTCTCTTTTTGTCTGTTAACAGTTGTTTTCTTCTCCTGTCTGTCCGTTCTTATAGGCGAGCGAAGGCTATTTCAGCCAATCACAGGAGGAAGAATTTGGCCAATCAGAGGAGTCCTCAGCTAAACCTGCACCGGTCTTTTATAACAAGCCACCAGGTGAGATTCCGTAAATTCTCTAATAATTTACCTCCAGAGAGAAATAGATGAAACTCAACAACATGTTTGTGTGTTCAGAGATTGACATCACGTGCTGGGACACGGATCCCGTGGTCGATGATGACGACGACTAACCAGCCAATCAGACGCCACCACCGGACCAAGAGGAAGTAGGAAGTGCGCTTCATGAAGAAACAGATTTTTTTCTAAAAAACAAAAACACAAACAAAAAAAAAGTAATAATAATAACAAATCTTGCATCAAAACTACTTCTGTATTATCTTTTAGAGGAAAAGAAACAGTAGCCACCGACGAAGGGTTTGAGTTATCGTTAAAGATGGTTTGAAGGCTCAGTTATGGGTTTTTTTCTGTGTGTTTGTTATTTTATTTATTTGTTTTTTTCTTCTTTTTTTTGCTATGCAGATGTAATAGCTGAAGCTGGGACTTTGTTGTGTAAATGATTTGTTACACATTAACGTAGCCACTGCTGCATATCGGAGACAGTGAAGCCCAGTTTGTGGCAGACACACATAGTCTGTAGTGCTTTAATGACCCATCCAAACTAATCCAGCTGCCATGTATATCTTCTTACCTCTTTTTACCTCCCTCCTTCCTTCTGCCTTCCTCCCAAAATATAAAATATTCACCTCTGCAAGTCAGTTAATCTTGTATTTAGGCCTCACTTCATTGGAAACACAGTGACATGTTTTATTTATTCTGGTGTAGCTGAACTTCTTTCACTAACAGCTGATGGGATCCTGAAGAAATCAAATCTGTTATCAAGATAAAATCCTGAAACAAGTCAAATTGTGGCTCCTTTTTGACCTTTTTCACTCCTTTTGTATGATTTTAAATTCAAGATTAAATGGCTTGTATATCTGGTTGTTTTTTTTGGTGCACTTTTATTTTTTCTTCTGCCTCCTTGTGGATGAACAGCAGCTTCTCCCCTCTGGTTCCATTACAATCATCCTTTTTAGCCACTCACATATTTACACAAGCAAAAAAAAAAAAAAGTTTTTGCATCTAATCTAGATGAAAATACTGTAGATATTTTTCCAAGTGTTAACAGTTTTTTAGCAGAGTTTGGCTTTGTGGTAATAAGCATGAAGCCTCCTTCAGCTTGTGCACAGTAGGGGAAAAAAAACAATGAATCCTTTGTATGATTCTTATTCTTCTGAAATTTCTCCAAAAAGCTAAAAATGACACATTCCCACCAGGTCCTTCATTATTGGACAGCAGTCAGAGCAGCTCCTGTTCAGAGTCCGGGAAGTTTAGTGTCCCACTCAGACAGAAGCTGCAGAGGTTTGATCCTGGATGACAGAGGGAAGCTGGGGATAAAGATCAAACCACATGATGCTCACAAATATTGGCGGGGGAGGGGTTGTCTTTGTTTTAATCTGCATGGAAAACCACATGTTCACAATTTGTCATGTCACTGCTGATTCGATGTCAACTTTAATTATAGATCCTGAACTTCACAGTCTGCACAAGATGAAGTCAGAAAAGTGTAGAAACCTTTGAGGAAAGAGACAAAGTGGTGATAGACTGATATATGCAGCAATGAACCACCTCAATGTAAATTGAATCACAGAAAATCACAGCAAAGCTTTTGTTAACAGGAAAGAAGCATCTTGCTTTGTGCATGGCAGAATATAACTGTACTGTAACTGCTTTAAGTTCAATGACTCAAGTAGAAATCTGAGGTGCTTGTACTTCACTTGAGTTTTTAATTTCATGGCCTTTTTTTCCTCTGCATTTATCTGACATTTATCTGACAGCTGTAGTTAATGTGGATTCAGATTTTACAAACGTGCAGGTGTGATGAACAAGACGACAAATACCAGAACATCTCATCAAAGAAAAAACCTTCCCTGACAACTGGTTTTCCACACAGTTTAAACCAAACACTGAAAGTGATTCTTAAGCACTCTCTGACGTCTGCGGCCCAACTGCTTTTGTTCTGTGCCAATGCAAAAAGCACCGTATGTATTTCTTTTTTTATTATTGATGTGATATTGAGTTGCCCTGAGAACTGGAGTGAGAGGCGGGCTGAGACGGGAGGCGTGTGTGTTTTTAATACCTGTCAAAAAGTGTACTAGAATTGATTTTCAGGACCTTTTTGAATATTAGCAACGACAGTGTTAGTCTTTTTTTTGCTGTAAATTCCTGTAGAAAATAAAAACTCCTAGGCAATAATAACACCTGTGTGTGTGTAGAGCACCTGGATGCTGTGTGTGTTCACTGACAGGAAGAGTTCGGCTCCTCTGCAGGCCGTCGGCGCGTTCCTTCACAGGTCGGCTGATCCTGCTGTTTGATTTATACCTCTGCTCCCTGAACGACCAGGGGACACGAAGAGGACGCGCTCAAATCCAACATTCACTAAATTATATTCAATTCTGTAAAATGAGGCTCAATTAGTGAATAAATATGCAACTCTTCATTTTATTTTGCCATTTTGTCTCATCATTCATAACCTTGTCGCCCAGTGAGAATGAATCCGTTTTCAGATTAAAACAAGTCTTGATGTGAAGGTTAAATCTGGACTGAATGTGGTTCAAGCTGAAAGTTTGTGTCACAGTTACTCAGGCAGGGTTTCAACTATATTTATATGACCTATATATTTATCTATAAACACTCATTTCTTGATGCATTGATAGAAGTTATTTCTTGCAGACTGATCAGATTTTCCTCCACAGCTTCTCTGTGTTTACATTCAGAGCTGCTGCAGAGAAGATCCCATCAGGCTTCACACCAGAGATGTTTGTTCACTGCTGGATGAACATGGTCAAACACGGAGTTTAGTCTGGAGGCCACAAAGATCTGTTTTTGTCTCATCACACAAGAGAAGTTTCTACCAGCTGACTTCACATTCTGTAGCCCAGATGTCATGTGAGTCCTGTCATGAAAGTCTGTCCCTGAGTGAGTGATGGGGTTTACACCACCGGTTGATTGAGTGTCTGAAATTTCAGTCATTCTAATACAAATAAACATGAACTACAAAACCCAGAGAAGCAGGTCTTTCACAGTTTCCACATTAACAATGAAGATGAAGGTTCCTCAACCTCCACAGTTTCATTTGAATCAAAACAATGTTTCCTGAACAATCTTGTTTTTGTCTCTAAACCTGATCAAGTCTTAACCACGGCTTTGAAAAAATATTATTTTGTCAGCAGTGATTTGTAACCACAAATAGAGGCTTCAGAAAACACAACAGTGTGCAAACAACATATTTTGTCCTTTAATTTGGAGGATTAATTTTCAAACATGTGACAGCCCCTGAACTTCCTGTTTGGGCTGTCTTGGTTGGCTGGAGTTCAGGCTCCCTTAGAGAAGAACAGGAAGTCCATCAGCTGATGGCTGACACCTGTGCTGGTTGTTCATCAGCTTTGTAAGCTGACTGGAATCAGCCGCTCTCTCTCTCTCTCTCTGTGGCCTGGAGTTTGGTGAAGTTGCATGGGTTCTTTTGTTGTAGACATCTTTACACATTAGCTGCTACTTATCCTCACACACATAACGTTACTGATAGTAATGATCCAGATATTTAGTTTTTCTTGTTAAATGTTATAATAAATTTGTGTCTCTCATCATGCGCAGTCCTCTCCTCTTTGTCCTTCCTGGAGCTGGGTCGTGACAAACATCATGACTCCAAGAAGAAATCAGGCTGCACTGTCAGAATCAATCAGTTCAAACCAAAAGCTGCACATGTTCTTATGACAATTATCATCCAAAGAATAATGAGTGTCTTTCAGTTCCCACAACACAGCAGTCACTTCTACTTGTCGGCTGTACAGATGGATCAGAGGCATAAATCAAACGTCACTGCAGCAAATCTGAGCTCATTTCAGCAAAATAACATTTAAAGTATCTGAGTTTTCCTGTAGTTCACACATCCACCACTAGATGACCCCGCTGTATTTCCTTTTCACTGCTGGACTACCTCTGAACCATGTTTCTGTTTCCTGTCCACTTCCCTCTGATGTTTCACGCCACTCAAACAGTAGATCTCATATATGATCATCTCTGACCTCTGGAGCACTTTTTCATTCTGCTGCTGTTTTCCTGATCTTCAGACTCTTTATTTCCTGTCTAACCGGCCAAGAAGGTCAAAGTTCATTCAGACAGAGAGGAAGCTAAAGTGTGACACTCTGGACTTTAACTCCGCCTCCGTCCATCAATGGCCTTCAGGTGGATTTAATCTGATAAATTTGAATTTGTCATTCATCATTGCAACATGATTGACAGGTTCCACAGCTGCAGCTTTTCAGCTTTAAGCTTATTCAGGTTTCATGATCATGTTTTTGAACCTGACACAGTTCATAACTGATCTTCTCTATTTTACATCTTTGATTAAAGGTTTCTTAAATTGAATAAATTTACATGTTATAGAAAAAGAGCCAAAGGATGAGCTTTTTTCATGCAGATATAAATCCTGTGTTTTACAGTAGTTTTACTAACAAAATGCTCACTTTGTTGTTGTGACATGAATAATAATTTGTTTTAAACAGAATTGCGGATAATTAAGGATAAAATTATGTTTCATGTACTTTTCCAGCTTGTTTCTATTCAGATTAATCCTTCAGGTTTTTGTCCATTGGCTGAGGTCTGGAGTCGATTCTGTCCATCTCAGGGACGCTGTGGTTGAGAGGAAGGCGGGTGGGTTCACTGTAATCAGGCCGACAGACGGGAAAAACTCCAAAGGTTGTCCAATCAATCGGTTCAGCCACTCGATGAGCAGCCTCCTCTAATCACTCATTAATCAGTGGAGATGAGCTCTGATTAAACTCTGTGACTGTGACTTTGAGTCGAGGCCTGAGAGGTTGCAGCTTTTCTTCTGCCTCATTTCACTCAGTTCATTTTCAGAGAGACAAGCTGTAGTTGGCTAAAACGCGACTATAGAAAAACAAACACGGTTTCTGTGAAGTGACTCACAGGTTTCTGACTGCAGGTGAATGTTTGACTCGAGAGACGATGACGTCCAGAAATGGAGGAGGAATCCTACAATGGATGAAAGTGAATCAAAGGACGTCACATCTCACCATGATTTATGATGGATTTGAGACGTTTACTTTAAATATGAATTTGGTCACATGACTTGAATGATTAACTCCTATAATTTGTGCATCTTGTCAAGGGGTTTGAGTGTCTTACTCACATCTTTCTTTCTCCAAACTAATCTGCTAAAATATAAAATGTACTTGGGAAACAAATCTCCATTGGAGGCTTTTGTCTCAGAATCAAGGCCAGATCACGACAAAATTTACAGCAGTGAAAAGTCACAGTGAACTTTATTCAAGCAGCGAGAAGAAAAACAAAGAAACGAAGAAGACGTCATTTGTTTGGTGTCATTCAGAGACTGAGAGAAGAACAGCAGCTCCACTGACTCCAAGACTGTCGGATCAAGAATGTGACGCTTCGAGACGCTTTAACTCTCAGAGACAGTTTGACTTTCACTTGGATTCAAGAGCCTGTAAAGATAAAATAAGATAATTGGAAGTTTAAGATTTGCATCAGCTCTTCACTTTCATTGCCTCTCTAATGTTAAATCGAGTTTCAAAAATCTAAGTTGCATTTTCAGCTTTGCATGCTGGGATCAGATTATTAGCTCATCTTACAGGAAACATCTGACTTCATGTTCCACTCTAAACACTTGCTGCTCAGTGGCTTGAGTCTGTCTGTAGAGAGGATTTTATTACAGGTCCAGCGACGATTGTTTAAATGAAAGCAAAGCAAGAAACAGCAGCTGTTTCTTCCTTATTGCTCACACTGGAAAACACACACAGTTAAAACACTGATAAACTGCTCAACTAAATTAAAACCACAGGAACGGAAATCAGTTTTTTTTGCAGATTAGACTGAAAACAAGAGGCTGCAGGAAGAAATGAGCAGAGAGATAAAAACAAATGTGAAATTGACTTCCAGAGGCTGAAACATGAAAGGGAAAGAGGTTTGTTCACTGTAATTAACTGTGGAAGAGACTGAACCTTCGCAGGTTTGTCATCAACATCACGACCTTTTGGAATAAATCAATGTCTCCTGTCTCCTCAGTCTTTTCCTCCCAGAGACGTGAATGTAAATATTAAAATGAAGATAGAAATGAATTTGAGTCTTTTCATGTCAGGGACACTTTGCTTCAGTGCTGCCAAACAAACTGTCTCTCTGTGTCTCTCCCTCCCTTTCTGTCTCTCTCTCTCTCTGTGTCTATCTCTCTTTATATAACTGCACAGGCTGAATCATCATCAAGGTGTTTGTCTCTGTGTTGAGACGCTCGTATTAAAACTCAGACGCTCGTTTTCAGAGCCACAATCTGTCTCTCAGGTTTCTGAAGGCCAAGAAATATTTCTGTGACAGTGTCGACGTGTGATGTTTGATCATCAGTTAATCATCAGCCTGAATCCTCAGGTGAAAATATCAGAGAGAGAATAAGACAGTGACCAACACGACTGAAGCTTCTTGTGTGATTAGTTTACTATGAGTTTGTGTTTAAATAGAAATAGTTGGATTTAATCCATATGTGCTTGAGAAAATGTCATATTGTGTTTTTAACAAAGTGCCGACTTCAACCCTTCTCCCCTTTGATTTCATGATAACAGTGGGCTCTAACATTATCGCAGCAGCTCTCCACATCGATGAAAGAGCTGGAAATGATTGTCATCATTTAAAACCATTATTACCATCATTCGGTGGAAAGATGAGACATGACATTTAAACAAATTGCTGCTGTCGTAGCTCTCCGGCTGCTGCTGCAAAATCAAACACAGCTCTGTAGTTTTAAAATGATGATTGTAATTGACAATGTGTTTAAAGGGTGAATCGACACCGATTCATTCGTTTTTATCTTCATGTGTAGAAAAGAACACGTTTCACCTCCAGCAGCAGAATTACAGACATAGCAGCAGGTTGATGCCACATCGCTGATTGTTCCTCTGCCTCATGCATGGTCACAGTCAGAGTTCATGAAGCCAGGATTCATGAATCATATCTGAACTGCTGAATCGACTGAACCATGGACAAAAACAGCCACAGCTTCATAATGTTGGACGCAAAACTTTGAACTTTACACACTAAACACAATTCCTCTTCTCAGGATTCAAAGATTTGATGGTTCAATCAACAGATCATCATGAGATGGAAAATTAAAGGCAAACCATAATTTTACTGTATTTCCCTAAATTCAGCTTCCACGAAACCACAATCTGACTACAGCATCGACTTAGAACTCGAGTTATTTCTGTGTGTCTTAAAGTAATGATGTCACTGTCGTGTTTTACTTGTTTATTTTCAGTGTACATTGAGTCTAATAGTGTTGTTGGTTTAGGGTTTAGTTTTTGTTCAGGCGTTGCTTCAGTGGCTGGAGGTGTGGTCTTCAGGAGCTGGGGCTCTCCATTCTCACAGGTGTCCCCAATTTCACCTAATGACTGGCAGCTTTAAAAGCTCTCTCATTCCACCTGCAAGCTGCCAGATCGTCCTCCCTCTGTACGTCCTCTTTCCTTGCTCCCTGCCTTTGCCACTTTCTCTCTTGTGTTTCCAGTTGCTCTAGTGTCTGTGTCTCAATCTTGGGTCCAGTTAAGAACTGAAATTGTGACAGTCATGTCTCTGCAGTTGAGCAGTTTAATGTTTGCCTCCTGTCTCCTGTGCTGCAAGGCTTCAAACTGAGCAGCTATCAGCACTCTTGTTCTTATCACTGGTCTTTGCACGTTGGTAAAAGAAAGCAGTCGAAAATTTTGGCCGTGGGCTGAAGTGAGATTGTCGTCGTTTGTGTTGGTGAATCACTTGTTTTCATTGTGGAAAAACTCCAAAAATCAGATTTGTTATACAAACGAATGCTGTTTTTATCAAAATGAGCTGAGGCCTAAAACAAAGGATTCAAGATGAAACAATCCACAGTCTCAAATGATTCATGGCCTCTGACACAATTCTCCAACTCCTGACTTAATGAGCAACTTCACAGTCAAAGATTTAGGAGATTATGCTATAGAATTCAAAGATATAACGATAAAACTCCACAGTCGACATTCATCAACCAAGCTGCTCTGTAATTCAGTTTCTTTGCATATTTTCTTTAATTTTACATTTTATGTTAAGTCAACTATACAAAAGTCAAATTACCAGTACGCCCACAAACAGCAGGGTCACATCAAGCCTGCGATTTTTCAATTAACATGAACTGTGTGGTACCTTTTTATATAACACTGCAGCAAAAATCCCCCAACATGAATCACTTTCATGAAATTAAATCAAATTGTAGTCATCCCGAGAAAGAGAGAGAATCTCATTTGTTTCAAATATTGTTTTGAAAATCTAAATCTTTTGAACCACTTTCTACTTTCTTTGTTATGTAGGAGTTTATTTTGGTGAATGCTAATGTTCAGCGCCACCGGAGGCACTGACACACAACACAGAATCTGAGAGTTAAAATATCTGATGGCCGCGAGTGTTTCTGGAAAGTCTCTCTCCTCCACTGATGAGCGACAGGCTGAGATGAAGGCAAATATGTGACTTTTCTCAAACAATTTGAAAAGATGAAAACCTTTGCCAGTGATGACGGCAGCTCAGACAGTTTTGTCAAAGTGGCAGATTCCATTTCCTCATCACCAAACTCTACGTCTTAAAGAAAAGAAGCGTTGGAATAACTGTGGACTGGACAGAGAGAGGCAGCGATCGCAGAAAGATGATGAAGAGAGAATTGAAAAGACTGCAGTCAGAAAGTGAGGATGAGGAGGAGAGAATCAAAGGAGGAGGAGATGCAGAGAAAGTGACTCAGAGGCAAAATGAGGGAGTGAGAGAGAAACTGAAATTCTCAATCTACATTCAAGGTTTTCCTGATTGGCAGACGCAGAGATTCAGAATCAATTTACAGCCGAGAGAAGTCGAGAGAAAAGAACAGAGATAATCTGATGAATAATTTATGTGCAAACTTCAGAGGTTAGAACGGAGGTCAGAAGAGTTCGGTTCAGAGCAATGTCTCCTTCATCCTAATGAAAAAGTATCAACGCTGAGCAGAAAAAAATCAACTAACCCACAAAGTCGTGGTTGTTAAACTGACCACTGCACTTTAATCAGTTAAATTATAATTTCAAGATGATGTGGATGAGATTCGCCCCGAGTATCTCAAGTCTCTGGATGTGCAGGGACTGCCGTGGTTGACACGTCTCTGTAACATCACGTGACAGTTGGGGACAGTGCCCCTGGACTGGCAGACTGGGGTGGTGGTCTCTCTTTAGAAGGGGGACCGGAGGGTGTGTTCCAACTACAGGGGGATCACACTCCTCAGCCGGCAGTAAGTCAGACCTGTTTCCAGTGCACGTGGGACTCCGGCAGGGCTGCCCTTTGTCACCGGTTATGTTCATAACTTTTATGGACAGAATTTCTAGGTGCAGCCAGGGGCCAGAGGGGATCCACAGGATCTCATCTCTGCTCTTTGCAGATGATGTGGTCCTGTTGCCTTCTTCGAGCCTGGACCTTCAGCGTGTGCTGGGGCGGTTTGCAGCCAAGTGCAAAGCGACTGGGATGAAAATTAGCACCTCCAAATCTGAGGCCATGGTTCTTGACCGGAAAAAAGTGGCTTGTCTCCTCCAGGTCAGTGGAGAGGTCCTGCCTCAAGTGGAGAAGTTTAAGTATCTTGGGGTCTACCGGATAAGCGGTAGTTAATGGATGGATGGAAGTTCAGATGAAGATGCAAGCTGAAATCTGCTGATTGTCTCCAGCTCCCAAAGTAAATTCAAGCATTTGTTTTTGTTTGTTTGCACAGTTAAGAATGAGGCCAAAAGATTCATAATCATAAACCAACACCAAGTCTCTCACCTGGGGAACAAAGTGCTCGTCCTGTCTTACCAACACAGTCTCACTCCCAGCGCGTCAAAAACCGATGCTTGGTCAGGGCCCTTTAGCATCGGTTTCTGAAGTGTGAACCTGCCGGTGAGTCTGGATCCTGACATGTGGATCCTCGTGCACTTGCAGGAAACCAAAAATGAAACACTTAAGAACATCGCACATATCAACAGGTGTTCATAAACTCCAAAGGGCTTTTTAAAAAGGAGCAGCTGTGATCAAAAACAGAAGAAACAATTTGCACCAAGTCTGACTGGAGTCCAGGGTCGAGTCCATACTTGAATGCAAAGTGTAATAAAAACCATCAGGTAAGAGATGAAACAGCTAAGAATAATAAAAACCGGTAAAGAATCATTTACCGTTGCAAAGGAGACACTAGATGTCGACATGTGGTGAACTTGATGGCTTTATTTTTGATTTCAAGGATCAAACATTCAATATTGTATTGTCACATTTTGGCTTTGTTTTTTTTTTTTAATCCATAAATGATTGGAAGAAGCCCAGCAGGTGAAGATGTTTTCATTTCACAGGAAAAAGGCATTTGTTATAAAGCTTAAAAGAAAGATGATACATTTTACAGTCTCAATTTTTGTAGAGTTGTTTTTGCTTGAAAAAGGTTTTTTTCACATATGACCCAGCTGACTGAACAGTTCGTAGTAAAGACAACATTGATAACAACAAAGCAGCAGGTCCACTCTTTGTTTGAGTGGGGAAGCGGCCTGTGGGCTCTAATGCCACCAACAGAGCGACACTGAAGGTCACCACGTGTTCTTCTCTAAGTGTGAACACTCACAGTCCTTGAGAGGAGATGAGCTGTGAACAGCCTTTGAAAATCAGAGCGGATAAAAGAGGAGAGGTCGTCGTGGGCAACAGACAGATCCCGGGAGCCATGGCAACAGCAGACTGGTCCAATGGGTTGCTCCGTCACCGAGAGAAGAGGAGGGATGGACGGAGTGAGAGGACGACACCAAACGGGAGGTAGAAATGAAAATAAAGGCAGAGGGAGTTAAAGGTAGAGAATCAGCCACGAATGTTGCTGCTTCTTTTCCCTCTGATGTTTTAAAAGGACCTTGACTCAGTTACGACACCTCTGACTCCACAACACTGCTTTGAAACGGCATCTGATTTCCACCTGTATCCACAAAGCAGCGACCCCAGCAGACGAAGTGGCTCCTTCACCCACAGAGCTGCTCAGGGAGTTGAGCTCCCGACGCCTTTGTCGGCACTTTCACCCCCTTTTAGCTCTTTAAGGAATTAAATCTACTTCTAGCAGTGTTAGTGCTGTAAACACCGAGCAGCAGCTTCTCCAGCTTCAAGGCTCCTCAGAGATGAACCAACATACTCGCTGATTAGACTTGTCCAGGAAGCATCAGGGTCTAAACGGCTGTGCTGCGACCCAGCAGGGGGAAGGCTGTCGGCAGGCCGCAGCCGGGCTCCAGGCCCCTCAGTCCGTGGACCCCCTGAAGTCCAGGTAACCCTCCTTGGAACCCCTGCACCCCCCCTGGTATCCCTCCTCGAAGTCCTTGAATGCTTCCCTGGAGTCCTCGAATGCTTCCTTGAAGTCCTTGAATGCTTCCTTGGAGTCCTTGTATTCCACTTCGGAGCCCGAGTCCATCGTGGTGAGTCCTGGTTTCTCGGCGGGGCATGGTGGCCATGGCGGCGCTCGGCTGGATGGAGCGGGGCCCCGGCGGGGTGAGGTTGTTGTGGTTCAGGTCCATATTGGACAGCAGGTGGCCCAGAGAGTCCCAGCGCTGGGACGAAGGCAGGCGTATGAGGGAGGAGTAACCCCGGTCGGGGAACACAGCCGTCACGGGAGGCTTGCTGGTCTCGGATGTGAAGACTGGAGCAGGATCCTGGTATTCCCTGGGAGGAGGCAGCGGTGGCGGTGGCGCGGCTCGCAGTGGGGCGGGCTTCATGTAGGTGCCTCCCCGTGGGTCGGCCAAGACCTCACTGTAGGGTGGAGGAGGATCCTCCATCAGGACTGCCTCCTCGTAACAGGGTGGCTTCCCAAAGACGTCTGTGTCTGAAAATAAAGAGGAGACTGAGATCAGTCCCAACCCCCAGAGGCCAAACACAGTACTGCCACCACAAACCCCACACCCAAACCCGGAGCACTACTGACAGGGTCAGCCTTCTAAAACCATAAAGGTTTAATATTTGTAAAGCTTTCCCAGAGTCTCAGAGTCTCTGTGTGTGTGTGCGTGTGTGTGTGTGTCATATTCAGGTCACAACCCAAACGATTGTAATAAACAGTCCTGCTGTGATATGTGACAACGTGTTCAGCTGTGGGAACAAAAAGCATCGCAGCACATTTGGTCTCTCTTTCTTTCACTAAATATCTCACACACACACACTTAATTCTCGCTCCTATTTCAGGCACACTTGTTTTCCATCTTCCTGCCCCTGACGGCTTCATCATTTCTGGTGGCAGAGCTGCAATGCAGCACGTTGTGCAACATAATACATGAACACGTTAAAATCACTTTGATCACAGATTCATTCATTCCTGTTTGTTCAGATGAGACAGTAAATGCCTCATTTAGACGAGTCTGGATGGTTTGTGCTCTTGTCAGTGAACACGTCATCAGATGTACAAAGATAAGAAATGTCCAAAGCATATTATCCACAACAAACCTTTAATCAAATGCATCTCATCATGTGACACAACATGTGGCAGCGTTGACGCAAAATAATGATGATTCATAAGTGAATTTAATTCTCAAGTGAGTCTGTGATGCAGGACGAGCGAATGAGGAGCTGATTTCAGAGTCAGTGTTAGTTTGAATTGTGGCTGCGTTGATTCTGCTTTGACATTATCAGAAAAACAGTTCAGAAATCTGCATTGTCCTCAAATGAAAACACAGGACTGAAAAACAGAAAACTTGATCTGGTCACCATCAAGTTTCCTTCAAGATTTATTTTCTGTTGCAAATCAGTTGCTCTATGTATAAACATAATTTATGGGAGACAGTTTCCGTGTCTTAACCTGGGGGTTCGGGTTGAGGGTGAAAATGGGAAAAAAATTCTGGAGGTTGTCTGGAAACATTTGATGATTTTGTGTGAAATAAATTATTTTTTTTAATCTTGTTGATTTCCTTTCATGTTTATCGGCCATTAAAAACACTGCTGAAGATTTATCTAAACGTTTGTCTGCTGATTTCTGTTCTTTGTTTCAGATTCCTGATTCTCCACTAATTGAACCACTGACACCTGCTGACAATGAACCTGACAGAGTGAGCAGCTGAACTCAATCCAATTTTAAAAAAACTCAGCAGTGAAATGTTCAGACTGATGCAAACATTTGGACAGAAGCTCAGCAGAAACAAGTTGTTTATGATGTTTTGAGTGAAAACTGCGACATGAATCATCGTCTTGTGTCCTTTCAGCTGCTGCAGCTGTAGAAAAGGATGATTTTTTTTCTGCTAACAGATGCAATTTCACTGTGATTGAACAGAAATCAAAGCACTAAATGGTTTGTTTTCAGGTAGAGAAACTTGTGGTGTTCTAGCACGACACTGGTTAGTTTGACATTAAAGTAAAAAAAACAACTGTAGAGAAACAAAAAAGCACAAAAATAGAATTTGGAAAAAAGCATCCACCTCGAACATGTTCATTCCTGCAACATTTCTAAAATACCTCCGACCTGCCGAGAGCCTGTGGGCATCATGTAAGACATCGGAGTGTATATTTCAATGTATCGTCGGTGTAAAGGAAAAGATTTCTGGCCTGATAAAACAGCCTCGGGCAACAAACTTCAGTGTTAAAGCAGTTTTTGGAACAACGGAAGACAGATTCTGTTTCCAGGCTGATGAATCTTCAGATTCTGATCGATATCTGTTGCACAAACTCTACTGTTGCTTTCAAACACTTCACTGGACCTGAAATATTAACAGTCACTCGTCGGCTTCTTGCAAAGGTTAGAAACCTAAAATTCAACTTTTGTTATCGACGAGAGAATTATAGGTTTATTTTTCAAAATGATAAAAATACGAATTCATTTTCCAACGCTTAGTTTCTCTGCAGAACAGTGAGACGTTCCAGCTCCTCTGGCTGGAGGGAAATGGGACGACAGGGTCTCTTAGACTTTCTCAGCCTGAAAACTAAAAATTAAATTGTCCTAGAGAGAACTAGAGATTCACAGATTATCATTAGAAAGAAAACTCCTGGAACCATTATCACTCCTGAGAGAGAGGAAATAACAATTAGTATGAGCTGATGTAATCACTTTGAAACTCTTCAAGTTGCTCCTTCAAGTGTTTGAAGTGGGTTTTAAGAATATGTGTGAAAGCATCTGTGTTTTTCTGGGTGAATTTCAAAGGAGACACAAAGTGAGCACATGCAAAAAGATGTATGTTGCTCGACTGAAGCTTATGTGAAGGTCGGGATTTATTGTTTCGGGTCCAAAGTATCTAAAGGAGTATCTGTCATTAGCCTGAACTGATCTTCATGCTCTGAGATGCAGCTGCAGCTCAGTGAATTAACGACGGCTCATCTGAGCTGTGGACCAGTGAAATAAGCTTCTTCTGCAACAACTCTATGACCTGAAGCGTCTCTGAAAATGAACACCAACGATCCACTTCTGATTCCGCAGCTTGAACCTGTTTTACAGCCGCAACAACAAACATCACAGGGCGAAAATCAACAGCTGTTTGTTGAACCGTATCCATGGAGCTGCATGTATTTATAGATGTGTGTGTGTGTGTGTGTGGTGTGTGCACCTGGCCAAAATCCATCCCTCCTCCAACATAACTCTCAGATACCTCCAGGATCAGACTCTCATTGTTTCTCAGCTCTGTCGATCTCTGAGCTGTCAACAATCCGACCAGCTGCCAGTTCGGCTTTAAATAAACATCAGCCGCACAGAAATGATGTCGGCAGAAAGACACGGAGCTGATGTTTCCACCAGAGGATCAGAGGAGGTCGAGAGAGTATAGATACAATGATCCAGTGATTTCAGTACAAACATCGTATTAGTCCGACTGAGATTCAGGATCACGCACAGAAACATGGCTGAACGTTTTGACAAATACTGAAAACAGCACAAAGACAATATATTTAATGTCTCATCTCATAAACTTTTTGTCAAAAGCTTATTCTGAATTCAATGCCAGCAACACGTTTCAAACAAGCTGTGAGGTGAAATGACTTTTCTCTCGTCTCCTCCCTGATTATCCTTCACTCAGGTCTCCTCATCCCTCTCTTCTTTTCTCCTGGGATTTTATATATTATCTCTCTTCTCAAATCTTCTTATCTCGCTCCTCCTCTAAAACATCTTTATCTCCTCATTTAATCAATCCCACTTTTTAGATGAGATGTGAAAGATCAACAGTTCACAGAATCATCACATGAATCGCTTCCATTAAACCTTTCTATTAACACTTCTCTATAGCTGCTCAACACAACAATTTAAATCCATCAGAGTGGAAACTGAGGGCAGAAACAAACCTGAGTTTCTGGTTCAAACCTCTGCAGAGGACGGATCATCAGCCACCGCTGGTCTGAACCCAGTGACTAATCAGAGCTTAGCATCCTGTGTGGGTCAGAGGTCCGTCAGAACGAGACCTGCCGGCTCAGCGATGCAAGAAATCTGTGTTTCTGGAGCCAAACTCTGTTGTTCTGAACGTCTCCACTCACAGTTTCAGATGTTTTAAAGCAGATTTTCTTTGCTGTAAACAAGAGACACTGCTGCTTACACGCTGCTCTGAATCTCATCTCTGCTGCTGTCTCATAATGAATCAGTGTTCGTTGACAATGAGGTTGAAGTCAACTTTGAGATTTAATTTGAGGCTGTGAACATCGACATCAGACGGACATTTTAGGAATAAAGAAACTCTGAGCCACGCAGCAGTAGGTCTGAGGGGATTTAATGTTGATCCAACACTTTGGTTCAGACAGATATCTTGGATTTTCATTAAATTGAGTCAAGTCAGTTCATGTTTCTGATAGCTTTGGGGTTCCTCAGGTCAGATTTCACCCTGTGTTCAGTATTTGTGGCCAAACCTGCCTCAGCTGTACTTTTTGATCATTAGAAAATGTTGGCGTGAACATAAACATGAACAATGTTCATTTTGTTCATTTACATATGTCCATACATAGCTCATAGCACCTGTATTTATATATAGTATATATTTATATCTCTATTTTTTTTTTTTTTTTACATATTTTTATACTCCACCGACTGACATTATTGTTGCTGACTCTTTGTTGGAAGCCATTGCATCGGAATTTTGTTACCCAACTTGCACTGCTGTGTATATTGTGTAATGACAATAAAGAAAGTCTAGTCTAGTCTAAACATGGATATGGCCTCGTCTGAGTCAAACAGTAAATGTGCTGTAAAATTAAAACTATGAACTGAAGGAGACAAATCTCTTTTAGCTGCAGAGTTCTCATTATTACAATTAGATTGACACTAAAACTACTGCAGGTTAATACAAGACCTGCAATAAATCTTCCTTCATCAAGGTCAGAATGAATCTATTTTAGAGAAGTGTTCATTCAATCACTTTGTGAACTGTAATCAGTTAATCTGGGGTGTTTCTATGAGACTAAATACACACTTGTCTGTGTGTGACCTGCAGTGGCTCATATACTGAATGGGTGCAGCACAGGTGAGCTGCTGAGCTGGGCGTGGCTGGCAGGTGAGGCAGAGACAGGGTGAGTGGAAAAGTACTGGGAGATGAGAGCAGGAGCACATGTGACAGTCACAGTTCAAGAGCTGACGGTTTCTAACCAAATGAATGTTTGTGTCTGTTATTCAGTTTCAGCTTTACTGGTCTGAATGTGCAGATTTCAGTCGGTCTCTGATGCTTCTTGCTCAGGCCTTTCTGACACCGTGTATCTGTGAAGTGTCAATGGTTTTGTCTCCAGGTTTCTCTGTGTCTCCTGTGGAATATACAACAGCTTCTCTCTGCATCGCTGCTGAGCTCAGCTGGTCGGCACCTGCTTCTCTTTCAGCTCCGTCGCTGCCTGGATACTAAACCTCTTCATCAGTCGGCTTTGTGACCGAGACTCCAGCAACCTTTTGTTTCATCTGTACTGTCTGTCTGGGCTCATTAAGCATCTTTGACAGCAGCTGATGCTCCTTTACTCTCTCCAGCTCCTACTCTCCAAAAATCCCTCTTTCCTCCACTTTTCCAGCTCTGCACATATTTGAAGGTTTCTGCTGTTCCTCCTCCTTCGTTAGCTTTCTGTTGCTTCATTGATTTTCAGTTTGTTTGTCCTCTGGAGATAATTTAGGATTTATTCTTTCTCTGCACTGTGTCAGGTTTGAGACGAAAAATGTAAATTATAAGCTTGAAGTTTGTATTTGATGAAGCTGCTGCAGCAAAATCTCCTGCACATTAACATTAATGCTGTAAAGTCACTCAGAGTCTGCAGGATTTTCACTTCGCTGCCATTCACACATGAGACGCTTCCACTTGATGCTAATGCTGCTCAACGCTGACAATCATTTTCACCGCATTTGCACTTTTTTTCCATTTCAGACGTCTTTACAATCTGAGTGACTCGTCAAAGTGCTTCTCCAGCTTTCTAGGTTGAAGAACGAATTTCTGGTAAAGCTGCCTCATGTTTACAGCTGCCGCGAGGCTGAAGCAGAATGTGCCCAAAATTCATGAATGAATTTCCATAAAAATCGTTGCACACACCGACCTTGAGCTGAGGACGACGGGACGCTGAGAAAGGCTGAGGAACGTCAGACAGAGAAATCTCCTCTTTCACCGAGTCGACGTGACCCTGAGCTGCGTGAGCGGCGGTGTCAGTCTGAGCACGTTGATGATTAAAAAGTGAATCTGCTTCCAGGTGTGTGAATCATCGCCCAAATGTTGTTGAGGGTTTCAAAGCGGTGAAGCTGCTCTTTTAAATGGGAAGCAGGATTCTGGTTTTAATTGTTTTCTTGTCTTAGTTTTCATGTAGCAGCCGCACATGATTGATTTCATGACCCCAGTTTAAAAGAAGCGGAGGAAAATTTGCACAGTGACACTGAAATAACAAATTAGCATTTAACATTTGGCAAAACACAAGAAACAGGAAGCTCTCAAACTGGTCGTAGCCACCAACATGATTCAGCAAACTCAGGTAAGACAGATTGTTGTCCCCCATGTCTTTGGAAGGGGACACTTCAGCAAAGACTGGTCACAGTGATCAATGACTCTGTCTACATCCTGGACACATGTGAAAAATGCTCTTTAAGACGAACCTCCCAGCTGTGCTCCACTCTCCCCGATCGCCTCCTTCAGTTTCTTTTTCAGCTGATCCCGGTCGTGTTGTTGCTCGCTCCATCACCGCTCGGCCTCCACAGCCGTCGCCCACGCCTCAGCGGCAGCTGTCACCGTGAAGCCTGGCGGGGGGCGCTGCCTGGCAGGGAGGGAGGTGGAGGCCGCGAATCTAAAAAAACCTGACGCGGTGGATAATGAAATCCTCCTCCTGTCCTCTGAGTCTCTGCCTGCATCTGAGCCACTCGGATGAACGTTGTCACTTCATTCATTTGTTCTCTGTTTGTTGGCGGAACAAACTGACTTCAAATTATGACTCTTGTGAATAAAATACGCATTTGGCTTGTAAATAAAGAGCAAAGAAGACGTGACAGGTTTGGTATTCGTCAGTGATTTTTACACTCTGCAGCAGAGACGTGATTAATGTTCTGCTGGTGTTGAGACTAATGGGAGCAGCTGCTGCTATTTTAAATTCTGACTGTGATAGTTTAAAGAGAGGAAAACACGCTGCTGTTTGTTGACCACATGATTGATTCATTCACTATTGGAGATAGAATCTTAAAGTCTCAGGCAGCAGGACAGGTTCAAACAAACATCAGCGTTTTAAATCAGTGAAGAGAATCTGAACTTACATTTCTAACACGAGCAGAACATCAGATCTACCATCATCTGCGTCATGTGTCATTGGTGCAAAAAAAAAAAAAGAACAAACAAATCTTTTCTCTGAGACTTTCTCTTGTATCTGCTGGGTTTGTTCCGACTGTGATAAAACTTCTCGCCTCCTCGCACCGACTCAGCTTTTATGTTACCAAACTGCCCGATGTCGAAGAGGATATACTCCTCTGTAAACTCACTGCCCTCGACCCCCCGATGCCAAGCTGCAGCTGCTGAGCAAAGAACACATGAGAGTGTCCAGAATCAGGACTCGATTCAGACTGAGACTGAGACAGAGTCTGGGCAGATTCACTGCTGCAGTTAGACTTTCCATAGTGGATTAGTGTTAATATTCTTATTTAATATTAAACAATCCTTCAATTACTTTCTTATTGCAGACACTATTTCAACACCACACAGCAGAATCAACATGATTCTCACATTAGGTCAAGTTAAACACTCAATGATTTCATAAATCCCCTTCATGTAGCTACAACTTGGATGGTGAGGCATAAATTGCTTCCACTCTACACCCACACAACTTGTGTCACATCCTTGAAAACCCAAAAAGAAAAACTCAAAAAATCCCACACAGACATCAGGTCGGTCAGTATCTACTCAGCAAACAAGAACACTTGAACTTCAAGGTACGATATGTCACTTTGCCTTCATGACCTTGTGCCTGAATCTCAGACCCTCCGACAAGCGACGGTCCATCATCGAACTTAGAACAGCCTAAAAACTAGAATTAAAATTAACATTACAAACTGTGGAGAAACTCATGTTTTCACTGACGCCTGAGGAAAATCAACAGAACGATTCACAGAACAAGAAAAGAAATGAAAGTCCTGTGACGTTACCTGGCATGCTGACCCAGTTTGCTTCCGGCATGGGATGAGGAACCTGCAGAGGAAGAGGCGGCGACATGGTCTGAGGAGGGCAGAACTGTGGAGGCTCCCTGGGCAGCTGAGGTGGAGGAGGAGGAGGAGGTGGAGGAAGAGGAGGGTATCCCGCAGGGTGACAGCTCAGCGGCTCCATCTCTACGGTTCGCAGACACTGCTCCCTCAGCCTCTCCTCGTGGCGGCGCTTCAGCCGGCGCTGCAGGAAGCTGCAGAAGCAGCAGAGCATGACGATGACGGCCCAGACCAACCAGAAGCCGGCGAAACAGGCCAGGAAGGTGTAGGTGCCCTGAGACATCACCATGGCGGTGATGGGACGGGCTGAGAGTTCCCTCCGAGTTGGAAGAGGAGGTTTCACACGAGCAGGACGGGAAGAATGTCAGGTCCGGCTGTCCTCTTGACAAACTGGTGATTCGTCTCTCTGAGGTCCATAAACCAAATTTATCACATCCAGTGATAAAAATGCCGTATTTCCATTTACAGAGCCAACAATGTTCCTGCAGACTGTAATCCAAGATGGGAACGAAAAAATAACAGCAGGTGATAAAAAGGTGACAGTTCATCCACTTGACTTAAATACTGATGAATTTAAGTCAGTTAAAGTTCAACATCAGAAGCAAAATCTGATTCCAAAACTGGGCTTGAGACGCAGCTCCTTCATTCAAAACCTCACAGGATTTAAACAGACATTAAAAATGGCTTCTGCTTTCCTGTTGAAACTGAAAGAACATGGTTTCAAGTTCAACTGAAAACTGTCCACATAGATTGTTGCTGAAGTAAATCCAGTAAAATTCAGCAGAATCTACATCTTTTCTGTAAAATCACTGTCACATGTCTCAATAATCGATGCCCTGCAGTCTCGGTCGTGTTTGTAAATAAAAAGTAGCATCCTCAATAAAATGTGAGATCACATATATTAACATTCTTAAAGTAAAATCTCATTAAAATGTTTTTCCTAGAAGAAGCTGCTCGGAGGACCTGAATGCAGAAACTTAATGATGAGGTTAATTGGCTTGGAAAAAGCAGTGATGGCTCGTTAGTCTCACTGCAACCGATTCTGTCCGCCTGGTTTGGAAATAAATTAATGTAAACCACAGGATGTCACACGTTAAAGGTATGAAAGCAGAATCTGTGAATAAAAAATATGATTTCTGTCCAAATTATGGGTGAGAGCCGCTCGAACAAACAATCAAAGGAAATGTTGTGCTTTTTTAAAAACATAGATTAATTTCAACTTTAAAAAAATCTAAGTCTCTACATATTTCAGGAAATAAACAACTTTCTTTCTTTGCAAATCTTCTGTATCCAGATATTTGAGAAATCAGCTCTTCTGCTCCTCATTTACATGGAAATGTGTGTGAAGCTCAAGATAAAACCTCACACACACAGTTATTCCACAAGACTACAGAGGAAATCTGCAGGTGTTTCAGCGGCAAACATCGATTTAAATTCTCCACAAGGCTCCTTTCAATAATCCACCTCCTCAGTTTTCCTGAAAGGCTGAAAACTTCTCCATCTTTTCTGATAGAAAATGCAGTTGCAGCGACATCGTCTCCTGGTTGTTGAGGCAGAACCTCAAGTCCAACAGAGAAAAAAGAGAAAGAGAAAAAAGAAGTTGAAACGTGACTTGTGAATCCGTGTCAGACGGGTTCATCCACGTGAAGCCGAGCTGGTCCCTTCAGGGCGGCGGGGGTCCGGAGTCGGGGGCCGTCTGCACCGTCGGGACGCCAAATTCCTCCCTCTCAGATCCCAGTGGGACTCCTCGGCCTCACGCTGCTCTACAAAGACACACGGGGAGGAAACGAAACCATCGTCAGTGATTATCAGAGCACAGATTCAGACAACATTTTCAACACAGCAAGAAGTCGCAGCAGAGAAAACAGAACAGAGGCCGTGAGCTTCTAAATCTCAGCTGTTCAGGTCGTATTATGACGCCGACCTCAGGGGGTGAGGATCAGTTTCACACTTCAGAGAACAGCTCAGAGAAAATATTCACACTGATGTAATTAAGAGACTAAAAATGTTCCTGAAATCTAAGAAACAGGACACATCATTCCTTATATTTATTAGAACGAAGAGTTACTTCAGTCATTCTGCTCACAACAACCTCTACAACAATCACATGAAGTTATTGATGGTTAAAAACAAGTTCTTCAGATTAAACAGTAAAATACATCATTTTTAAGCATCACAACAAGCAAACGGTTAAACGTTTGATTTGTTTTCATTGCAACTTGTTTTGGGTCAGTGATGCATCATATTTTGTCGTTAAATTTAGAGAAACATTATGATGATGGTTAAAACAACAGGTAGGAAACATGTCAAAGCCAAATGCTGTTTCCCTCTGACAGACGTGTGTTTTCCTAAAAAGCTGAAGGGAAACAGTCTGTGTTTCTACGTGATGGGAAACAGAACACAAGGATAATTTTGTGTCAAACCCGCAGCAATAACAATCACACGCAAACAGCTTTTGTCTTCATTTGCTCCAATCTGTGCCTCATTTCTGCTTCTCCATTGGCAGCTGACGTCTAACTGGACCAAAACTGAGTTTGCAAAATTATTCTGTTCATTCTTCCCTTCAGTGACAACAAACAAGTAAATGTGTCATTTTACAACGATGGTGCAAATTCACCTCTAAAGGGTTTTGTTCCTTTAAAGCAAAATCAGACCAGAGTCGATAAAGGACAGGTCTTTCTGCAGGTCTTTACACAGATTAGACGTCCATCTGCTGATCTGACACCAAGATTTCTGCTGACATATCATTTCATACTGACAGTACACCTGTCTGTCTGGTAGAGGTGTAGACAGGAGACTGCAGCTGTGAGCACAGGTGAAGAACTGTGATGAGTGGAAAGCGTCAACCTCATGATGATGATTAGTTTGAAGGAGACAAAAGAGTCCAGACAAATATCTGTAAAACATCTTTGGCACGTGCAAAGATCGAACATGTCCATGTGCATTAACTCATCTGTTCAGACCAAACATAAAGACAGAAAGTCAGAAGATCAAGTCAGTGAGCTTCATCATTGCAACACATCAATGTTTCACTGAAACATTAGACTCTTGTTTATCATCATTGTTGGGGGTGAGTCATCAGCTGCTGTTGGTTGACGACCCTCCAGATGCTTTTTATGAGGCTCAAATCTTTATGACAGGCCGCTGTTTCCAATTCGTGTGTCATTAAAATCAGCTCACGTCTACAACACCTCTGAGGTTTTTCTCACCAGTCGTGTTTCTTCCAGCAAAATGACAAGAGGAGGAATCATGTTTTTGGAAAAGGCTGATGAGATTATGAATGTGATATTTCTCCTCCTCTCGTTGTCAGAGCGTCTCCTCAGGGAATCACCGTCACTTTGAAAGAGTCGTGACTCATCTCATCGGCTGCAGCGTCTCATGCTGTCGCCGCTCGAGCTGCACTGAACACATGACGTTTACAGAAAACTTACTTTGTCGTGGAATTGAAACAAACTCAGCAAGGATGATTGTTCAGTATCAGTTATATTTATAGTCTGAGAGGAGCCTCGGCGTTCATGTCATGTTGTCTCATCCTCTACCTCCACATCACCTTTGGGAATCACACCTCTGAGTCTATTGTAATTTGAAGTTGTTGGGCCGAGGTGACTCACCGGCGGAGGGGCTTCACCGGGTCACACGGCCGCTGATGTTTCAATCTCTGAGCGCTGCGGCGGAACAGAGCCTTTGTTTACTCCCCACGCTTCCTGCCTGTCCGATCGAGTCATTAGAGAGCAGCGCTGAGCGATACTCAGACCTCCACCTCCACACACACACACACACACACACACTATTTATACCCTCATTTGTCTTTTATCTTTCTCTCAGTTCAATCTGAAATAAACCCTCCCTGATTTAAAGGATTCAATGAATGAAAGATAAATGCTACACTAAAATGTGAATAGGCAAAATACAAAAGCAGAAATAATGGAGGACGCTGATGTTGAAGCACAATTTTATCCAGAGACGATTCAACAATTAAAGGGTAAAAACACTTGGTTTAGTTAAAGTTTAAGTTCATGTTTGAGTAAAATCTTAAACAAAAGATTCAAAGTGCTTTAACAGCATCTAGTTACATAAAACAGGAGGAAATAGAAAGTGGGTCATCAGCCACCAGCTGGGTTTCAAACACAGACAACTTCAACCAAATGTTGAGAAAATCAGCAAAAGAAATCTCCTGTTCAGGTCTCAGGAAGCAGCACGTCTGTCGTCACATTTCACTATGAGCAAAACACCCACATGATCAGTTGACGCACGTGAGGTCGGTGTCAGATGAAAATCTCAACATCACAAACTTTTTTTTTTTCCAAGAAATGAGTTGACTGTTTTTCTCCCGGTGTCCTTGAAACTCTGAAACACACCTGCTTCATAAAGATTACTGAGCTTTAACACAACGAAGGAGAAGAACTCAAACAGTGAAGTTGTGTCATAAAGACTTCGTAAAGAGTTGCTAAAGACTTTTCAACAACGGTATTTAACAGGAGAAGGAAGCAGCATGGGCCTTGTTTATGAAACGTTTATATGCAATGATTTGATCTTAATGATTTGATTTTGATCTGGGGCTGCAGGAACAAAACGTACCTGTTTAAACATCATCTTAACAAAGACAAAAGCCTGTTGACATGTTGATATTCAGCAGGTATCTTAGCATAAAATACTCATCTATGCCAAAATGGTTCTTAAGTACATTACTTGAGTAAATGTACTTAGACAGAGACTGCCTGCAGTTTTGCTCTAAAACACTTTGTTGGTGACCTTGAATTAAATGAATGAATGAAAACAGGAGTGAGACCTCAATTCATTGAAGCTGCTCCTGTTTCATTTACAAGATAAAGTAAAAGTTGACCCTGTTGTTGTTGTTGTGGTTGTGGTTGTGGTTGTGTAATTTGCTCTCTGTCCACATGGAGCTTTCTTCAGGGACCCTAAACGTCTCTTTCATATTTGGTGCCTTCACTGTCGCCAACACCAGATTATCTGCTGTAGTATTATTACTCACTGAGATAATCTGATTACTGTCAATGATCCAAACACACTGATCGATTATGAAACAGCTCAGATACACGGCTGCTTTAAATATCTCTTCTTTCTTTTCCTCCATCAAACAAACAGCAGGATGTTTTTATTTTCATCCTCATACTGAGCATCAGAAAAACCAGACACATCATGTTACATCATGAGGTAATAAAACAACACACACATACATACACACACACACACACACACACACGCAGCAGGTTGAATGAATAAAAACTCACCTTTGTCTCCTCGCGCGGCTCCGACCTGATGACGCACTGAGCTCGAGACAAGTTGAAGGTCCAAACATTCAGATATCACAGACAGACAGGGCAGAATCTGTCTCTGTGTCTCTGAGTGTCCAGCCGCTGTCCTCAGATCAGCCGCTGAATGATGACGAGCCTCCGGACTCTGTCTCTGTCTCCTCCTGCGCGCTGCGGCTGCGCGTCACGATCCGGACTGAAAGACAGAGACTGCAGGAGTTCACCTGACGGAGCCACTGACTCCAACCCCCAAATACAGGCTCCACCCACATAACATAGGCTCCACCCGTATAACACTGGCTCCACCCACACACCACTGGCTCCACCCATCCATCCAACCAACATCCATTTGTTGAAACCGTCAAATATCCATTCATTCATCCTCCATCCATCTATCCACCCATCTAACATCCAGCCAGCCTCCATCTTGTCCTTCCTTCTTTAGACTGAACAGGTGGTGCTGATCTGCTCTGTCATCTCTGATTTCAGACTTGTAGCTGAAACTGCACCTTCACACAATCTTTATTTTTAAGGGGCTGTTTGAAAAAAAAGAAAACATTTGAAACCATCGATGGTCTTTCAGGTTTGTCACCGAGGTCTACCATCAGAAATGAAGAGTCCATCCTCACCAGCAGCTGTGAGTATAAGATGAGATAAAATGATCATGCATTGGTCCTCGGAGGATAAATTCAGCAGCACAGAAATCAGAGCAGATGAATGAATGAGGATATGATGTGAAATAATAATGGGAATAGAAACAATAGTAGAGCAGTTGAAAAGTCAGGTGACTCGTCTTACAGGTCAACACTTGTTCAACTCTTCAGCTCAAGGCAGGACAGACTGCTTGTGAAACTAAAGGCCAAGTTCCTGTCACTCTGATTAATGCTAACTATAAACTGTAGCATTGCTCACAAGCTAACATGTTAAACTTTGAGTTTGATAGCATGTTACGAGATAATAAAGTTGAACGATAATAAAGTTGACAAGTCGAGGCTGAAATGTCCTCGACGCCCCCCCTTAGGACAAAGTTGGGCCCAGACTGTATAAAACAGTTGGGCCACCTGCATTGTTTGAACAGAAAGCCAGATAGGGTCTAACAAAACGCTGCATCATGGGAAATGTAGGACCCAGTGTTCCTGCAACTAGAGTCAACATATCTTCATCTCTGCTGCTTTTTACCTCATGTAAAAGAAAGAAATGTGTCATTCATGACATACATGATTGTAACAGCAATGACACACACACACACACACACACACACACACACACACACACACACACACACACAGCTTCTCTTCAATAAAGGTCACAAGCTGAACCTGTTAATCTTTACATACATGTGAGGCAGGAGTCATAGAACAGAGTCCAGGTCAGAATCAGGTTCTCATCTCAGATCAGTGAAGAAAACGTTGCAGCTGTGATTGAAGGTGATTCAGTCGATGTTCAGAGTTCAGGTCTGAATGTGAATCTGCCTGCAGCTCATTTGACTGTCAAACACACTGAAGTCAAATCAGACTGAATGATGACGGCTGGTGTTGTTTCCCTGCTTCATGTCCTGGTTCAGGGAAACTTTTGTCTGATTGATCAGATTAATAAACAGATTATTACTGATTATTTATATTATTATTACCTTCAAATACATTTATTATTTACATGTCTTCAAAGTAAACTCATTTTGAAAGTTTGTCTTGTAAAGGCTTGTTCTGGTACATACAAAATGTTATAATACAGAGATATGAGTGATGATGTTGAAGTATCTTGTGTCTATCTGTCTCACACACACACCGTTTGGTCAGCTTCTGTCTTCCAGTCGGTCATTTCCAGACTCTGTTGAGAGGAACACTGGGTCTGTTGTCTTCATCAGTTCCTCCGTCATAAAGATCAGTCTGTTCGTCACACACATACACACATACACACACACACACACATACACACACACACACACACACACATACATCTTGGCCTTTTGTCCCATTATTGCCTCCTTAGATGCGTCACTTCAGTGTCACTCAATCGAATGACAGTGGAAAAATTTCAGACTTTTTATAAAAAGAGAAATTCCCTGACTTTTCCAGGACTCAGGGAATATTAGGGAATATATTTCTACTCTACCACACTACTCTACTCCACAAAGAAGGCACAAGAAAAAAGACATTTACTTACTGTTTTTGAAGCTTTTCTGTTAAACTGAACTAAATTTAACAGTGTGCATTAAACGCTGGAGAAGCTTCACAGCCAAACTAGCTGTGGACAAATATGTCATTGTAATTTAAATCACATAAATTTTCGGAGCCACTAAAACACTATTAGCATAACAAATTTTATTTTGTTGCGCATTTAAAATCAGCTCTGCCTCACTGTCACTGACTATCTGTCAGACGACAGACAGGAAACATGTTTGAGGATCTTCTCTTTAAAATGATAAGATGATAGAGAGAGAGAGGGAGATGGATAGATGGATGGATAGATGGATGGATGGATGGATGGATGGATGGATGGATGGATGTCCCTGCTGTCACTCACCCGAACTACCTCCACCACACATGCTTCACCTCAGCCCACACAACCACATATTTCCATTGTTGATGCAGAATTATTATATTCATTTATATTCATACCTATCATCTCCATTAAAGCAACATTCAGGCAAAGGAAGAATTTCATTATACAGGGAAACTTGTTCCTTTTAACTGTGCATGTGACAATAAATGCTTTGACTTGAAAAGCACATGTGAAGGTCTGAGTGAAAAATGTTGGATCGTTTCAAGGTGAATCTGTTTCCTGACAGAAAGAGAAGCAGCTTGATTTGGATCCACTGGTTTGTGTTTTAGTCCTGATTGAGTGTTGATGAGTGTTACTGTCACACAGATCATATAAAACAGCCTCCTGATCAGATGGAGACGTGTGGAAGCTGGAAAAGGACAAAGACTTAGAAGTTTGATGCAGAGGAAACTTGTTTATGAGGAAACATGTTCGATCGTCTGTCTGTGTGAAGGTGTTGTTGAAGGAGGAGACGTTTCGCTATGTTTGTGTTTTGTCTCATTTTGATCTGCAGGTCCTCAGAGGGAGCTCAGAAGTTTCTAACCAGCATCCTCCTGCAACATCACAGCAATGAAACGATGCAGCGACGAGCCGGAGACGATCACATCTCTATGACAACAGCTCTCTGCAGGAGCGAGCGGCGAACAAAAGCTCTTACATAAAGGAGCCATGAACTCTGCCAGTTTTATGCAGAGAACAGTTTGGTACCTGCAAATTAAAAGCCTCTCCACAGTGTCACTAACTTACAATACACTGTGAGTATGTGTCTGTGAGGCGTGAGGCAAACTGACACTCGAAAAATGTTGTTTTAGACTGAAGGATCTGAACACACCTGCTTCCATCAATACACAAATCAGCTAATCTATATTCCACAAACTCCACTTCAGACGTTTTTAATCTGTAAGAAATAACACGACTCCTGCAAACCAACAATCCTGCTCCATCTGTTCAATGATGTAATGAAAGCGGAGACTCAGAAAGATGCTGCTTTTCTGAAGATAAGTATAATATTTCACAAAAAAGGATTCATTGTTTCCATCTGTGTTTTGGCCTCTTAACTGTGTGTCTCTTAACCTACAACAAAATCAGCCTCAAAGTGCATGAATAGACTAATAACCCATTTCACTCTGGACAAAAACCCACTAACATCTGGTTTTTGTCTTCAGGGTCAAAAGCCACAATCAACATTCATCTAATCGACAGTGATGGAAACTTGACACTCAGGAGGCTCATTTTTCTGCCTTTTTACAGCACGATGCTCTGACGCACGTTGAACATGACGTTTTTGTTTTTTACAGTCTGGGAAGAAGAACAATCTGCAAGAACGACATCCTTCAGCTGGTGTCAAGTTTGTGAAGTAAAAGACATAAAATACATTGTCTCTGCTTGTTTGTGAGGTTGAACATGCAGAAAAAACAGAGGGGCAAAATTAACAATCAAGAAGTTTTATTGTCATATTTACAGTAAAAACAAAGCAGTTTCATGACACATTGAAATTCTTCCCTTTGCGTAACACTGAAAATAAGAGGGAAAAATAGAAGCAATAAAAATAATGACGTTAGAAACAAAGAATTTAAGTGAGGATATAAATCAAGTAAACTATTGTTTATTGTTAACAGTGATATTGCAGTAATGTAAGTTCAAACACGTCTCCAAAGGGAGAGGAGTTTTTAAACCCACGTTTTAAAAAACCTGCACATTCACACTAATTTTGGTGTAAAAATTGTGAAGAAGTTCTCTGGATCTGTGCGGTGGATTTTCATTAATGCTCCCTTTCTCATACTGGTTCCTGTTAGTTGAAGGTTGATGTGGAGACCAGGCGGGTTCATTGACATGCTGATGAGATGCCAACGTGCTGATTGCTTGTTTTTCAAGTCTCTTTCCTGTTTCCTGGCCTCAGCAGGGAAACACAGCCGCCTGGTTTCGAGGCATTAAGAAGCTTGAGTGCAGAAAAAAGAAGCGTTCGGGGTCACGAGTCGCCTTCAGATTTCTTTTTTCAACTCTGACAAAAACTTGATTCTTCACTGTCTTCAGAGCTTTTACTAAAAGGATAAGTGAACATATCAAAGGTCTGAAAAGGCCCTTTAGTCCCTACTGGGATTTTTTCCTGAAGGCTTAAGAAAGATGTGCTGATTTGAGTTTGGAGTAAAACATGACAGACAAACATGACTGACTGTGAATCTAATGACTTCAGATCAGGAAGCTTCAGCTCCAACTGCAAATGACTAAAAGACAGGATCAAAATATGCAGAAGTATATTGAATAAGTGTGTTAATAAGGTTTTCACAACAGAAATGAAGAAATAGCTCAACCAATTACCTTGTCAGCATGAAGGTGAAGCACATCAGGCCTCAGTGTTAACGCTGAGTCATTGTTTAATCACCTTCACGACCAACAAATGTTTATGAAATATTAACTATAGATGTCAAAAGGCTGCAGTTTTTCTCCTCGCAGCGTTTTGAAGAGTGATGAACTGTATTTTCCAGAGTCCCCTGCAGATCGGTTCATTAAAGCAGTCTGTCAAAACAATGAGTCACGTTTTTCTGCCGGATGATCACGACCGACGGGGTTTTCTCAGCTCCCATGAGGCTTTGCTGTGGCTGCCGGGGGAGGAGGGTCGACCGGCAAATATCTCTCTTAAAAACACACATACCTAAACTCATCACAAGCATTATTTTTTATATCGAGTACTTTAATGGATGTTTGGGAGACGTGACTTTTGTGTGAGTAAAGTTTGCATCACAAATACAGAAAGTGATGTTCGAGTGCCTGAAGTCAGTGTCTCCAAATAAAGTTTATTTTTTATTCTGTTGAAATATTGCAAAGCATTAAACAGCCTTAAACATTTGACTCTTCACTTGTGAGTCTTTCTGCCTTTCATACCCAATTATGATCCTATCACCTGTTACCAATGAACCCGTTTACCTGTGGAATGATCCAAACAGGTGTTTTTGTTGCTCCTGTCCAAACTTGTTTGAAACATGCTGCCATCAAATTCAGAATAAGCAGCTATTTGCAACAATCAATGAAGGTGATGACGTTGAACATTGAATATATTGACCTTGTGCTGTTTTCAGTTGAGTTTATGTTAAAAATGACGAGTGAATGATCACATTCTGTTTTATGTTTGACAGTGTCCAGCTGTTTTTAGAATCAGGGTTATAGTTTGTATGTGTTATGTTTCATGCCACATCTCATGTTTCAGAGATAAACCCTCGATCCGTGCTCACTCCTCCTCGTTCTGCAGGTAAAAGCTTGAAATAGGTTCATGACGCCTGAGCTGGATCTCCCACACTGAGTTTCCTCCTTCCCCAGCTCCAGCATCTCTCTTCCCTGAGCTGCATCACCCAGTGACTAAGACTCGGAGTTTTCAGTCACGTTTGCAGCTCTGAGACACTGAGCTCTTCATCAGGGTTTGACAATCAACACTGAAATTAGTTAATTATTTTTGGGCAGAGTTTTTTGGATCCAAACAACACAACAAGTGTTTTGGCTCCTGGTTTCAATCCCCCAACAAACACAGAGAGGCTGTTTCCCTCAGACTGAGATGAGAATAACGGTGTAGTAACAGTTCATTTTTAGATCCACGGAGGATCTAAAAATGGAGTCGTTACTGAGCTGTTTGTGGTTCCCAGCAGGTGGAGAGAGCTCCGAGTGGAAACTCGTCTAAAGTGGTTTAGAGCTGACGTGGTTTCCACTGCTGGAGTCCTCCCACGCTGAGTGTGTGTATGTGTGTGTGTGTGTGTGTGTGTGTGTGTGTGACGAGATGAGACTGCAGGAATCAGTCATGTCCAGGTTCGTCAGTCCAGCAATGAAATATCTCAATCAGATGGATTTGCCATGAAATCTCCAACAGACGTTCATAGTCCCATTCTTTTCTCTTGTGCCATCATGGTGTTGACAACTTTGGCTTTTAGTGTCACCACTACCCAGCTCTCTGTTGTGGGGATGACTGCCTGTCACATAGCAGTCATCCCTTTTCCCATCACCCCCGTCACCTGACCTCAGACACCCACAACCACAAACCTGTTCCCACTTCCTCCATCAGCCCTACAGTTAATACAACAGCTCCTCTTATTTACTGTTTGTCAGATTGTCTACTGTGTCTACTTAGTGTGAGGTTGATGGGAACGTCATCACTTCTTCAGGTCATAAACCAAAGTGTTGGACAAGCTGAAATTTTGACCTGATGATGATAGAAGTTAGACCATCACCAAGGTTGCTGTTATTCATCCTGAGGAGAACATGAATGTGTCACCTCATTTCATGACAGTGAATCTAATAGTTGTTGATGTTTCACTGAAAACGGCATATGTGAACCTCATGGTGGCGCTAGAGGAAAAGTCAGAGCATCATCATAGCTATTAAAATACAGCACATGTGGATGAATGTTTGGACAAAATCATGTGATCAGTTCACACAAAGCTGAAATGTGAGCAGGTCGACTCGTCCAGTCACACGTGAGTGACTCAGAGGAGGAGCATGAAGAAAATTAGTGAACAATACAACAATGATCCAGATCTGACCCAGAGGAAAAACCACAGGAGCAGAGAGAGAAGACAATGAAAAGAAAAGAGAGAAGGAAGGTGTGAGTGGGTTTAGAGTGACGACACAAGTCAGCCGCTGTGACTCTGAGTGTGTTTGATGTCGAGTGACACACAAGAGTGACAAATGTGTGAGTGTGGGCGACAGCAAGTGTGACTGCGTGACGTCTGATCCAGGAGTGACACGGCACTGTACACACAAACACACACACACACACTCACTCACTCTCTGTACACACACACACACACACACACACACACACACACACACACACACACACACACACACACTCACTGTACACACACACACACATTCACACAGTAGAGGTCTTTGTGTTGAGATGTTTGCCTGCAGCGTCTCTTTATTTCTCTAATTCAAATAATCTTTATTGGAACACAGTTAAGGACATTATTGTAAAAGCAGACTACACAAGTTTTATAATGTAACTGTAATAATTCATAAAGTAAGAAAAAAGAAGAATAACAAAACAAACACAAATCACTCGAACACAATGAAGCAAACAATTCATAAAAACAAAACTGTTGAAGACAGCCCATAACAGTAACGTAAATGTACTCTATTACTCTAAGTCCTACTTAAGTAAAACTACAGACCTACATACTTTTTTGGAGGAGGCCACAATTCACAAAGGCTTCACAACACTGGCTTCATCTTGAACTATATTTTTTAGAAGTTTATTGTTCTTTATGTAAAATCTTAATTTCAACAGTAACTTGTAAATAAAGCTGTCAGATAAATGTAGTGGATTTAAAAAATACAACTTTTCCCTCTGAAATGTGATGTAGAAGTATCCAGTAACACAAAATGGAAATAAAATAAAGGTAGAGGATAAGTATCTCAAAATTGTACTCAAGTACAGTACTCATGTCATGTAGACATGTTTAGTTACTTTCCACTACTGTCATATTCTTTAGACCTATGTTACAACACATCTACCTGCAGTACAACACACATCTGTGTTTTTGTCGTGTCACTCATTCCAGTAAGGATAGTAATTATCAGAATAACAGAATGTAATTGCTATAAACCATGTGTATCCAGTGTGACAGGACTGAGAGTGATTCAGTGTATTTTCATGTCGTGACTGTTGGATGAAGATGCTCAGTGTGTCTCAGCAGCTCATGTCCTGATTGCTGAGAGGCAGCAGAGCCTCTTCAGCTCGTCTCCTTCTTTTCATCTGTGTCTGTGCTTTGGCGGAGACGTGGACGTAATCATGAAATCAGAGAGCAATCACCTGCAGCCTCACCTGTTTACGCCGACGACTCATCCTCGATCACAGCGGGGACTGGGTCGACAGGCAGCTCGGAATCAGGCCCTGAATATGTGCTTAGTGTGTTTGTGTGGGTGAGAGCACACGCGTGTGGGAGTGTGTCTGCTCACACTATTTTCATTTCGTCTTAATCCGTCCAGGCTCTGAGTTGCTGTGGAAACACAGGGGAAGATGGAGGAAGGATGTTTACACACATGGACCCTTTTTCTTATTTTATTGTTTCCTGCCAGATCTTAAACACAGTGGGATTAAATAATAATACAACAAATACAATTTACAATACAAACTGATTATTTACCATGTGAGAGGAGGCCTGAGGGTCGTTTAGTTTCACAGTTAAAAAGCAGCAGGTCGGAGAATTAATGCGACAATACTTGACCTTTCTGAAGCTCAACAAACCAGTTTTGTCCTGAGCCACAAGGACCAAGGTTATAAGGAAGTAAATGTGCATTGAGATCACAGGAGAACGAGGACAGTGCCGAGCTAAAATCCTAAAATCACGGCTGCGTTCAGTTGTGTTCAAAGCCTTTTACAACAATTTTGGTTATGTTCTGTTTTCCAGTGTTGACGCAGGCTGTCGCAGTGACATTAACTGTGACGTTCTAGTTGTTTGGAAAGGATGAAGAAAGTGTGAAGACAGATGAGCAGTTCAGAGAGAAAACAAGCGACTGTTCGATGAGAGTCTGCAGGAGGCCGACGAGATGAGAGATAGGCTAATAAGAGATCGGGAAGAAGAACAAAGAGAGGAATTAAACACAAGAAAGACATGCTCATGAAAGCAGAAGGATCCAGGACCTACAGCAGAGATGAGATCCTCTGAAATCACAGTGAAATAAAAACTCCTCTTGTCCTTTTTTTAAAATTCTAATTCACACATGTGGCTCAGTCTTACTGGGTCTCAGCTAATTACAGTTAATTTCATTCACCTGGTGTGAGACCGTCCCTGATCAGAGGCTCCTCATCCCCACTGGAAATCCAGTCCAATCCTCTGAAACGATCCACAGTCATTATCAAGATGTTCATTTAAAACATTAGAGAAGCTCAGTCACGTGTGTGAATCAGGAGGTTCGGTGGCTGCTGACTGAAGCTGCATCTCACTGGCACATTTTCCCACTTTTAAGAGTTAACTTTTACATCAACTTTCGTAACTGAGCAAATGACTCCTCTTTATGCTTTTATTGTGAAGAGCTGCAGACATGTCTGAACCCAACAAGTCATCAGTAGTAAATGAGGAGGACAACTGAAGACAATGTTTGTCCACGTCCTCCAACACAACTGGTCGGGATGTCCCCACAGACAGGACAACAGGACGACTATGAAAACAGCCTCTATAAAAACCTGTGTCCTCCTTCACTCTGTGTGCCACTGACACTAAAATTGAAGGCTTTCTCAAAAAACATCAGAGGACACAGGTCGGATCACGGCTGATGTTACGGCCGATCAAAAGTACATTTCAGGCCCTTCAGTGTCTCAGCTGCTCTTGTTGTGATCTAAACAGGATGAGGTTCCTCTGCTCTTTCTCTGAGCACACGATGGATGAATGAACTGAGCCCTGATGCTAAAGAAACACTTTAAGCTGCACTTGTAAATATTTTCATTTTGACAGGATCGATCTGTCTGTCAGATGTGTAAATATGCGTTTGCTGATATGTGCATCAGATCAACTTCAACACTAACAAACAGTAGCTGTGAGTAAAGTATCAATAATTATATTTGTTATTACTATTCAACATTGGTGTCACAGTTCAGCCAGCCAGGCCTCTGTTCAGTTTTATTCAGTCACAGTCCTGCCTAGTCACATTCCCTGCCATGTCTGTGTCCATGGCTGAGTCCTGTTCATGTCTTGTGTTTGTCCTGTCATGTCATGTCTTGGTTCTGTGTCTTAGTTCTCGGTCTGTGTTCTATGTCATAGTTCTGTCTTAGTTTCTGTTCCGCATTAGTCTCAGTTAAGATCTGTCTTAGTTCTCAGCCTCTGTTCAGTCATAGTATATAATTCCTTAGTCCTGTCAGCCTCATTCCTGTAATGTATAAGTTCTGTCTGTTTTAGTTCTATGTTCTGGTCTCTGTTCTGTCTGGGATTCTGCATTCAGGTATTCAGTATTTTTCCACTGACCCCGCCTCTGCCTCACCTCACCTGCCAGCCACTCCCACCTAATCATCCAGCTGTTTTCCCTTACCAATCAGGACTCTATATAAGCCACTCCACTGCACTCTCACTTTGCCAGATTGTCTTTCTTCCATGCTCACTCATGTTCATGTCTGACTGCTGGTTTAACCACCCAGATATACTCTCTGTTGCCTGCCTTATTTTGGCTCTGCCTACATTGAGATATCTAAGCTTTCTGTTTCTATTCCTCCTTTGAATTCATGGTTTCTATCTGCCTGTCCCTGTGGCTTTGGCGATCCCTGGACATGACCACTTTTTTGAGCTTGGTGATTAAGTACCTGAGGAATTGAGTTTTTTGAGAATTAAGGACATCACCATCTATCTATATTTTGCAATACCACAGCCCCCTGTTACAATTGGATTGCCATGAAACGTTAGTTCAGACGTTCAGCATTTAGAGTTTTGTTGTTTATGAAGCTGCAGTGAGAAAATCATCTTCAACCATTGTCTGTTTTACTTATTTATCTTTTTTTTTATTTCTCACGTCTTACTCTTTTTCTGGTGCTTTTCTTGTTTGCATTTTCTCCTTCACAGCTGTGATGCTGCAAATTTCCCCACTGTGGGATTTATAATGGATTATCTTGTTTTACCTTTATCTTATTGTATCTTATCTCAGAGTGACGTGAACACAATTTAAATCTCCTCTTATAAAAACACTGCAGGGCATCAAGGTGGACGTTTCCTTGAAAACAGCTTTCATAACCTGCCTGAGAACCAATAAGAAATCTGTCAGCATCACCAACGTGTCGGACAGAAAGTGAATGAAAGCAGGCTGTTTATTACTCTAGGCTGTGTCGAGGCTGTGAAGCTCTGAGGATTAATGAACCTCTATTAACAAAAGTGAAAACAAGGTGAAACGAACCTGCACACGTTCAGAGTTGAGCTTGAATCCTTGAACCACGACACGAGCAAACACAAGTATGAGGACAACATTACAGATTTTTTTTTTATCTGCTCATGTAGATCATGGATCAACTCTTTAATTCAGAATGATTCAGGATGTAACAAGCAACAGATTCAACATTTCAGTCCATTTGTTTTGGTGTTATGTTGCAAACCGTCCTCACAAAGACAAAAGTTGGAAGGAAGAAGTTGGTTTATGGTACAAAACAGGAGCCTTTCACCTGTTCACACACACACACACACACACACACACACACACACACACACACACACACACACACACACACACACACACACACAAGGTCACTCAGCTCAGCTAAAATTAATTTGAAATCTATAAAACATTATTGCTAAACTAAAAAAAACAACAAATAAAACTGGATTTGTTAAAATCAAAAACACCTAAACACACACGTACACACACACTGAAGATTCGCCAACACAAGTTTTTCTCTTGGTTTCATTATATTCTTGTGATCAGGTGACGCTGAAGCAGATCTGGTCAGTTTGGATTCTCATTCTCAGACAAAAAAACATTCTAACATTCTCGTGAACATGGAAGAAAAAAGAAATTCAAGATCATTTTAGGGGGAATAAACTGCAACAGGCAGTCAAACCATTTCTCTTTTAATTTCTTCTAATCTTTTAACGTTTTCAGCTTAAAGGATGATTCTGATTTGTTACAGTTCAGTTTCAGTGTTTATTTTGTCCTGATAATCAGACTGAACTGATCTTTTCTGTTGCTGTTTTTAATGAATGTAACAAGCTGTTAGTCATGATCTTGTTTACTGAGCTCATTGGTCGATTGTTCTTCCGACCTGGACACTCAGAGATTCACATTGTTCGTCAGCTCAGGTCCACTCTTCCAGTCAAGTCTTCCTTTTTTGAGTAAATAAGCAACAATCAAAGGTTAAGTCTAAAGGTCGTCTGGCCTGTGAAGGGTTTTTTGTAAAACGTATGTTCACCTCGGTGTTTCTCACCAACATATAGTGTGATTCCTTGATTTACATTTGCAGAGACAAGGTTTAGAAGAATCTGAAACCCTAATTGTTGACATTAACCTGAAGACATCCTCAGTGACTGACAGCACGAGGACGAGTGTCTAATGGTCAAAAACTTCCAGCAGGTTCTGCTAGTATCCAAAAACTCAGGTGACCTTCTTCATCAGGATAGTGTGTTCTGATCTGACTGAGTGTCAGTGGTCAAACAATAGAAACAACTGTGACATCGTCTTTTTCGAACTATCAGGTGAAATAACCAAAACTGATCCAACTTTGGCGGAAAATGTTCTTATTGAGATCATAAGTTTTCAGGACCTTTAAAAACTGTAGATAAGAACGATGAACAAAACAACAAACATGAGACCCAAGTTGTAAGAAACAGGAATGATCCTTTAAGGCCGATCACAGTGTCGGTGCATCCTGAACACAAAGGAAACAGACAGGTTTTCTGACAGCAGTCGAGTCCTGATTTAATCGTCCATGGAGAAAGTTAACAAGTTTGTCTCTTGGAACTCCCCTTTGACCTCTCAGTCTTTATAAAATCACTGCACAGACTCTAGAGTTCGGAGGTCAGGGGCGAGAGTCGACAGCAGTCTTTAAGTGCAGGAATTTGTTCCTGTAGTCTCATCGTCCTCGTTTTCACAAAGAGAATTCGGAGCGACTGTTCCGACAACGAACACGTGACGTACCACAGACAGGGAGTGATGTGAAGCTGACGCAGCAGCAGGTTTGAACGAGGACACAGACACAGACAGGATGTATAAAAAGAGGCGACTGCAGGTTGGACGAGTACCTTCCAACACCTAAAGGCACCTTGGATGGGACGGACTGTGTCATCTTTGATCTTCTCTGGAGAACTGGTTTGGTTTAACTGGTTAAATGCTTTGATAAAAACTAGTTAAGAGCAGTGTCGCTAAACAAAAAGCAGAGCAGGAGGCAAAATTAGACAAAAGACTGATTTACAACAAGAAACCTGAACAATGAACCCCTCTCTGTACATGATAATCAAACGTCACCAGAACTCATAAAAACAGCTGATTGATTAAAAAACAAACCAGTTTTGAATTAATGTGTTAAAGGATCAATCTGTTCAACAATGACGGCAGCTATTTTGATCATTACTGAATCATTTTAGTTTTTCTTTAACCAAACTTTTCAAATACAAGAATTTGATGCTTTTCTTGGGCAGTAAACTACATTTTTTTGGGTTTCAGAATGTTGGTTGGACAAAAAAAGACATTTGAGGACATTTCAAAGCGAAAATGATCGATTGATAATCAGCTGATTTTTTTGATTATGAAAATAATAGTCATATTAGCCATAGTCTTTATTAAAGGGTAAGTTCACTCAAATTACACTAAAACATATTTTCACCTTCTTCTATCAGGTTTAATGCAGGTAGTTTTGATATGAGAATCATTTTGATTGTTAGAAATGCATGCTGGGATACTTGTCTTGTTCACACATCAGTCACCTCCAAAACCCTCCAGGATAAATAGACACACTTATGTTTCAATTTTTCAAAACAGGAGCAAAAAAAAAAATCTGCCAGTCTAAATACCACAAGAGGCAAATAAGAAAATGTGTTTTATAAACTGGGTGAACTGACCCTTTAAAATGTTGTCATTAACACAACGTCACTGACAGCTGAAACATCACTATTTGGTTCATTTTGAAAACAGATTCTGTAAAATTACAATTACAACATGACAGTGAAAACTCTAAACCTGATGTCGAAATTTGAATTTGAAGGTGAAATACACATTTTTATGAATTCATGGTTGTTACATCCAAGATCAGGTGTGTTTCAGTATCATGTTTAACAGCAGGAAAAAACTTGGTGTCTGGTTTCAGTTACAGAAATAACATGACAGCCGTTGGTACATTCAGAGGTATTTCATTTTAATAGCTTAACATCAGAGGCCTTTTTCTTTGAGGAAGTCTTTGACTGCGAAAGCACCAGCTCTGCAGTGATCAACAGACCAGCTTCAGTCTGACGAAGGATTTGACCCAAAAGCTTCAGTTACTCTCGTCGTCGCTTTAGTGTGACGTTAACCATCTGATCAGGACGCAGCCTGCAGCAGATCTGGACAAAACTTTGGACCATGTCCTGGCATCGGTGCCACCACACAGTCGAGCAGCAGGCGAATGTGAACCTGCTCAAGCTGGAATTTATCCGACAAAGTCAAAAGGAGAAGAAGAGTCGGGAATGAAAATGTGGAGAAGAGTAAATTCTACAGAAACCCTGAGAGACAAAAACAAACTTATCTCAATCTTATTATCAGATATTGTCAGTTCAGTCAAAGTGTCCTTGAGCAACACACTGAATCCAAACTGATGTTTTGTTTGACCCTTTTTAAGAGGATTTAAAACTTGTTTTAGGAGGCAAAGAACTCAGATTTCTGCTCATATCTCCAAAAACTCTATAAATAGTCTTTGCAGGCAAAATGTGCCCATGATCAGCCGAAGGTTTAGCCTGAGAACATTATTTACCGAGTGTTGTATTAAAAGTAAGATATTTAACCCTAAAATAAACAGAATGTAGCTTCAGATTAGGAAGAGCACTGACATGATGCTCACATCAGCTGATTCATCCATCGGCTGCTCGGCTGCCAACTGGCTAGTAACACGTCAACATTTACTGCTGCAGCTCCGTCCGACATCCAGACCTCTTCATGTGCTATTTTTGGTTTTACTGATTTAATTGTTCATGTATATGTTGGTTAAGGGAGGATTATTCATTGTTGCTGATTCTTTCAGAGTCATTCCCACAGAATCTAATTGTCCAGCTACTCAAGTGTCTCAGACTGTGATCATTTTGGTTCATGCTTCAACACTGTGTTATTCATTAATTCAACTCTTAGAACTTCATTTCTGTTTTCTCTGTAATTTTTTTTTTCTAAAGAAATTTGAAATGCATGCTCTTTGGACGCTGCTGGTTCTGGGGCTGGATCTTTTGTGTTAAAAAGCAGAATGAACATAAAGTGTGTTATTCATGGTGGACCAAACATGGGACTGCAGATAAAATGAAAAAGGCACAAGAATGTTGGCAAAACAACTTGAATAATCGGAGCATGAAAGTAATAAATTTAACATTTTCTCTCAAATATGACAGTTTCATCTAAATATACATGATTTTTTCAGTCACATTCAAAAACCGGCCCTGAAGTGACAAGAGTAACTGAAGCTGCAGCGATAAAATCAGCCGATTGTCTCAAGAAATCCATCATTGAAAAATTAGAAAATAATAATACTATTGATATAAAAATATCTGCAGATGAAAACAACTTCATGGCTCTGGTGTCACCAGTTCAAAACCATAACATCCAAGCGAAAAATCAAAATCACACATTTGAAAGAATCAAATGAAAAATAGAGCTGTTGTGTCGATCACAGCAGAATGGAGGGCCAAGAAGAAGAAGAGTGGTCACAGTTCATGAACTGAATGTCACGGGGTTGATTCCCTGGACAAAGCGTGAAAAAGTAAAGCGACTGTAGAATGCTCAGTCCTCCCTCAGGAACCACTGTCACAGTGCCCTCCAGCAAGGCACTTTTACAGCAGGCGATTGTTCCAGAGGAGCTGCTCAGCGACCGGAAGCTGCTCCCAAATCAGTGACGTGGACGTGTGGATGAATGTGAAAGCAAAGCTTCCCTGGACCAAAAATAATAAACTAACACAAACAAAAGCAAAAAAAAAAACCCAAACTGTTCATCTCGTTTGAAACGTGTTGAGAGTCAATATTTCACACATTTTAAATAACATTAAACATTATGGCTATGCTGAAAATATACATTCTGACATTTAGAGATACGATCTTAAAAATACAAATGTGCAAAAATTGTAAACAAATGAGATCCTGTGTGTGTGTGTGTATGTGTGTGTGTGTGTCACAGCCTGGTGGGCTCCTCGTCACTGTCACTGCAGTTACCACAGCAGTCCTGCAGAGGGAGGCAGAGAGTCGTTATTTGAACTGAACAGCTTTATTGGTAATATTGTCTTTGTTGTCTGGGACATTTATGCAAAAGGTCAAAAAGTTAAAAAAAAACATGGATGAGGTTAAATATTCAGCTGCTGTTTTGGATCCTACTACTTGAGTTGAGCTGTACACTACATAGTGTTGGGTGTAATGGATGAAATTTGTCTATATTTTTGGATCTGTACTTTGCTTTAGTATTTCCTATAACTAGAACTTGTATAGTCACTACTTTAGTCTTATTTAGTCAGTGATTTGAAGGAGGACGTCCTCCCTCTTGTTCAGACACTGTCCACTCCTGATGAACTGAGCTGTATCTGTGTGCAGATGCAGGAAAGTAAAAAGAAAACGACGTTTGTGAGCTGAGGTGAGACGACTGACCTGTCGGCCAAACAGCCGCTGCAGGAGTCCCTGTTTGGGTGGAGGAGACGGTTGTCCTCTCCAGTCTAGGTCGGGAGGAACCGTCCCATCCTGGTGGAAAACATTGAGCTCGACGAAACACTCTGTCTCGATCATCTGCAGGACAAAAGACCAAACTTCAGTCTTTCCATCACATCCATTATCCTGCAGAACGAGTGTGTTCTCTCACGTCTCTCACCTCGTTCTGCCAGGGGATGGAGACGCTGCCTGTGGACACTTTGCTGTAGAAAGACTCGTCTTTGGGCTCCAGCTCCACTCCTTTCACTGTGGAGAACTGCTCGATGTCCAGCACGTCTTTACAGTAGATGGCCTGCGGCTGCAATGCAAACACACAAAACCACTGCTTCAACACATTCACATGTCAGGAGCAGAAGCGACTGAAGAACAGACTTTACAAGAAACAAGAGGAGGTGATGAATGTGAATTCTGACTGTGACTGAACAAACATCTCATGTTTCTGGACGTCTCTATAAGTCAGAGAGAGATATAGACAGAGGACCCTTCCTGTTACAGTGAAGGTTAATTAAACATCCTGCATATAATGATCCTCAGTGACATTCTTATTAATCAGATTCATTAACTCCACTGCTGTAGAGAAGATTGAATTTCCAGCTCTCTATTTAAAGGAAATATGAAATATGCTTGTTTGCTCCTACACTGAAAGAAAAAGAGCAGATTTAGATATAATATCATTAATGCTTTTAGTTACACCTACGCTGTTATCGATGCTATTGTTTAAAATGTGTCATCATTAATGAATCTCTACCATCATTTTTACCGATAATGAAACTCACATCAGGAATGAAGGGTGTCTGCAGCATGCCGGCCTCGAGGCGTTTGAAATTAATGGGGCGGAAGATGGGATGAGCTTTGACCTCAGAGGCTCCACCCCTCTGGCAGCCCAGCCTCTCTGCAGGATCTTTGGCCAGAAGCTGGGGGATTAAAGAAACTCTTAAAAACAACAGGAAGTGACAGAAACACACAAGGTGTCGAGAGAAAGTCAGGAGAAAAAGGAGGCGTTCAGACTGAGAACACAATGTGCTGCTTTGGTCTGGTATCATTGCGACAGAGTTGAGATGATGAAATAGAATCTGGGAAGTCTGGTCTGAGTAACAGATCCATGAGTCTGAAGGTTTATCACATGCCAGTGGTTTATAATCCTGTCTACTGTTAGACAGGATTCAAAATCAACGGAGAGTTAGTTACAATCATTCAATCAAAGTTCAATTCAATCAACAAGTAAACAGTAGTTAAACTTTTTTGCTGGGCAACCTTTTGTTTTGTTTTTCAGGAAGCTAATGTGGACCAACTAGGAACAAATCACTTACAGTTTAGAGGGTGAAACTGACTGCGGACCAAACCAACACAGAGTTTTTTTCACTGTGTTTTTAGCTTAATTCTTTTTGGACTCTGCAGTGTGAGCATTAGGTCACATGTGCTATTGATCAATGGTGTGAATATGCAAATCAGAATTCACTAAAATATAACTTGAGAGCTCGGCATGTTGTCATGAACAGCTGTGGGTGAAAGTGCTGATTCCATTAACACAGTGTGACGTGAGAGAAGCCAAACAGAGAGAGAGAGATGTATTAACAAGGCAGATTAGAACATGGACTGACTGAGCTACAGACCAGAGCAAATGAAAGACAAGTGGATTTGGCCACTTGAACATCCACCCACCATTTTACAGAGGGACTTGGCGTCCTCGGAGAACTTGCAGGAATATTCCTCCCCCACCTCCCTCACCAGCCGTTCCACCTCCTCCCTCTTGATCTTCTTCTTCCTCTGCTGGAAGGGGGACTGGCCCTCGATCATCTCGTACAGGAGGCAGCCCAGTGCCCACCAGTCTGGGCTGAATGTGTAGCGCTCGTTTTTCACCACCTCCGGAGCTGGAGGGGAGAAGAGAGTGAGCTGGAAACACAGGTGGAAAATGTGGTTTAATCCTGTTGTTCAATTTCCACCGGTGACTCACCCATGTATCCTACCGTCCCCACCCGTCCCTTGATGGTCTGTCCCTCCGGTACATGAACCGCTAAACCCAGGTCTGATATCCTGATGTGGCCTGAAGACACACACACAAACACATGCATATAAATGTCTATAAAAGGGAAGAGAGGCTGACAAATATTTCAGATGTTTTGGTGTAAGTCTAATAAGATTTGATTCTAGTGATTAACTTTATCTTTAGCAGTTTCAGGTTGGTTTAAATAAGAAGATATTTTCTGATTCTCTTCTAAAAAAAAAGACTGTATATGTTCTCAAGTTGATTATTTTTTCATGACAAAATATTGTACAGGTTCATTTCTTTTGTACTATTACTTTGTCTACTTACTAAAACCTAAAGCTCAAAGGCAGAATACAGGAGTGTGAGCAAAGTTCATGTTCTTAAACAAGAACAGAGATCAGTGTAGAAACAAGCAAGAAATCATCAAAATGCGTCACATGAAGATAATTTGTTGAAGATGTTTCAAATCTTTTGCATGATAAAATCTGAAAATGACTAAATAAATCTTCAGTCTTTCTGACTTTTTACTTCTTTTACTTGTATTATTTGTCACTTAAATAACACAAACCATCAGTAGCTTCCTTCACATCTCACTGAAAGTCTCATAACAGTTCCATTCTTCAGGGACTTTCTGTTTTATCTTGTGATTTGTGAAAGTCATGTGTTGAGATGACTACCATCAGCTTTATGTTTGTTTCCCTTGATGCATAATGAACAAGCAAAGAGCAGATCTGCTTTTAAAGGTCGGCAACATTATCTGAAGAAATTCTGCATCTTTATACTTGTTAGTTACAGTTCGTCTCGACTTCCTGGATGTTGAATCTCTTTACCACATCACCTCTGTTGTTTATAACTGAGGGAGCGAGTGTTTTTCAAAATGTTAAAATCATCTTGATTAGTTTTAAGGATGAATGTTTGTCTCTGGACTCTGAAAAAAATAATTTTTCTAATAATTTTTTTTTATTAGATCTGATCGTGTCTTAATTAAATTCCTCAGCAGAGACTCGCTATGTTCTCTGAAAGCTTCTGATTTGATATCAGGTTGTTCTGTTGTCTGTCAGCAGAGTCAGAGCGCCACCTGGTGACTCACAAAATGCTATCGCACAAACACTAGATGACTGTCAATGATATAATCTTCCATTCGACATAATGATATGTAAAGAATACTTTCCTTCTGAACACAATGGGTTTTTTTTTCAAATACATAACTTAAGAATCTGATTTGAATAGCAGGTTTCAGTCAGCCTGGATGAACCGTGTATTTAGTCTGCCACAGAAATGATTTTAGACTTTTCAGGTGATTCAGTACAAAAGAAATAAGGAACTTTTCTTGAACTCTGCGACTCACCGTGGTCGTCCAGCAGGATGTTCTCTGGTTTTAGGTCTCTGTGTGTCAAGAGAACAAAGGGAAGAGTAAATGACACGAGAGGAGAGACAAGAGACAATGAGACAGACATCTGAGGTCTGAAGACTCGGACCTGTAGACGATGCGTTCTCGGTGCAGGTCCTCCAGCCCACAGCAGATCTCCGCAGAGTAGAAGACAGCTCTCCGCTCATCGAAACCCGACTCGCCCATGTGATAGATGTGAAACTTCAGGTCTCCTCCGTTCATGAGGGTCAACACAAGACACAGAGCGTCCTTAGTCTCGTAGGCGTACGCTAAACTCACCTAGAGACAGAGAAATGTCAAGTGTTAACGATTTGACACTGAAGTCACTTTGAACCCTGAGGGACTCCTCAGGCCTGGGAGCCCGGACGAGACGACTGACTGCAGTCCAAATCAAATAAGCTGGACGAAGGTCATCTGGCAGAGAATCAAACCAAAGCAGAGACAGAACAAACCCCCATGTTGTCTTTTAATTACTGTGGTTGTTAATGTTGCAGACATCACGGCTGATTGACGCACATAGAGACCAAACTCAGGAGGAAATATGTGAAGCATTTCAGTTTCGAAAATGTCCCTTTTTTGGAAAAAAGAAAGGTCGTCACACCAGTGCAGCAAATGTAGATTAATCCACTGCTGAAAATAGTCCCGAGCAAATGCAACATTTACATTTACTTTAACATTAGATAAAAACTACAGTAAGCAGCTGTTTTACGAAATTACTGAACCTTTTTTAAAACTGAAACTATACATTTGTAGAAGTGTCAAAGATCAAGTGATGAACTAACATGTTGTTGGTTTTGATCTTTTAATGAGATTTGTTGACTATATAATAATAATAATGATGATGATATAACAATAAACACAGCGTTCCTTTCTGAATTTGTTGTTTTTCAATATGTGAATTAAAATTGCAGCGTCTCATTGGAGACAGACTGTAGATGTGACACTTACCACAAATCTGCTGTTGACTTTCTCCAGGATCTGTTTCTCATTGAGCGCCATGGACTCTCCTTTCCTCTTCTTTATCCTCTTCTTCTCCAGTTTCTTACAGGCATACATTTTCCCTGTGGCCCGTACCTGACACGCACACACCTGCAGGATTCACATGAGCAGAAAACTTTATTTGAATTTACACAATCAGGAAGTAAGACAGGACATAAAAAGGAAGCTCACACACTGTGTCATCTGACAGTGGAGGATGTGATGAAGATGAAAGAAGGTGTTTTCAGACTAAATCTCATATAATATTGGATTAAGAGGATATAATAATATATCTTCTGTTTGTAAGTTGTTCTACTGTGTGTTGAGTTGATGATCAATTTTAAATTTAAAGTTTAAAAAGAATGTACTCACCTCTCCAAAGCCTCCTTTCCCTAAAACTCTGTACTGTCGGAATGTGTTTTTCGTCACTGGTTGTCTGTTGGAAACAAAGAGAAGCTTTATAAAAACACCGTAACACTTTTGAAGGTCCAATTAAGAATAAGTGATTAATTTAATAAGATAACATGGCATAACAATCGCATATATCAGAAGGCAGCTACAGAGAGTGAACTGGTATTTTTCTTCATATTACATTTAATCTGCAGGACACTGATTCAGTACAGATCTGCCAGCAGCTTAAGAGAGAGAAACGGACCAGTATCATCCAGAACTGCACTGATTAGTTTGGACTTTTGTGGATGATTTGTCTGAAACTGTATTATCCCTGTAACCTTACAGTGTCCTTTAGATCCTGTGCTTCCTGTTGTGGCCTCCAGAGGTCTCTAACCCTGCCTTCGTCAGCCTTCAGCCAGCCCTGTTCAATCAGCCCATTAGTCTGTGGGTATGTTCAGTCGGTCTGAGCTTCCAGTCTTTAACTCGCCATCAGCTGAGTTTTTGCTGTTTGTTGTTCGTGTGTGCAAGAAGCTTTCAGTGAAGTGTTTGTCTGCTGTGTCTTCATTCTCACAACACTTCAAACTTCGATGAAGGGCTTATTTAAATGTTCATATAAGATGAAAGGACAAAGTTTATGAGTGAAACCTTTATGTCTCCTCAGTCTCTCTATGTTACAGCACCTAATAACCCAAAATGGTTTTCCTCATAACCGTATTCAAAATAATGACCAGGTGTTTTGGAAAATACAGGTGTGGTGTGTCAAAAGGTGAACGCACCCATTACCTAGAATCCACTGCTTCTCTGTAAACCACCAGTTGGCCTGAGACCAGGGGCGAGATAGGACAGAGCTCTACCTTCAGGTGTCTCGTACCCAGGTGAGACCCAGAGGAGAATGAATACACTGCTGTTTACACTGAGACACATATATCATCTCTGTATGAGTGCAGTTCATCTAAAATCTTAAATCTCAAATCAGGGTCAGTCCTGCCCTGCAGCTGGACACAACAATCAACAGTTGACAGTAACTAACACCTATTCATGAACTAACACACACATCAATGAATTGTATTTATGAATCACGTGTGACACAAAGTGTTACTGTCCTCAGGTTTTGTGGAGTCATAGTTCTATGAAGGTTTAAGTGTCACACTACTTCCTGGTTGAGTGCCGTGACTTCCTGTCTGAGCTGGTTGTCTGGCAACCTCATGTTTTGTTGTTTCTACACTTTGGTTTATGCGCAGATTAATAAACAAGATCTGACATTTAGTGAACTTTAGAGCTGCTGGTCGGTGGATTTTGTGATGAATAAGAGACAGAAGCGATCCACTTATTGAACTCAAAACGAAACAAATAAGCAGATTTCCAAAACTGTCAAACTATTCTGTATCGATCAAAGATCAGCTTTAGGTGAAAAGAAGGACGCAGTTATATTTTCTGTTGTGTTTGTTAGTTTCTCGTCCTCGCTGTCTCACTGTTTTAAAGTTTTAAAACAACTGGAGACTTGAAGAATCTGCTGTGAGCCTGAATAAAGAAAATAACTCTATTTGTTTTTTGTATTTTAAATGTGACAGCATCAGACGCTGCTGCTCTTCTCTGCAGTCACTTCCTCTGTTTCCTGACATGTTTTGCAACATCTCTCAGTCTGACGCTGTTGCTGCAAGAAAACATTTTAACTCCAATTATGGTGGTGGTTTTCATGTTTGCAGTTGAAGGATTAGAAATTCTCCTGTGCGGAGGGAATTCAGTGACCCTGTGGTTTGTGAAAACTCCTCTAAACCCCACTGGATGAACAGAAAAATTCAAGGTCATCACCCTCACACAGTTCCTGGAAAGCTGACGTGCCAGACACGCAGGGTTTTTATGTGACGAGCAGATTGTGGGCCTGCTCGGCCTCATTCTGCTCCAAATAATGAGGAAAACAGTCAACACTGTAAAAGGTTCCCAGTGGGCACACAGATGCTCCATCTGTCTCCACCTTCCCTTGTCCTTTTCTTTTGTGTCCTTCATCGTCTTTTCTGTCTTTTCCTTCTTTCTCCCATCGCTCCATCTTGTATCTCTCTGTCATCACCTCGTGGATTCTGGCCTGATCGTTTGTATCACTAAACTAGGATCACTGGGTATGGATTAGCATCTCATGCTGTTTGTTTCAGCCGATCCCTGAAGGACACCAGTTTAACCATCAAACCTAAACACTCGTCCTCAGCAGGACAGACTATGTGTTTACAGCATCACTGAGGTTTTCAGAGTCTCAGAGTCTGGGAACCATCCGAGGTCCCTGATGGGACACAGACCCGGATAAACTTTCTTTGTCAGCAAACAAACCTCATCAGACTCAAAACAATCATTATTCTCATGACAGATATATTCCTCCACCAACAAATTAACACTTCTGTGATTCTGAGCTACGTCAGAAAACAGTGTGACCACAGTTGAACAGGGTCCGACACAACTGGCAGCGCGAGGGATTAAAAGTTTAGTTTCTGGTATTAATATAAAAATCTGAAAATACTGCTCAGATGCTTGTTGCTGTGTGGCGCTCAGCTGTTTTATATAATCCACTCTGAGATTTGTTTAGATTTGTTAGTTATAATTTACTTGTCATAGGTTCCAGTGTGTTTGTTCCCAGCGCATGTTCCTGTTTCAGCTGCTCACTGACTGAACTTAGCAACACTAACATCAACTTCTACTGTCTGACGTTGAGTGCTGGAGGTCAGTTCTTGCATAAATCTAAGAGACAAACCGAGAACTGTTGTTCAAACAACAGAGACATCAGTCTAAACACGCAATGTGACTTTCCTGAGCTGCGACTGTCATCAGATGATGCTGTTGCTGGTTAACTTCAACTTCCTCAACACAGAGAGCGCCTGGAAGGGTGTGTTTGATTTATTGTTCCCATCAGACTGCCTCACTGTTGAAGATGTTGTTTTGACATGTCATCAAGGACAAATAACAAAAGCAACAACAACAATAATAACAATAATGATAATAGTAATAATGTGTGTGCGTGTGTGACAGAGAGAGAGAGAGAGAGAGTCTAAGTGAGTGAGCAGGTTGTAATTAGGCTGTTAGGTTGCATTTGCAGGCCATTATGTTCTTTCTCTCACTCTTCCATCAATCCATATTGTCTGAAATGTTTTCATAAATTATTAAATTATGGGGGGGGGGAAATAATCAAAAATCATTGTCATTGTTTGGCTGTTGAAATAGTGAAAATATACAAGGAGCCAGTAAAACTCTGATCTACTTGTGAAGTGGGCAGGTTGCATTTTCCCAAGAAAACTATTTCTGGGATTTTAGTGTATTTGTTTCTTTAGACGACATATAAACATATTGTATCTTTAGAGGAAAGATGATGTCAGCTCTCACTTTAGTCATTTTCACTTCTTCCTTCACTTCTATTGAACACAGACAAATTTTTGTGTGTTTCCTGTTTCGGTGCAACCTACAGGTCAAAGTTCATTCTGCTGCATTGTGCTGGAGTTTAATTATAGCTTCTATTTCTTTAGTACATTATCACACTACAGACACAATTTGTCAGTTGTTCTCAACACTTTTTTGGTTAGATTTTTTTATGAATTAATAGCATTATAACCCCACAGTTAACATCATTCATTCACGCAGTTGGGTAACTTTAACACATAATTTTGTTTCGTCTCATCACTGAACAGTTGACTGGCTGTGTTTCAGTTCATTCATTCATAGAGCAGCTGTGTGCTGAAGCTGTGCAGTGGAGATGATCTTGTAATAATAGATCATCAGAAACCACTGGCCTGAATGGCTCTGCTGTGTTTCCTGATGTCATTTATCTTACAACCACTGCGTCTTTGTAAATATATTCAAACTAAATGCTGAAACAGCTTTGCTCTTTGTTCCCGGGACTCGTTTTCATTGAAAATTCGGAAAGTCTGCCTTAAACTACGTCAAAGAGCTTTTACATGCGCAGCTCCTTCTGTCTGGAAACTTCTGCTACTGAATTTAAATTTGTAGAATTTAGACTATGTCTGACTTTAAATCACTGTTACAGAAGCTGAGTCCTGTTTTATGTCATCTGTAGCTCTAAGGGTTAATGCCAAAAAATAAACATGTACATAACTTTAGCGCAAACATTTGGGGTCAGTGAGTTCAGTATCTTAATGAATGCTCGTTACTGTGATTATGAGACCAATCAGACACCAGAATCACCTGCTGCACCTCTTGCATCACGTTACCCATAATTACAATAAACAAACCTTCTCAGGTATTATCTGTAACACTTGTGTTTAACCTTTTAAGCCTGTTCTGAAAGTCATGTCTCTCGCTGCTGAAATTTATATGTGAAACTTTGCCGTTGGGCAACTTCAAGCTCCTCTCTGGAAATATGTAATGGTGATATCACTGTGAAGTTCATGGATTGCGTTGTTTTCACCTCCATAACCCCGAGATGAGGACACTGGGGAGAGGAAGGAGTGAGGCAACTCTCTGAGCGTGTTGTTACTGGTACTGTGGTGGAGTTTAAGGCTAATGTAGCCTCTAAATGAGCCTGAGTGAGCTTTTAAGTGCTGTGTGTATGTACGTTATGCTGATGCACATAAAAGAGAGAAACGGCAGCAGAAAGGCAGAAACCGAGACGAGACAGGGAGGCTCGTTTCGCTCAGGTCAAATTTTACCTTTCCAACCACTTCCACTGGAGGAATCTGTTGTAGTACATGCTGTCGAGGTAGTCTGCGAAGGGCGCCACGCTCAGGTAGTCGTGGATCAATCTGGGAAAAACACAGCAAAGAGCATCAGGTCATTTTCAGTCTGATGTCAGAAAGTGGCAACTAGAGCTTAATGACATCTTTAATTTCACTTCATTAACCCGAGATTCTCTGGAGTTAGTTTCTTTGAGAGCTGAAACAATCTGTTAATCGATAAGTCTCAGACCCAGTTGCTTTAAACAGTAAATTAACACCAAATGTGTTTTTATCTGTACAGTGTAGAGCTGAGAAAGTAAGAGAGGAAGTAATTTTTCAAACAGAAATGAAAAAAATTACAAAGAACATTATTATAAGAATAATAACAATATATTATAAGAATATGAGCATTTTCTGCTTTTGTCTTATGTGACATTGGACTACATGTCATATATAAAAGAAAAATAAGAAACTGAAAATGAAGAAGACGTCACCTTGGACTTTAAATTAAAATTAAACACATCATTGACAAAAATGATTAGTTGCTGCTCTACTTCACTCTCTTCATTTTACTATCAGTAGTGTTGCAGAGGCCAGTTCTTGTCTGTTTTGTGGAAAATCCAGCAATTGTCTCCACATTGTAAGTTTTGATGAACATGATGAAACACAGTGTGACAGTTGCACAGTCAGCAAAGCCATTATGAAATTTAATAACAACAGCCAACATTAACCACCATGAGCTGCAGGTCATACTAGACCAGGTCTGTCTGGTGGTTCCTGAAAATAAGGGAAAAAACAGGAATGTATTTTTTATTTAATTTTTTTTTGGTCATGAGCTTAAGACGACAAATGTTTTATTTCTTAATTCAAAGCTGTCACAAGCCCATGTTAGCTTCACTTTTTTGTAATTGAACTTTAAACTTTTAGCTTTGAGCAACAGCTGAGAGTTTATGCCTAAGTGGACGTTCTTATCTGCTTTGATTCTGAATCGATGCACAGAATCAGTGAATTGCTTTCTTTGTACAATAAAATGCTTTCTATGGTTGGATGATTTCTAACTATGATGTTATGGAGAAAGGAAAAGAAATGTAACCATCCCAATTTTAAATGAAAGCAAGGATTTGGATTAATTTCAGATTTAATCATCTTCTGAAAAAAGGAGCTTAACTCAGGCGAAACGCTGCCTTTAGGAGCTGCTGCAGTGAGCTGATACAGGAAGGATTTACTCATCAAGGTCGCTGTCCGACCCAAACACTGACAAACAGAGCAGTTGCAAGTGAGAAGGAAAATGATCTTTATAAGTAAAAGAGAACTGTTCAGCTATTACTGACGGGAACAATGTGAACAGCCCTGAGATGAAGAGTCATATTTCTTCATATAAAAATCTCTTGGTTGCAATATTATTAAACTGAAGTCCTTGAATCAAAAACGTAGAATAACACCATCCTTTATGTTGTTATCATACAGATAAAGATGAACAAACATCACAGTTTGTGGTGGCAATACTGTGAACAGCAGCGTAGTAAATTGCTCATGTCTTGTACTTGATGTGGCTTGAAAAACAAACTGGCCTCTGTGCAGCCTCCCGCCTACGCAACAAGCACGAACAGAGCCGTTAGAGGATGTTACTCAACGTGCAAGCGTTGTTTATGGAATGAACCATGAACTCTTCCTCATCACAAACACCATGAAATTTCATTACAATTTCTCTCTTTCCATCCTGAATGTATTTATCTCCTTTTGTTTGGAGGTAAAGTCTTTATTTTTCTATTCTGTATTCTTTTCAATCCCGACAGCAACACCAGTCATTTAAATCTTAATTTGAAGTAGATTTTGTTCTGCATCACAGATGAACGATAAGCACCCGACATGGTCAGAAATTGCAGAGTGCTCTCAACTGCTATAAAATGAACTTCCTCATTTGTGTCACAAAAGTTAATGTGAAGGTCTGAAGCTGCTCTGTCATGAACTTTCTGAAACAACCAAAGAAACAAATAGGACATTAAAAATTGAGGCAACATGTCATCTTCAATTGATGAAAAAATGCATGCTGGGATATTTCTAGTCCACACAAGTCAGCGCCTGAAGCATCCTCATTAAAATCTATTGAGCAAGAACATTTCCAGGCATTTGGACTTTTTGGTTAAATGCAGACTTTAAACTCAAACCACAGTCAGGCTGTGACTGATGAGTCCACGACACCACGAGTACAAAGAAGAGCTCAGACTGTAAAAAGTTGAAGATGTTAAGTTATTTGATCATAATCCAATCCATTTGCTTTGGTTTGCCCATATCTCATCACATGCATTTTCCCAAAATATACCAGTGTGTTCTATACAAGTGTTTATCTGCAGCCAACTTCATGACAGTGTTCACAGTTTGAAATCGCCTTGGGGTCAGTTACAAACCTGTAGTTTCATTCATTCAGTCCAAACCAAAGAAACACATATTACAAGTGAAGTTGTGTGGAAACTCTTTCATTGGACAGTTTTGTTTTTGTCTTCCTGCATCGTATCGTGTCGTAGAATTAAGAAGAATATCTAAAAGAAAATATTCTTTTAATTTCACATTTTATAAAATAATTTAATGGCTCAATTATAGTTTCTGTCAATTTCACCTCTTCACAGTAGCCTGTTGTATCTGTGCACTGGAAAGGGTGTCACATTGATGGGGAATATTAATTTTTTGCCAAAAAGTAAAGTGGGTTATTTTAGTATGAAACTATTATGAATAAGCCTTAAAAAAATCATAGAATGTAAAAACTCCTTTTCATGTTATTTAAACCCTAAAATTTTCAAAAAATAAAACAACATGATGGCTCAGACAGAGCAAAGCAACCATATATACAGGACGCCTGTGATCTTACTTGGTACAGTCCTTGAAGAGCTCTTTGCAGGCCTCCTGCTGCAGTCGCTCGGCACACTGAGCCATCATGGCCTCCTCCACCTCAGGCACGTGGTCCTCCGACTGCACCGCAAAAAAAAACCATTAAGTCCAGGTAAACAGGGTGACTCAACCCTGACAGTGAGCTCACAGAGGAAAGCTGGATGAACTGGGTTAAAGACCGAAGTGCTTGAAGTGATTGTCCTCAACACTCTGCAGACTTGTGCATGTTCAGACTTGTATGTACACAGATACAGACGCAGGTGAGACTGAAGCACAGAGAGACAGAGTCATCCGGAAGCTTCAACACACAACTGCACACATGAATAATGTTGTAATAATGTAAATGACTGTGCTTTGTCTCCGTGCTGCTGCTGTTAAGGCCTCATCTTTAAAGGTCTGTTGTCAGAAATTAAACTGAGCTATTTCATTTTAGATTTTGTATTAGAAAAGCATAATTTATCAATTTTTTTCAAATCATTACTTTTGTAATTTTTGGGCAAAAAAAAATATTTTTGCTCATTTTTAGGGGGAAATCTATGATGTTCAAACTGTTCTTGAAACCTCTCCAAAGTATTTTCCTCTGCAGGGGAACACAGGCAGTGACAGAGGTCCATGAAAGCAGCAGCTACCTTTGGGTTGAAGTATTTGTCGACGAGTTCCTGACCACACTCCTTCCTCTTCTCATCTGGAGTCACCTCGTACTCCGCCTGCAGAGACAGAAAGACAACATGAGCCACAGGCGACCATCAGCTACTCAGTTACCCAAATCTGGCACGAACTCTGGGGTCACAATCACCTCTGGACGCAGTTTTCTGAGGACAAATGTATAAATGACATGTAAACACAAAACCGTCCTCATGCCATTTCCCAGGCAAAGACACTATAAATACCCCCAGCCACATATTATTAAATTATTACACAGTCTTTGGGAAAACATGGCATTCTGAGATAAAAGCAAACTTTGGACAAAAGCCATACTAAAATAAAAACTGCTGGAATGAAAACAAAACAAGCTGAAACATACAAGAATATATTAAAACAAACGAACGAATACCAAAATGAAACCAAGTGGGTTCACCATGACTGAAAAGAAATGTAAAGCAGATTACAGGTTGATAATAAAATCATTGAGTCAACTTAACTTTTTGATTGTACAGTGGTCACATTTTCACAACAATGAACATTATATCTTTGATTTAAACCCTTTAAAGTCACAAGGGAAGTCCTTTTACAAAACAAGACGTTTTACAGCAACATTTAAAAGTCACATTATGTTTTACACTTTTTTCAAGCCAAAAAATAAATTAGAAAAGAGCCTCCCCCTTTATTTATTTGCTCCATCTACCAGGACGTACGTGCTTCAACAAGCTGATTGCATTAAACATTTCTTTTATTCACAGCTGCAGTTTATTCATGCGAAATCACAACAAGAAATTTCAAGGAACTGTCTTCATGACAAGTAAATGTGCAAAACAAAAACGTCATTGACTTGTTTAGTTTGTCTTTAATGAGCTTGGAATCATTAATTTGGACTATTTGACATTTTGTTCAATGATGACACAATCTGATCATATCTTGATGAAGATATAACGACTATAGTAAAGGTCAATAAACAATAATATGAATGATTGCTCAGCTGCACTAGCGGCTCTCTGTGTGTCCACCGAGGATCTCGACTTCAGAAAACCCAATTTCAGATTTAATTGAGGAGTTGAGGGCGGCCTGTTCCACACCCTGCACTACATGAACTGATCGTATCTACACCCCCTCACATCAACCATGCCTCTGAATGACTTGCAGTAAACTGAGCCTGACTGGAAAACTCCAAAGTGCTTCCTCTCCCCTCTCGCAGCGAGAGCCTGTAAACTAATGCTAAGTGACAGCGGAGACGGTTCAAATCTCATTTTCCTTCTCTCCATCTCCATCTCGTGCTCTCGCAGAGTTCCCAGGGAAGAGACGGGAAGCGGTTGTGGGGGGAAAAGAAACATAATTGCTTCATATGTGAGTAGCATCCGCTGGACAGCTGAAAGCTGTAAAGCCGGTCAGTCAGACTGGAGCCGGGACAGACGGAGGTCTTCATCAAGCTCTCCACCTACACCGTCACACCTGACAGCAAACAGTGACTGACGAACATACGTGACAGACTGTTACACATCAGAGGCAGGAAGTCTATCAGAGCCTCAAATCTCGGTCAGAATTCAAGGATTTGACAATGATTGGTTGTGATGGTTTGAGATATGGGGAGTGTACTGAATTTGAGGACCAGACATTTATGTGTTCACAGCAGATTCTTTCTGAATGGAGAGGCCACTTTTTCTAAATCAGTTAGAAACGAGACAAGAAGACACAGGACTGATGAGTAATCTGAGTCTCCTTCAGGCAGATTACTCAGTGATAACCCA